>JARQOD010000010.1:91752278-91874778 GCA_033576555.1 Oophaga sylvatica
TTCAAATTCCGCCCCTTTCCTTTCGAGCTCGCCAGCCCCCAAACGGGGTTACCCCCACATTTTGGGGTTATCGACGACCAGGAGAAATGCCAACAACGTTGTGGTCCAATTTCTCCTGTTACACTTGAGAAAATAAAAAATTGGGGTGAAAAGATAATTTTGTGAAAAAAAAATAAGATTTTTTTTTTTTGGGGGCTCTGCATTATAAATTTCTTTTCAAGCACTTGGGGTTTCCAAAGTGCTCACCACACATCTAGATAAGTCCTTAAGGGGTCTACATTACCGTACGTTTACTGACCGGGGGAAGTTTGGAAAGATTACTGCTATAAAAGTGAGTAAAATAAATAAATGGGATGATCACCCTTTACTCTTGACTCCTATTTTATTTATTATTTTTGTTCTTTCACATAATCACTTGATTTACATTTGAGGTTATTTATGTTCTATAATTTATGGGCTTAATAAATACCAATAAAAAATTTTTGTAGTGTATATTCAGTGATTATATATGCTGTAATAAAACTTTCCTTTTTTTTTTGTTGGGCAGGCTGGGGCGGCAGCGGGGGGCAGGGTGAGACGACCATTAAATTATTCTTGACTGGGTGGTGGGCGCGGGCGCAAAAATCGGGGAGTGAGTAAATAACAGCCCATGTATTCATTGTCCATATTTCAGTACGTGATTGTAGTTATACATTGCTATTGAGGAGTCCAAAGGGGGGAGGGGTAAGGAATGTTTGTAATTATTCCTTACCCCTTCCCTTCGACTACCCATAGCAATGTATATATAAGCTACTGGATGATCCTGACCCGCTGGAAAACCAAATACCCAATTATAACTCAGACACAATGCTCAGGATAATCCCAGTAGCTTCTAAGTTTTGTTTGGGTTTGGGAAGGGGGGGGTGAGGAAATATTGATGGAATTTAGTATATAAAGTTGGAAAAATCTTTATTATTATGGCAGTGTAATTTTTGAAAGGGGGAAACCAGTCTGGCGCTCGCACAGCAGTGCATGGACCTGGGCGCCAATCCCTGACCAGGATCCTAAAATTTGTGTTGAGCGATACTGCCGATATCTAAAAATATCGGATCGGAATAGGTATCGCCGATATCACAAATATCGTCGATATCCGATTCCGATACCGGAAGTCCCAAGTAAGTCTTGGAACAAAATATCGACATTAAAAAAAAACATTCTTGCCTTGTTGGTTAAATGTACATGAAGGAAAACAACAAAGACTAATGTAGAATGTATTGGGGAGGTTGAGGAGACAATAAAGGCTAGAATGTTTAACCCAATGCATTGGAATGCATTAATATATTTTTTTTTAAAAATACTTTTGGTTTGCTAAAAAATTACTGGAAACCCTTTTTTTTTTTTTGGGTTTGGGTATTTTAAAAACCCTTTTTTTACTTTAACTTTTGCCTGCCATTTCTCCTTATTTTTCGGAGCAGCATTTTCTCATAAATTATTTTTCTACTTTTTCTTAACCTTCTGCTTTTCCCCTTGGGGTTCATTTAACCTTTTTTTAAAAAAAACTTTTCTATTAAATTTTATTTTTCCCCTTTCACTATTCATTTGTGCAAATTTTTGTTTGTTAATCTGTAGAATTTCGTCTTTTCCTTTTCGTTCAAAAGTTTTAAAATTCCGTTTTGCCCGTGTTCCATTTGTGCAGAAACACTTTAGGGCCCCGGGGGGAGGATTCCCACTTTTAGTTTTTTTTTTGCGAATTAACATATTTTGCTCCTTTTGGGTCTTTATTTCATGTTTTTGCTTGATTTTCCCAAAAATGTCTTCTTCTCTTGTCTGTATTTTGATTTGCTTCCTTTTTTCAGGAACCCTTTTGGGAATTTTTTGCTTTTTTTTAGGCGGTTTTTCTTCTGTCCCCCTTGTTGGTCTTTTTTGGGTGGTCTTTAATCGTCTTTTCTTTTCGGAAACAAGTACTTATTTGGAATCCTGCCGGGTTTTCAGGGTGAAAAGACATGGTTTAACCGGGGTTGCTAGGGCGCCCCCAGGGTAGCGGGGAAAAGGAAAAGAGGCATTTCAAACTACAGTGACGTTCTGTGAAGGTTACTAGGGCTTTGGCTCCAAACCCTTTCCGGCCAGCAGCTTTGGGGAACTTTGGGGTGGGCCCCAAACAAAGGGTTTTGGGAGAACTTGATTTTTCTAAAAACGGGTACAGGAAAAGAGGAAGGCCCAAAAATAGAGAAATGCGGGTTATGTGAAGGGTTTAAAAGGGTTGTGCTCCAAACCCTTTTCGGACACCCAAACGTTTTGGAAATGGAAGGGAAAGGTAGGCACTTGGGCCAAACCTAGCCATTAGGTTGGGACCCAAGGGTAAAAGGGAAAAGATGTAATTCCTTAGTTACATAACGTATAGCGGGAAAGGGTTTCTGGGGTAAACCCTCCAAGGCCCACCCGCTTTCGGAAAAATTAAAACCATTGGGAGTAGGCACCTAGGCCAAAAGGGGAGTTGATCTGGAGGAGGGGTTTGCGAAAAAAAGCAAGTACACCCTAAAGTACTTGTGCCGTTCTGAAAATTACGGGCTAAAGACTACGGACGAGATTGGGTTTGATTGGGTTTAGGGGGAGAAGGCAAGGGCAAAGCACTGGGGGGCCTTACGGACAGGAAGGGTAAAAGGAACCCCCATGGAATAATTGACAGGCCAAAGGGGCCGGGTTTTACCGTTTAAATTGTGGTTTTTTCCCTTTGGCAAAATGAACCCCCCCTTTTAAATTGCCATCCCCTTTGGCTCCCCTAAATCACCTACTGGGGATAAGTCGGTACCCGTCACCCAAAACTTGCGGAAAGGGTTTCATGCCAGGAACCAGCTGTCTGTGAAAAGTTGCCGGAAAGTCAGATGTATTCGAGCAAAATGCGTTTGTGCCGGGACAGGTAATTGGAAAAAGAGATTTTTAAAGGGTTTTGGCCAACTGTTATTTAGATTGAAAAGGCGGCATCTGGTGAGTTCCATGCCTTTTTTCCCTTTCGGGTTTTTGGGTTCTTTTCCTGGGTGCCCAGGCCCTTGGGTTCCCAACCCATGAGTTTTAAAGCCCTCTCGTTCACGGAAGACAAGGAATTTTGTATTTTAAAAAGTATCTTGTCCATTTAATTTTTTTAAAAAGGGGCCCTTTGAGGCAGTCTCTGCATTTCGGGGAACTTAAGCAGAGTTCACTTCTGCCCGTTTAGGGCCCCTGATGTTTCTCGCCATTTAAGGTGGGGGTTGTCCCTCTAAATTGGGGGGAGGTCCCTTTTTGCCCCAAAAAAGACCCAGGACCCTAAAAAAACCCTTGTCCCTTTTCCTCAAAAATTTTTTCCCCTCTGAACTAATTATGACGGGGAAATCGGGGTTATTGGCCTTGAGTGGGTTTTGAAGGGGGAGAATTGGCTGGGGGGAGCCAAACTCGGTGGTGGTCCTTACGGACAAAAGAATCGGTCTATTGGAATCTCCCAAAGCGACTCAATCCTAGACAGGCCAGGTGGGCCTGTTTTTCAACTTTTAATTTTTGTGGTTTTTTTTCTTCCGGAACTAAGAATTTTTGGGGGGCCCCTTCGAGGTTTTTCCTTGCGGACCCCCCTGAGTATCTGACCCCTTTTTTATTTTGAAAGGGGTGTAGTTTTTTCCCGCCATCTCCCCAATTTTGAACTTGCTTGGAGGGGTGTAAGGGGGATGGGCCCAGTGCGCCCTGTTGGGGAAATTGTTTGCCCCGGCCCGTGGAAAAAGAGGGTGATGTCTGGTTCATTTTCCCGTTTGGGTGGGCACCCCGGGAAAATTTTTGGTACCGAGTTTTGTTTTGGGCCCTTTTGGTGGCCTTTTTGTCTGTTGTCGGGAATTTGTGCAGTCCTGGGGACTTGCTCTGCTCCAACCCTTTGCTCTCGCCTATGGTTTTTTGACCCATTGCCTGTGCCCAAGAGACCATGGACCCATATCTCTATGGATTTCATTTCCGACCTTCCTGTTTCTCAGAGAATGACCACCATCTGGGTAATTTGTGATAGGTTTTCCAAAATGATACATCTTGTGCCATTACCTAAGTTGCCTTCCTCCTCTGAATTGGTGCCGTTGTTCCTTCAGCACGTGGTTCGTTTACACGGCATTCCTGAGAACATTGTGTCTGACAGAGGAGTCCAGTTTGTTTCCAGATTTTGGAGGACTTTTTGTTCTAAACTGGGTGTTCAATTGTCTTTCTCCTCGGCATTTCATCCTCAGCCCAATGGTCAAACTGAGAGAACAAACCAGACATTGGAGACTTATCTTAGATGCTTTGTGTCTGCTGATCAGGATGACTGGGTCTCTTTTTTGCCTTTGGCTGAGTTTGCTCTTAATAATAGGGCTAGCTCTGCCACTTTGATGTCTCCGTTTTTCTGTAATTCTGGGTTTCACCCTCGATTTTCTTCAGGACAGACGGAGGCTTCTGTCTGTCCAGGTGTTGACTCTGTTGTGGAGCGTATGCAACAGATTTGGGACCAGGTAGTGGAGAGGTTGTCCCTCTCTCAGGAGAAGGCCCAGCGGTTTGCTAACCGGCATAGGACTGATGGTCCTCGGTTTAAAGTGGGGGACTTGGTCTGGTTGTCCTCAAAGAATATTCCTATGAGAGTAGCATCTCCTAAATTTAAGCCTAGGTTCATTGGACCTTAAAAGATCATTGAGATTCTTAATCCTGTTTCTTTTCGTTTGCTTCTTCCAGGGACATTTAAGATCCATAACGTGTTCCACAAGTCCTTGTTGAAGAGGTTTGTTGAGCCAGTGGTTCCTGCTGCTGTGCCTCCTGACCCTGTTTTGGTTGAGGGCAATCTGGAGTATGTGGTTGAGAAAATATTAGATTCTCGTTTTTCTAGACGGAAACTCCAGTATTTGGTTAAGTGGAGAGGTTATGGTCAGGAAGACAATTCTTGGGTGTTTGCTTCGGACATCCATGCTAGGAGACTCATCCGTGCGTATCATAGAACTCATCCTGACCGACCTGGTTGCTCAAATGAGGGTTCGGTGACCCCTCCTCAAGGGGGGGGTACTGTTGTGAATGGGTTTGAGATGAGTTCTGAGCAGAGACTCCCTCTGGTGGTTACAAGCGGTACTGGTCTGTTTCAGTGAAGATGTGAGGACTGGTCTTATATAAGGGAGTCACCTTCCCATCAGGGTTGCCGGTGATCAATTGTTCTGGTCTGAATCCTTCATTCCTGTTTCCCTTGTAGCCTGCTGTGTCGTGTCTGCATCTCCTGCTAACAGATAAGACATTTTCTTCTTTTTGTTTTTGTGCTATATTTTTGCATTTTGTCCTGCACTTCTGTGGGGGCCTTCTGGGTCCCCTCCGGGGGCTTTTGCCCTCTCAGTTTAGTTCAGCCACTGATGTTTGTACTTTTGCTTTTTCCAGTTTTTTCAGTGGCTGCTGTTTTGATTTTGTTACACCAGAGAACTAATTTAGGTGGTAGAGGTCGTGTGATCTCAGGTGATTTTGAAATTAGTAGAGTTGGTGCTTTTCAGGGTTTTCTGGGATTGCAGTAAGTACCCTTCCTATCCTTTTCTATTTAGTTAGTTTGGGCCCCAGCGTTTGCTCATACTATTTTCTTTCTGTGTCAGTATTTCTTCTTGTCTAACTGCCATTACTTGTTTGGGGGCTTTCTATTATCTTTGGGGTTCTGCTCCGGGGCAGATAGCTTTCCTATTTCTATCTTTAGGTGTAGTTAGTTTCTCAGGCTGTGACGAGGCGTCTAGGACCAACGTAGGAACGCTCCACGGCTGCCTCTAGTTGTGGTGGTTAGTCAGGGTACTGCAATCTCATAGATTCCAACTGCTCTGGTGTATTGCCTTTTTTACCTGCACTCCTCAGCTACCGTAACATAACAGTCGGCACGCTTACTTTCTGAAACGCTCGCTGGGGGACTCTCAGTGGACTCAACTTTGACCATACTAAGTGGTAATCCTTTCCACTAACACTGGACTCCACGATGTAAGCTGAGAATTCCCTGAAGTCCTCAGGCTTTCAGATAAGTCTTTCTCTGGCTTGTCTTTCCTTCTCAGCTCATCTGAGGTAACTAGCTTGTCTGTCCGCTTCCGTCTCATCTGACAGGAATCAAACTTCACTGCTCTGCTCTGAGCTACTGCTGCGTCTCTCCACTCTCTTATATACCTGCGTAATCTAAAGGGCTCCCTCTGGTGGCACTAGGAAATGTGAAGTGTGAATGAATATCGGGTGATTGTGAATTACCTTTCATGCATCCTCCAGGGTAACATGTGGCACCAAGCGCAGCTGGGCTACACAGATGGAGAAAGAAAATTGTTGTGAAGAAGAAACGGAGAGTTGTGGTCATGGGGGATTCCCTGTTGAGAGGAGCAGAGGCCGCTATCTGCAGACCGGATTTAACCTCAAGAGAAATGTGCTGTCTTCCAGGTGCAAAAATTAAAGATGTGTCTGACAGGATATCAGGACTCTTCAGACCTACAGATGACTACCCATTCCTGCTAATACATGTGGGGACAAATGACACCACAAGAAGTGACCTGGAAACCATCTGCAGTGACTTTGAAAACTTAGGCAAGAAAGTGAAAGTACTGTGAGCGCAGGTAGTCTTCTCTTCAATCCTCCCTGTGGCCATGGAACAAGGAGGTGGAAGAAGATTCTGCAGGTGAACAACTGGCTATGTCAATGGTGCCGTCAGCAAGGATTTGGATTACCTATACGATGGACTACTTGCTAGAGATGGAGTGCACCTTACGAAGACTGGAAAACATGTATTTGGAAGTCGCCTAGCTACACTCATCAGGAGAGCTTTAAACTGGAACAATGTGAGAAGGGAAGCAAAAGGCCAGAAAAATCCATACACCTGACAAATGCTATTATAAATAATAAAAATATTGGAGGAAGAGAAACCAATCACAAACTAAAATGTTTCTATACAAACGCACAAAGCATGGAGAGTTGGAACTACTAACGCAGGAAAAGAAATATGATGTCATTGGAATCACTGAAACTTGGTGGGACGATACACATGATTGGAATACAAGGCTAGAAGGATACAACTTATTTGCAAGAAACAGACTTGATAAACAAGGAGGAGGTGTCGCATTGTATGTTAGAAAAGCATATATCTGCACAGAGATTGAAGCTTCAGAGACTGGGCGTTCTGTTGAAACTGGGTAAGAATACAAGGACAGAACAATGGAAAGGACACAATTGTAGGCATTTACTACAGACTGCCTATGCAAGCTGAAGATATGGATGAACTCTTTATGCATCAAATGGCGAAGTTCTCCAAAAAATATGACATAGTGGTCATGGGAGATTTCAACTATCCAGACGTTTGTTGGGAATCTCTCTCAGGCAAAACTAACATGTCCAGGAAATTCTTATCCTCTCTTGCTGACAACATTATCTTCCAAAAGGTAGGGGAGAAAACAAGGGATCTGCTACCTTGGATCTAATCCTTATAAACAGGGAGGAAATGGTTGAGGAGGTAAAAGTGGCTGGGACCTTAGGAGGTAACGACCATGCTATTTTAGAATGTTGGATAACTAGAGGAGGAAGACCTGTGAGGACTCAGACTTGAAGGTTAGATTTCAGAAAGGCAGATTTTAAGGGACTCAGAAAGAGAATCGGAGGGATCCAATAGCTGATATCCTTAAGGACAAACAGGGCCGCCATCAGGGCATTACAGCCCTTACTCGTGTATGGGGCCCGGTGATTAGGGGGCCCGAGTACGCTGGCAGCCCGGTCCGCGCGCTCGGGCCCCCTGATATTTTGTTCAGGCAGCAGGATTCGCCGCTTTATATTAATAAGCTCCCCGGCAGGCAAATAGAAATGGGCAGGCACTGTACCTTTAAACTACAGCATGCCCCAGTGCATCATGGTCCAGCCAACCTCTGATTCTCACGTGAGATCACACGCTGCTCTGCTCCACTTCCTCATTCAGGAGCAGAGCAAGCAGCGTGTGTGGTGTGCTACGTGGCTGGACTCTGGGAGCAGAAGACGGCGGACACCAGATGGAAAGAGGCGACAGCATGTGGACCAAACATGCAGGTGCAGGTGGAGGGGGCAGGCGAGCAGGGTGAGCAGTCTCAGGGCAGGCAGGGGGGCCCAGCACAGCCACAGCATTCCAACAGGGCCCTGGCCTAGGGCAGGCGGGGGGGGGCCCAGCGTAGCATTCCAACAGGGCCCCGGGACAGGGCAGACAGGGGGGCCCAGCACAGCATTCCAACAGGGCCCAGGGCAGGCAGGGGGGCCCAGCACAGCCACAGATATCCAAGGAAACAGGGCCGGGCCTAGGGCAGTACCCGCCCATTCAACGGATGGGGACACGGCAGATAGGGGGGCCCAGTCACGCTACAGCCCAGGCCGCGCGCGGGCCCACCTGAATTATGGCCCAGCGCAGCAGGATGCCCATCATATTCAAAGGCCCCTGGCAGGCAATAGGAATGGCCAGCACAGCACCTTAAACAGGCCAGCCCCAGTGCAGTCGGGTCCAGCGCAAGCTATTCTCAACGGCCCGGCCCAGGCAGCTCCAGCCCCATTCAACAGGCCCCGGCGGTGGCACGCGGCTGGGGGGGCGCCCAGGGACAGCATTCCAAACGCCAGGCAGGCGGGGGGGGCCAGCACAGGGGGCACCAGTGCAGGCAGGGGGGGCCCAGGCCAGCATTCCAAAGGGCCCGGCCCAGGGCAGGCGGGGGGGCCCAGCCAGCATTCCAAAAGGGCCCAGGGCAGGCAGGGGGGCCAGCGCAGCATTCCAACAGGGCCCAGGGGCAGGAGGGGGCCAGCACAGCATTCCAACAGGGCCCCAGGGCAGGCAGGGGGGGCCCATCGCAGCATTCCAACAGGGCCCCTGCTCAGGGCAGGCAGGGGGCCCAGCACAGCATTCCAACAGGGCCCAGCCCAGGGCAGGGGGGGGGCCCAGCGCAGCATTCCAACAGGGCCCCTGCCAGGGCAGCAGGGGGCCCAGCACAGCATTCCAACAGGGCCCCAGCCCAGGGCAGAGGGGGGGCCCAGGCAGCATTCCAACAGGGCCCCGGCCCAGGGCAGGCAGGGGGGCCCAGCACAGCATTCCAACAGGGCCCCGGCCCAGTGCACGCAGGGGGGGCCCAGGGCAGCATTCCAATAGGGCCCCGGCCCAGGGCAGGTGGGGGGCCCAGCACAGCATTCCAACAGGGGCCCAGGCAGCAGGGGGGGCCCAGGCAGCATTCCAAAGGGCCCCGGCCCAGGGCAGGCGGGGGACCCAGCACAGCATTCCAACAGGGCCCAGGGCAGGCAGGGGGGGCCCATCGCAGCATTCCAACAGGGCCCCTGCTCAGGGCAGGCAGGGGGCCCACACAGCATTCCAACAGGGCCCCAGCCCAGGGCAGGTGGGGGGGCCCAGCGCAGCATTCCAACAGGGCCCCGGCCCAGGGCAGACAGGGGGCCCAGCACAGCATTCCAACAGGGCCCCAGCCCAGTGCACGCAGGGGGAGGGCCCAGGGCAGCATTCCAATAGGGCCCCGGCCCAGGGCAGGCGGGGGGCCCAGCGCAGCATTCCAACAGGGCCCCGGCCTAGGGCAGGTAGGGGGGCCCAGCACAGCATTCCAACAGGGCCCCGGTCCAGGGCAGGCAGTGGGGCCCAGCGCAGCATTCCAATCAGGGGGGGCCCAGCGCAGCATTCCAACAGGGGCCCAGGCCAGGAAGGGGGGCCCAGCGCAGCATTCCAACAGGGCCCAGGGCAGGCAGGGGGGGCCCAGCGCAGCATTTCAACAGGGCCCAAGGCAGGCAGGGGGGCCCAGCGCAGCATTCCAACAGAGCCCCGGCCCAGGGCAGGCAGGGGGGCCCAGCGCAGCCGCAGCATTCCACCAACAGGGCCCACAGTGTAAAAGATAGAATTTAAAAAAATAAATAATTGTAAAAATATATATATATAAAAAATCAATATTCCATCATTAAATCAATCTTTGAATAAAAAAATCTAAACACTAAAAGTGCACATATTTAGTATCACCACCGCAACGACCTGACCTATAAAATTGTCCCACTAGTTAACCCTTTTAGTGAACACCATTAAAAAAAGGCAAAAAAACAATGCTTTATCATCATACCGCCAAAAAAAAAAAAAGTGGATTAACACGCGATCCAAAATATGGATATAAATAAACGTGGTACCACTGAAAACAAGCGTCATCACCAGAAAAAAATATAGGTCTCAGAATAAAGCGATGCAAAAATAATTATTTTTATATAAAATAGTTTTTATTGTATAAAAGCGCCAAAACATAAAAAAAAAAAAATGAGGTATCACTGTCATCGTACTGACCCGAAGAATAAAACTGCCCCCCCAAAAAAGAAATTCATTAATTGCTTGTTTTTGTTCATTCTGCCTCCAAAAATTGGAATAAAAAGCGATCAAAAAATGTCAGTTTCACCAAAAATGGTACCAATAAAAAAGTCAACTCTTCCCGCAAAAAACAAGACCTGACCTGACTCTGTGGGCCAAGACATAGAAAAATTATAGCTCTCAAAATGTGGTGATGTAAAAAAAAATTTCCTGCAATTAAACGCGTCTTTTAGCGTCTAACAGCTGCCAAACATAAAATCCCGCTATAAATAGTAAATCAAACCCCCCTTTATTACCCGTTAGTTAGGGAAAAATAATAAAATTAAAAAGTGTATATTTATTTCCTTTTTACCATTAGGGCTAGGGTTGGGGCTATAGTTATGGTTGGGGCTATAGTTATTGTTAGGGTTGGGGCTAAAGTTAGGGTTTGGGGCTATGGTTAGGGTTTGGGGCTATGGTTAGGGTTTGAGGTTAGGGTTGGGGCTTAAGTTAGTGTTGGGACTAAAGTTAGGGTTAGGCTTAGGGTTAGGGTTGTGTTAGAGTTAGAATTGGGGGGGTTTCCGCTGTTTAGGCACATCAGGGCTCTCCAAACGTGACATGGCGTCTGATCTCAATTCCAGCCAATTCTGAATTCAAAAAGTCAAATGCGCTCCTTTCCTTTCGAGCTCTGCCATGCACCCAAACAGTGGTTTACCCCCACATATTGGGTTATCGACGTACTCAGGAGAAATTGCACAACAACTGTTGTGGTCCAATTTCTCCTGTTACACTTGAGAAAATAAAAAATTGGGGTGAAAAGATAATTTTTGTGAAAAAAAATAAGATTTTTTATTTTTAGGGCTCTGCATTATAAATTTCTGTCAAGCACTTGGGGTTCAAAGTGCTCACCACACATCTAGATAAGCTCCTTAAGGGGTCTACATTACCGTAGCGTTTACTGACCGTGGGAAGTTTTGGAAAGATTACTGCTATAAAAGTGAGTAAAATAAATAAATGGGATGATCACCCCTTTACTCTTGACTCCTATTTTATTTATTTATTTTTGTTCTTTCACATAATCACTTAGAGTTACATTTTGAGGTATTTATGTTCTATAATTTATAGGTGCTTAATAAATACCAATAAAGAATTTTTTGTAGTGTATATTCAGTGATTATATATGCTGTAATATAAACTTTCCTTTTATTTGTTGGGCAGGCTGAGGCGGCAGCGGTGGGCAGGGTGAGACGACCATTAAATTCTTCTTGACTGGGTGGTGGGCGCGGCGGCAACATCGGCTGAGTGAGTAAATAACAAGTCCATGTATTCATTTGTCCAATATTTCAGTACGTGATTGTAGTTATACATTGCTATTGAGGAGTCAAAGGGGGGAGGGGTAAGGAATGATTGTATAATTATTCCTTACCCCTTCCCCTTCGACTACCCATAGCAATGTATATATAAGCTACTGGATGATCCTGACCTGCTGGAAAACCAAATACCCAATTATAACATCAGACAGCAATGCTCAGGATAATCCAGTAGCTTCTAAGTTTTGTTTGGGGTTTGGAAGGGGGGTGAGGAATTATTGATGGAAGTGAGTATATATGATTGGGAAAAATCTTTATTATTATGGCAGTGTAATTTTTGAAAGGGGGAAACCAGTCTGCGCTCGCACAGCAGTGCATGGACTGGGCGCCAATCTCCTGACCAGGATCCTAATTAGTGTTGAGCGATACTGCTCGATATCTAAAAATATCGGATCGGAATGGTATCGCCGATATCACTAAATATCGTCGATATCCGATTCCGATACCGGAAGTCCCATGTAAGTCTATGGGAACAAAATATCGACATTAAAAAAAAACATTCTTGCCTTGTTGGTTAATTGTACATGAAGGAAAACAACAAAGACTAATGTAGAATGTATTGGGGGAGGTTGAGGAGACAATAAAGGCATAGATGTTTAACCCAATGCATTGGAATAGCATTAATATATTTTTTTTTGGAAATACGTTTGGATTGACTAACAAATTGACAATGTTGTTAACCTTTTTTCTATTTTGGCAAATATGTATGTTTCACAACTTCCATGCTCTTCACCTTTTTAACTTTTGCCAGTGCCACACTTTCTCCTTCATAATCTTCAGCAGCAGCATCATCTTTCTCATCAAATTATTCTTCATCTTCACCTTCTTAATCTTCTTCTTAAACTTCTTGCTATTCATGTTTTTGTTTACATTACTCATATTGTTATTATTAAACTAATTAATCTTCTTCATATTCAAATTCTTCATCTTCTTCCTCTTCATCTTCTTCATCATATTCTTATTTGTGACAGAGATTCCTGTACTTGTAATCTGTAAAAGTATGAATTGTTCATCCTTCCGTTCTTGCTGTCACAAAAGATTTAAATTACAACAGTATTTGTCCGTGTTCAGTTTAGCCTGCAGCAGCAGCAGGCATTTTCCAGGGGCACCACGAGGAGGAACGGACTCACCCCCATACACCGCTTAGTCTTCTTCTGCTTAGAATTTAGAGCATATATTTTGCTCTTCATTTTGGTCTTATACTTCATGTTCTTCTGCTTTTTGATCTTCTGCTTATTGTTCTTCTGTCTCTTGTTCTGTATCTTGTAGTTTGTCTTAACCTTCTTTGTCCTGTTGGTGATCTTCTTCTGGGTAATCTTTTATTTTTTCTTTGTGATGGTGTTCAGGCTGGTTAGCTTCATGCTCGTCGTCCTTGTTGTCGTCATCTTCTTCTGGGTGGTCTTTAAGGTCGTCTAATTTCCGAGAAACAGCTGACGTTACTGGAACCCTGACGGGTATCAGATGGAGCAAGAGACAATGGAAGTAACGAGGATCAGCTGACTGTGCTGGAACCCGGACGGGTAGCAGAAGGAAAAGAGGCAATGTTACAACCGAGTACCAGCTGACGTTACTGTGACACGGTTACTAAGCAGGAGGTACCTGTGCTCCAAAGCACTACCAAGGACCAGCAGACGTTGCTGGAACTCGGATACGGAGATGGAGGCACCTAGGCCAAAGGCACTGGGGAGAACCACTTGACGGTACTGGACCCGGACGGGTAGCAGAAGGAAAAGAGGCAATGTCACAACCGAGTACCAGCTGACGTTACTGTGACACGGTTACTAAGCAGGAGGTACCTGTGCTCCAAAGCATACCAAGGACCAGCAGACGTTGCTGGAACTCGGATACGGAGATGGAGGCACCTAGGCCAAAGGCACTGGGGAGAACCACTTGACGGTACTGGACCCGGACGGGTAGCAGAAGGAAAAGAGGCAATGTCACAACCGAGTACCAGCTGACGTTACTGTGACACGGTTAGTAAGCAGGAGGTACCTGTGCTCCAAAGCACTACCAAGGACCAGCAGACGTTGCTGGAACTCGGATACGGAGATGGAGGCACCTAGGCCAAAGGCACTGGGGAGAACCACTTGACGGTACTGGACCCCGGACGGGTAGCAGAAGGAAAAGAGGCAATGTCACAACCGAGTACCAGCTGACGTTACTGTGACACGGTTACTAAGCAGGAGGTACCTGTGCTCCAAAGCACTACCAAGGACCAGCAGACGTTGCTGGAACTCGGATACGGAGATGGAGGCACCTAGGCCAAAGGCACTGGGGAGAACCACTTGACGGTACTGGACCCCGGACGGGTAGCAGAAGGAAAAGAGGCAATGTCACAACCGAGTACCAGCTGACGTTACTGTGACACGGTTACTAAGCAGGAGGTACCTGTGCTCCAAAGCACTACCAAGGACCAGCAGACGTTGGTGGAACTCGGATACGGAGATGGAGGCACCTAGGCCAAAGGCACTGGGGAGAACCACTTGACGGTACTGGACCCCGGACGGGTAGAAGAACGCACCCATGAAAATGTAAGTTGACAGGACGCAAGCCGTCCGCAGTTACCGAATCACACAGTCCTACAGTGGGTGCTTGTCCTATTGTCACAATGGAAACCGCCTTTATTTACATATCCCACAGCACACATAGGAATCACCTAAACTGCAGGCACCATAGAGTCGGCTAACCCGAATGCAACACGACAGCACAACTTATTGGAGGATAATTGACGTTCACACTGCCAGGAAACAGCTGTCGTGCTGTAACCAGGCTGGCCAGGAGTCAGTACCCCTGCCAATTACTTACGAGCAACAAATGGCGGTGTTGTAGCCCAGGGAGCAGAGTTCAGGTGGTAGAAAGATGAACATAACAGGAGACATGGAAAACGTTGCCAAACAGTTATTTAATCTGAAAACGGACAGGCAAATTCAGGTGAGATCCATGCCTTGTTCATTTTCAGAAAAGTAAGCCGGTCTACATTCTCTGAGGATAGTCGCATGCGACGGTCTGTTACTACACCACCTGCAGCACTAAAGACATGCTCAGATAATACACTGGCAGCAGGGCAAGCCAGCACCTCCAATGCATACTGGCTAAGCTCTGGCCATGTATCCAACTTAGAGACCCAAAATTTGAAAGGGGAAGAGGCATCTGGGAGTACACTTAGAGGGAAAACCAAGTAGTCTGTCACCATCTTACGGAAACGTTTCTTCCTGGTGACTGGAGCCGTCTCGGATGGTGTAGACCTTGCTGGCGCTGTCACAAAACTTTGCCACATTTGTAACATACAGTTCTTGCCCTGTGCAGAGGCGCTGCTTCTGCTCCCTCTTGTTGTAGAGGTGTCTACACTGCCTCGACGCACAGAGCTGCTTTGTAAAGCAGTAGCAGCAGCAGCAGCAGCTCTCTCGGCTGGAATGTACAACAGTATGGATTGCACCAGTGTGTCTTGGTACGCCTGCATTTTACGGTCCCGGTTCACCGGTGTGATGAGGGTTTGTAAGTTGTCCCGGTAGCGAGGGTCTAGGAGGGTGTACACCCAATAATCTGACGTGCTGAGAATGTGGGCGATGCGGCGGTCGTTTCTCAGGCACTGAAGCATGAAATCAACCATGTGCTGCAGACTCCCAACTGGCCAACAAAGGCTGTCCTCTGGAAGAGGCGTCATCTCTGCCTCCTCTGCATCACCCCACCCTCGCTCTACATACTGACTAGAGCGTTGTGTACCTCCCTCTGTAGGGATTTCTTCCTCCTCCATTGACTCCTCCTCCTCCTCATCCTCCTCACAAAGTGAGCCCTGCCCAGCCCTTTGTGAGGAACCACGTTGCGCTGACTGTCCTGAAGGTAATTGAATTTGTGACTCCTCATCCTCCACCTCTTCCAAAACCTCTTCCTTTAGTTGTTTCAGTGATTTCTGAAGCAGGCAGATAAGGGGGACAGTCATGCTGACTAGTGCATCATCTGCACTCGCCATCCGCGTTGAAACATCAAACGCACGCAAAACGTCGCAGATGTCCTTCATAGAGGCCCACTCAGTAGTGGTGAAGTGTGAACGGCGCAAATTGCGAGTTGATTGCGCCTGTTGCAGCTGATACTCCATTACTGCTGGCTGCTGCTCACACAACCGCTCCAACATATGTAACGTGGAATTCCACCTGGTGGGTACGTCACATATGATGCGATGTTCAGGAAGGCGAAATCTGACTTGCAGAGCTGCAATGCGCGATCTGGCCATGCTGGAACGTCGCAAGTGAGCGCACTCTAGGCGGATCTTGTGCAGCAGTGCATCAAGATCCGGATAGTCCCTCAAAAAACTCTGCACGACCAAGTTGAGCACATGTGCCAGACATGGTATGTGAGTGAGGTTGCCAAGGCCCAGAGCTGCCACCAGATTTCGGCCATTGTCACACACTACCAAGCCTGGCTGGAGATTAGCTGACAAAAACCACACGTCGCTCTCCTGCTTGATGGCATCCCAGAGCTCCTGCGCTGTGTGGCTTCGATTCCCCATGGAAATTAATTTCAGGACGGCCTGTTGACGTTTGGCCACGGCTGTGCTCATATCGGTCGCAACAGGTAAGCGTTCACGGGTCCATGTGGAGGTATACCGTGACGGCTCGTGCAGCGATGATTCTGAGGAACTGGAGTAGGAGGAGGAATCAATGTGTACAGACTGGATTCCTGCAATCCTTGGAGTTGGCAGAACACGTACAGCGCCACTGGCAAGATCTGTACCCGGCTCCACAACATTGACCCAATGGGCAGTGAGGGAAAGGTATCGTCCCTGGCCATGGGTACTGGTCCACGCATCGGTGGTCAGGTGGACCCTGCTACTGACGGCGTTTAGTAGCGCATGTTTAATGTTTCCCTCGACATGTTTTTGCAGAGCAGGGACAGCTTGCCTGCTGAAATAAAATCGGCTTGGCACATTATATTGTGGGACTGCCAATGCCATAAAGTTCCTGAAACTGTCAGTCTCCACCAGCCTGAATGACAGCATTTCAAGGGACAGGAGTTTTGCAATGCCAGCATTCAGAGCCTGTGCTCTTGGATGGTTTGCCGAGTATGGCCGTCTTTTATCCCATGCCTGTGGTACCGATGGCTGTTTTTTGTTCTGGGAGTGTGACGATGACTGTGAACTTGCTGCTGTGGGTGGAATAACAGTTTGTCTATGGACAACAGTGACCGAGGTTCTTCCATGGAGATCCTGTGAGGAAGCCGAACCAGGTGTGTGTGAGCTGGAGGTAGAGGCTCGAACACGACCTGAAGATGTAGGTGCTGCTGTAGGTTGGCCTACATCTCCAGTGTGTCTTTGTAACTCAGCTACGTGCTTTGTCCGTACATGTTTCCACATATTTGTGGTATTCAGGTTACTGATATTTTTACCTCTTTTAACTTTTTGCTTACACAGCTTGCATAGAACATAGCAAATATCATCTACAAGTCTGTCAAAAAAGGACCACGCAGTGCAAGTCATGGGAGCGCCAATTTTTACATTTCTAAGAGAACTGCTCCCAACAGGTGCCAAACTGGAGGCTACAGGCAAGCGAGTCTGCAGCCTACCTCTCCCTCCTCTTTGTACCGTTGGGACAATCTCTTCCTCAGAGCTGCTCCCACGACCTTCCTGTTGCTCACGCCATGTTGGGTCTCGGACTTCATCATCTCCACTACCCTCTTCCAACACCTTCTGCTGTTGGATAGTCTGGGCAGCACCATGCTCCACAAAACCTGGCACCTGAGTCTCATCATCATCATAAGATGCGTTCTGCGGTGTGCTGTCCATCGGCACTGGCTCACCCGCCTCTTCAGATTGAGAGAGACACAGCTGTTGCGCATCACTGCATACTCCCTCTTCTTCAAATTGCAGAATGCTGCTTGCCTGTGCCCGTGTTTGCGAGCCAACAGATTCTGAGAACAGAAGCAGAGACTCAGCTGGCTCCTGTACAGAACTCTCTGACTGCCTGGGCAATTTGACAGGCGGTGAACAGACAGATGGTTGCTCAACAGTGTTGTGTTCCTGAGAGGAGGTGGAAGGAATTGAAGTCGATGCATTGGCTGCCATCCAACCAACAACGGCTTCAATTTGTTCTTCCCGCAGCAGGGGGCACGCCGAGCTCCTACCAAAGTGCGCATAAAGGAACGCTCATGGGTAAAACTGGTGGATGCTGTGTCACTGAGGGCGGCAGCAGCCACAGAATCCCCACGTCCTCTCCCTGCTGAAACTCCACGGCCACGACCACGTGCCTTACTCCCTGCCTTCTTCATCTTGGTAGATTGATAAAGAAAGTCAGAAAAGTTATAAGGCCTAAGTGTGGTTATTACGCAGAGACTGAAGTGAACACTGAAACACAACTGTTCACAATCTGTGAAAGGCTACTCCTTTGTCTACTTCTATAGTGTTTGCAACCAATGTATTGGATACGGATGGAAGCGCGTCACACTAATAGATTATATTTTAAATGGAATGGAGCAGAACCAATTGGAGATAAATGAAAAGGATGAGGCACTGAGACACGCTCAGCAGAGTACAAGCAGCAGTGCTTGAACAAGTAACTGGAGCGTGATGTGCACTCAAAAAATAAAAAACACAGACTGAAGTGAACACTGAAACACAACTGTTCACAATCTGTGAAAGGCTACTCCTTTGTCTACTTCTATAGTGTTTGCAACCAATGTATTGGATACGGATGGAAGTGCGTCACACTAATAGTTAAATTGCATGGAGCTGCAAGAATTACACTGAAGAAAAAAAAAAGAGTCTGTGAGTGACACGTGCAGATGCCTACAGACAGCGTTGCATGCAGAGCAAACTGCAGCATCACCTGCACTCACACACACCTTGCAGAGCTGTTAAAACAACACTGCAGGCAAAAGGAAGCTTTACACAGCGGTTGGTGCTAGCCTGCCTACAGCACAGTACACTAAATCGCAATCTCTAACTGTCCCTCAGAGTCAGCACAGCAGCGTTCTGTCCCTTACTGAATTCACAGCACAGTGACGCTAAAATGGCGGCGGCGCCTTTTATAGTGCATTCTGACATCATTTCAGCATCCAATCACAGCCATGCCATTAGTTAACATGACCGCAGCAGTACAGGATGTGCCCACACTTCTTAGGATTCCTCATTGGCTGACTAAAATCACATTGCCTCTCAAAGAATTATGGGAACTTCCGATTCCGGTATACGATATATGGAAAATATCGAAACTAAGTATCGAAAGGCCGATAGAGCTAATATCGGCCGATACCCGATACTTGCGGTATCGTATCGCTCAACACTAATCCTAATACATGCTGTGAGGCTGCTGAGTTCAGGTCAGGAGACCCGTGGCCGGTCCATGCAATGTGGTCCAAGTGCAGACCGATGTTCACCAACGGTTCCTCTAGTCTGCATGTCTGGGAGCTGCACCTGTATCCATGAAGCAAAAGCGCTGCCAGCCTGCAGTGGATCCATCAAGGTGCACACATTTTGTTTAGAGCTGGTGTCTCTATGCTTGTTTTTTATTTTTTCCATCACTGGAGTGTTGCTTTAAAAGGACTCTGTCAGCAAAAAATGACTGTTCAAGTCCAGGTGCTTGGTGCTTCACAGTGGACAATCATTGAAATACATCTTCCCAGCCGGCTTGTTTTCCTCTGTCTCCATCCTTCTCTGTTGATATGAAGCCAGAGCTGTCTATTGAAGGTGAGGGGATGGACATAGAGGGAAAACAAGCAGGTGGCAAGGTGGATTTAAAGGATTGGCCTCGATGTGAAACAGAATGTAGGGACTTTTTTGAACAGAACAGTCACTCTATGCTGACAGAGTCCCTTTAAACCTAAGTTCTCTCTCATACCGTCCGACATATCAATTTTCAGCATCACTCTGGTATTTCGGTACCATCTTGTAAGCGCAGTTTCTGACTGGCAAGAAATCAGAAGCTATGTCTTAAGTAGAGTTAATATCCCCCATCCTCTGGAATTCTTTGCCCCAACACATCCGACTATCAAACTCATTCGGATCCTTCAGACGGAACCTGAAAACCCATCTCTTCAGGAAAGCCTACAGCCTGCAATGACCCTGCTGCCTCCTCACCACTACCGGAGTTATTGCCTCAACCAACACCGGAACTGCTGCAACCCCCCGACCTACTGTCTCCTGCCTCACAATCCTGTAGAATGTAAGCCCGAAAGGGCAGGGTCCTCTCCCCTCTGTATCAGTCTGTCATTGTTAGTTTGTTTACTGTAAGTGATACCTGTAATTTGTATGTAACCCCTTCTCATGTACAGCACCATGGAATCAATGGTGCTATAGAAATAAATATTAATAATAATAATAATAATAATAGAGTTGAGCGAATTTCTTTGTGTCCCTGCTTATTCAGCAAGCTGTAGCGCTTACCGATTAAGCTGCAGCAGTAACCCGGATACCTGGAGCGCTCCCGATGATCAGCTGTTTGGCGCCACAGCTGCATGTATCGCGGCTGTGTTACAGTCACAACACATACATGGAGAGCCTGTGTGTTGAGCTCTCCATGCATGTATTGTGTCACATGCAGCTGCGGTGCTGATCTGCCATCACGCTCCAGGTATCCGCGTTCCCGCTGTAGCTTATTCGGTAAGTGCTATAGCTTGATGAATAAGTGGGGGCCTGAACAAATTTGCTCATCTCTAGTCATTAGCTCTCAATGCAAGTATATGAGAGCTTCAACAATGTTCTCATAGATTAGATCTGGTCATGGTGTTACGGTATTTATCTATGTGGTGTAGTCATGGTGTGATGGTATTTGTCCCTTGTATGTAGTATTTTTCGGCCACTATGTGGTGGGAATATGTGATCTGGTCATGGTATGATGATATCTCTCCCTTTAATATGGTACTATGTGGTGGTAATATATGATCTCTTCATGAATTGGTGGTATGTATTCCTTGTATGTGGTATTTTTTGGTCACTGTGATGGTAATATGTGGTCTGATCATGGTGTGGTGGTATTTGTTCCTTGTATGTCGTATTATTGCTCTTGGTATAGAGAATACTGTGATATGTATGGAGATCACTTGTTACGGGATATCAATAAAGGCAATTCTTTATTTCCAATAAAGATTAATTACTTAAATATGATTTAACCTCTCCCTGTCATATGACTATTAGACAGTATCCCTTGTTCTGCTGTGTATGTGGTGCTTCCCACTTACTTCTGTCCACAGACCTTTGCTGGCTCCATGAATCCCTCTCCTGGAACAAGGGCAGAAATCAATCTAAGGTACTCATCATTTTGACAGGCCAAAAAAATGGTCCGCACAATATTTATTTTTGCCCTGTCAAAATGACTGCCCTGCATAGCGGAGTTAAGCAGCAGCACCTCCACTCGTTCTTGTCACCATTGAGTCAAGAAGTGGAGTTTTTCCAAGAAAGGGCGGAGGGATTTTGGGAGGTTCACGTGGTGGAGGAGGAGCTAGGGTGGAAGCGGGGCTGGGGGTGGAGCCTGGGCGGAGTCTCAAGGGGGCCCCATAAATTTTGCCAGTATGGGGCCCCGAAATTCCTAGTGGCAGCCCTGAGGACAAAAATGTCCAGGAAGGATGGGAAATCTTGAAAAATGAGATTCTCAAAGCACAATCATTAACAATTCCAAAAAGGGAAGAATAGGAAACATTTAAGGAAAATCAGGATGGATGAACACAGAACTTAAACACATGCTAAAAAGGAAGAAAGAAATTGTGGGGGCGCATGCATCCCAGAAGTTAAGCATCACAGAAGAAAAGCATCTTGAAAACTGCAGTTATTCATGGCAAAGAATTAACATTCATCTTCTCTCTTCACACAGGTAACCAAATCATTCATCCTCTGAATTGATCCTCTCTGCATGTATGCACTCCATTCATTGTCAGCAAGCAGCTGAATGACACAAGCCCCTTCTGTCTTGCATGTGGAAATATATAGCAATGGTAACCAAATCATTCATCCTCTGAATTGATCCTCTCTGCATGTATGCACTCCATTCATTGTCAGCAAGCAGCTGAATGACACAAGCCCCTTCTGTCTTGCATGTGGAAATATATAGCAATGGTAACCAAATCATTCATCCTCTGAATTGATCCTCTCTGCATGTATGCACTCCATTCATTGTCAGCAAGCAGCTGAATGACACAAGCCCCTTCTGTCTTGCATGTGGAAATATATAGCAATGGTAACCAAATCATTCATCCTCTGAATTGATCCTCTCTGCATGTATGCACTCCATTCATTGTCAGCAAGCAGCTGAATGACACAAGCCCCTTCTGTCTTGCATGTGGAAATATATAGCAATGGTAACCAAATCATTCATCCTCTGAATTGATCCTCTCTGCATGTATGCACTCCATTCATTGTCAGCAAGCAGCTGAATGACACAAGCCCCTTCTGTCTTGCATGTGGAAATATATAGCAATAGTATGCACTACATACTTCTGATTGCTGCCAACCACTGCTGTACCATTTTGCAACATAGTTTAATGTGCCTGGTAAAACTTTAGTATAATTCATTTTTGCACTGTGCTTAATACTTACTGCTGTGTATTCGTGTGACTGGGGCCTCTGTAGATGCTATCAGGTGGAAAGTGCTATAACATATAGATGTTGCCAGGTCTAGTGCCTTTGATGATCTAACCACCCCCTGGTGTGCTGGCCCCAGCTGGCAAATTATCCCAAAGCAGCTCCCACAATCCCACTTTCCTGACCCTGTAGTGTGAACTATATATTTAGGAGTAGTCTAAGGGGCGCATGCATTGTGGGGGCGCATGCATCCCAGAAGTTAAGCATCACAGAAGAAAAGCATCTTGAAAACGGCAGTTATTCATGGCAGTTAATCAGGGCTGGAATCAGGTACCCCACACTTTGCCTTATTTTTCATTATGTACTTTATCTATTTCCTCCTGTGTTCCCTTGCCATCCACATTCACCGCCCCATCCCCCCTCCATCACGACTCATACACATCAGCCCCTCTATCCTTCCCTCTCCCATGTACAGCTCCCATGCACTCCTCACCTTCCTGAAAAACCTCAGCCCATCTTGCCCAAACACATCACATAAAAAACCTACTTACAATTCCAACAACTACCTGCTCTTTATCTTCCTACTCCTACTGATTTCAGGGACATCTCCCCCAACCCTGGTCCACCATCCCCCAACCTCAATCCCTACCCTACCTCATACCGAAACCATAATAATCTTATTAATATTACTTGCACTCCCTCATCTCCTTCTTTCAATTGTGCCCTCTGGAATCCACGGTCTGCATGCAACAAGCTATCCTTCCTGCACAACTACTTTCTGAACCACTCTCTTAATCTGTTGGCCCTCACTGAAACCTGGATTCAGGATTCTGACACTGTCTCCCCTGCTGCCATTTCCTATAGTGGTTTACAGTTCTCCCATTCCCCGAGACCCACAAACAGACATGGTGGTGGAGTTGGCATACTCCTGTCCCCACAATGCACTTTCCAGGTCATCCCCCCAATTCCATCACTCTCATTCCCTTCTTTGAGGTCCACACCATCAGGCTCTTCCATCCCCTCTCCCTCAGAGTAGCGGTCATATATCGGCCCCCAGGCTCACCCACCCAGTTCCTTGACCATTTCTCAGCCTGGCTGCCGCACTTCATGTCCTCAGAACTACCAACCCTTATCCTTGGAGACTATAACATCCCCATTAACAGCCCTACTTCCACATCTGCATCTCAGCTTCTATCACTAACCACTTCTCTAGGCCTCTCACAGCTTTCAACCTCTGAGACACACAAGGATGGCAACACCCTTGACCTGGTCTTTGTCCGCCTCTGTTCAATCTCCCACCTAAATAACTCACCGCTTCCACTCTCTGACCACAACATTCTCTCCTTCACGCTCACAAATCCTCCACCACCCCAGCGCACTCCTACCTACCACACATTCAGAAATCTACAAGCCATTAACCCTCAGACACTTTCAGACTCCCTACACTCATCGCTGTCCCCAATCTCCTCTTTTTCCTGTCCTGATCTGGCTGTTCATCACTACAATGACATTCTTAAAAGCACCCTTGACCAAGTAGCACCGCTTACCCTCAGAACCTCCAAACACACAGTAAAACAGCCCTGGCTCACATTGCAAACTCGACTTCTTCAGCGATGCTCTATGAGTGCTGAACGCCTCTGGAGAAAAACCCGCACACCAGAAGACTTCATCCACTTTAAATTCATGTTAAGAACTTATAATGCTGCCCTTCACCTCGCCAAACAGACCTACTTCACCACACTGATCTCCTCACTAGCCAACAACCCCAAGAAACTTTTTGACACTTTTCACTCCCTCCTCAGGCCAAAAGCACAAGCCCCTATCACAGACATTTGTGCTGACGACCTGGCCTCCCACTTTATAGAAAAAATAGATACTATCCGTCAGGAAATCTGCTCTCAACCACCAAGTGCTGTGACTCCCATCCCACCCTGCATTTCCCCTGGCTCACTTTCCACATTTGATCCCATCACAGAAGAAGAAGTCTCCAGACTCCTCTCTTCCTCTCGTCCGACTACATGCACTACCGACTCCATCCCCTCACATCTCCTCCAGTCTCTCTCTCCAGTTGTCACAACTCACCTAACTACAATCTTTAATCTCTCACTCTCCTCTGGCATTTTTCCCATCCTCCTTCAAACACTCCATCATTACTCCATTACTAAAGAAACCCGCTCTTGACCCTTCCTGCACAAACAACTACAGACCGGTCTCCAATCTCCCCTTCATCTCTAAACTTTTGGAGCGCCTAGTCTACTCCCGCCTCACCCGTTACCTCTCCACTTACTCCCTCCTAGACCCTTCACAGTCCGGCTTCCGCCCCCTACATTCGACTGAAACTGCACTCATCAAAGTGACCAATGACCTTCTTACAGCAAAACGTAACGGCGACCACTCTCTGCTCATTCTACTCGACCTTTCTGCAGCTTTCGACACTGTTGACCACTGTCTCCTACTGTCTAGGCTCCAGTCACTAGGTATTAAGGACACTGTTCTCTCCTGGTTCTCCTCCTATCTTTCTGACCGCTCCTTCAGTGTTTCGTTCTCTGGCTCCACGTCATCTCCTCTTCCTCTCACTGTCGGTGTACCCAGGGCTCAGTCCTTGGCCCCCTTCTCTTCTCTCTCTACACGGCCCCAATTGGACAGACCATCAGCAGATTTGGCTTTCAGTACCATCTTTATGCCGATGACACACAACTATACACGTCATCCCCCGACCTTACCCCCGCTGTTCTACAGAACACCACCGACTGTCTGTCCGCAGTCTCCAACATCATGTCCGCTCTCTATCTGAAACTTAACCTCTCCAAGACTGAACTCCTTCTGCTCCCGCCGTCTACTAACCTCCCTAAATCTGACATTTCCCTCTCTGTGGGCGGCACCATAATAACACCCCGGCAGCAGGCTCGCTGTCTGGGTGTTATGTTTGACACCAATCTCTCCTTCACCTCCCATATACAATCTCTTGCCCGCTCTTGCCGTCTACACCTAAAGAACATGAATCCGCCCTTTTCTCACCATGGAAACAACAAAAACCCTCACTGTAGCATTGATCCACTCCCGCCTGGACTACTGCAACGCTCTATTACTTGGCCTCCCCATTACTCGACTATCCCCTCTCCAGTCCATCCTTAATGCAGCAGCCAGGGTCATCCATCTGGCTAATCGGTACTCGGACGCGTCCGCTCTTCGCCAGTCCTTACACTGGCTGCCCATTCATTATAGGATCCAATTCAAAGTACTGGTTCTCACCCACAAAGCTCTCCACAGTGCAGCACCCCCCTACATCTCCTCCCTCATTTCTATCTATCGGCCTAACCGACTGCTGCGCTCTGCAAACGACTTTCGACTAACCTCTGCACTAATCCGTACCTCCCACTCCCGACTCCAAGACTTCTCCCGCACTGCGCCAATCCTCAGGAATGCTCTACCCCAAGAAATTAGGACTATCCACAATTTGCATGGTTTCAGGCGCTCCCTCAAAACACATTTGTTCAGAGTGGCCTATCACATTCACTAACCAAAGTCGTTCTATGTTTAAGTGTGTATGTGTAGCCCATTCACTATCTCCATCCATGCCTCACTCCCTCAAGATGGCTGGACCATCATTGTAAATGCACCATTGTATATACACACCTGTACTTTGTATCTCCCCCACCTCATTGTAGATTGTAAGCTCTCACGAGCAGGGGCGGCTTATTTTGCTTTAATTATTGTATTGTTAACGTTGTTACCTATGACTTGTGTTTTGAAACTGTTAAACTGTAAAGCGCTGCGGAATATGTTGGCGCTATATAAATAAAGATTATTATTATTATTATTATTATGTCTGCAGAACCTGCAGGGCAAGAATCAGATTAGCTAAAGCTGACAGTGAATTAAGGCTTGCAAGAGATGTTGTTAGAGTTAAATTCAGTATTTCTTCTCAAGGCCTTGGGAAGCTGAGGCATAGCAGAAGGGAAGATAAGAGAAGAATGTTCCTTCCTTGATAATACTCCCCCTGACCTAAAGAGATACTCTGTGCTAGGAGCGAAAATCAGGGGCTAAAGGCAAAGATGGAAAGTTTGGTTAGAAAACAGTATGTTACGTGCTTTAATGATAAGTTGTATTAACTGCCATATATGGTAATTCTGCTTCCTGCTTCAGGGGTGTATATAAGCCCCTTCATTAGCAATAAAGAGTAGAGTCTATTGACGCACCCTATGGTTTGTGTTTTATTCTCTCTGGTACCACATTCCGAGGAGGAAAGGGTTAACAAGATAACAGTGACGACAACTGGCGCCCGAACGGGGGACTGAGTTATTCTATTCTGAGGAAGCCTGACCGGTCCGGAGACGTGGGATGAGTGGAACCTTCTGTTGGTGATATACATACAGCGCTGGGGTAAGAATACTTATTATATTCTACCTAAAATCTATATCACTGTACAGTGGACTCCCTCCTCCCCGAGCGGTCGGCTTTCCAGGTAAATCACAGGTATTCCTGGCTCAGGTCCCTTTGAACCAGTAGACCCTCAGATTAATTGTCAGTCCTGCCTTTCCTCCTTTGAATAATGACAGTATGGATCCAATGATTGTGTTGTGGTTTTGTCTTGGTGTCTGTGTGATTGGATTGTTTATTTGGTTGGCTGTTATGTTACGGTAGCTGAGGAGTGCAGGTAAAAAAAGGCAATACACCAGAGCAGTTGGAATCTATGAGATTGCAGTACCCTGACTAACCACCACAACTAGAGGCAGCCGTGGAGCGTTCCTACGTTGGTCCTAGACGCCTCGTCACAGCCTGAGAAACTAACTACACCTAAAGATAGAAATAGGAAAGCTATCTGCCCCGGAGCAGAACCCCAAAGATAATAGAAAGCCCCCAAACATGTAATGGTGGTTAGACAAGAGGAAATACTGACACAGAAAGAAAATAGTATGAGCAAACGCTGGGGCCCAAACTATCTAAATAGAAAAGGACAGGAAGGGTACTTACTGCAATCCCAGAAAACCCTGAAAAAACACCAACTCTACTAATTTCAAAATCACCTGAGATCACACGACCTCTACCACCTAAATTAGCTCTCTGGTGTAACAAAATCAAAACAGCAGCCACTGAAAAAAAACTGGAAAAAGCAAAAGTACAAAACACCGTGGCTGGACTAAACTGAGAGGGCAAAAGCCCCCGGAGGGGACCCAGAAGGCCCCCACAGAAGTGCAGGACAAAATGCAAAAATATAGCAAAAACACAAAATAAGAAATTGTCTTATCTGATAGCAGGAGATGCAGACACGACACAGCAGGCTACAAGGGAAACTGGAAAGAAGGATTCAGGCCAGAACAATTGATCACCGGCAACCCTGATGGGAAAATGACTCCCTTATATAAGACCAATCAGTAACACCTGATTCCCAGTCCTCACAATCCTCACTAGTACCGCTTGTAACCACCAGAGGGAGCCTCTGCTCAGAACTCATCTCAAACCCATTCACAACAGTACCCCCCCTTGAGGAGGGGTCACCGAACCCTCATTTGAGCAACCAGGTCAGTCAGGATGAGTTCTATGATACGCACGGATAAGTCTCCTAGCATGGATGTCCGAAGCAAACACCCAAGAATTGTCTTCCTGACCATAACCTCTCCATTTAACCAAATACTGGAGTCTTCGTCTAGAAAAACGAGAATCCAATATTTTCTCAACCACATACTCCAGATTGCCCTCAACCAAAACAGGGTCAGGAGGCACAGCAGCAGGAACCACTGGCTCAACAAACCTCTTCAACAAGGACTTGTGGAACACGTTATGGATCTTAAATGTCCCTGGAAGAAGCAAACGAAAAGAAACAGGATTAATAATCTCCATGATCTTATAAGGTCCAATGAACCTAGGCTTAAATTTAGGAGATGCTACTCTCATAGGAATATTCTTTGAGGACAACCAGACCAAGTCCCCCACTTTAAACCGAGGACCATCAGTCCTATGCCGGTTAGCAAACCGCTGGGCCCTCTCCTGAGAGAGGGACAACCTCTCCACTACCTGGTCCCAAATCTGCTGCATACGCTCAACAACAGAGTCAACACCTGGACAGACAGAAGCCTCCGTCTGTCCTGAAGAAAATCGAGGGTGAAACCCAGAATTACAGAAAAACGGAGACATCAAAGTGGCAGAGCTAGCCCTATTATTAAGAGCAAACTCAGCCAAAGGCAAAAAAGAGACCCAGTCATCCTGATCAGCAGACACAAAGCATCTTAGATAAGTCTCTAATGTCTGGTTTGTTCTCTCAGTTTGACCATTGGTCTGAGGATGAAATGCCGAGGAGAAAGACAATTGAACACCCAGTTTAGAACAAAAAGTCCTCCAAAATCTGGAAACAAACTGGACTCCTCTGTCAGACACAATGTTCTCAGGAATGCCGTGTAAACGAACCACGTGCTGAAGGAACAACGGCACCAATTCAGAGGAGGAAGGCAACTTAGGTAATGGCACAAGATGTATGATTTTGGAAAACCTATCACAAATTACCCAGATGGTGGTCATTCTCTGAGAAACAGGAAGATCGGAAATGAAATCCATAGAGATATGGGTCCATGGTCTCTTGGGCACAGGCAATGGCATCAACAAACCACTAGAACGAGAGCAAGGCTTGGAGCGAGAGCAAGTCCCGCAGGACTGCACAAATTCCCTGACATCGCGAGACAAGGTAGACCACCAAAAGGACCGACTAACCAAGTCTCTGGTACCAAAAATTCCGGGATGCCCAGCCAATGCGGAACAATGAATCTCAGACATCACACTCTTTTTCCATTGGTCCGGGACAAACAATTTTCCAACAGGGCAGCGCTCGGGCCTATCCTCCTGACACCCCTCCAGAGCAAGTCTCAAATTGGGCGAGATGGCGGAAAGAACTACACCCTCTTTCAAAATAACAGAAGGATCAGATAACTCAGGAGAGTCCGCAAGGAAACTCCTCGAGAGGGCATCCGCCTTAACATTCTTAGTGCCAGGAAGAAAGGAAACCACAAAATTAAAACGTGTGAAAAACAAGGCCCACCTGGCCTGTCTAGGATTAAGTCGCTTGGCAGATTCCAGATAAACCAGATTCTTATGGTCAGTAAGGACCACCACCTGATGTTTGGCTCCCTCCAGCCAATGTCTCCACTCTTCAAAAGCCCACTTCATGGCCAATAACTCCCGATTACCCACGTCATAATTACGTTCAGTAGGAGAAAATTTTCGAGAGAAAAAGGCACAAGGGTTACTTTTAGAGGTCTCTGGATCTTTTTGGGACAAAACGGCACCTGCCCCAATTTCAGAGGCATCAACCTCCACCTGAAATGGCAGAGAAACATCAGGCTGCCGTAGAACAGGAGCAGAAGTGAATCTCTGCTTAAGTTCCTGAAACGCAGAGACTGCCTCAGGAGGCCAATTCACCACATCAGAACCCTTTCTGGTCAAATCAGTTAATGGTTTAACAATAACCGAGAAATTACCAATAAATTTACGATAAAAATTGGCAAAACCCAAAAATCTCTGAAGAGCCTTTAATGAAGTAGGTTGGACCCAATCACAGATGGCCTGACCTTGACCGGGTCCATTTCAATAACAGATGGGGACAAAATGAATCCCAGAAATGAGATCTTCTGTACGCCAAAAAGACACTTTGATCCCTTCACATACAGAGCATTCTCTCTCAAAATCTGGAATACAGTTCGAACATGTTTCACATGAGAGTCCCAGTCATTAGAAAAAATCAAGATATCATCCAAATAAACAATCAGAAACTTGTCCACAAAATCCCTGAAAATGTCATTCATGAAGGACTGGAAGACGGAAGGAGCATTAGTGAGCCCAAAGGGCATCACAAGGTACTCAAAATGCCCCTCAGGGGTGTTAAATGCCGTCTTCCATTCATCCCCGTGCTTAATGCGAATAAGGTTATACGCCCCCCTGAGGTCAAGCTTGGTAAACCAAGTAGCGTTTTTCACCCTGGAAAACAGGTCAGAAATCAAGGGTAACGGGTATTGATATTTCACAGTAATATTGTTCAAGAGACGATAATCAATACACGGCCTTAATGAACCATCTTTTTTGGCCACAAAGAAAAAACCGGCACCTAAGGGTGAAGAGGATGGTCTGATATGACCCTTCTCCAATGATTCCTTGGTATAAGACCGCATAGCGTCATGTTCAGGTACAGACAAGTTAAAAAGGCGACCTTTAGGGAATTTACTACCCGGCACTAATTCAATAGCGCAGTCATAGCTCCTATGGGGAGGTAAGGATGCAGATTTACTTTCGCTAAACACATCAGAAAAATCAAACAAAAAGTCAGGAACATCCTCAGCCTGGGGGAGGCAGAAAAAACAGGAGTGTTGGTATTAACACATTGGCAGCCCCAACTGGTTACAGACACAGATTTCCAATCCAAAACAGGATTATGAGACTGTAACCAAGGGAAACCCAGCACTATAATGTCATGCAGATTATATAGAACCAAAAATTTGCAGCACTCCTGGTGATCAGGTTCAACCCTCATTATCACCTGAGTAGAAAACTGGGGTTTATTCTCAGCCAAAGGGGTAGAATCGATCCCCAGTAAAGGAATAGACTTCTGTAGGGGTATCAAGGGAAACCCACAACGTTTAGCAAAATCATAATCCATCAGGTTAATAGCTGCTCCAGAATCAACGAAAGCCTGAGCAGAAAATGAGGACAGAGAGCATATCAGAGTGACAGTTAATAAAAAGTTAGTCTGAACACTACCCAAGACAACTGAGCGTGCAAAACGTCTTCCCCGCTTAGGGCAGACTGAAATAGCATGAGAGGCATCACCACAGTAGAAACATAACCCATTGCGCTTTCGAAAATCATGACGCTGTGCCCCAGACACCACTCTATCACACTGCATGGGTTCAGAAGCTGGCTCACAAGGCAACACCACTCCACGCATACTTCTCCGCTCACGCAAACGTCTGTCAATTTGAATCGCTAATGACATAGAATCATTGAGACCAGAGGGGACAGGGAATCCCACCATAACATCCTTTACATTATCCGACAGACCCTACCGGAAAAGGGCCGCCAAAGCGTCGTCATTCCATTTGGTCAGGACTGCCCACCTACGGAATCTCTGACAGTATAACTCAGCGTCATCAAGCCCCTGATTTAATGCCAACAAGGTTTTTTCAGCTTGATCAGTGACATTAGGCTCATCGTACAATAACCCCAAAGCCTGAAAAAATGCATCAACATCACTCAAAACAGGATCCCCAGGTATCAGGGAAAAAGCCCAATCCTGAGGATCGCCGCGCAGGAGAGAGATGATAATTTGAACCTGCTGCGCTGCGTTTCCTGAGGACTTAGATTTTAAGGCAAGAAACAATTTACAATTATTTTTGAAATTCTGAAACTTAGCTCGATCCCCTAAAAACAAATCTGGCATGGGGATCCTAGGTTCCACAACAGGCAACCTAGCAAGATAGATAGCAATACTCCGAACCTCAGTGGCAAGCTGATCCACACGGCCAGACAACTGTGCAAACTCCATTGGGAGAAAAGATCCTCCACAGCACCCAGAGATACAGAGGGAAAAAAAAAAAAAATGCAACAAACAGAAAAATATCTCTGACAACTCTGACAACTTTTCTTCCTTCAAAATATTTTTTCCCTTCTGTGAGTACCATACAATTTTTATGGCCGGTGATACTGTTATGTTACGGTAGCTGAGGAGTGCAGGTAAAAAAAGGCAATACACCAGAGCAGTTGGAATCTATGATATTGCAGTACCCTGACTAACCACCACAACTAGAGGCAGCCGTGGAGCGTTCCTACGTTGGTCCTAGACGCCTCGTCACAGCCTGAGAAACTAACTACACCTAAAGATAGAAATAGGAAAGCTATCTGCCCCGGAGCAGAACCTCAAAGATAATAGAAAGCCCCCAAACATGTAATGGCGGTTAGACAAGAGGAAATACTGACACAGAAAGAAAATAGTATGAGCAAACGCTGGGGCCCAAACTATCTAAATAGAAAAGGACAGGAAGGGTACTTACTGCAATCCCAGAAAACCCTGAAAAAACACCAACTCTACTAATTTCAAAATCACCTGAGATCACACGACCTCTACCACCTAAATTAGCTCTCTGGTGTAACAAAATCAAAACAGCAGCCACTGAAAAAAAACTGGAAAAAGCAAAAGTACAAAACACAGTGGCTGGACTAAACTGAGAGGGTAAAAGCCCCCGGAGGGGACCCAGAAGGCCCCCACAGAAGTGCAGGACAAAATGCAAAAATATAGCAAAAACACAAAATAAGAAATTGTCTTATCTGATAGCAGGAGATGCAGACACGACACAGCAGGCTACAAGGGAAACTGGAAAGAAGGATTCAGACCAGAACAATTGATCACCGGCAACCCTGATGGGAAAATGACTCCCTTATATAAGACCAATCAGTAACACCTGATTCCCAGTCCTCACAATCCTCACTAGTACCGCTTGTAACCACCAGAGGGAGCCTCTGCTCAGAACTCATCTCAAACCCATTCACAACAGTTGGCGTACAAATATTGGAGAGCGAGCAGTGAAATGGTTCAGAAACCTTTGTGGCCCATTGTCTTGGTGACAGAGTCTTGGTGACGCAATTGTCTTGGTGACAAACTTGTCTTGGTGACAAGAGAATCTCTTCTAGGTGAGGAGATAGAAAAATGGGGGACCAAAATGCCAAGGAAGGCATTTCTGCTAAAGATTTAGTTGTGCGCAGAGATTGTGAAAAGCAGGCATGAATGAAAACGGAGAATTGAACAGTGATAAATGGAAAAAGGTTCTTTAACTCACATCATGGATGGTTGAGAGACAAAGGACTGTTGAAAACAGTGAACCTATGGATGAGTGCGTGTGATTACTTAGAAGAAAAGACTGAAGAATTAGGAGACGGAGACGTTACAGACTGACAAAAACAGGGATGACTGATTTACCCTCCTGTCTGCCTCCCCCCGGACAGTAGTGTTATACAGACCATGGAGCCCTACAGAGCAGTTGGCTCTAATAAAGCAACTAGACAGGATTTGCAAGCACTTATAAAAGGGAAATTGGCAGATGAAGCTAGATACGATAGACTGACAGATGAGACATACAAGTGTTATGTTGGTAGGAAATGACACAGAAGCAGGGGTTCTGTTTACAGAAGCGTTGAAAAAAGCATGTAAAGATAGACAGGCAGAGAAAGGAAGTTACACTAGAGGACAGAGTTCAGGGAAAGAGCCAAAAGATTATTTCTGGGCTCTAAGAAAAACTTGGGTGGAAATGGGTTTTGTCCCAGAAAACAAGACTAGTGAGAGGGTTCTGGCAAGTTTTACATGAATGGGTTTAAAAAAAAAAGGAAGTGACAAAGAAAAGCTGAAAGTAAGTAGACCAGATTGGAGATCAGTTAAAGCAGAGGATCTAGCCAGAAAAGCACAGGGGGCACAACATGATTTAGCGCAGGCAAAAAGAGGTAGCTTGCACATGAACCCCCTTGTCTCCTTACCCCCCACTCCTAATTGCACAGTGCAGATGAACACCAGGGGGACATGAGGTTGAGTTCCAAGTGGACACGGGGGCAGACAATTCAGTAATTACAGAAGAGGACTGGCCATTTGGGAAAAGTGATTTCTCCCACCATGTTATAGTGACTCCTTACAACTCTCCATCTGTCCTGCTCCCCGTCACTAAAAAGATTCCCCTGCAGATTCAAGGAACCACTGTACACACACAGTTAATGGTATCACCACGGAGTCAATGTAATCTTTTAGGAAGTGATGTGTTGTCACAATTGCAAGCACATATTGAGTATCATCCTGATGGAACTGTCACTATGACACCAGGATTGAAGCCGAGCACTCTTTGTAAAATCATGTCGTTAGACGTTGCTAGTATAGAGGACACAAATGAATTTCCTTCAATGTTGGAAGGTGTGATACCGCATGATTTCTGGGCTTCAGATAAAACAGATGTGGGCAGATTAAGGGTGCAGCCAGTCATGGTCAAATTAAAGCCAGGTGCAATCCTGCCCCAACAGAGACAGTATCCTCTTAAGTTCAGCTCAAGAGTCGGCTATAGCTCAGCAGATTACAGAAACTGGTAGCAAGTGATGTTAAAACCTAGCCCCCACCTTCGGCAGCAGGCCTGCAGCTAGGTTCTTATCAGTAGCCTTAACAGAAAAAAAACTCCAGCTTCCCCCTTCAACTACGAGATTTAACTCTCTATGTATTGGCTGGTACAATATATATATATATACACTTTTGTTCCAGATATCTCAGGAAGCTGCTTGGTTCACAGTTATTGATTTTGCCAATGTTATTTTTATAATATGTTGATGACTTACTGATTTGTGCCCCCTCCAGGAAACAGTGTCGTATTGCAACGATATCACTCATGTTGTTTTTGTACCAAGCTGGATGTAAAGCGTCAAAGGATAAACTGCAATTCTGTAAATCTTCAGTTATCTTTTTGGGACATTGCATTACACTGGGGGCGCAACATCTGACCAGCGCTCGCAAAGAAGCTGTACAGAACTTTCCTATTCCTGTTAATGTTGCCGCTCTTAGGATATTTCTTGGACTGGTTTTCATACTGCAGGATGCAGCCTCTCTATGACTGTATCACCATTGTGCCTTTTAAACTAACTCCTGAAGGTATAGACTGTTTTTATTCTCTCAAAAACAGGATTGTGGCAGCTCCAGCGCTAGGAACCCCCAACTATGAACTACCATTCACCCTGTATCTCCACGAACAGCAGGGACACGCGGCAGGAGTATTGACTCAGTTATATGGTGACAATCAAAGGCCAGTAGCCTATTTTAGTGGAAGACTAGATGCAGTGGCTAGAGGTGCCCCGTCCTGTGTACGGGCAGTACATGCTGTAGGACTATTGCTTCACAAATCGTCAGATATCGTTCTTGATCATCCATTGACAGTACTTACACCTCATGATGTATATACCATACTGAACCAGGTGCAACCGGCACACCTTTCAGCTGCACGTCACCTTCGATTGCAATGTGCACTTTTAATGCCTCCAAATGTTTCTTTGCAGAGATGTACCACACTTAATCCTGCCACGTTGTTACCTCTCTCGGATCTAAAGGAGGGGTCAGGTACGGTATTGTACAAAGAAGATCCAAGAGAGGAGATTCCTCATGACTGTGTTCAGCTTATGGCACAAGAAACAGCAGGTCTACCCACAGTGTTTGAAACTGAGAGACTTAATGCTGATTTTGAATTTTTTGTAGATGGATCTCGCCACCAAGATGACTCAGGTACCTTCCACACCGGGTATGCCATCGTCTCCCTGAATGCAGTAATCAAAGCAGAACCAATGCTCCCACATCAGTCGGCCCAGGAGGCTGAACTTAAGGCTCTGACCGAGGCCTGTAAGATAGCTGAAGGTAGAATTGTTAACATCTACACAGATTCTAGATACGCATTCGGTATAGCTCATGATTTTGGTCCAATTTGGAAATCTAGAGGATTCCTGACGGCAGCAGGACATCCCATTAAAAATGCTGACGCAGTCCAGCAGTTAATTGATGCATTACAATTACCAAAAGAGGTAGCTGTCATAAAAGTTAAAGCACATACCAGACGCACTGATCAGGTGAGTAAAGGAAACGCAATGGCCGATGCAGCAGCAAAAACAGCAGCCAGTAGACCACTCCAAGGGTAACGATGCACCAGGTAAGCGCTCCCAAAAATCCCTTTGTGTCGGAGGATGCCTTATCCCAGATGCAGGCTCAGGTGCGCCAGGAGGAAGTAGAAAAGTGGCAAAAAGAAGGTGCATGTCTGAATGAAGCAAATGGGGTATGGGGAAGAGGGATGCGTCGATGCCTTCCAAGGGCGTTGTACCCTGCGGTCGCCCAGATGTTACATGGGCCAACCCACCAGTTCAAAACTGCTGTAATGAGCGTGATGCAGAAGCATTGGGTGGCACCAGGTTTTTTCCACCTGTATAGAAGGTTTGATCCAGGGATGCATGGTATGTGCTACACATAATCAGGGAAGGGTAGTCAAGACACCACCCAAACACACCCCTCGGCCCCTCTATCCTTTCCAGAGACTGCAGATTGATTATATTCAGCTGCCAAAAATCAGGGTCATGGGAGTACGTGTTGGTGTGTTTTTGATTTATTCTCAGGTTGGCCGGAGGCTTTCCCGATTGCCAAGGCTACGGCTGCGGCAACCGCAAAGAAGCTGCTTGCGGAGGTGGTGTGCAGGTATGGAGTACCAGAGGTGATCGAAAGTGACAGAGGTACACATTTCACAGGTGAAATAATGAATGAAGTCTTGACAGCTCTGGGAATTCAACAAGCCTTTCATACCCCATATCATCCACAAAGCAGTGGAAAAGTAGAAAGACTAAATGGGACATTGAAGTTAAAAATCCAAAAGGCCATGGCTGAAACAGGGAAATCTTGGCCTGAATGTTTACCATTAGCCCTACACTCAGTAAGGTACACTCCAAATAGAAAAACTGGACTTTCTCCGTATGAAGTACTATTTGGCAAAGTGCCTAGCTTAGGATGTTTCTTTCCCCAAGCACTGGAAATGAGTAACCATGTATTAAGCTCATATGTAAGGGATTTGCATAAAAGACTTAAAAAAGTACATGATAATGTCTTCAGTTCTCTTCCAGTTCCGAACCAGGATCCTGGGAGTCACAGCCTGCAGCCCAGAGACTGGGTAGTCATTAAAAGACACATAAGAAAGAGTCTGGATCCGAGATTTGATGGACCTTTTCAAGTTCTACTGACGACAAGTACCGCAGTCAAGCTACAAGGCAAGGAAACTTGGATCCACGCATCGCATTGTAAGAAGATCCTTGGAGAGCCTCCAGAAGAGGAATGATGCTACTAATGACATTTGCTTGCATCCTTGCAGTAACGGATGCTTGGAACAGACTTAGCCGAGTAGATGGAGATGATAACAGATTCATTAGACACCACTTAGTTTTAGTGGATGGACTGAAAGAACAAAACCAACCTGTTGCAAACTGTTGGATTTGTACATTACATAAACGATCTGCAGACAATAGACCTCGCCCAAATGGGAGACCACACATAGTGGAGATGGGGATAGCAAATAAATTTTTCAGTGCATTATTCATCTACCCTATGATAACTCAGACGTGGGATAAGTTGGTAGAATCCACAGACTACCTAGATGATCAAATATGGGATATTTTAGATATCATCAATGAGTCCCTTGCAGTACAGAACCAGTTAATTATTGTTACTAACCAACATACCCTCGTGTTAGATTACTTGACTGCAGCTCAAGGAGGGATGTGTAAGATTATTGGACCTGCATGTTGCCATTATATTGATAATTCTAGTGTTTTAACCTTAAACATAAGCTAGAGGATGTTATAAAGTTAAGGAAACTATATGATGAGGCAAATCTGAAGAATCAAGATTCATGGTGGGCAAATACTTTCTCCTTCCTTAACCCCGCAAATTGGTTCAAAGGCATAGGGGGATGGCTGACTGGGATAATACAAGCTGGCCTACAGGTTTTATTGATATGTCTTGCTATCTAGTTTTTAAAATTTGTTTGATGTGTATTAGACGATGTACTAGGACAAAGAGGAGATATGAAGATGTGTATTGATCAAATGAAGGAAAAAAAGGAGGGGATGTTAGAGTTAAATTCAGTATTTCTTCTCAAGGCCTTGGGAAGCTGAGGCATAGCAGAAGGGAAGATAAGAGAAGAATGTTCCTTCCTTGATAATACTCCCCCTGACCTAAAGAGATACTCTGTGCTAGGAGCGAAAATCAGGGGCTAAAGGCAAAGATGGAAAGTTTGGTTAGAAAACAGTATGTTACGTGCTTTAATGATAAGTTGTATTAACTGCCATATATGGTAATTCCGCTTCCTGCTTCAGGGGTGTATATAAGCCCCTTCATTAGCAATAAAGAGTAGAGTCTATTGACGCACCCTTTGGTTTGTGTCTTATTCTCTCTGGTACCACATTCCGAGGAGGAAAGGGTTAACAAGATAACAGCGACGACAATGTCAAAAGCAATAAAAAAGGATTTGGGGAATATGTCAAAAGTAAAAGAAAAGTCAAAGTTGCTATAGGATTTTTACAGGATGGAAATTATGAAATGGTAAGAAAGGATGTTGAGAAGGCCGAACTTTTAAATTCCTATTTTGCATCTGTTTTCTCTCAGAAGGGAAATGTAACATCAACTGATCTTCACTGTCCTATTAAGGGAATAGAAGAATCCAGGATATCTATAAACAGAAAAATAGTGACGAAACACTTAGCTAACATAAATGAATTCAAGTCTCCAGGTCCAGATGAATTACACCCCAGAGTACTGAAGGAGTTGGCAGAAGAAATTTTTGAACCACTCTCCATAATCTTTGAAAATTCTTGGAGAACAGGAGAAGTCCCAGAAGACTGGAGAAGAGCAAATGTTGTTCCTATCTTCAAAAAGGGAAGAAGGTGGACCCAGGGAACTATAGGCCGGTGAGTCTGACATTTATACCAGGAAAGATCTTTGAACAAATTATTAAACAACATGTATGTTAGTACCTGGACAAGAATGAAGTGCTTAACCAGAGTCAGCATGGGTTTGTAACTAATAAGTCATGTCAGACTAATTTAATTTCCTTCTATGACAGAATCACTGACTGGGTGGATCAGGGAAATGATGTAGATATATTATATCTTGACTTCAGCAAAGCATTTGACAAAGTATCACACACAATCCTTATTGAAAAAATTACTAAGTATGGAATGGACAAGGCAACTGTTAGGTGGATTCATAAGTGGCTTAGTGATAGGACCCAAAGAGTGGTAGTAAATGGCTGCACATCCAGTTGGAAGAATGTGTCAAGTGGGGTACCACAGGGCTCTGTCTTGGGCCCTGTATTGCTTAACATCTTTATCAATGATTTAGATTAAGGAATTGAGGGTGAACTGATTAAATTTGCTGATGACACAAAGATAGGAGGGATAGCTAATACTAGAAAAGAGAGAGAGAGGATTCAAAAAGATATAAATAAACTGGAGCAGTGGGCAGCAACTAACAGAATGGTTTTTCACAGGGAAAAATGCAAAGTACTACATCTGGGAAATAAAAATGAAAAAAGCGTATACAGAATGGGAGGAATAGGGCTAAGCAACAGCACATGTGAAAAAGACTTGGGTATACTAATAGATCACAGACTGAACATGAGTCAACAGTGTGATGCAGCAGCAAAAAAGGCAAATACAATTCTGGGATGTATTAACAGAAGCATACAGTCTAGATCATGTGAAGTCATTATTGACCTCTACTCCTCTTTGGTCAGACCTCATCTGGAATACTGTGTCCAGTTTTGGGCACCACATTTTAAAAAGACATAAACAAACTGTTGCAAGTTCAGAGAAGAGCGACCAGAATGGTGTCCAGTCTGCAAACCATGTCCTATGAGGAACGGTTACAGGATTTGGGATTGTTTAGCTTGCAAAAAAGAAGACTGAGAGGAGACTTAATAGCTGTATACAAATATCTCAAGGGCTGTCACATTGTACACGGATTATCTTTATTCTCATTTGCACACGGAAAGACTAGAAGCAATGGGATGAAACTGAATGGGAGGAGACACAGATTAGATATTAGAAAAAACTTTTTGACAGTTAGAGTGATCAATGAGTGGAACAGGCTGCCACGAGAGGTGGTGAGTTCTCATTCAATGGAAGTCTTCAAACAGAGGCTGGACAGACATCTGTCTGGGATTATTTAGAGAATCCTGCTTTGAGCAGGGGGTTGGACCAGATGACCCAGGAGGTCCCTTCCAACTTTACCATTCTATGATTCTATGGTTAGAAGTTCAGCATTTAACTCCTAGTGTTATCCCATACTTGACGTCTACTGACCACTAGTGATGAGCAACGGTAAAGTTCGAGGTTCGTACTGAAAAATATTTAGAATTGAGAGTCCTCAGTGGTTGATACCTTTTAATGGCTAACTGAAAAGATAACAAATTGCAAGCTTTCAAGACTACTCAAGTCTCTTCATCAGGCAAAGACTAAAACAAAATCTGAAGAATCACATATTTATACACAACACAGCACAGAAGCAATACAATAAATACAAGTGACGTAAAGCAGAACTATCAATATGGGAGAGGGATGAACAGTTGTAGCCATAAATATTGGACCAGTTCATAGATAAGGAGTGAAAGTTTTATTGTCCTCTGATTGGGGTCTGGTAATGTTTTTTGATGCCCCCACAAGGTCTTAGGAGCAAATTCCTTATTTGATGTAAAAAGACATAAATCCATGCGACACGTTCATTCCTGCACTGAGAGTGTCAAAGGTCGTCATGAGTTTATATTGCCAGACTCTCCTATCTCTCTGAGATGCAAAATTACCTTTCAATACCAGTAATTTCATGTCCATGGTGCTGTGATCAGGCATACAAAAATGTTTTGCCACAGGTAGATCCATTCTCTTTTATTGTGTGGCGATGAGAATTCATCTTCATTCTCAGTTTTTGCCCGGTCTCCCCCACATACAGACCCCCAGTTGGACATTTAGTACAAATAATTAAGTACACCACATTAGATATGATACAGCTGAAAGTACCTGGGATCTTGTAGTCCTGATGTGAGTTGGGGGATCATCTTGTCCGTGGTCATTATAAATGGACAGGTTTTACATTTTTTCTTGTTGCAAGGAAAGGTTCCTGCAGCTGAAGGAGAGGACAGGGAGCTTCTGACAATGATGCTTCTTAGATTTGGGGGCTGCCTAAAACACAGTAGTGGGGGACTGGAAATATGGATTGTAATCGGGCATCTTTTTGTAGTAAAGGTTGTAACTTCCGTGCTGCTCCTCTTAGCACCTCCAGATTTGGATTGTAGGTGACCACAAGCGGTGTTGCTGCTCGGCGTCCCCGGAAGAAGCAGGAGGCGAAACGCGTGTCAGGGTGAGGGGACGCCGAGCAGCAACACCGCTTGTTTATAGGTAACTATTGCTATCTCAGCACGGTCCTATTTGTATGTATATTATAGGATTTTTGTGCACATACCTCATTTATTTATATGGGCGCTAATTTAGTTGGTCCATTGCTAAATTTGTTATTGCAACTCCACTGTGAGCATTATAGTACTGAGTATGGGGTGTTGTATATAATCAATATATGTGAATTATCAACACATGCAGTTAGCATTTGGGTTACTTAACCCTTTCACTGTTATTCCTATTGTGATAATAGTGTTGTTAGGAGGTATGTGGTTATAAGCATTTTGCCCATATTTATGGGGACTGGTTGATAGGTTACATTTATCATTCGTTTTATGTATAACTATATTGGTGGTTGGATTACCTGTATTACTATTTTGTATAATTGCTCGGTGTCCCTTGGACAGTTATTTTGCTATTTTATGTAATATTTTATATTTAATTGATTAATAAAATTTTGAATTTTAACATTTTTTGGGATCTCTTCCTATTCTCCCACTAAGATTTACAATTATGGGAATAGTGTTTATATCTGACATGAAGTGCCCTATTTAATCTTGGACCGTGTTTTCTCGTTGATCCCATTTAAGGTATGTTGGACGGTCGATTGGCTTCTGATACAGGGATATCTCTATTTCATTGTTCTTTAGCTTAATGATGGTGTCTAAAAAGTTAATTTCAGTGCTGGAGTAGTTGAGTGTTAAGTTGATGGTGGGATGAAATTGATTAAACTGTTCGTGGAACGTCTTTAGCTGTTGCTCAGACTCCATCCAGATGATTAAAATATCATCAATGTAGCGGTAGTAGGCCAGAAGCCTGATGGGACATGAGGACAAAAAGTCGCTTTCAAGCTTGGCCATGAAAAGATTTACATACTGTGGAGCCATTTTACTTCCCATAGCTGTGCCAGTCTCCTGTAGATAGATCTTGTTGTCAAATTCAAAGTAATTGTGGGTGAGGATGAATTTTGTGAGTATCACCACAGAATTAGCATCATTCCCGGTGTTTCCCATGAAGACTTTGCAGGCATTTAATCAATCCTGGAGTGGGATATTAGAGTACACCTAGTGTCCGGTGCAGAACCCCGAACAAGGACTTTTTACTGGACATCTCTGTTACTGTTCGGTTCGGCAGCCTAAAAAAGCTTGTTGAAAGGCTGAAGAACAGCCAATTAACAAGTTTTAAGGCTATGAGTACTTCAGGCCCCATAACAATCATGCCAAGTAATGGCATGGCTGTAATTGGCTGTTGCACCATCTGCTCCGGCCTGACAGTATAAAATAAAAAAATAAATAATTTAAAAAAAAACTACGTGCAGTCCCCACTATTTTTAATAGCCAGCCAAGGGAAAGCAGACAGCTGCGGGATGGTATTATTATGCAGGAAGGGCAAGATAACCATGCTGCTTCCCAGCCTATTAATATCAGCTCCCAGCTGTCTGCTTTGCCTTCACTGGTCATTAAAAGTTGGGGAGGCACAAAAAATGAAGTAGGGTTCCCCCTATTTTTAATAACCAGGTAAGGCAAAACAGACAGCTGGGAGCTGATATTGCTAGGCTGGGAAGGGCTATGAATATTGGCTCTTTTTTCAGCCTAATAAGATCAGCCATCAGATGCCCCAGAAATGGTCAATTAGATGCCCCATTAGATGCGGCAATTCTGGCGCTTAGCCTTGGCTCTTCCCGATTGCCCTGGTGCGATGGCAATCAGGGTAATAGTTTTTGGGTTTTATGTCAGCTGTGTAATGTCAGCTGGCATCAAGCAGAGTGCTTAGTAATTGACAGGTGTCTATCAAACACCCCCATTGCTAACCCAGTAAGATAAAAGAAAAAAAAAACACACAAAAAGTTTATTTTACAAATTACTTGTGCACACCTTGTTGACCAATTTATTAAAAAAAACATGAAGAACCGACATAGTCCAACAAATCATATGTAGTCTATAAATGGGAACCTGAAAGACATGAAAGGACAGTTAAAGAAATAAAAACAAGAAACACTCCCTCATTCACCAATTTATAATAAAAAAAAATCCCCGCACCTCCAACGTAATCTTTTGGTGGTACCACGGCGTCCAGCAATTTTGTACAGCAACCTATGGAGCGTTGTTCATCGCCCATGAGACATGACATCGAGTAACCTATGAAGCGTTGTTTTCAGAACAACACTTCATAGGTTACTGTACAGAATCGCTGGAATCTGTGGGACCCATAATGGATTACGTCGGAGCTGCGGAGATTTTTTTAAATAATAAACTGGTGAATGAGGGAATGTTTCTTGTTTTTATTTCTTTAACTCTCCTTTTATGTCTTTTATGTTTGCATTTATGGACTGTTTCTAATTAATTGAAGTACGTCGGATGTTAATATTTTTTTTTTATAAATTGGTGAACAAGGTGTGGAGCAGTGTTTTTTAAATTAATTTTTTTGTGTTTTTTTTTCTTTTAACCTACGGGGTTAGTAGTGAGGATGTACAATGGACGCCTCTCCATTACTAACCCCTGGGCTTGATGCTGAAGCTGATATTACACAGCTGACATCAAACCCAAAATCTAATACCCTGGTTGCCACCGCACCAGGGCAATTGGGAAGAGTCGAGGCTAAGCACCAGAATTGACGCATCTAATGGATGCGCTATTTCTGGGGTGGCTATGGGATTGTCTTATTAGGTGACAAAAGGGCCATGACTTGGCCCTTCCCAGCCTATTAATATAAGCCCCCAGCGGTCTGCTTTGTCTTAGCTGGTTATTAAAAATATGGGGGAACCCAAGTAATTTTTTGGGGGTCAACCATTTTTAATAACCAGCAAAGGGAAAGCAGAGAGCTTGGGGATGATATTAATAGACTGGGAAGCTCCATGAATATTGGCCCCTTCCCAGCATAATAAGACTAGCTCACAGCTGTCGGTTTTCCCTTGACTGGTTATTAAAAATAGGGGGGACCTGACATCATTTTTTTCATTTATTTTTGTATTACTATGTACAGTAAACTACACATGCTTGGCACTGCTCTACTCCACTTGGACCTCTGCCTCCTGGTTCAAGATTATTTTTTTTTCTCCATTATTTTAAGTAACTTTCCTATCCACATTTGTTTGTAGGGCACTTGTCCTGCTCTTACCCCCATTTTGCTTCCTTTTACAGCCCCCTAGCGCTTACTATGACAATTTTACAGCCATTTTACAGCACCAAAGTTTGGGTCCCCATTGACTTATATGGGGCTCGGGACCAGAGTCAAGTTCTGGTACCTGAAACGAACTTTGGCCGAACCCGACGATCCTGAATGTCCACAGGGTCCACTCAACCCTACTGACCATGTAATAACTGATGGCGCTATTTTTTATTTTTTCATTTCATCTTAGGTAGCAAATTAGTTAGGTTTAACCCCTTTTTCCCTCTTTGCAAACCAGCTGATAAATCATAACCAAAAAATATTCTGCTTAGATGAAAATGTCTAGTAACACCCCTGCTATACTAAAGCGGTAGCGGTGATGCGAGGTGCATGGAGATGTACTCTGCAGTCCAACGACCGTAAAAGACCTTAAAATCTGTAACATTTTCTTTTCTTGAGTATTAAAATGAAAATAACAGCTCTGACAAACCTACAAAAACATCTCTCCGCCACGCGGCTGCCAGTCTGTCACTACTGATTAAACATGGATGCATCACTCGGCTCCGGAGGAAAAGCTCAACAGTAGAAACATCATGAGTTCAAATCAGTACTGGCAAGTTTATGCCCCAAATATTTTTACATTTACAAGGACTGCTGCTGATTCATTATTTATGAAGGGAAGTGTTCCCTTCCCTCCTATTATTGGAATGTCACTTTACACAGAAGTTTACCCAGATCCCAATTTAAAGGGAACCTGTCCCATTGAGCGTGCTGATCTGCCAGCTGGAGTGCCGGATCATAATGATTTATAGATTGATATATAGCTTTATTGGAAAAGCCTTGGTACAACTTGTATTTTACTCAATGAAATTCCTGCTTATTCTAGGCTTTGGTGTAAGGGCACGTCCTAATTAGAGTTGAGCGAATTTTTTAAAATTTTGTTCCGATTACAATTGGCGGCAAAGGTTGTTTTTGCAATTTTCTCCGAACACAGCCGACTGTCATTGAAGTCAATGGAAGTAGAAATGAGCAAATATGTTCAGAACCGATCATCAAACATAAATTCGGCATGAATAGGGTACCAATATGGCACGCATATGCAAATTCGACCGAATCCGAACATAGTCGCTCAACTCCAGTCCTAATCTGTGATTGACAGCTATGCAGGGAAGAATGCTGATCACAGATTAGACCCGCCTACTTGACTGTTAAACCCAATTTATTCTCAATCTAGAAATATCTTTCAAGACTGCAACAATTATTTATAAATAACAAAATAAGCTACACTTACCTCTTCTCTCCCTTGGTAATTCGATGCAGAAGCTGCAATGGTGCTCCCATTGTTTTGCTTACAAGCGGTTGGCACATTACAGATGCAGCCAGTCCATGTAAAACAGAAAACGGCACAAGTTATTTTTTTCTTCTTAATTTTTCCAAAAACCACACCACCTGGCCCAGCACCGATCCTGACACCAGGATTATGATTGCAAAAGCAAGTATTATACGAAACGCATATTTGCAATCATGAAAACTTGTGTTATTATTGTTATGTGTCTCTATATAATTGGACGCAAACAAACTGTTTTGTACTGAATTGGTTTTATACGTTTTAGTACCTTGCGTCAGGATCGTGCTGGGTCACGTGGCGTGCGTCGTTCTAAAGAAGGAATAAAAGGAAGATTGCAGGCTTGAGAAAGGGGGAGGTCTCCGAAACGTCGCTGCAGGTGTGTTTCCCTCATCGGTCAGTGTCTCGTTCCTCCTGCTCAATCTATGGAAGCGCAGGTTTGTGCGGGGATCACCCACACCCAGGATCTGTCTGCAAGTGGGAAGCTTGTCCAAGTCCGTACTTCAGTCTGGATGATTTGTTCGCAGTGAATATATTGTAAAGTCATTACCATTATTTGTATATACACTGGATGAAATATTTTTGGTTATATTTTGAAGAAAAAATAATTTGTACCGTTTTCTGTTTTACATGGACTACAGTCAGTTGGTGGGAGCAACTGCTATGCGGCTATTATAGATGTGGGACGCTAATATTTATTAAGCCATTTTTTTTATTTTTAGAAGCAGCCAGTCAGTAGCCTCAGTAGTGACGTACTATATTACTGGTATCATCCAACGGCAAAATCACCAATAATGGCATTAATATGGCACCTAACTAGAGATGGGTGAACCCGAACAGTAAAGTTCGGCGTCCGTAGCGAACACCTACTGCTCGGGCAAGAAGTCTATGTTATTGTTCGGGTTCGGCTGCGCGAACATCAGGTGTTTGGCGCTGTCATGTGCATGACAGCAAGGGAAATGCCGCTTCTGATCTGCGGTAAAATTATTACAAAAGACAGCCAGAGCACTCAGCTGTGATCAGAGGTATAAAGTTTACCTGCAGTCACTGGTGTCAGCTGATGGGACTACTGCTCCCATCAGCCAACACCTGCTGCCACTAATAAGGCCGGGGTCAGACATGCGAGAAACTCGCACGAGTCTCGCATGTCAATACCCGACACTGCCATCGGCACTCGGGACCGGAGCGTGCGGTTGCATAGAAATATATGCAGCCGCACGCTCCTGTCCGAGTGCCGGCGGCAGTGTCGGGTATTGACATGCGAGACTCGTGCGAGTTTCTCGCATGTCTGACCCCGGCCTAACAGTGAGAACAGGAGCTGTGGATGGGAATATTCATTAGCTGACGAATGCACTGGGCATTTTTGCTGCTTTTTTTTCTGTAGCAAAACCTGATTTCTTGGCAGGAAAGAATCTGCGGCAAAAACACAGGTTTAGGTGCATTTTTTGGTGCGGATTTGGTGCGTTTTTTTTGTGTGCTTTTGGTGCGTTTTTTGTGTCTCTTTGTCCATGCTAATGTCCATGACTTTTCTGCAGAAAAAATGCTGCTTTTTGGTGCGTTTCTGCAGCGTATTTTTTAACACCCATTCAAGCTAATGGGTGAAAAATGCTGCAAAAATGCTGCAAAACTGCTGAAAGAATTGACTGCTCTATGTCCAAAAAAAGTAGCAAAGCACAAAATCCTGATGACACAAAAAACCAATGTGTGTGCATGAGAGTTCTGAAATCTCATAGGCTTAGCTGGTACTGTAAAAAGCAGCTGAAAATTAGCATAAAAAAGCAGCAAAAACGCCCAGTGTGAACATACCCTAAATAAATAATTAAAAAAAAACGGGCTTGGTTTCCCTGAATTTTTGATAACCAGCCAGGCAAAACTCACTGCTGAGTGGTGTTAACTTGGCTGGTTGTCAAAAATGGTGGGGACCCCACGCCAGTTTTTTAAATTATTTATTTAAATAAATAATACAGCGTGGGGACCCCTCTCTTCTTGATAACCAGCTTTGCTGAAGCTGAGGGTTGCAGCCCCCAGCTGTGAGTTTTGCCTGGCTGGTTTTCAAAAATTCAGGGAAACCAAGTCCATTTTTTAAAATTATTTATTTAGAGGGCAGGAGCGGCTAGTGAATACTCCCATCAGCCTGCTCCTGCTCTCACTGCTATTAGCCGCAGCAGGCGTAGGCTGATGGGAGCAGTAGTCCCATCAACTGACACCAGTGACCGGAGGTAAACTTTATACCTCCGATCACAGCTGAGTGCTCATGCTGTCTTTTGACAGTGTGGGAACCATGGCTCTCTGATTGGCGGTGATAATTATACCGCTGATCAGTAGCGCTGTTTGCCATGCTGTCATGCACATGACAGCATGACAATCAATGGATATTCATGCTGGACCTGGGGAGGGTGAGTAACACTCATTTTTTTTTTTTATAACAAACTTCAACCAGGGGTCAGAATTTTCTAGAAGGGCACGACCCCTGTAAAGTTGTGTAGAGGTGTAACATGTCTGACTGAGCCCGTTCTCACTGCAGACATTCACAATATATACAAGGTGAGATTATGGTTTTGTGGTTTGGAGGTGGGGACACGAGGGGGCACCCAGCTGGACTTTTTTTTTGCCCCGGGGCGTATGAGCCTTATGTTTCTTTGCAGTTTTCTACCACATTACAAACATTTTGAAAGGCTGATACATTCATGTTTTTGTCTGAAATTGGGGAGTTGGATTGCAGGGAAATGTGAAATGTTGTGAATAATATGACGCTGTACAGAAGTATGGTGTATGTTGGTGCTATGTAAACAATGAGAAATAAATAAATAACCAGTGCATTGTGATAAGATGGAGGAACGTCACTGTGAACAGGATGGTCCTGTGGTGGTGGGGTTGTCTCACTGCACTGTGTATGGCAATCTCTAGTGACATCTTTGTAGAGCAGCATACAGTATGGGAGGTGTCTGGTATAGATTTGCAGAGTTAGGTCCTGGTGGTCATCTTCAGACACAGAGGAACATTTACCTAGCCTTAGTCTTTCTGGGTGATCTTTAGCTTCGTCTTTTGTTTTTATGTATGTGGTCAACAAGACGTCTTTACTGCTGCAAATGTAGATTTGCAGTTCACCATTAGCTTCCCTCAGGCTAACAAGAGATGGGAATTCATTACTTGGTGGGATCACTTAATCAATCAGCGTGGAAAGTCCATCTCATTAATAACATGGGAGAGCCATGGAATCAATAACTCAAGTTACACTGCTCTCGTACAGGGAGCCCATCCGTCATATTTCAACATCCTGACCCATGAGGTTCAGTAGACTGTATCTGGGCCAGCGCCACTCCTGTGCATGGGGAACGGGCTATGTCTGGTAGCACCGCTTAGTCTCATTCATAGGGCTCAGCTGCATTAGCAGAGACAGATTGTGAACAGCAGTGGAATCAATTCTTTTTTTCTAATTGCATGCAATCCTTTCAAGTACAACTTTTGGCCCATTGCTAATATGCTGCAGCAGGGTAAATCTGGAACCAATGTGAATTGTTAAGTAATCAACATTTTTCATTTTGAACTAGACACAGGATGTAATGGTGGCTGAACAGTGGCAGAAAACATTTTTCTTTTTTAATTTCGCTTCTCTGTTGCGGAGATATTAGCAATCAAAGTATTTGGCTCTTAATGAGTTAATTCTTGTTAAGTCCAAGTGGGTTATATCAGACATTTATCATTAGGTGTCTATACTTCTCACTGTACGATGATGACCCATCATTACTAGGCAGTAACACTCAAATGAAAGAACACATCTCCCCCCATACTTTAGGGCAGGTTTCTCAGTGTGTGAGATGTAAGGTGTGATGAGCTGACCTTGTACGAAAGACTATTGGACCAATGCACGAAGAGCGGAATCCCGGGCTCTAAGGCCGGTCTCACACGTCCACATATTTCCAGTACCGGAAAAATCGGTACCGGAGATATCCGTGTCTGTGTAAATACATGGTATATCCGTGTGGCACACATGTACCGCATCAGGACCACACGGACGGCACGGACAGCTACAGTAAGCGCTGTTCCCCTGCCTGTGGTGCTGAAGCTCCCTGTCATTATTCTCTGTTGTGAATGGGTTTGAGATGAGTTCTGAGCAGAGGCTCCCTCTGGTGGTTACAAGCGGTACTAGTGAGGATTGTGAGGACTGGGAATCAGGTGTTACTGATTGGTCTTATTTAAGGGAATCATTTTCCCATCAGGGTTGCCGGTGATCAATTGTTCTGGTCTGAATCCTTCTTTCCAGTTTCCCTTGTAGCCTGCTGTGTCGTGTCTGCATCTCCTGTTATCAGATAAGACAATTTCTTATTTTGTGTTTTTGCTATATTTTTGCATTTTGTCCTGCACTTCTGTGGGGGCCTTCTGGGTCCCCTCCGGGGGCTTTTGCCCTCTCAGTTTAGTTCAGCCACTGTGTTTTGTACTTTTGCTTTTTCCAGTTTTTTCAGTGGCTGCTGTTTTTGTTACACCAGAGAACTAATTTAGGTGGTAGAGGTCGTGTGATCTCAGGTGATTTTGAAATTAGTAGAGTTGGTGTTTTTCAGGGTTTTCTGGGATTGCAGTAAGTACCCTTCCTGTCCTTTTCTATTTAGATAGTTTGGGCCCCAGCTTTTGCTCATACTATTTTCTTTCTGTGTCAGTATTTCCTCTTGTCTAACCGCCATTACATGTTTGGGGGCTTTCTATTATCTTTGGGGTTCTGCTCCGGGGCAGATAGCTTTCCTATTTCTATCTTTAGGTGTAGTTAGTTTCTCAGGCTGTGACGAGGCGTCTAGGACCAACGTAGGAACGCTCCACGGCTGCCTCTAGTTGCGGTGGTTAGTCAGGGTACTGCAATCTCATAGATTCCAACTGCTCTGGTGTATTTCCTTTTTTGCTTGCACTCCTCAGCTACCGTAACATAACAGTATCACCGGCCTTAAAAATTGTATGGTACTCACAGAAGGGAAAAAATATTTTGAAGGAAGAAAAGTTGTCAGAGATATTTTTCTGTTTGTTGCATTTTTTTTTTTTTTTTTCCCTCTGTATCTCTGGGTGCTGGGGAGGATCTTCTCTCCCAATGGAGTTTGCACAGTTGTCTGGCCATGTGGATCAGCTTGCCACTGAGGTTCAGAGTATTGCTGCATATCTTGCTAGGTTGCCTGTTGTGGAACCTAGGATCCCCATGCCAGATTTGTTTTTAGGGGATCGAGCTAAGTTTCAGAATTTCAAAAATAATTGTAAATTGTTTCTTGCCTTAAAATCTAAGTCCTCAGGAAACGCAGCGCAGCAGGTTCAAATTATCATCTCTCTCCTGCGCGGCGATCCTCAGGATTGGGCTTTTTCCCTGATACCTGGGGATCCTGTTTTGAGTGATGTTGATGCATTTTTTCAGGCTTTGGGGTTATTGTACGATGAGCCTAATGTCACTGATCAAGCTGAAAAAGCCTTGTTGGCATTAAATCAGGGGCTTGATGACGCTGAGTTATACTGTCAGAGATTCCGTAGGTGGGCAGTCCTGACCAAATGGAATGACGACGCTTTGGCGGCCCTTTTCCGGAAGGGTCTGTCGGATAATGTAAAGGATGTTATGGTGGGATTCCCTGTCCCCTTGGTCTCAATGATTCTATGTCATTGGCGATTCAAATTGACAGACGTTTGCGTGAGCGGAGAAGTATGCGTGGAGTGGTGTTGCCTTGTGAGCCAGCTGCTGAGCCCATGCAGTGTGATGGAGTGGTGTCTGGGGCACAGCGTCATGAGTTTCGAAAGCGCAATGGGTTATGTTTCTACTGTGGTGATGCCTCTCATGCTATTTCAGTCTGCCCTAAGCGGGGAAGACGTTTTGCACGCTCAGTTGTCTTGGGTAGTGTTCAGACTAAGTTTTTATTAACTGTCACTCTGATATGCTCTCTGTCCTCATTTTCTGCTCAGGCTTTCGTTGATTCTGGAGCAGTTATTAACCTGATGGATTATGATTTTGCTAAACGTTGTGGATTTCCCTTGATACCCCTACAGAAGTCTATTCCCTACTGGGGATCGATTCTACCCCTTTGGCTGAGAATAAACCCCAGTTTTCTACTCAGGTGATAATGAGGGTTGAACCTGATCACCAGGAGTGCTGCAAATTTTTGGTTCTATATAATCTGCATGACATTATAGTGCTGGGTTTCCTTGGTTACAGTCTCATAATCCTGTTTTGGATTGGAAATCTGTGTCTGTAACCAGTTGGGGCTGCCAATGTGTTAATACCAACACTCCTGTTTTTTCTGCCTCCCCCAGGCTGAGGATGTTCCTGACTTTTTGTTTGATTTTTCTGATGTGTTTAGCGAAAGTAAATCTGCATCCTTACCTCCCCATAGGAGCTATGACTGCGCTATTGAATTAGTGCCAGGTAGTAAATTCCCTAAGGGTCGCCTTTTTAACTTGTCTGTACCTGAACATGACGCTATGCGGTCTTATATCAAGGAATCATTGGAGAAGGGTCATATCAGACCATCCTCTTCACCCTTAGGTGCCAGTTTTTTCTTTGTGGCCAAAAAAGATGGTTCATTAAGGCCGTGTATTGATTATCGTCTCTTGAACAATATTACTGTGAAATATCAATACCCGTTACCCTTGATTTCTGACCTGTTTTCCAGGGTGAAAAACGCTACTTGGTTTACCAAGCTTGACCTCAGGGGGGCGTATAACCTTATTCGCATTAAGCACGGGGATGAATGGAAGACGGCATTTAACACCCCTGAAGGGCATTTTGAGTACCTTGTGGTGCCCTTTGGGCTCACTAATGCTCCTTCCGTCTTCCAGTCCTTCATGAATGACATTTTCAGGGATTTTGTGGACAAGTTTCTGATTGTTTATTTGGATGATATCTTGATTTTTTCTAATGACTGGGACTCTCATGTGAAACATGTTCGAACTGTATTCCAGATTTTGAGAGAGAATGCTCTGTATGTGAAGGGATCAAAGTGTCTTTTTGGCGTACAGAAGATCTCATTTCTGGGATTCATTTTGTCCCCATCTGTTATTGAAATGGACCCGGTCAAGGTTCAGGCCATCTGTGATTGGGTCCAACCTACTTCATTAAAGGCTCTTCAGAGATTTTTGGGTTTTGCCAATTTTTATCGTAAATTTATTGGTAATTTCTCTGTTATTGTTAAACCATTAACTGATTTGACCAGAAAGGGTTCTGATGTGGTGAATTGGCCTCCTGAGGCAGTCTCTGCGTTTCAGGAACTTAAGCAGAGATTCACTTCTGCTCCTGTTCTACGGCAGCCTGATGTTTCTCTGCCATTTCAGGTGGAGGTTGATGCCTCTGAAATTGGGGCAGGTGCCGTTTTGTCCCAAAAAGATCCAGAGACCTCTAAAAGTAACCCTTGTGCCTTTTTCTCTCGAAAATTTTCTCCTACTGAACGTAATTATGACGTGGGTAATCGGGAGTTATTGGCCATGAAGTGGGCTTTTGAAGAGTGGAGACATTGGCTGGAGGGAGCCAAACATCAGGTGGTGGTCCTTACGGACCATAAGAATCTGGTCTATCTGGAATCTGCCAAGCGACTCAATCCTAGACAGGCCAGGTGGGCCTTGTTTTTCACACGTTTTAATTTTGTGGTTTCCTTTCTTCCTGGCACTAAGAATGTTAAGGCGGATGCCCTCTCGAGGAGTTTCCTTGCGGACTCTCCTGAGCTATCTGATCCCTCTAATATTTTGAAGGAGGGTGTAGTTCTTTCCGCCATCTCGCCCAATTTGAGACTTGCTCTGGAGGGGTGTCAGGAGGATAGGCCCGAGCGCTGCCCTGTTGGAAAATTGTTTGTCCCGGACCAATGGAAAAAGAGTGTGATGTCTGAGATTCATTGTTCCGCATTGGCTGGGCATCCCGGAATTTTTGGTACCAGAGACTTGGTTAGTCGGTCCTTTTGGTGGCCTACCTTGTCTCGCGATGTCAGGGAATTTGTGCAGTCCTGCGGGACTTGCTCTCGCTCCAAGCCTTGCTCTCGCTCTAGTGGTTTGTTGATGCCATTGCCTGTGCCCAAGAGACCATGGACCCATATCTCTATGGATTTCATTTCCGATCTTCCTGTTTCTCAGAGAATGACCACCATCTGGGTAATTTGTGATAGGTTTTCCAAAATGATACATCTTGTGCCATTACCTAAGTTGCCTTCCTCCTCTGAATTGGTGCCGTTGTTCCTTCAGCACGTGGTTCGTTTACACGGCATTCCTGAGAACATTGTGTCTGACAGAGGAGTCCAGTTTGTTTCCAGATTTTGGAGGACTTTTTGTTCTAAACTGGGTGTTCAATTGTCTTTCTCCTCGGCATTTCATCCTCAGACCAATGGTCAAACTGAGAGAACAAACCAGACATTGGAGACTTATCTAAGATGCTTTGTGTCTGCTGATCAGGATGACTGGGTCTCTTTTTGCCTTTGGCTGAGTTTGCTCTTAATAATAGGGCTAGCTCTGCCACTTTGATGTCTCCGTTTTTCTGTAATTCTGGGTTTCACCCTCGATTTTCTTCAGGACAGACGGAGGCTTCTGTCTGTCCAGGTGTTGACTCTGTTGTTGAGCGTATGCAGCAGATTTGGGACCAGGTAGTGGAGAGGTTGTCCCTCTCTCAGGAGAAGGCCCAGCGGTTTGCTAACCGGCATAGGACTGATGGTCCTCGGTTTAAAGTGGGGGACTTGGTCTGGTTGTCCTCAAAGAATATTCCTATGAGAGTAGCATCTCCTAAATTTAAGCCTAGGTTCATTGGACCTTATAAGATCATGGAGATTATTAATCCTGTTTCTTTTCGTTTGCTTCTTCCAGGGACATTTAAGATCCATAACGTGTTCCACAAGTCCTTGTTGAAGAGGTTTGTTGAGCCAGTGGTTCCTGCTGCTGTGCCTCCTGACCCTGTTTTGGTTGAGGGCAATCTGGAGTATGTGGTTGAGAAAATATTGGATTCTCGTTTTTCTAGACGAAGACTCCAGTATTTGGTTAAATGGAGAGGTTATGGTCAGGAAGATAATTCTTGGGTGTTTGCTTCGGACATCCATGCTAGGAGACTTATCCGTGCGTATCATAGAACTCATCCTGACCGACCTGGTTGCTCAAATGAGGGTTCGGTGACCCCTCCTCAAGGGGGGGGTACTGTTGTGAATGGGTTTGAGATGAGTTCTGAGCAGAGGCTCCCTCTGGTGGTTACAAGCGGTACTAGTGAGGATTGTGAGGACTGGGAATCAGGTGTTACTGATTGGTCTTATTTAAGGGAATCATTTTCCCATCAGGGTTGCCGGTGATCAATTGTTCTGGTCTGAATCCTTCTTTCCAGTTTCCCTTGTAGCCTGCTGTGTCGTGTCTGCATCTCCTGTTATCAGATAAGACAATTTCTTATTTTGTGTTTTTGCTATATTTTTGCATTTTGTCCTGCACTTCTGTGGGGGCCTTCTGGGTCCCCTCCGGGGCTTTTGCCCTCTCAGTTTAGTTCAGCCACTGTGTTTTGTACTTTTGCTTTTTCCAGTTTTTTCAGTGGCTGCTGTTTTTGTTACACCAGAGAACTAATTTAGGTGGTAGAGGTCGTGTGATCTCAGGTGATTTTGAAATTAGTAGAGTTGGTGTTTTTCAGGGTTTTCTGGGATTGCAGTAAGTACCCTTCCTGTCCTTTTCTATTTAGATAGTTTGGGCCCCAGCTTTTGCTCATACTATTTTCTTTCTGTGTCAGTATTTCCTCTTGTCTAACCGCCATTACATGTTTGGGGCTTTCTATTATCTTTGGGGTTCTGCTCCGGGGCAGATAGCTTTCCTATTTCTATCTTTAGGTGTAGTTAGTTTCTCAGGCTGTGACGAGGCGTCTAGGACCAACGTAGGAACGCTCCACGGCTGCCTCTAGTTGCGGTGGTTAGTCAGGGTACTGCAATCTCATAGATTCCAACTGCTCTGGTGTATTTCCTTTTTTGCTTGCACTCCTCAGCTACCGTAACATAACAATTCTCCCTGCTCTGCCATGGTGCTGAGGTCACAGGAGTTCAGCTGTCAGCGAGCACAGGCTCAGTGATGTCACCACTTGTCACTGAGCCTATGCACGCTGCTCCCATTCACTCCCCAGTAGTTTACAGTCAGAGCAGCTGCATTAGCAGAGCTCCGGCTGCAAACTGATTAACCCCCCGAGATGGATTTACGCCGTGGGACTTGATTGTACGGTGGACAGGTATGGGTATATTGTTATTTTATTTTAGATTTTTTCCAGGAGATCGAGGGTTTTGAAAATGGAATGGGAGTGTAATAAAGATTTAAAAACTGTGTAGTGTATTCTTTCATTAAAATACTTTATTCTTATTGTGTGTGTGTGTATTTAACCCTTTTCTTACTATAGGATTAGTAATGCATAGGTGTCTTATTGACACCTTTTCATTACTAAGCCTGGCTTAATGTCACCTTACAGTAGAAAGGTGACATTAACCCCTTATTAAGGGTATGCCACACTAAGCGAGATCGCTAACGAGATCGCTAACGAGATCGCTAAAACGTCACTATTTAGCGATCTCGTTAGCGACGTCATTGTGTGTGGCATGTAGCAACGATGTGGCCCTGCTGTGATGTCGCTGATCGTTCACTAGCGTTCTGGACCGTTCTTTGATCGTTGGCGTCCCGCTGGTGAGCCTATATCGCTGTGTTTGGCACCTTTTGCGAACGACGAGCGACCTTGTTTGTGACGCATATGACAGCGGCGCAGGCGGGACTAGGGTTTTTTAGCGTCACAGAGTGGATCACAATATCTGTAGGTTCTCTTTTGCGTCACAGAGAGGATCGCAGAAGTTGCAAAGCAGGCTAGCAGGACGCAGAGAGCAGGAACGATGCTGGAAATTCCTATGAATCAGAAGCGCTCAGTACATGCTAATGACATCCTAACGACCGCCAAAGTCGTTAAAGAGATCGCTGACCGCTGATGTGTCGTTTATGAGATCTACTGTTTGGCAGCTACTAGCGACCTAAAAGCGATCACACCAACGATCTCGTTAGCTTGCGTCATTATCGTGATCGCTAACGAGATCGCTAAGTGTGGCAGTACCTTTAATCCCACTTGCCACTGCTACAGGGCAAGTGGGAAGAACCTGACAAAGTTCCAGAATAGACGCATCTAATAGATGCGCCTTTTCTGGGCAGCTGCGGGCTGCTGTTTTTAGGATGGGGGGCCCATTTTCATGGCCCCTTTCCAGCCTGAGAATAGCGGCCCGCAGCTGTATAGTTTTGCCTGGTTGGTTCAAAAACTAAGGGGGACACTGAGCCTGTGCTCACTGACAGCTGAACTCCTGTAACCTCAGCACCGTCATTTTCCCACGTCGGGTTTTGCATTTATTCTCCCTGCTCGCTGTTGCCGGCAGAGCAGGAAGCATAATGACAGGGAAATTCAGCACCACAGGCAGGGGAACAGCGCTTACAGTAGCCGTCCGTGCCATCCATGCGAATGGAGGACAGTGTGAACTGTTCTCCATGTACACGTGTACAGCACATTTTGCAGTCCGCGCGCTCCCACGGACACTGACATGTCTCTGTGTTTTACACATGGACACATGGTCCGTGAAAACATGCTGACATGCAGAGACACATTCATTTTAATGTGTCTAAGTGTGTCAGTGTCTCCGGTACATGAGGAGACTGTCACTACACGTACCCTAGCCACTGACGTGTGAAACCGGCCTAAGGGATGAAGACTTTTTACAGCACAGAGCACCGGTTACATCAATCTTGCTCTGTTTTATTAGAGATTTGCTTCCTGATCAGTTTAAGGGCACAAATCTCTCCTGGAAAGTGTTCAGCCTCTGAAATCAATGTTTCCATTCAGTGACAGCAAGCAGATGAAGATGTGCTGGCTGGATCTTATGTATACTTAAGGCCAGACACAAAATTGTTAATCAGGTAAAGCAATGATTCCATTTCTTTCATTAGTGTCTCAGCGGCCTCAAGCCATTGCTCTTCACGTAAGGATACAGCTCTAATCTTCTGGTCTCACCTCCTGCATGAGTCAGTGTGGGGAAAAGGGAAGCACAGTGCAGTTTAGCTATGTCACATTGCAGTTATTTATTACAAAGACTATGCAACCAAATATTAAGTTGAGGGTGCCAGTAATTTTTCCCCACCCATTTTGAGGGTTTTGTGTGAAATGATGTCCAATTTGCCTCTTTTTCTGTTTTTGTTTTTGTGTTGTTCCAATACACACAAAGGAAGTAAACATGTATATAACAAAACATGTGTAATTGCAATAATTTTGTGGGAGAAATACTTAATTTTCCAGAACAATTTCAAGGATGCCAACACTTTCGGCCATGATTGTACATCTGTTGTGCTCAGCTTGTATTCGCTCAACAATGAGATCAGAGCTGTCATTACTTCACACACAGGAGTAGTCCACAACAGTCAGGTTACTCCTGTGTGAGATGTAATGACAGCTCTGATATCACTGAAGAGCAATTACAAGTTGCCAGAGCACAGCAGACATAAGCGTGGTACTGACAAATCTACAGACAGGCAGTGTGGGGTTGAGGGGCAGCACAGCAGAAGTGATAGTGCTATTAGAGGAGGAGAGCTGATGAAAGGTATTGCAATTTGACACAGCTAATCTCAGCTGTGCTGCCCCAATTTCATACTGACACTTTGAGCACTTATCTCTGGACAGGCAGTAGGGGGGTGGCAGTACAGCATAGGTGACAGTCCGAGGGGAAAAGATATATTGAGCAGTATTCACTGGTTTACACATACATCTGTCACCGCTTCCAAAAAAGCTAAGCTGTGCTGAGCTTGGCTCAGTCTGAATACAGCTTTTTTTGCAATTCAGGTGTATACGTTCGGTGAGATGCGCTGTATAAATGTTGAGTCACAAAATATATTGTCTAGACCAAGTAGCACTTCCAAACAGCAACAGATTCAAAAAGGAGAAATAGGAAGCTTTTACACTATAAAATGCAAATTTTATTCAGATTAAAATACATTTTTATGGATAAAAAAATCCAAGTGGGGACAAAAAAATGCAGCAAAATAGGCCCAATGTAAACAGGTATAGGCAAAATGAAAAAAAGTATTCAAAGGTCCATATACAGGTCCTTCTCAAAAAATTAGCATATAGTGCTAAATTTCATTATTTTCCATAATGTAATGATTACAATTAAACTTTCATATATTTTAGATTCATTACACACCAACTGAAATTTGTCAGGACTTTTATTGTTTTAACCCCTCTCTGACATTAGACTTACTATCCCATCCATAAAAACCCGTGCCATTCTGCCCATGGACGGGATAGTACGTCATAGGCGATCAGCTGCGCTCCTGAGGGGAGCGCAGCTAATCGCCGCCGGGTGTCAGCTGATTATCACAGCTGACACCCGTGACTGTGTGTCAGGAGCGGGACCGCTCCCGGCACATTAACCCCTAGCACACCGCGATCAAACATGATCGCGGTGTACTGGGGGCACAGGGGAGGATCGCGCAGGGTGGGGGCTCCCTGAGCGCCCCCCTGAGACCCTCAGACCAGCGCGATGTGATCGCGCTGTTCTGAGGGCTTCCTCCCTCCCAGGACCCGGATCCAAGATGGCGCCGGGGTCCTGGAGGGAGGCGCCTTCCTCAGTGCCTGCTGAGAGCAGGCACTGAGAAGCCTGCTGCACTGCCTGAGCGATCGCTGGTGTGACAGTGTGCTGTGCACACTGTCACACCAGCGATTTGATAAAATACAGTGATGTCCCACCCTGGGACAAAGTAAAAAAGTTAAAAAAAATAAAAATAAACATGTTATAAAAAAAAATCCAAAATAAAAAAAAAAAAAAAAAATTCCCCAATAAATTCATTTCTTCCTGTAAATAAAAAAACAAAACAATAAAAGTACACATATTTGGTATCGCCGGTCCGTAACGACCCCCCCTATAAAACTGTCCCACTAGTTAACCCCTTTAGTGAACCCCTTAAAAAAAAAAAAAAAAAGAAGCAAAAATCAATGCTTTATCATCATACCGCTGAACAAAAAGTGGAATAACGCGCGATCAAAAAGACCGATATAAATAAACATGGTACCGCTGAAAACGTCATCTTGTCCCGCAAAAAACGAGCTGCCATACAGCATCATCAGCGAAAAATATAAAAAAGTTATAGCTCGCAGAATAAAGCGATGCAAAAATAATTATTTTTTATATAAAATTGTTTTTATTCTATAAAAGCGCCAAAACATAAAAAAATGATATAAATGAGGTATCGCCATAATCGTACTGACCCGAAGAATAAAACTGCTTTATCAATTTTACCACACGCGGAACAATAAAAACGCCTCCCCCAAAAGAAATTCATGAATTGCTGATTTTTGTTCATTCTAACCTCCCAAAAATCGAAATAAAAAGCGATCAAAAAATGTCACCTGCTCAAAAATGGTACCAATAAAAACGTCAACTCGTACCGCAAAAAATAAGACCTCACATGACTCTGTGGGCCAAAATATGCAAAAATTATAGCTCTCAAAATGTGGCGATGCAAAAAACTATTTTTGCAATAAAAAGCGTCTTTTAGCGTGACAGCTGCCAATCATAAAAACCCGCTATAAATAGTAAATCAAACCCCCCTTTATCACCCCCTTAGTTAGGGAAAAATAATAAAATTTAAAAAATGTATTTATTTCCATTTTCCCATTAGGGTTAGGGTTAGGGTTGCGGCTAAAGTTAGGGTTAGGGTTGGCGCTAAAGTTAGGATTAGGGTTAGGGTTGGGATTAGGGGTGTGTTAGGGTTAGGTTTGTGGTTAGGGTTGGGACTAGGGTTAGGGGTGTGTTGGGGTTAGGGTTGGAGTTATAATTGGGGGGTTTCCGCTGTTTAGGCACATCAGGGGCTCTCCAAATGTGACATGGCGTCTGATCTCAATTCCAGCCAATTCTGCGTTGAAAAAGTCAAACGGTGCTCCTTCACTTCTGAGCTCTGCCATGCGTCCAAACAGTAGTTTATCCCCACATATGGGGTATCAGCGTACTCTGGACCCCAAGAGTTATTGTGCAAATTGTCCTATTTCTTCTGTTACCCTTGGGAAAATAAAAAACTGGGGGCGAAAATATCATTTTTGTACAAAAAAATATATTTTTTTGTTTTTACGGCTGTACATTATAAACTTCTGTGAAGCACTTGGGGCTTCATAGCGCTCACCACACACCTAGATAAGTTCCTTGTGGGGTCTATTTTCCAAAATGGGGTCACTTGTTGGGGATTTCCACTGTTTAGGCGCATCAGGGGCTCTCCAAATGCGACATGACGCCCCCAGACCATTCCATCAAAGTCTGCAATCCAAAACGTCACTACTTCCCTTCCGAGCCCCAACGTGTACCCATACAGTAGTTTTCTCCCACATATTGGGTATCAGCGTACTCAGGACAAATTGCACAACAACTTTTGGGGTCCAATTTCTCCTGTTACCCTTGTGAAAATAAAATATTGGGGGCGAAAAAATCATTTTTGTAAAAAAAAAAAAGATTTTTTATTTTTACGGCTGTACGTTATAAACTTCTGTGAAGCACTTTGGGGTTCAAAGTGCTCACCACACATCTAGATAAGTTCCTTGTGGGGTCTATTTGCCAAAATGGGGTCACTTGTTGGGGATTTCCACTGTTTAGGCGCATCAGGGGCTCTCCAAATGCGACATGACGCCCCCAGACCATTCCATCAAAGTCTGCAATCCAAAACGTCACTACTTCCCTTCCGAGCGCTGACGTGCGCCCATACAGTAGTTTTCTCCCACATATTGGGTATCAGCGTACTCAGGACAAATTGGACAACAACTTTTGGGGTCCAATTTCTCCTGTTACCCTTGTGAAAATAAAATATTGGGGGCGAAAAAATCATTTTTGTAAAAAAAAAAGATTTTTTATTTTTACGGCTGTGCGTTATAAACTTCCGTGAAGCACTTTGGGGTTCAAAGTGCTCACCACACATCTAGATAAGTTCCTTGTGGGGTCTATTTGCCAAAATGGGGTCACTTGTTGGGGATTTCCACTGTTTAGGCGCATCAGGGGCTCTCCAAATGCGACATGACGCCCCCAGACCATTCCATCAAAGTCTGCAATCCAAAACGTCACTACTTCCCTTCCGAGCCCCGACGTGTGCCCATACAGTAGTTTTCACCCACATATTGGGTATCAGTGTACTCAGGATAAATTGGACAACAACTTTTGGGTTCCAATTTCTTCTGTTACCCTTGTGAAAATAAAATATTGGGGGCGAAAAAATCATTTTTGTAAAAAAAAAAAAAGATTTTTTATTTTACGGCTGTACGTTATAAACTTTAGTGAAGCACTTGGGGGTTCAAATTGCTCATCAAAAATCTAGATAAGTTCCTTAGGGGGTCTAGTTTCCCAAATGGGGTCATTTGTGGGGGGTTTCCACTGTTTAGGCAGATCAGGAGCTCTCCAAACACGACATGGCGTCCAGCCAATTCTGCGTTGAAAAAGTCAGACGGCGCTCCTTCCCTTCCAAACTCTGCCATGCACCCAAACAGTGGTTTACCCCCACATATGGGGTATCAGCGCACTCAGGACAAATTGCACAATAACTTTTGGAGTCTTGTTACCCTTGGAAAAATAAAAATTGGGGTGAAAAGATCATTTTTGTGGAAAAAATATGATTTTTAAATTTTACGGCTCTACGTTATAAACTTGTGTGAAGCACTTGGGGGTTCAAATTGCTCATCAAAAATCTAGATAAGTTCCTTAGGGGGTATAGTTTCCCAAATGGGGTCATTTGTGGGGGGTTTCCACTGTTTAGGCACATCAGGGGCTCTCCAAATGCAACATGGCATCCAAACTCAATTCCAGCCAATTTTGGTTGGAAAAAGTCAAATGGTGCTCCTTCCATTCCGAGCTCTGCCGTGCGCCCAAACAGTGGTTCCCCCCCACATATGGGGTATCAGCGTACTCAGGACAAATTGTACAACAACTTATGTGGTCCAATTTCTCCTGTTACCCTTGGGAAAATAAAAAATTAGTGACTAAAAGATAATTTTTGTGGGAAAAAAATAGGATTTTTTATTTTCATGCCCGGGCATTATAAACTTGTGTGAAGCACTTGGGGTTCAAAGTGCTCACCAAAGATTCAAAAATTTGGGACTAAAAAATCATTTTTGTGGAAAATTGATTTTTTTTTTTTTCACACACAGGCTTTATAAACTTTTGTGAAACACTTGAGGGTTCAAAGTGCTCACAACAGATCTAGATAAGTACCTTAGGGGGTCTAGTTTCCAAAATGGTGTCACTTGTGGGGGGTTTCCACTGTTTAGGCGCATCAGGGGCTCTCCAAACGTGACATGGCATCCAATCTAAATTCCAGCCAATTTTAGTTTGAAAAAGTCAAACGTCGCTCCTTCCCTTACGAGCTCTGCCGTGTGCCCAAACAGTGGTTTTCCCTCACATATGGGGTATTGGCGTACTCAGGAGAAATTGCATAACAACCTTATCTGTCCATTTTCTCCTTTTACCCTTGTGAAAATAAAAAAAAAGTTTGTAAAAGATAATTTTTGTGGCTAAAAAGTAAAATATTCATTTTTTCCTTCCACGTTGCTTTAGTTACTGTGAAGCACCTGAAGGGTTAATAAACTTCTTGAATGTGGTTTTGAGTACCTTGAGGGGTGCAGTTTTTAGAATGGTGTCACTTTTGGGTATTTTCTGCCATATAGACCCCTCAAAGTGACTTCAAATGTGAGGTGGTCCCTAAAAAAAATGGCTTTGTAAATTTTGCTGTAAAAATGAGAAATCGCTGGTCAACTTTTAACCCTTATAACTTCCTAACAAAAAAAAAATTTGGTTCCAAAATTGTGCTGATGTAAAGTAGACATGTGGGAAATGTTATTTCTTAACTATTTTGTGTGATATATTTCTCTGTTTTAAGGGAATAAAAATTCAAAGTTTGAAAATTGCAAAATTTTAAAAATTTTAGCCATATTTGCGTTTTTTTCAAAAATAAACGCAAGTTATATCGAAGAAATTTTACCACTAACATGAAGTACAATATGTCACGAGAAAACAATCTCAGAATCGCGAAGATGCTTTGAAGCGTTCCAGAGTTATAACCTCATAAAGAGACAGTGGTCAGAATTGTAAAAATTGGCCCGGTCATTAACGTGCAAACCACCCTTGGGGGTGAAGGGGTTAATACTGATGATTTTGGCATACAACTCCTGATAACCCAAAAAACCTGTCTCAAAAAATTAACATATTTCAACCGTCCAATAAAATAAAAGTGTTTTTTAAAAACAAACAAAAAAACCATGAAATAATAAAGTTCAGTTATGCACTCAATACTTGGTCGGGAATCCTTTTGCTGAAATGACTGCTTCAATGCGGCGTGGCATGGAGGCAATCAGCCTGTGACACTGCTGATGTGTTATGGAGGCCCAGGATGCTTCGATAGCGGCCTTAAGCTCATCCAGAGTGTTGGGTCTTGCGTCTCTCAACTTTCTCTTCACAATATCCCACAGATTCTCTATGGGGTTCAGGTCAGGAGAGTTGGCAGGCCAATTGAGCACAGTAATACCATGGTTAGTAAACCATTTACCAGTGGTTTTGGCACTGTGAGCAGGTGCCAGGTCATGCTGAAAAATGAAATCTTCATCTTTATAAAGCATTTCAGCCGATGGAAGCATGAAGTGCTCCAAAATCTCCTGATAGCTAGCTGCATTGACCCTGCCCTTGATGAAACACAGTGGACCAACACCAGCAGCTGACATGGCACCCCACACCATCACTGACTGTGGGTACTTGACACTGGACTTCAGGCATTTTGGCATTTCCTTCTCCCCAGTCTTCCTCCAGACTCTGGCACCTTGATTTCCGAATGACATGCAAAATTTGCTTTCATCAGAAAAAAGTACTTGGGACCACTTAGCAACAGTCCAGTGCTGCTTCTCTGTAGCCCAGGTCAGGCGCTTCTGCCGCTGTTTATGGTTCAAAAGTGGCTTTACCTGGGGAATGCGGCACCTGTAGCCCATTTCCTGCACACGCCTGAGCACGGTGGCTCTGGATATTTCTACACCAGACTCAGTCCACTGCTTCCTCAGGTCCCCCAAGGTCTGGAATCGGTCCTTCTCCACAATCTTCCTCAGGGTCCGGTCACCTCTTCTCGTTGTACAGCGTTTTCTGCCACATTGTTTCCTTCCAACAGACTTCCCATTGAGGTGCCTTGATACAGCACTCTGGGAACAGCCTATTTGTTGAGAAATTTCTTTCTGGGTCTTACCCTCTTGCTTGAGGGTGTCAATGATGGCCTTCTTGACATCAGTCAGGTCGCTAGTCTTACCCATGATGGGGGTTTTGAGTAATGAAGCAGGCAGGGAGTTTTTAAAAGCCTCAGGAATCTTTTGCATGTGTTTAGAGTTAATTAGTTGATTCAGAAGATTAGGGTAATAGGTCGTTTAGAGAACCTTTTCTTGATATGCTAATTTTTTGAGACAGGTTTTTTGGGTTATCAGGAGTTGTATGCCAAAATCATCAGTATTAAAACAATAAAAGACCTGACAAATTTCAGTTGGTGTGTAATGAATCTAAAATATATGAAAGTTTAATTGTAATCATTACATTATGGAAAATAATGAAATTTAGCACTATATGCTAATTTTTTGGGAAGGACCTGTATCTATACTTTATATATACAGCCACATGGCCAGTAGGGGGCTAGATGAATAGCTTCCATATGTTCAACGGTTGAAGACATATATATGCGCACCAAATGCATAGAATAATCAGAATAGAAGAAAATGCCCTCCCACTATAAACGTTAGCATTGCAATGCCAGCATACAAGTACAGAGCCCGCAGCAAGTGCTATGAATACATGCAAAAACAGATCTGCATATAAATATAATATGATTATTCTATGCATTTGGTGCGCATATATATGTCTTCAACCGTTGAACATATGGAAGCTATTCATCTAGCCCCCTACTGGCCATGTGGCTGTATATATAAAGTATAGATATATGCACCTTTGAATACTTTTTTTCATTTTGCCTATACCTGTTTACATTGGGCCTATTTTGCTGCATTTTGTTGTCCCCACTTGGATTTTTTATCCATAAAAATATATTTTACTCTGAATAAAATTTGCATTTTATAGTGTAAAAGCTTCCTATTTCTCCTTTTTGAATCTGTATAAATGTTGAACCTATCGTTAGATAAATACAGCTGTATTTAAATAAAATATTGACATTACGGGAGTAGCACTTGAATGCAATATATAATAGAAAGGCTAAATGCAAATTATAAAATGAAAATGTTTATATTCTGGACAACAGTGAATTCTAAGGTTGCAGCCTTAGTGCTTGTTCACACATTGCGTTTTTTTGCCATGGAAAGAATGCAGTGTTTTACAGTACAAGCAAAATTAATTATATTTGTGAAATCTCATGCACGTGCTGCTTAGTTTTTTCCTTGCAGCTTGAACCTTTGAAGCATTGTTTTCAAATCTGCAGCGTGTCATTTCATTCAGCGTCATTCACCCATTCAAATGAATAAGACAAAAACTAAAGTAAAAAGGCAGCAAAAATGCACATATTTTAAGCAGTATTTTTCCTACCAACACTCCGGTTTTTGCAGCAGGAAAATCAGCTGCAGATACTAAACGTGTGCACATACCCTTAAAAAAAGGTAATTTTGGGTGGGCAGATGATTTGTGTATTATAGGAATGAGTGGGTACATTGGCATTGATCAGGCTGTGTGGGCGCGTCTCCACGGATTGTTAATGTGAATGGTGGATGCTGATGATGATCTGTGTGGGCGAGGAAATGAGTAACGGATGAGACCTGTGAAGCGCAGTTCTAAATATAAAGGTTACTTGCTGATGTCTCTGCTGTCGCTCCTGTGGAATGTTATTCATTACAATCATACACATTATAAATAAAGACGTCTTATATTATATATTTGATACAATAGTGGGTCATTATTATATTGTATCAGAAGCCAAAAATAGCTATAATTCTAACTCTATGTGCAACATATCGTGTAATGAATGATTTACAGTAGAGAGCAGTGCTTCCATTTATGTCTTTTCTTTATATTTCACTAGTTCAAAGTATTTAACAAAATACAACAGCTGGAAACATCTCTCAGGTTCTGCAGAACTAAGGCCTCTTTCATCAGTTTTATGCCATCAGTCACAATCCGTCGTTTTTTGAAAAAAAACGGATCCAGCGCTGGATCCGGTTTTTTCTCATAGACTTGTATTAGCGACGGATGGCCACATATTTCATCGTCCGACGGAAATTCTTTGTCCGTTGGTCGGATACAACGGACAAAGTAACGTTTTTTGTCTCCGTCAATAAGACGGACAGCGACGGATCCATCGCCGTCTGTCGTTGGCTATAATTGAAGCCTTTGGGAGCAGGATCCGTCGCTGTCTGTCAAATTACAGAATCCAGCGACGGAATCCATTTTTTTAAACTGAGCACGCTCCAATTATTATTACCAGGTAGGGCAGCAAAAAAACTGATGCGTTGCATCAGTTTTTCACAATCTGCGACGGATCTGTTTTTTCCAAAACTGCTGGATTGCGACTGACGCCAAAAAACTGATGTGTGAAAGAGACCTAAGCCCCCTGCAGCACCATCACCAAAGGACCAATCAGTACCGAGTCCCCTGCATCACCACCATGAAAGGACCAATCAGTACTAAGCCCCCTGCAGCACCACCACCACCAAAGGACCAATCAGTACCGAGTCCCCTGCATCACCACCATGAAAGGACCAATCAGTACTAAGCCCCCTGCAGCACCACCACCAAAGGACCAATCAGTACCGAGTCCCCTGCATCACCACCATGAAAGGACCAATCATTACTAAGCCCCCTGCCTCACCACCACCAAAAGACCAATCAGCACCAACTCCCCTGCACCACCACCACTATGTCCCTTATTCATCAAAGCTTTTATCCCAGAAAACTGCCATAAAAAACTTTTAGTTTACAGAAATTTTTTGAACAGCGCAAGGCAAAGCAAATTTATTTTTCCGGGCATTTTCATCTCTGGCAAACTGGGCAGCAGGGACATGGCGGCCCCCGCTTGTCAATTTTTTGATGAGTCCAATTAAGAACTACAGTAAAATTTGGGGCAAGGCGCATAAGGAGACTTATGCCACTGTGCAACTCACCTGATTCACTAAGAAACGTGCACCTCCTAATGAATCAGGACCCTCGTTACCCACCCAACCCCCCCTCATCAAGACTGACGTGAAAATGCCGTTTTGAAGAATCTGGACCTTTATGTTTAGCATCAAAATAAATAGCTTGTCTGTGTGGATATGTTGGCTAGTGCAGAAAAGATGCTCTTTGGGGCATCACTCTAAGGATCCGAAAGAAAACGGACAGCACTTGGACCAAAGTTAGTCAATGGGGCAGCGGAGATGAGTGGGATTGTTTTTTTTCACTGATTGAATCTGCATGTGAAAAAGATCGCAGCATGCATTGTTTTCCTCCATAAATCGGATAAGTCTCACCCACTCAAGTCTATGGGTGCGCAAAAAAACAGATGCCAAATGGAGACCAGTATGGCATCGATTTTTATGGATACATTGCAATTCTGTAACAGAAAACTATAACTGGTCCTGTAAATGATTATTAGCTGATGCTGTTAAAACTGATTAAATACAGATTAAAAGTGAGAAAAAATAATAATAATAATCTTTATTTTTATATAGCGTTAACATATTCCGCAGCGCTTTACAGTTTGCACACATTATTGTCACTGTCCCCAATAGGGCTCACAATCTAGATCCCTATCTGTATGTTTTTGGAGTTTAATAAGGTCAATAATAATAAAAAGTATTGCTATATGATTGAGAGCAATCCATTATTATTGGATTTTGTAATTAAAAGACTGATAGTCACCTTTAGGGCTCGTTTTAGCGGATAGCACTCGGCCCAATATTATACTATGGGGCAGTGCAGATCTGCGATTTATTTTCTCATGCCGATTCAGCAAGTGCATCCGATGATCGGGTCGGACCACACACACCCATACAAGACTACAGGAGCGTGTGAAACATCAGACTGCACTCAGATGTTATCTGTCATTTTAGGTCAATTAGGATTACCATAATTATAAATATTTGCCAAATGTCAGCATGACGAGAGAGAGAATGTTTTAAGGTATTTTTATTACTTACTGCAAAATCAAAAGTTTTACATACATTTTTGGGTCGGCCACGGAGGCTGCCAGAAGGCGGTTGGGTGACGAGGTAGCAAAGAGGATTGGGAGATGGGAATCTGTGAGATTTACGTCTTATGTTCATCCCACTCTGGTATAAAGTAGTAGATGGCTTAGTGGTAAAAAAAAAAATCCTTTGTAGATGTAAGATAACAAGCAGGAACGCGGGATGCAGTGACGAGCAGGAGGCAGAGCAAGAGTTAACGGGTTTCTCTTTATAAAGAATATGATCTCAATGAATGCTCCGCGCAGGGAGAAATCAAGAGAGTATGTAAGCAACAAGAGTATGCAATTATAACACGAAAATAGGAGTGCAAATAACAGGTTAACTTATCAGTCTGCGGTTCCCAGTAGAAGGAGGCTGGAATATCCCTCGATGACGCCGCAGGAAGCGGGAGCAGTCTCTGAATTGGTCCCGAAGATAGGTGAGGCTCTGTCTCTTTACGATGGCGACGTATCTTGGTATCTTCAAATGTAGTCCTTTGATCCTGGAACGGGGTGCCGCACAAGAGGATGAGTGAGGCACCGCGGTGGATATACACAGTCCCGGAGTACAGGCCGCGGTCATGGTACCGGAATCAACATGCACCGCCTGGTGAATCTCACGTGGAGCTCTGGCCACAGACAGAGGTATGGACCGGACAGAATTACGGGAGTCAGAGGCAACAGCGATTACAGTCTCTGGTAATGCAAGGTCAGTAAGCGCAGGGGATGAACCTGTAGGGTGAGGGCCTGGTAGCTGGCGTCGGTCTGCAGGGAGGGAGTCAACCTTCTCCTGTCTCACGCTGTCTTCACGCCAGAGAGAGTGTTCTGGCACTCGCAGTCCCTTTTATATCTAACCTGGCCCCCACAGTCAGGTGCAAAGGTCCATGCCAGTCAGAAAGTCCTTCCCCCAGCAATAATGGTGACAGCCCCGATAGTTCCGGCCCTGACACAGGAAGAGTATCACTTGCCCGGTCCATCTCCCTACATAGAGGTCCGAATTTAAGTAATGGTGTCTATTTTTCACAAATACGGGCTCGCACCTAGTATGGATCGTGGGCCGTTCATTCATGTCCTGGGAGTCGTTACGTACTGCGGTGCAATCATTGGGGAACTCCGAAAGAAGAGGCTATTCTCTGATAGATTGGTAAATGGGGCATGGTGTGGAATCAGTTCCTCCCAGAATTCCAACATTTTGTTAGGTTAGACCGGGCTACAGCTATACTTGCGCTCCACCTGGTGGGTAACAATTTGGGGAGGAGGTAGTGTCATGCTTCTTAATGTGCTTCTTTTTGAGCCATTTCTTTGTTGCTTTCGCTGTATGTTTTGGGTCACTGTCCAGCCACCACCCATTTTTAATGTCCTGGCGGAGGGAAGGAGATTGTCACTCAGAATTTACGGTATATGGCTCCATCCATTCTCCCATTAATGCAGTGAAGTAGTCCTGTGCCCTATGCAGAGAAATACCCCCAAAACATAATGTTTCTACCTCCATGCTTTACAGTGGGGACTGTGTTCTTTAGGTCATAGGCAAAAGGAAAAAATACAGAAAAATAAATGTGTGGACATTTTTTCGTTGTTACCTTTAGAGCGTTTTAATCTGGATAGGTTGAAGAAAGATGATTCCAAGAAAGAGAATTAGGAAAAGAAGAGGTACCACTTAATACTGTGTACCTTTTTGCAATTAGTTCCAAGCGTTTGCCATTTTTGCTAGTGTGGTAGGGGAGAAGGCTACAGAAAAAATGTTTGGCCTTTTTTGCTATATGTAGGGAGGCCTACAGGGTGTGTTAGGGTCAAGGCTGGTTGCGCTATGACTAATAACTTCATCAGCGAAAGGCGATGTTGTTCAACAGTCGGTGGGACCATAAAGATATTGCCTTATGTCTGAGGGTGACAACTCCTAATAGGACAGGGCAAGAGGGCCAGTACTTTCAAAGGGAGCACCGGGGGTCCCGGACATTCGGGACACTTGGTGGCAAAGCAAAAAGGACTGTGCTTCTTATTTAACAAGGGGAATTTTTGATTTGGGACAAAATGCAAATTTAAGCATGAATGTTCCTCTTGTGGGAGAATTTACAGTGCAGCAAAATGCTTTCAGAGTGGAAAATAAAAAGGAGGAGATACTTCAAAAGAAAGGGGTGAAGCCAGTTCATCTGGCAGAGATGGAACATTTCATAAGTAAATATCCAGATTGAACTATAGCTGTTTTGTTGGAAAATGGGTTTAGGAATCATTTTAGAATCCCGTTTGTTGAGGGAAGAATTATGTTCGCCACAAAAAATTTGAAGTCGGCGATACAAATTCCGGAGATGGTTTCTGAAACACTGTATAAGGAGGTAGCTTTAGATGGAATTGCAGGGCCATTTGCAATAGTTCACATTCATAATTTGAGGGTATTACCGTTTGGGGTGGTGTCAAAAAAGGAATTGAACACGTTTCGGCTGACCCACCACCTGTCATTTCGTAGGGCACTTCCATTCATGTTCTGGGAGGCGTTACATACTGCGGGGCAATCATCGGGGTGTCAGCTGGGAACTGTGAAAGAAGAGGCAATTCTCTGATGGATTGGTAAATGGGGCATTGTCACAATCCATTTTTGGATCTGTGGCAGATCTGGCTTCTCAGATTAAAACTTTTTTCCTTTCAGGCCATCGGGGTTAATGTCAGTTTTTCCCCCGCTGGCCTGCTGGTGTAATTGCATTGCTGCTGGGTCAGCTGATATTGCTGGTGACCACTCCAATCATCCTTTAAAAGGTAACCTGATGCATCAGCTGACTAGTGGTGATACAAGTCCTTTCTGGTAACCAGCCTAGCTGGAGCAGCTCGCTGGTGTCAGCCACTTATAGTGTTTGGAGTCCAGTTGCTGTGTTATCTGCTGTTTGGAGCTCAGCAGTGGTGTTCTTAAGCTAAGTGTGGTGTTTTTTGTTACCTTTTCCCTTTTGTGTCTTTTTTTCCTTTCCTTCTTGTTGTATTAGTGCAGTGGTGGGACCAGTGCTCTCACCTGCCAGCTCCCTGCTTAGGGATAAGAGCAGTGCAAGTGAGGGATTAGGTATCCTGCTCGGTAACGGGGTGAAAGAACCTGTATAGGCACGTTAGGGAGATCAGGGCACATCCTCAGGTAAGTGCAGGAGGTGTCCATTCCCCCATTCCCTATCGACAGGACCCACCGTTGTTATTGTTTCTCTGGTGTTCCCTTGTGTGTTGTGCCGTAAGCTGACCGACCATCCATTGGGTCATGTCACACTGGGTCAGTCACTCCGTGACATTCATGGAAGGAATCAGTTCCTCCCACAATTCCATTACTTGGTTAGGCTAGACCGAGCTGCAGCTATACTTGCGCTCCGCATCATGGGTAACGATTTGGGGAGGAGGCCATGTTGTGAACTGTTAAAAGACATTAAATTCGATTTGCTGATTTTATGGGTAATGTTTCCTAGGGCGACCACGGTTTGGTCAGACATTATTCCGGGGAAGGTGTGGCGTGGAGCAAGGTCTTTGGATGGCTTGAACAAAGCCAAAATAAAAGTTAGCAGAGCAGTGGCACATTAGTTATAAGTGGAGGGCTGGCATTGCGTCACGCGGATCTGGAATCAGCTAACGGTGAATTTCGGAGAAGTTATGGGGTATATCTAAATGCAGTGAGTTTGGATATGAGGTGTTTGATAATAAAGGAAGGTACCGAACATGGGTTAAAAGTGTAGAGTGACATAACTATTTGAGGTGGTGCAAAACATTTATGGGTGGGGAGGTCATTGAAGTTGGTGAATGTGGCTAATGTCGGATTGGCGGGGGGGAGCCCAAGAGATTGTGGACCTCCCAGGTGGACTTGATTAAGTGGTTATGGGCAGTAGAATAATCCCAGGTTGAGGGATTGAAGGACCCGGGTCGGTGGAATATGTGATTTAACAAGTTGGCTAACAGGTGCCTCTGAGCTGGTGCGAAGCGGCTAGAGGTAAATTACAACCTGAGCCAAAGTGGACATATTATACTGTACATGTTTTTGTATTGCTTCAAAGACCACCCTCCAATTTTTTCCGATATGGTTCAAAAATTGTGGTTTATGCTGTTTGTTTAATAGAAGGTTGCTGGAGCCAATTTAATCCAGTTTTAGTGTGCAGTCTGTTTATTTAATTGGGTATGTGGGAGGTTAAGGGTTATGTAACAAATTACTTGCCTATACCCTTTGTCATGTTACTCTAGGGGGTTACTTTCTTAGTGTCAATCCATTTTTTACTTGTCAGAGTAAATATATAGTGTATGCAATCTTTTTTGGTTGCATAAACGCATTAAAGAACACTTAGGTTTATGGCAGTCAGGAAAAGATTTTCCCAGACTAATTAGTCACATGAGCCAGCTTTACAGAGATGACCCTGACCACATGTGATTTTTGGGTTACATTTTGAGAAAACACCTAAAGAAGGTGGAGATAAACAAAAAATGCTTTTTAGGAAAGAAATATATTTTATTAAAAAAAGAGTAGCTTTGGGACCTATGGGGTTAAACGGTTGTATGTAATTGGTTATCCGTGTAATGCTCAGCTTCCCCTGATCATGTGTGCATCAAACCCATCCTGCCTGAACCACGTCTGGCCCATCACTATATGCTTGGTGGCGAATAGTGGAAACTCGGACTCGGTCTCGGACTACGTGAAAGACACATTAGGGCCTTTATAATACTTTATAGCTTTATCCACTGTAACGCTAGTGTGTTTGTACCTTGTTTCCCCGGCGTTACTCTGCATGTCTGTGCTGTTACCATTTGTTCCTTTCCCATTAACCAGCTGGGATACTGTTGTCTGTTACCGGTGTGGATGCTGCTCAGTTCCCTGCTCTGCTGAGTAGCCATACGTGTGTTGTGGTGTCTTTGCTCTGCTGCATGACCATCCACGTGTGTGGTCCCTGGCTGCCGCTGTGGAAGCTATCCACGGGTTGCGAGGTCCTCTGCAGCTAGTGCATGACTGTCCACGTGTGTTCAGGCTTGCAGCCGCTGCCAGGTGCCATAAGCCTCAGTTCCTTTGCTGGCTATGCTGTACTGGTTTCTGTTTGTGTTTAGGGTATGCGCTGCTACACTTTCCCTGCTTTTATTAAGGGCAGTGTGTGCACTTGAATTGCTGTCCCCAGCCTATTGCTGAGGGGCAGCTTCTATTTAAAGTTCCTCTTCGATGTTGGGCGTTGCCAGAGCTTCTCATTAGGTTTCTGAACCTAGCCATGTGTGTTTGGTCCTCCATATTGCTCCTGGTCTGCCTGCGATAAGTTCTAAGAAAGCTGATGTCTTTGTCCCTGGACCCGTCTTGTCTATGTGTTGGTACCAAAGTCCTTGCCTTGAATGTGAATTCCTGCTGTGTGATATTCTTGAAGTTCTTCTGTGTCTGAAACTATGTACCCAGTGGCTTTCTGGTCCGAGCCTGCGGTGCTTGCACCATACGGCTTGAGTTCCTTTCTAGGTCATGTCAGATGTCCGGATCTTGGTGACCCCTGCCTGATGCCTGGAGCCTGACGATGCTGTCTGGTTCCTAGAGCTGATGCCCGCTGCTCGATGTCCTGTCGGTGTTTTTGAAGTCCTGCTGGTGTTCCTGTAGTCCTGCCACTCTCTGATGTCCTACCTGTGTCCTGGTGTTACCTGGAGCCATGTCTGTAGTCCGGAGTCCAGATGCCTTGCCTTTGTCCTAGATGTCCAGTGTGTAGCCCTGGTATTTAAGGTACACAATACCAGGAGGATGAGTGGAGAGGTAACGGTTAAGGGCTCTACATGACATCACATATACTTCGGACACACCCAGCAGGGGTGTAGAGGGGTGTGGTTTTGAGCACAAGAGAGTCTTGTAGTGTCTCCTGAGGTGAAGGGAGAGAGAAGGAGTGCCTGTCTGGAGCACCAAGATTCCTGTCGATTCAGAGAGACAGTACAGTAGTGGAGGCTAGTACAGGTGAGCCAGTTCACCTTAGCCTAGTCAGTGCTGAGATTGAGAGTTTGAGCAAGTCGAAAGGCACAGTGGAAGGAAATCAGAAGTGCTTTAGGATTGAAGTATCCTGCACATTGTCACCGGTCACTGGAGACCGAAGCATCACTATAGCTTCACGCATAGTGGTAGAAAAACCAGAGGCTTACTGGACCTTAGGTAACAGAAAGCAGCCCTTGGAGTGTCAGTACGTAACAGGGGTCAGGTGGAATAGGAACTTTGAGCTAGGCCAAGCATAGAAGAACCTAGTTTCATCACTGGAAGGCTCCACCACAAAACTGATCGGGCAGTACAGCTTTGAAATAGCTGAAGTTTCAGGAGTGAACTACGCTTTATGCTGGTTGGACTCATCATCATTGGAAAGTAAAGGAGGCCCCTGCCTTGCTCAGCCGTTGCCTCAAAACTCATCCTCCATCAACCCCATCAGCCTCCCTGGGACCTGCCTTACCATCTAACAAGTAAAAGGTATGGAAAGACGCTGACGGTGTGAGACTGAGTTATTTAATTGCATGCCTGCACAACCCCACCATAACCATCGACTTGAGGGAAGAGTCCCACCTGTAGGGGACCCGACATCTAGCTGCCTCACCATCCCCTCAGAGATCTACAGCAGCGCTGGTACAAATTACCAGAGACTACAGGTGGCGTCACGAACTGTAAATATATCTATCCCCTGTAAATATTCCCCCAACATACGCCAGACCGCCAGGGCCACAGACCGAGCCACCGCTACCTGTGACAAACCCCATAGACTTCCATGGGCTCGGCTCTGAGTACCCCATTGCCCTGGTAACCCACAATTGTGGTGGCGGGTCGACACAAAACTTTGGCGTCACGAACAGGATACGAAACTTGCAGCATTGCGAGCCCTGTGTGCCTGTGGAGTGTTTTGGTGAAAAAGACTGTTGCTATTGTTTGGCGCCAAATACCGCCATATTTGCCGCCAGATTCGCGCCCTAAGGCGCTGGAGAAGAAGGTGGGCGTACCTGAAAGAGCACGCAGAGTCTTGGACACGCCCCCGGTTCTGACTCATCGGCAGGTCCTGCGACAGGAAGTGAACGCTCTGACATCAGAGCGCCTGCGACGAAGGTCCTGTTCCCACTGCTGTGCCTGTGAAGTAGCAGCATCTGAAACCGGTAGGCTCCGTTTAACCAAGGGGGCGCTAAGATGTCACAACAACCGGCTGACAGTGCGGCCCCGGCCGGAGGCCCCAATCCCGCACCGCCTGGTATTGTAGCGCCAGATGGGGGTGCAGGTTCAGCACCCAGTCCGGTAGTCCCGATCATGCCACTAACGCTCCCATATATGCCTGCTTTCGAAGCTGATTTATTCAAGGAATTCTGTCACATGTACGGGTGCAAGAAAATTAGAACAACGCCATACCACCCTCAAACCAACGGTCTTTGCGAAAAAATGAACCATATTGTCCTTGACTTGTTGAGATCCATACCGTTGGAAGACAGAAATCGATGGCCGGACTTACTACCTGATTTGGTTGACTTGTATAACCATATACCTGTAAGTTCTACTAACTGCACTCCAGCCTATCTTATGAGAGCAAGGCCCGGAAGACTACCAATGGATTTAGAACTTGGAGTGGTAGAACCGGAGGCAGACGACGCCATTGAAAACTGGGACATCAATCGGCAAGAGCAGTACAGACGAGTGCAAACCTGTGTAGAAGAAAGTCTCAACAAGGCACGGGAGAAACAGGAAGATATTTACAACAGAAATGCTCCTGCCAAGCCTTTGATGCCTGGAGAAGTGGTATTAAAAAGGAAAAGGAAAATGCACAAATTGGATAACCAGTGGGAACAAGAACCCTACGTTGTACAAGATTCTAAATATGACAACAGAAAAGTTTGTATCATCAGTAAGGACGGAGGAAGAACAATAACCACTGTGTACAGAGACCATTTGAAATTGTGTCCAGAACCCTTAAAGCTTTGTGAAAAGAACCCTGTCATCAATCAAGAGGAAGGAAAGGAAGAGGTCATACACACGGATCTGGGAGATTTTCCTGCGGATTGGCCCCGACTGGGAGATGCTGTAATAGTTCCGGTGTTGCAGTTTTATCAGCCACAAGAGGAAGTTCTACCTCCAGTTGTGTCCGTGGTGCCAGTTGAGTCCGTTCAGGAGTTACCCATTCCAGCAACACCTCAACCTACAGAGTCTCAAGAAGGATCATCAGAAGCAGCGCCCCATGCTATGGGATCCCCTGGTGAAGCTGACTCACACCGCCCAGCCATCAGTACGCTTGCCAGATCCATAGAAAGATTGAGGCAGTTCTATAGTTTGCCGTTACGCAGTGCAGACAGATCACAACTTAATATACCTGAAGCTACTCCACGTAGATCAGAGCGAATCACAAAAGGGAAGATACCCATTCGATACCAGCAGTAATTATAACAAATTAATGTGAATATTGTAAAAAGTATATATATATATGTGTCTTTTCCTTATGGTGTCTTATAATGGACTGAGAGGCTGAGGACTGTGCCAGCCCAGAACTTATCTTGTAAATAGTTGCACTAGGTGCCTTATAATGGTTTCACACGAAGCCTTGACTTACCTCTGAACATAAAACCCGTGTGGTGTGGCACTGAGTGAGGTCTGCATTCATATGTCCTGCAGCCCACCCAGGACCCACGTTGAAGGTTTGGTGCGGGTCCTTCACAAGAATCTTGCCGTTTATTATATGAACATGTCTATTTAATATTTTGTATTTTTCTATATTTAATGTTTTGTTTGCAACGTTCAAGAAATCCTTACCTCCCGGATGGGACGAGTTAATGTTAATGTTTAATGCATAAACAAAATTGTCTCTTTGTATTTCACAGCCCGGGAGTGCTGTCGTTTACCATGGGGGAATGTGTAGCCCTGGTATTTAAGGTACACAATACCAGGAGGATGAGTGGAGAGGTAACGGTTAAGGGCTCTACATGACATCACATATACTTCGGACACACCCAGCAGGGGTGTAGAGGGGTGTGGTTTTGAGCACAAGAGAGTCTTGTAGTGTCTCCTGAGGTGAAGGGAGAGAGAAGGAGTGCCTGTCTGGAGCACCAAGATTCCTGTTGATTCAGAGAGACAGTACAGTAGTGGAGGCTAGTACAGGTGAGCCAGTTCACCTTAGCCTAGTCATTGCTGAGATTGAGAGTTTGAGCAAGTCGAAAGGCACAGTGGAAGGAAATCAGAAGTGCTTTAGGATTGAAGTATCCTGCACATTGTCACCGGTCACTGGAGACCGAAGCATCTGTGTCGACCCGCCACCACAATTGTGGGTTACCAGGGCAATGGGTACTCAGAGCCGAGCCCGTAGAAGTCTATGGGGATTTTGTCACAGGTAGCTGTGGCTCGGTCTGTGGCCCGGGCGGTCTGGCGTATGTTGGGGATATATTTACAGGGGATTGATTTATGTACAGTTCGTGACGCCACCTGTAGTATTCTGGTAATTAGTACCAGCGCTGCTGTAGATCTCTGAGGGGATGGTGAGGCAGCTAGATGTCGGGTCCCCTACAGGTGGGACTCTTCCCTCAGGTCGGTAGTTAGGTAGGGATTGTGCAGGCATGCAATAATAACTCAGTCTCACACAGTCAACGTCTTTCCATACCTTTACTTGCAAGATGATAAGGCAGGTCCCGGGGAGGCTGATGGGGTTGATGGAGGATGAGCTTTGAGGCAACAGCTAAGCAAGTTAGGGGCCTCCTTTACTTTCCAATGAAGCTGAGTACGACCAGCCTGAAGCGTAGTCCTCTCTATGATTCCAGCTAATCTTTAGCTGTTCTGCCCAGTCAAATTTGTGTTAGAAGCCTTCCTGCGAGGGAGCTGAATCCTTTTCTTGTCGTGCACTAACTCAAAGTCTTCACACCCCCTGACTCCAGCTACGTTCTGACTATAAGGGGCTTGTCTGCCGCGACCTAGGGTCCGGTAGATTCCTGGTTTTCTCTTCACTATGCTGTACAATAGTGATCCTTCGGTCCCCAGTAACCGGTGGCAACGTGCAGGACTTTTCCAAGTCAAAAGCACTTTTCCAATTATCTTCCTTCCACTTTGTCCTTCGCCTTGCTTGTCTCTTAATAGATAGTTCAGTCTTTCTTCCAGTGGGGCACAGCTCTGACTAGACTAAGGTGTATACAGACACCTACACCAGACTCCACTTTCTGAACTGATGATAGACTTAAACTGGACACGTCTACTCTGTCCAAGGACAGGAAACTGACTGACTAGAAATCACTCCCTTCCACACCCCTGCTGGGTGTGTCAGAAGTGTACATGATGTCATGAAGAGACCTTAACTGTTACCTCTCCACTCATCCTCCTGGTATTGTGTACCAGGGCTACACATTCCCCCATGGTAAATGACAGCACTCCCGGGCTGTAAAATATAAAAGAGACAGAAAATTTTGTTTATGCATAACAACAAACATTAACTTCTTCCCATCCGGGAGGTGAGAACACCTTGAACGTTACGAACAATAACATTTTACATATAGAAATACAAAAGTATCAAATAGCATTTAATAAATATATATACAAGATACTTGTGAAGGACCCGCACCAAACCTTCAACGTGGGTCCTGGGTGGGCTGCAGGACATCCAAATGCAGACCTCACTCAGTGCCACACCACACGGGTTTTTGGTTCAGAGGTGAGTCAAGGTTTCATGTGAAACCATTAAGAAGGCACTAAGTGCAACTATTTACAGGATACAGTTTTTGGGCTGGCTCAGTCCTCAGCCTCTGAGTCCATTGTTAAACGAAGACATAATAGGGAAAAACACATATATATATATAGACTTTTCACAATATATTTACATCAATTCGTTTAACTACTGCTGATATCTAATGGGTAATTTCCCTTTTGTGATTCTCTCTGATCTACGTGGTGTAGTTTCAGGTATAACAAGTTGCGATCTGTCTGCACTGCGTAACGGCAAACTATAGAACTGCCTTAATCTTTCTATGGATCTGGCAAGCGTACTGATGGCTGGGCGGTGTGAGTCAGCTTCACCAGGGGATCCCATAGTATGGGGCGCTGCTTCAGATGATCCATCTTGAGGTTCTACAGGTTGAGGTGTTGCTGGAATGGGTAACTCCTGGACGGGCTCAACTGGCACCACAGGCACAACTGGAGGTAAAACTTCCTCTTGTGGCTGATAAAACTGCAACACTGGAATTATCACAGCATCTCCCAGTCGGGGCCAATCCGCAGGAAAATCTCCCAGATCGGTGTGTAGGACCTCTTCCTTTCTTTCTCTTTGATTGAAGACAGGGTTCTTTTCACAACTCTTTAAGTGTTCTGGACACAACTTCAAATGATCTCTGGACACAGTGGTTGTTGTTCTTCCTCCGTCTTTACTGACGACACAAACTTTTCTGTTGTCGTATTTAGAATCTTGTATGACGTAGGGTTCTTGCTCCCACTGATTATCCAGTTTGTGCATCTTTCTTTTTCTTTTTAATACTACCTCTCCAGGCATCAAAGGCTTGGCAGGAGCATTTCGGTTGTAAACATCTTCCTGTTTCTCCCGTGCCTTATTGAGACTTTCCTCCACACAGATTTGTACTCTTCTGTATTGCTCTTGCCGATTGACGTCCCAGTTCTCAACAGCGTCGTCTGCCTCCGGTTCTACCACTCCAAGTTCTAGATCCATTGGTAGTTTTCCGGGCCTTGCTCGCATAAGATAAGCTGGAGTGCAGTTAGTTGAGCTTACAGGTATATGATTATACAAATCAACCAAATCAGGCAGTAAATCCGGCCATCGATTCCTGTCTTCCAACGGTATGGATCTCAACAAGTCAAGGACAATATGGTTCATCTTTTCACAAAGACCGTTGGTTTGAGGGTGATATGGTGTTGTTCTTATTTTCTTGCACCCGTACATATGACAGAATTCCTTGAATAAATCGGCTTCAAAAGCAGGTCCCTGATCGGTTAAGACTTGCTCGGATACCCATGCGGTCTGCAGAAACTTGCTTGAAAGGTCTTCGCGGCCGTCACTGCGGTCTGGTCTTTCACTGGAACGACTACCAGAAATCTGGAGTAATGGTCCACCATGGTCAAGGCGTATGAGTATCCAGATCTACTCGGCGACAGTTTGACGTGGTCCAGGGCCACAATCTCCAGGGGACGAGTCGTCCGGATAGGTTGCAGGGGGGCCTTCTGACTTCCGTAGTCCTTTCTTCTGAGACCACAGGGTCCACAGTTCCGACACCACCTCTCGACGGAGCTGCGCATCCCTACCCAGTAGAACCGGCATCTCAACAGGGTCTCCAGCTTCCTCCAGCCAAAGTGGTCCTGCTTGATCGTGGTACGCTTCCAACACCATTGGGACGTCTGCCTTGGGGACCACGATTTGCCAGACCATTTCATGGGTTCTGGGGTTGACGTATCTTCTGCACAACTTCTCACGGTATAGGAACAACCTGCTTTTCTCGTTCCACAGGAGCTTGGCTGACATAGGTGCATCCTTTTCCAGAGAGGAGCCTTCCTGTCTTAACAACTCCTTGATGCGGCTGACCACTGGATCACTGTCCTGAGTCTCTTTCCAGCTGTGATGGGGTAAAGGATTTAATGTTGCACCATTCTGCTTTCTGTGGACTCGATGCTCGTGGACTACCCCATTTCGATGGAACGCGGGTAGCTCAATTTCTTCCAGGTCGTCCGATTCTTCTTCCGTATCAGAGTCATGCGGCCTTCGGGACAACGCATCAGCATTAGCATTCTTTCGACCTGCCCGGTACTTGATAGTAAACTGGTAATTGGACAACCGAGCCATCCATCGCTGCTCCATGGCACCCAGCTTGGCGGTTTCCAGGTGCGTTAACGGGTTGTTGTCTGTAAACGCAGTGAACTTATTGGAGGCCAGATAGTGCTTAAATCTTTCGGTAATGGCCCAGACCAGCGCCAGAAACTCTAGCTTGAAGCTGCTATAATTTTCCGGATTCCTTTCAGTTGGCCTGAGTTTTCTGCTAGCATATGCGATGACTTTTTCTTGTCCATTCTGCTTCTGACTGAGAACGGCTCCCAACCCTTCATTACTGGCGTCGGTGTACAACAGGAACGGTTGGCTGTAATCAGGATAGGTTAAGATCTCATCACCTGTAAGGATCTCTTTCATCTTTTGGAATGCTTCAGCCTGTTCTTTACCCCAATTAAAGGGAGGGTTTCTGCTCTTTAAGGATTGTCCTACCAGGAGGTCCTGCAAAGGAGCTGCCTTCTTCGTGTAATCTTTCACGAATCTCCTATAGTAACCCGTTAGTCCCAGGAACTGTCGCACTTCCTTAAGGTTCTTCGGCTCCGGCCACTTCTGGATGGCAGTGACTTTCTCTGGGTCCGGCGCTACTCCTTCCGAACTGACGATGTGCCCCAAGTATTGTACCTTCTGCTTGAGTAGATGGCATTTTGAGGGTTTCAACTTCATCCCGTACCTGGACAGGGACTCAAACACTTCTGCCAGGTGCTTCAGATGGTCCTCATATGTCTTGGAATACACGATAACGTCGTCTAGGTATAGCAGCACGGTTTCAAAATTGAGATGTCCCAGACAGTTTTCCATCACTCTCTGAAATGTTCCTGGGGCACTACTGAGTCCAAACGGCATTCTGTCGAACTCACAGAGCCCCATTGGGGTGGTGAAAGCCGTTTTCTCACGATCCTCCTCAGCCACAGCCACTTGCCAGTAACCACTAGTCAGATCAAGGGTAGAAAAGTAGTTAGCCGTTTTCAGAGCAGCTAATGATTCCTCTATACGTGGTAACGGGTATGCATCCTTGTGTGTTATGCGGTTCACCTGCCTGTAATCCACACACATTCTCATACTACCATCTTTCTTTTTAACCAGAACTAGAGGGGCTGCCCAGGGACTACAACTATCCCTTATCACCCCAGCTTTCTTCATATCATTCAACATTTCTTTAGCTTTCTGATAGTGAGCTGGAGGTATGGGCCTATACCGCTCTTTGATGGGAGGATGACTGCCAGTAGGGATATGATGTTGTACTCCCTTAATGATCCCAAAATCAAGTGGATTTTTGCTAAACACTTGGGCGTACTCTTGCACCACCCGTAATACCCCTTGCTTCTGGTGAGCGGGAGTGGTGTCCGTCCCAACATGGAGTTGCTGACACCATTCCGCCACCTGGGTTGCTGGGTCATTGTCCTCCTCTATTTGACAGGAGTCTAAGGACTCAGCCGGGAGAATAGAATTATTATCAACAGCATGTAGTTTAGCAATGGTTGCATAACGGGGTAAATTTACCTCATCATCTCCCCAATTGAGAAGCCGTACAGGTACTCTTCCATTCACCACTTCTACTACTCCTCTAGCAGTCATAAGTGTAGGTCTATGTTCTGAATGGTGGGGTTCTACTACAGCTTGGTAATTCTGTCCTCTCAGACCTATGGCTGCCCTGCACCAAATGATCATTTCACTCATTGGGGGTATCACAATAGGATCCGAGTCAGTGACCCGTACATTACCAATTTCGCCGTCGGTAAGCTTCGCTTGCTGCTGACACACCAGGGCCCGGATCTCTCTTTGGATTACTCCTCTCTGCCTTGGTCGGGCAATCTCAGCGAGCTGTTGGAGCAAGAACACAACTTCTCCCAAACAATTACCGATAATGTTAGTACCCAAAATTATATTTAGACCGTTCTCCTCATTTACAGTCTTTACTACCAGAAGCCCTTGGTCTTTCAACTCCTCTCTGCCCACCTTTACATCTACACATTTTGTTCCGAGTACTTCTACAGGAAGACCATTCGAAGCATACACAGTAAAGTCAAGGCTCGGAGGTTTAAGACTGTCCATTGACCAGTACTTGGTATATAGAGCATCAGGTATTAGGGTCACCTGGGACCCAGTGTCTAACAATGCTGGAACAGCAATACCATCTAGAATAATAGACAGGTAGGGTCGCCCGCCCACATACCTGCGGTTCCAGTCTAGGGGGCCTGACGGGTATTCTCCTGGGTGTTGGCCCTTGGACCCAGGTTCTGCCCGTTTAAAGGACACTGTGTAGACAGATGACCTTTCCGGTTGCAGCGATAACAGATGATCTCTCGACGAGAAGGGTGTTGATCAGAGGTTGCTCCTGGGGGTGGCGTTGTCCTCCTCCGGGGGGGCGACGTCTTCTTTCTTCTCCGGTGCATCCACGGAACGTCCTCTGGGCAGTCAGCTAACAAGATCTTCCCTTCCTCTTCTTTCCGCAGCTGTAGGGCACTCATCACAGCGGCCAAATTTTTAGTCAGCTGGCGCACCTCTGAGCGCAGACAGTCCAATTCACTAGGAGGTGTCACCTGCGTTTTGGTTTCTGCCACTAGCGGGGAACAGGGGGTTACTGCCGGTTCCAGAGTGACTTCACCCTGATGATGTTGGGTGGCCACCTCAGGTTTGCCCAGGGGCCGCAGCCCTTTTATTGCCATGTCCTTTAGGGCATCAAAGGTAGCATCCGGATGATCTAAGGACCACCAATTTACAGTTCTGCGTTCCTCTGGGGATCTCAATCCCTGTATAAATTGTTCTTTCAGCATTCTATTCTCGTCGATAGCATTTAAATTGTTAATTTGCTTGAGGGCTCTCAGGGCTCCCTGTAGTCGGCAAGCGTAGTCCCGGATGCTGTCACCTGGCTGTTGTGAACAGTGATAGAAGGCCATCCGGAGATCCGTTTCTGTGCGGTCTTCAAATATGGCATGTAGCTTAAGGAAGATCGCAGATACCGACTCCTGATCAACGGTATCCCAAGTCTCCACTTCCCTCTCAGCAGCGCCAGTTAGCTGCCCTATTAGCACAGCAGCTTTTTGTCTCTCAGGCATGGAGTACATTTCTAGGATGCTGCATAACTTCCGCTTGAAGCCTGCTAATGTGCCTGGCCCACCGCTGTATTGGGGAAGCCATTTCGCCCCAGGCATATATGGGAGCGTTAGTGGCATGATCGGGACTACCGGACTGGGTGCAGGGCCTGCGCCCCCATCTAGCGCTACAATACCAGACGGTGCGGGATTGGGGACTCCGGCCGGGGCCGCACTGTCAGCCGGTTGTTGTGACATCTTAGCGCCCCCTTGGTTAAACGGAGCCTACCGGTTTCAGACGCTGCTACTTCACAGGCACCGCAGTGAGAACAGGACCTTCGTCGCAGGCGCTCTGATGTCAGAGCGTTCACTTCCTGTTGCAGGACCTGCCGCTGAGTCAGAGCCGGGGGCGTGTCCAAGACTTTGCGCGCTCTTTCAGGTACGCCCTCCTTCTTCTCCAGCGCCTGAGGGCGCGAATATGGCGACAAAAATGGCGATTTTGGCGCCAAAAGTGCAAACAGTCCTTTTTCACAAAAACACTCCACAGGCACACAGGGCTCGCAATGCTGCAAGTTTCGTATCCTGTTCGTGACGCCAAAAGTTGTGTCGACCCGCCACCACAATTGTGGGTTACCAGGGCAATGGGGTACTCAGAGCCGAGCCCGTAGAAGTCTATGGGGATTTTGTCACAGGTAGCTGTGGCTCGGTCTGTGGCCCGGGCGGTCTGGCGTATGTTGGGGATATATTTACAGGGGATTGATTTATGTACAGTTCGTGACGCCACCTGTAGTATTCTGGTAATTAGTACCAGCGCTGCTGTAGATCTCTGAGGGGATGGTGAGGCAGCTAGATGTCGGGTCCCCTACAGGTGGGACTCTTCCCTCAGGTCGGTAGTTAGGTAGGGATTGTGCAGGCATGCAATAATAACTCAGTCTCACACAGTCAACGTCTTTCCATACCTTTACTTGCAAGATGATAAGGCAGGTCCCGGGAGGCTGATGGGGTTGATGGAGGATGAGCTTTGAGGCAACAGCTAAGCAAGTTAGGGGCCTCCTTTACTTTCCAATGAAGCTGAGTACGACCAGCCTGAAGCGTAGTCCTCTCTATGATTCCAGCTAATCTTTAGCTGTTCTGCCCAGTCAAATTTGTGTTAGAAGCCTTCCTGCGAGGGAGCTGAATCCTTTTCTTGTCGTGCACTAACTCAAAGTCTTCACACCCCCTGACTCCAGCTACGTTCTGACTATAAGGGGCTTGTCTGCCGCGACCTAGGGTCCGGTAGATTCCTGGTTTTCTCTTCACTATGCTGTACAATAGTGATCCTTCGGTCCCCAGTAACCGGTGGCAACGTGCAGGACTTTTCCAAGTCAAAAGCACTTTTCCAATTATCTTCCTTCCACTTTGTCCTTCGCCTTGCTTGTCTCTTAATAGATAGTTCAGTCTTTCTTCCAGTGGGGCACAGCTCTGACTAGACTAAGGTGTATACAGACACCTACACCAGACTCCACTTTCTGAACTGATGATAGACTTAAACTGGACACGTCTACTCTGTCCAAGGACAGGAAACTGACTGACTAGAAATCACTCCCTTCCACACCCCTGCTGGGTGTGTCAGAAGTGTACATGATGTCATGAAGAGACCTTAACTGTTACCTCTCCACTCATCCTCCTGGTATTGTGTACCAGGGCTACACACATCACTATAGCTTCACGCATAGTGGTAGAAAAACCAGAGGCTTACTGGACCTTAGGTAACAGAAAGCAGCCCTTGGAGTGTCAGTACGTAACAGGGGTCAGGTGGAATAGGAACTTTGAGCTAGGCCAAGCATAGAAGAACCTAGTTTCATCACTGGAAGGCTCCACCACAAAACTGATCGGGCAGTACAGCTTTGAAATAGCTGAAGTTTCAGGAGTGAACTACGCTTTATGCTGGTTGGACTCATCATCATTGGAAAGTAAAGGAGGCCCCTGCCTTGCTCAGCCGTTGCCTCAAAACTCATCCTCCATCAACCCCATCAGCCTCCCTGGGACCTGCCTTACCATCTAACAAGTAAAAGGTATGGAAAGACGCTGACGGTGTGAGACTGAGTTATTTAATTGCATGCCTGCACAACCCCACCATAACCATCGACTTGAGGGAAGAGTCCCACCTGTAGGGGACCCGACATCTAGCTGCCTCACCATCCCCTCAGAGATCTACAGCAGCGCTGGTACAAATTACCAGAGACTACAGGTGGCGTCACGAACTGTAAATATATCTATCCCCTGTAAATATTCCCCCAACATACGCCAGACCGCCAGGGCCACAGACCGAGCCACCGCTACCTGTGACAAACCCCATAGACTTCCATGGGCTCGGCTCTGAGTACCCCATTGCCCTGGTAACCCACAATTGTGGTGGCGGGTCGACACATCCAGCCTGTGTCTAGATATCTAGTCCGTGGTCCTTGTGGTCCAGCCAGTGTTCCAGAATAGGTCCCACTCATGTCCTGGACGGGCTCCTCCTCCGTGTTTCTGGGAGTCTCCAGTCTTGTTTCTTGGTGATGGCTATGCCTGTGAGTCCTGGATCTGACCAGCCATTGTCCTGAGCTGCCATGTCGATGCTCCTGGACCTGTGCTGTCTGTGTCTTGCCTGTGTCCCTGTGTTCAGCCGGTGTCTTGATATCCAGTCTGTGGTCCTGGTGGTCCAGCCGGTGTTTCAAAGTCGATCCCACTCGTGTTCCTGGATGGGCTCCTCCTCAGTGTTCCTGTGGAGTCTCCAGTCTTGTTTCCTGGTGACGACTATGTCTGTGAGTCCTGGATCTGACCAGCCGATGTCCTGAGCTGCTATGTCGGTGTTCCTGGAACAGTGCTGTCCGTGTTCTGCTAGTATCCCGATGCCCTGCATGTTCCCTGGGGTCCATCTGTGTGGCCCAGCTGCGCTTGGTACACATGTTTCCTGGAGAGTGCACAGGAAGGTAATTGTGAAAACCTGATATTCATTCACATCTCACACTACCCAACATTACCACTAGAGGGAACCTTAGGATATATAAGGTTAGAGAGACGTAGCAGTAGTCAAGTCAAGTCAAGTCAAGACAGCCAGTTCAGTCAGTGTTCAGTGAGTTAGTTCAAGTTCAGTCTTGGAGGGAGAGGAGAGAAGACTGATTCCTGACAGAGCTCAGGTAGTTCATCTTGAGCCGAAGTGGAGGCTAGTACGAGTAGAAGGAATTACTCTAGCCTAGTCAGAGCTACATCTGAAGCCGTTATCTCAGAACAAGCTGCCTGTGTTCCCTAAGAACGTGGAAAGTGACTCTCGGAGCTACAGCGTGTATACAGTCTGACGGAACGTCCTGTGAGCTGCTCTGGACAGAGTTTAGGAAGGAAAGAAGGAAGGGGACTACAGCAGTTATAACATCGAGTCAACTGAGAGCAGGTCAGTGAGCATTGGAAGGAAAGCTGACAACTACACCTACTGCTACCCGTGCTTATGTTAAGGGTAAGAGCAGGGCGACAGGCGAGTGATGAAAGAAGGACAAGTGACTTAGGTGACAGATCACCTTCACTAAATTGACCGGACCCGGGTCCGAAGCATTGCTAGTACTTCACGGCTAGTGATAGAAAATCCGGAGGCCCTGCTGGACTTCAAGTCGCAGAGGGTAGCCCTAAGGGTTGATACTAGAGTTGAGCGATACTTTCCGATATCCAAAAGTATCGGAATCGGAATGGTATCGCCGATACCCAAAAAATATCGGCGATACCCGATACCGATACCGGAAGTCCAATGTAAGTCTAGGGGAACAAAATATCGAAATTAAAAAAACCCCATTCTTGCCTTGTAGGTTAATTGTACATGAAGGAAAACAACAAAGAGTAATGTAGAATGTATTGGGGGAGGTTGAGGAGACATTAAAGGCATAGATGTTTAACCCAATCCAATGGAATAGCATTAATTTTTTTTTTTTAGGAAATACGTTCGGATTGACGAAGAAATTGACAATGTTGTTAACCTTTTTTCTATTTTGGCAAATATGTATGTTTCACAACTTCCATGCTCTTCACCTTTTTAACTTTTGACACACTTTCTCCTTCATAATCTTCAGCAGCATCATCTTTGTCATCAAATTATTCTTCATTTTCACCTTCTTTATCTTCTTCTAAAACTTCTTGCTTTTCATGTTTTTGTTAACATTACTCATATTGTTCTTTTTAAACTATTATTCTTCTTCATATTATAGTCCTTCATCTTCTTCATCATATTCTTATTTGTGACATAGATTCCTGTACTTGTAATCTGTAAAAGTATGATTTTTTCATCGTTCCGTTCTTGCTGCCACAAAAGATTTAAATTACAACAGTATTTGTCCGTGTTCAGTTTAGCCTGCAGCATCAGGCATTTACCAAGGGCACCACGAGGAGGAACGGACTCACCCCCATACACTGCTTAGTCTTCTTCTGCTTATAATTTAGAGCATATATTTTGCTCTTCATTTGGTCATATACTTCATGTTCTTCTGCCTTTAGATCTTCTGCTTATTGTTCTTGTGTCTCTTGTTCTGTATCTTGTATTTGTAGCACAACCTTGTACCAGCTGATGTTACTGGGACACGGTTACTAAGCAGGAGGTACCTGTGCTCCAAAGCACTACCAAGGACCAGCAGACGTTGCTGGAACTCGGATACCGAGATGGAGGCACCTAGGCCAAAGGCACTGCGGAGAACCAGTTGACGGTACTGGAACCCGGACGGGTAGCAGAAGGTACAAGAGCCAATGCAAGTAACGAGGACCAGCTGACTGTGCTGGAACCCGGAGGGGCAGCAGAAGGAAAAGAGCCAATGGCACAACCGAGGACCAGCTGACGTTACTGGGACACGGTTACTAAGCAGGAGGTACCTGTGCTCCAAAGCACTACCAAGGACAAGCAGACATTGCAGGAACTCGGATACCGAGATGGAGGCACCTAGGCCAAAGGCACTGCGGAGAACCAGTTGACGGCACTGGAACCCCGACGGGTAGCAGAAGGTACAAGAGCCAATGCAAGTAACGAGGACCAGCTGACTGTGCTGGAACCCGGAGGGGCAGCAGAAGGAAAAGAGCCAATGGCACAACCGAGGACCAGCTGACGTTACTGGGACACGGTTACTAAGCAGGAGGTACCTGTGCTCCAAAGCACTACCAAGGACAAGCAGACATTGCAGGAACTCGGATACCGAGATGGAGGCACCTAGGCCAAAGGCACTGTGGAGAACCAGCTGACGGTACTGGAACTCGGACGGGTACCATAAGGCACCCATGAAAATGTAAGTTGACAGGCCGCAAGCCGTCTGCAGTTACCAAATCACACAGTCCTACAGTGGGTGCTTGTCCTATTTTCACAACGGAAAGAGCCTTTATTTACATATCCCACAGCACACATAGGAATCACCTAAACTGCAGGCACCATAGAGTCGGATAACCGGAATGCAACATGACAGGACAACTTATTTGAGGCTAATTTACGTTGACACTGCCAGGAAACAGCTGTGGTGCTGTAACCAGGGTGGGCATGAGTCAGTACCCGTGCCAATTACTTCCGAGCAACAACTGGCGGTGTTGGAGCCCAGGGATGAGAGGAGGACAGGGTGGAGGCAGCATGACTTTTTGTCGTACACACAGCAGGGGAACAGCTGCCATTACTCAACCCCAGTAACACAGGAGCAAGTGTTGACTGTGCTAACAGCACTTACAGGCAACAACTGGCGGTGTTGGAGCCCAGGGTCCAATGCATCGACTTCAATTGCTTCCACCTCCTCTCAGGAACACAGCACTGTTGATCAACCATCTGTCTCTTCACCGCCTGCCAAATTGCCCAGTCAGTCAGAGAGTTCTGTACAGGAGCCAGCTGAGTCTCTGCTTCTGTTCTCAGAATCTGTTGGTTTGCAAACAGGGGCACAGCCAAGCAGCATTCTGGAATGTGAAGAAGAGGGAGTATGCAGTGATGCGCAACAGCTGTGTCTCTCTGAATCTGAAGAGGCGGGTGAGACAGTGCCGATGGTCAGCACACCGCAGAACGCATCTGATGATGATGAGACTCAGGTGCCAGTTTCTGTTGAGCATGGTGGTGGCCAGACCACCCAACAGCAGCAGGTGTTGGAAGAGGTTAGTGGAGATGATGAGGTCCAAGACCCAACATGGCGTGAGGAACAGGAAGGTGGTGGTAGCAGCTCTGAGGAAGCGATTGCCCCAACGGTACAAACAGGAGGGAGAGTTAGGCTGCATACTCTGTTGCCTGTAGCCTCCATTTTGGCACCTGTTCGGATTTCTCTTCCAAAAGTCTAAACGGACGCTCCCAGGACTTGCACTGCGTGGTCCTTTTTTCACACACTTGCAGATGATATTTGCTATGTCAAATGCAAGCTGTGTAATCAAAAAGTAAAAAGAGGTAAAGTGTCAGTAACCTCAATACCACAAATATGTGTAAACATGTGCGGAGAAAACACGTAGTTGAGTTACAAAGACACACTGAAGATGTACAGTCTATAGAGAATCACTGCACAAGTTTAACTGCATATGTCATGGTTAAATTTGAAATTTTTATTGCACACTTGATGTGAAAAAAGAAAATAGCTATGAGACTACTGACTGACGTTTTGGGCAACGCAGTGGCCTTTATCAAATAGTCGCTGGAAGAGATAGAAAAATTTACAGTCAATGACAATGTATAATATATACAATATATACAATAAATACATAGGGTGAAGAATATATATACATAGGAATTAGGCAACATGTTAAACATTTGGGTGATACTGTAGAACACGGAGAATTATCCCTCTAGGGTATGCGGGTGGATAATGTAGTTTTTTGTTGATTTTTGGGAGTGTGTAGAAAACAGGGGTGATGGGGTATTGAATATTAAGGAATGTCATAGTCTTACAGTCTATGGTGATCAATTAAAGATGTTTTGTCAGGATACGATCAATTTTTTGACAGATGTAAAATGTAGGGTCACAATTGAGTTGTCTGTAGGTTAGGTTAACTGACAGTTGTCTATGAATTTCGGCAATAGATTGGGTCTTATTCATAATAACGATAGCACCCCCCTTATCTGCTGGTTTAATAATAATGTTGGGGTTATCTTTCAGAGATTTTATGGCTTGTTTATCTGTGGGTGTCAGGTTGTGGCGTATCGGGTGTAGGCCCAATCTCGGCAAACCATCCACGAGCACAGGCTCTGAATGCTGGCATTGCAAAACTCCTGTCCCTTGAAATGCTGTCATTCAGGCTGGTGGAGACTGACAGTTTACGGAACTTAATGGCATTGGCAGTCCCACAATACAATGTGCCAAGCTGATTTTATTTCAGCAGGCAAGCCGTCCCTGGTCTGCAAAAGCATGTTGTTGAGGTTAAAATTAAACATGCGCTACTAAACTCCGTCAGTAGCAATGTCCACCTGACCACCGCTGCGTGGACCAGTACCCATGGCCAGGGACGATACCTTTCCCTTACTGCCATTGGGTCAATGTTGTGGAGCCGGGTACAGATCTTGGAGTGGCGCTGTACGTGTTCAGGCAACTACAAGGATTGCGGGAATCAAGTCTGTACACATTGACTCCTCCTTCTCCATTTCCTCAGAAACATCGTTGCAGGAGCCGTCACGGTCTACCTCCACATGGACCCGTGAACGCTTAATAAGAATCTTTAGTTATATAGCGCCAACAGATTACGCAGCGCTTTACAGTTTAACAGTTTCAGAACACAAGTCATAAGTAACAACGTTACCAATACAATAATGAAAGCAATATAATCCGCACATGCTCGTGAGAGCTTACAATTTACAAATATGTGGGGGAGATACAAAGTACAGGTGTTTATATACAATGGTGTATTTAGAATGATGGCCCAGCCATTTTGAGGGAGTGAGGGATGGATGGAGATAGTGAATGGGCTACACACACACACTTACACATAGAATGACTTTGATTAGTGAATGTGATAGGCCGCTATGAAGAAATGTGTTTTGAGTGAGCGCCCGAAAACATGCAAATTGTGGATAGTTCTAATTTCTTGGGGTACAGCATTCCACAGTATTGGCGCAGCGCGGGAGAAGTCTTGGATTCGGGAGAGATGTTCTTTAGGTGTAGGTGGCAATAGCGGGCAACAGATTGTATATGGGAGGTGAAGGAGAGATTGGTGTCAAACATAACACCCAGACAGCGAGCCTGTTGACCGATATGAGCACAGACGTGGCCAAACGTCAACAGGCCGTCCTGAAATTAATTTCCATGGGGAATCAAAGCCACACAGCGCTGGAGCTCTGGAATGCCATAAAGCAAGAGAGCGACATGTGTATTTTGCCAGCGAATCTCCAGCCAGGCTTGGTAGTGTGTGACAATGGCCGAAATCTGGTGGCAGGTCTGGGCCTAGGCAACGTCACTCACATACCATGTCTGGCACATGTGCTAAACTTGGTCGTCCAGAGTTTTTTGAGGGACTATCCGGATCTTGATGCACTGCTGCACAAGGTCCGCCTACAGTGCGCTAACTTGCGACGTTCCACCATGGCCAGATCGCGCATTGCAGCTCTGCAACGCAGATTTTGCCTTCCTGAACATCGCATCATATGTGACGTACCCACCAGGTGGAATTCCACGTTACATATGTTGGAGCGGTTGTGTGAGCAGCAGCCAGCAGTAATGGAGTATCAGCTGCATCAGTTGCAATCAACTCGCAATTTGCGCCGTTCACTTCACCACTACTGAGTGGGCCTCTATAATAATAATCTTTATTTATATAGCGCCAACAGATTCCGCAGCGCTGTACAGTTTAACAGTTTCATAACACAAGTCATAAGTGACAACGTTAACAATACAATAATTAAAGCAATATAAGCCGCCCCTGCTCGTGAGACCTTACAATCTACAATGAGGAGGGGGAGCTACAAAGTACAGTTGTTTATATACAATGGTTTATTTACAATGATGGTCCAGCCATTTTCAGGGAGTGAGGGATGGATGGAGATAGTGAATGGGCTACACACACACACAGTTACACGTAGAATGACTTTGATTAGTGAATGTGATAGGCCGCTCTGAACAAATGTGTTTTGAGTGTGGAAGTAGGGCTGTTAATGGGGATGTTGAAGTCTCCAAGGATAACGGTTGGTACTTCTGAGGACATGAAAGTGCGGCAGCCAGGCAGAGAAGTGGTCAAGGAACTGTGTGGGCGAGCCTGGGGTCCGATATATTACCGCTACTCTAAGGGAGAGGGGACGAAAGAGCCTGATGGTGTGGACCTAATAATTTGCAAAATCTTAATATAAAATTTACATGTTACATATTTACATCTACTATAAAACATTTAACCATTAAGCCTACTTACAGAACAAGGAAGTGTAAAAAAACTTGTGCTTAAAAAAAAAGTGCAAATAAAATGTGAGAAGGGCAGTGTAACAAATAATTTAGGAAAAAGATAAACTAACATCAAGTGCTGTGTGCTGTGTAAGAGCCAGACACATTAACATGAAATCAGTCTGGAATAGCGGTGATTTTCTCCCCATAACCCGAGTAACATTCTGGGGAGAGGGGTGTAGAGTCAACGATCAGCAACTAGCTACGGTAGATCAAATACCTGAAAAAAAAAAAGGTTATTTAACATTCATAAGATACATTTTATTTTATAAAAAAAAAAAAATATTTAACATTCATAAGATACATTGTATTTAAAAAAAAAAAGAAAAATTTATTTAACATTCCTAAGATAAAAAATTTTTTAAAACATAAAAACTATAATACACAGCAGGATCTTTAGTAAAAACCAGACTTACCACTGTAACCTCTTAATCCTTGCAAGCTTCAACACAACGTTGACAAGGTACACAGCAGGGGTGGTCGGTCTCCTAGACAACGAGCAAACTCCTTCATGTTGAGAGAGGCCACCATCTCCTTAGCTTTCTGGTACTTTTCTGTGGGAATGAGCTTGTCTCCAACCAGCCAGGAATATCCATTGAATGGCACACCATGGTTTGGTATTAGCACCCAGTACCAAAAGTGAAGCCAACCACAGTTCCCATTTCTCATGAACTTTATTTGATATACTGGCTGGCCAAACATTAGTTTCTCACAAAGGAGCTGAAGACCCTGAGTGGCAGTAGGTGCAAGTCTCTCCAGCATGACCTGTTTGTTAGATATTTGCCGTCTACACCTAAAGAACATCTCTAGAATCCGCCCTTTTCTCACCATGGAAACAACAAAAACCCTCACTGTAGCATTGATCCACTCCCGCCTGGACTACTGCAATGCTCTATTACTTGGCCTCCCCATTACTCGACTATCCCCTCTCCAGTCCATCCTTAATGCAGCAGCCAGGGTCATCCATCTGGCTAATCGGTACTCGGACGCGTCCGCTCTTCGCCAGTCCTTACACTGGCTGCCCATTCATTATAGGATCCAATTCAAAGTACTGGTTCTCACCCACAAAGCTCTCCACAGTGCAGCACCCCCCTACATCTCCTCCCTCATTTCTATCTATCGGCCTAACCGACTGCTGCGCTCTGCAAATGACTTTCGACTAACCTCTGCAGTAATCCGTACCTCCCACTCCCGACTCCAAGACTTCTCCCGCGCTGCGCAAATCCTCTGGAATGCTCTACCACAAGAAATTAGGACTATCCACAATTTGCCTGGTTTCAGGCGCTCCCTCAAAACACATTTGTTCAGAGTGGCCTATCACATTCAATAACCAAAGTCGTTCTATGTTTAAGTGTGTATGTGGAGCCCATTCACTACCTCCATCCATGCCTCACTCCCTCAAGATGGCTGGACCATCATTGGAAATGCACCATTATATATACACACCTGTACTTTGTATCTCCCCCACCTCATTGTAGATTGTAAGCTCTCACGAGCAGGGTCGGCTTATTTTGCTTTAATTATTGTATTGTTAACGTTGTTACCTATGACTTGTGTTTTGAAACTGTTAAAGTGTAAAGCGCTGCGGAATATGTTGGCGCTATATAAATAAAGATTATTATTATTATTATTATATCAGAGGGAGAAGAGGATTGGGCCTTGACAAGGTGCCCGATTGCATCTTAAGTCTTATTGAATGTTGGAGCCAGTCCACCGTACAAAAGCAGCCATAGAGTGTCCGGGTACCTGCTTGGATTTCGATCAAAATGAAGACTACTTTGATGTACATGTACACCAATTCGAGAAAAATGACAAGGATGAGGCAGTAAGACACGCTCAGCAGAGTACAAGCAGCATTGCTTGAAGAAGTAACTTGAGCGTGATCAAAATTGAATAAATTAAAATCTCAGACTACAGTGAACACAACTCTTAGCTGTGAAAGGGCTTTTTGTGTCCTTCTACAGTGTTTTCAACCAATGTATTGGATACGGATGGAAGCACGTCACACTATAATTTCAATTGAATGGAGCAGCAAGAATTACACTAAAGAAAAAAAAAAAAAAAGAGTGTGAGAGTGACATGTGCAGATGCCTACATACAGCGTTGTATGCCGAGCAAACTGCAGCGCGTCACCTGCACTCACACACACACCTTGCAGAGCTGTGAAAAAAACACTGCAAGGCAAAAGGAAGATGTACACAGCGGTTGGTAAAGTAGCCTGCCTAAAGCACAGTACACAAAATCGCAATCTCTAACTGTCCCTCAGAGTCAGCAGAGCAGCGTTCTGTCCCAAACTGAATTAACAGCACAGTGACGCTAAAATGGCGGCTTTATCCGACAACAATACCTTCCTTGTGTCACGGTTAGGGTAGCGTGTGTCTATTATATGAGTGTCTGTAAAATGTAACGTTACGCAGACTTATTCTGCCCTTGGGACGCAAAAATAAGACAGCAGTAATCATTTACTGTATAAAACTCCACCTATGCGCAACAAAACAAGCACGTTCCCTCTTACGGTTCCTGCGCTGACATGTGAGTAGGGAGTTTGGAGACGTTCCTGAATTTATCCCAGGTATCCAAGCATATCAGGCCGATAGGAGAGCATTAAAACCACCCACGGTGGTGACTTAAATATGGTGAATCGAACCAGTGAAGAACTGTAGGTCGATGCGAATGAATGTGCGATCACATGACACACGTTTATAATAACCCTTGCTAGACACGAGTAACTTTGTAGACATTTGGACACACCTGAACCCAGATGGCAGTGAATATTCATTCTATTCGGCGCCACATGACTCTTGGTCCAGAATAGATTATATATTGCTAGCACAGGAGCTATTAAGGGGAGTGGAAGAGGCAGATGTGCACAGCGTAGCTATATATGACCACGCGCCCGTATCAGTGACCCTGCCAGATATGGTGCAGATGGGGCCAAACCAAACTTGGCGCTTCCCGACCTATTTGTTAATGGATGAGAAGTTTCGACATCATGTGAAGCAATGGTGTTTTTAATATGTAAGGGTTAATGGAGATACTAGGGATAGGCCGGAACTTTTATGGGCAGCAGGGAAGGGAGTAATGCGCGGGAAACTAATAGGTTATCAGACAACGCTAAAAAGAAGATGGCGACAAACTACTCGCAGGCTAGCAGGATATTACGCGATAGGTACACGGCAAACAAGACAAGTTCATCAACACAGGTTAAAAATAGATGTAAGCAGGCTAAGGTTGACTTACACGTATGGGTATATCGACGAGAGAGAAGCAGTAATAACAATTATAGAGCCGATGTATATCGTTATGGTAGCAAATGAGGGAGACTATTAGCACGACTAGCGAAAGGAAATCACATTCGTCATCAACATATTACAGCGTTAACGAATAAACATGGGATCATGAACACAGACCCTCGAACCATAAACACCATTCTACAAGAATACTACTCAGACTTATATAAGGTGGAACATACGGATAGTGAGGAGGGTAACACCTTTGTAGATGGAATACGGTTACCATCCATCACAAACTATCAGCTTCTCCTTTTAAAAAAACAAATTGAGGTGACGGAAGTGACAGCGGCGATAAGTTACTTTAAATACGGGAAAGCTCCAGGATCTGACGGGTTTACAGCCAAATTATTAAAATTATTGAGTGAGGATATCCCGTCCACATTGGTACGCACCTTCAATCATATATTGGAGACAGGAGGGTTGCCCAGCCATTCAAACATGTCACACATGAAGTTGCTACTAAAACCAAACAAACCTTCACATCTGCCTGGATCCTATCGTACATTCTCACTCATTGACCATTATATCAAGATTTTGTCCAGGATCATGGCAGATCTTTTGAGTAGCATTGTTCCTACGCTGATAGGGCGATCACAAGTGGCCTTTGTTAGCTACTTTGTTGGCTACTATCAGTCTCACTATGCATAACACATGTGTGCAGTGGGCAGTATTACCTTTGCCTTCGGTGGAGTAGGAAAACCCCTCTCCTATCGAAGTGTTAGTTGGGGAGATGGAAGATTTGACACCGGGACCTGAATTGTAATACTTAAATGTGACAGGTGACAAATTTGTTAAGGCGCAACTCCGCGGCCCCTACGTTGAGTCTAGCCCGTGAAAATTTACTGGTTGTCAATGGGGAACCCCAACACCCCGGGGCAGCTACAGTATTTAAACAATTAGAGCTGAACCAAGATTTGCTGTATCAGGTTTATAAAATACATGTTGAAATTTTTTAGCAATTGCTGCTACCGCAGTCATATCGGAGGTTGGTAATGGACTTAGCGCATGCGCATGTACTAGGGTGACATTTGTGCCAAAAGAAAACCCTACACAGAATTATACAACGGTTTTACTGGCTGGGGGTCTATCAAGAAGTTAAACGGTATTGTAACTCTTGTCGCATGCGCCAGATACACAGTCCTCAGCCTCATTTAGTGAGTCCCTTGGTGCCATTAAAAATTTTAGAGGTCCAGTTTGAGAGAATACCCATGGATCTGGTGGAGCCGGTTAATAAATCAGCAAGGGGTCATCAACAGGGGCAATAAAAGGGGCACTGTGTGGGTCACCAGTTTTGAGCACACCCGAGTTCAAAAGAGAATTCATTGTCCAGACTGATGCGTCAGAGGTAGGTCTGGGTGCCGTGTTGTCTCAGGACTGGAGCTTAACGGGGAGGAGCATCCCATTAGTTTCCTGAGTCGAAAACTTACTCCATCAAAAAACAGAGACAGCATTGTAGAGAGAGAGTGCCTGGCGATAAAGTGGGCACTGGAGTCGTTGCACTACTATTTGTTGGGGATAACATTTTGTTTTGTAAATGATCATTCCCCTGTGACTGGCAGTGTTGTAGCCCAGGGAGTAGAGTTCAGGTGGTAGAAAGATGAACATAACAGGAGACTTGGAAAACGTTGGCAAACAGTTATTTAATCTGAAAACGGACAGGCAAATTCAGGTGAGATCCATGCCTTGTTCATTTTCAGAAAAATAAGCCGGTCTACATTGTCTGAGGATAGTCGCATGCGACGGTCTGTTAGTACACCACCTGCAGCACTAAAGACGCGCTCAGATAATACACTGGCAGCAGGGCAAGCCAGCACCTCCAAAGCATACCACACATCAAATACAAATATAACAGTAATAATAATATTATCAATAAAAAATGAAATTGCACACACAGTACACAGACACAGCTCATATGTGTGTATGAGAGAGTGTTTCTGTGTGTAGTTCATGCCTCTAGCCTAGAAGATCAGTCTTGCTAAAATCTTTAACACTGACCCTGTTCTGTTCTTAAAATGGTGGATGCTGAACTGCTTCTCAGCCCCTCATACACAATCATTATGTGGCACTGCTGGGCTCAGTCAGAGGCATCAGATTGAACTAGGCTGTCCTGAGTCATTCTCAATAGAACATTTTGTTCAGCAGTTCATCTAGTTCATTTAGTTCAGAGGTCACATGATGCATTTCCTATCAGCTCCTCACAGGATAGGGTGGAGAAAAACTGAACTAAATGAACTAATCTTTTGAACTAATCTTTTCAGTGAACTAGTTCATGGTGAACTAATCACCAAAATTAACTAGATTTCCCATCACTATGGTGTACACCTTGGTGGCGCTGTCACAAAACTTCGCCACATTTGTAACATACAGCTCTTGCCCTGTGCAGAGGCGCTGCTTGTGCTCTCTCTTGTTGCAGAGGTGTCTACAATGCCTCGACGCACAGAGCTGCTTTGTAAAGCAGTAGCAGCAGCAGCGCTCTCGGCTGGAATGGAGAACATTATGGATTTCAACAGTGTGTCTTGGTCCTCCAGCATTTTACGGTCCCGGTTCAACGGTGTGATGAGGCTTTGTAAGTTGTCCCAGTAGCGAGGGTCTAGGAGGGTGTACACCCAATAATCTGACGTGGTGAGAATGTGGCCGATGCAGCGGTCGTTTCTCAGGCAGTGCAGCATGAAATCAACCATGTGCTGCAGACTCACAAATGGCCAACAAACGCTGTCCTCTGGAAGAGCGTCACACTAATATATTTTTGTAAATTTAAAATAGAATAAAGCAGCAGCAATTTTTGAAAAATTACAAGGATGAGCCAGTGACAGACACTCAGCAGAGTACACGCTGCGGTGGTTGAAGTGGAGCGGGATCTACACTCCTACAAAAAAATGAAACCTCAGACTACAGTGAACACTGAAACACAACTGTTCACTTGCTGTGAAAGGCCTTTTTGTGGACTTCTATTATGTTTGCAAGCAATGTATTGTATTTTGATGGAAGAGCGTCACACTAATATATTTTTGTAAATTTAAAATAGAAGAAAGCAGCAGCAATTTTTGAAAAATTACAAGGATGAGCCAGTGACAGACACTCAGCAGAGTACACGCTGCGGTGGTTGAAGTGGAGCGGGATCTACACTCCTACAAAAAAATTAAACCTCAGACTACAGTGAACACTGAAACACAACTGTTCACTTGCTGTGAAAGGCCTTTTTGTGGACTTCTATTATGTTTGCAAGCAATGTATTGTATTTTGATGGAAGAGCGTCACACTAATATATTTTTGTAAATTTAAAATAGAAGAAAGCAGCAGCAATTTTTGAAAAATTACAAGGATGAGCCAGTGACAGACACTCAGCAGAGTACACGCTGCGGTGGTTGAAGTGGAGCGGGATCTACACTCCTACAAAAAAAATAAACCTCAGACTACAGTGAACACTGAAACACAACTGTTCACTTGCTGTGAAAGGCCTTTTTGTGGACTTCTATTAAGTTTGCAAGCAATGTATTGTATTTTGATGGAAGAGCGTCATACTAATATATTTTTGTAAATTTAAAATAGAATAAAGCAGCAGCAATTTTTGAAAAATTACAAGGATGAGCCAGTGACAGACACTCAGCAGAGTACACGCTGCGGTGGTTGAAGTGGAGCGGGATCTACACTCCTACAAAAAAATTAAACCTCAGACTACAGTGAACACTGAAACACAACTGTTCACTTGCTGTGAAAGGCCTTTTTGTGGACTTCTATTATGTTTGCAAGCAATGTATTGTATTTTGATGGAAGAGCGTCACACTAATATATTTTTGTAAATTTAAAATAGAATAAAGCAGCAGCAATTTTTGAAAAATTACAAGGATGAGCCAGTGACAGACACTCAGCAGAGTACACGCTGCGGTGGTTGAAGTGGAGCGGGATCTACACTCCTACAAAAAAATTAAACCTCAGACTACAGTGAACACTGAAACACAACTGTTCACTTGCTGTGAAAGGCCTTTTTGTGGACTTCTATTAAGTTTGCAAGCAATGTATTGTATTTTGATGGAAGAGCGTCACACTAATATATTTTTGTAAATTTAAAATAGAATAAAGCAGCAGCAATTTTTGAAAAATTACAAGGATGAGCCAGTGACAGACACTCAGCAGAGTACACGCAGCATTAGTTGAAGTAACTGGAGCGTGATCTGCACTCAAAAAAAAAAAAAAATCACAGACTGCAGTGAACACTGAAACACAACTGTTCACTTGCTGTGAAAGGCTCCATTGTGGACTTCTATAGTGTTTGCAACCAAGGTATTGTATACGGATGGAAGCACGTCACACTATTATTTCAATTACATGGAGCAGCAAGAATTACACTGAAGAAAAAAAAAAGAGTCTGTGAGTGACACGTGCAGATGCCTACAGACAGCGTTGCATACAGAGCAAACTGCAGCGTCACCTGCACTCACACACACCTTGCAGAGCTGTTAAAACAACACTGCAGGCAAAAGGAAGCTTTACACAGCCGGTGGTAAACTAGCCTGCCTAAAGCACAGTACACTAAATCGCAATCTCTAACTGTCCCTCAGAGTCAGCAGAGCAGCGTTCTTTCCCTAACTGAGTTCACAGCACAGTGACGCTAAAATGGCGGCGGCGCCTTTTATAGTGCATTCTGACATCATTTCAGCATCCAATCACAGCCATGCCATTAGTTAAGATGACCGCAGCAGTACAGGATGTGCCCACACTTCTTAGGATTCCTCATTGGCTGACTAAAATCACATTGTCTCTCAAAGAATTATGGGAACTTCCGATTCCGGTATACGATATTGAAAAAGTATCGGAATTAAGTATCGGAATTCCGATAACGCGAATATCGGCCGATACCCGATACTTGCGGTATCGGAATGCTCAACACTAGTTGATACGTAACTGGAGTCAGGGAGAACAAGGACTTTTAGCAAGGCCAAGCTTAGAAGGACTTCGTTCTTGCCAAGATCTGAGCATCAGAGACAGAAAAGGCTCTACCACAATGTCAGCCGGGCGTAGCTGCTATAGTAAGAGTTAAACTTGACTTTATGCAAGTTTGGACTCACATACATTTCAAGGGAAACAGGAGGCCTTAAACCTGCTCAGCAATTCCCTGAATGTGCATTCTCCAACCTGACCAGCTTCCCGGGACATACCTGCAACATCTACCAGTAAAGGTATGGAAAGAGACTGAACTGTGTGTGACTGCTTATTTGCCTGCACCCTGCACCACCATAGACTCCGAGGGAACAGTCCCACCTGTGGGGGACTTAACATCCAGCTGCCCCATAACATCCCCTCAGAAGATCCATCTTGCAGCGCTGGTCAATCTGATCAGAAACCACAGGTGGCGTCACGAACAACTATTACTACAATCCCCTGTAAATATTTCCCCTTTGTATGAGCGCCCAGGGCCACGGACCGAGCTCTGCTGCCAGTGACATCCCCCATAGACTTCCATGGGCTCGGTGCCGAGTACCCATAGCCCTGGTACCGTGTGTTGTGCGACTCACATCCTGTGATGACGTCTGTCTGAGGTCGAAGTCTGATGTTCTCCTGCTGTGCCTGCGCTATGCCTGAGGCCTGAGAGAGAGGTTCTCCTGATATGCCCGTGCCAGATGACCCTGGACTGCATCAACCCATGATGACCTCCTGCCATTGTCTGACGTCTGCAGCCCTGTGATGTTCACTCTTCCTTGATGTGCGGAATCGGGAGCCTGGCATTATGTCTTGTGTTTTGTATTATGACTGTGTAGTATACTTTATGTTTCTTCATACCTGAAGTTGTGCGGTGTCATCTGGTCCTGCATGTCGCCACCTTGCCCACATGTTCAGCTGCCACAGACCCCGGTTGCTGCCCTTCCCTAGTTCGGGTAGGCCTGGGTCCCCTCTGTGGTCTTGTGGCTCCACATTCCATTGCCACCTCGGACGCACGCCCTACGTCGTCGTGGGAGCGCAGGCTAGCTAGACAAGCTATACCGCGCCCGCCTGACCGTGACATCCACAACAAGTTATCAGGAAATACCGATATTATCAGAAACATTATGGAGAATTGGTGAGTAAAAAACAGAAAAGGTTGGAGAAGCCTGGAGCACAAATATCTGAGATTATTGCCAAATACAGATTTAGAATCTCTGCTATTTTTTCAATTTGACAAATATACTTCAACTTTTGCTTCTAATTATAATCAGTTCAGTGTCAGGATTTCGGCTCCAACCAAGGCACCATCTGCTTAGTGTTGTGCTGTGCTTTCCTCCAGGTGTCTGTTTCCTTCCTTGTCCCACTGACATCAGAACCTGGCTCCGGAGCACATGCACCAGGGAAATGACACAGTACATTTTAGGGTTTATGGAGACGGGTGTATAAATAGGGCTGTTCAGATGAATGATTTTTTTTTTCTCCGTTTGTCCATAAGAAAAAAATCGTAGCATACAACAATACTTTCACTTATAGTCTCAGGTGAGAATCACACATTCAAGTCTATGGTTGTGAAAAATAAAATTGGATCCTGTACAGACCATCAGAGTGTGGGCTGATTTTTTACAGATACATTACTATTATAAACCTAGGAAACTGAATATGATCTTGTACAGGCTTCAATGTACTTCTATGAAAACGGATCACCGACGGACGTCACATGGACGTAAAGAACAGACACATTGATGGCACGTGGATGAAAATCTGATGAAAATTAGAAAAAAAATCTAGATGAAACTCTGATGATTTTTCCTATGCTCGTCTGCAGACCCCCTCATAGAGAGTTCAACCAAGAAACTCAGTGTTAGGCCACGTTCACACGATCATTATTTGGTCAGTATTTTACCTCAGTGTTTGTAAGCAAACATCAGGAGTGGAAAAATAATAGAAAAAGTAAAATAGAAACACGTCACCATTTCTGTATTTTTCGCCCACTTCTGGTTTTGGCTTACAAATACTAAGGTAAAATACTGACCAAACACTGAAGGTGTGAACTTGGCTTAAAACAATGAAAATGATATCTATGCCACAAAGACTAGAAGAATATATTTTCATGTGCTTGCCTGGAAGAGTTAGTTTAGGCTAAGTGCACACGTTCAGAATTATTCGTGTTTTTTTCACGTTTTTTTGCGGCAAAAAACGCGTAAAAAATGCATGAATTAAGCATCCTATCATTTAGAATGAATTCTGCAATTTTTGTGCACATGGTGCGTTTTTTTCCGCGAAAAAAACACATTGCGGAAAAAGAAGCAACATGTTCATTAATTTCGCGTAATTCTAGCGTTTTTTCCTGCTATATTATTGACCTAGAAAGTTCAGGGAAAAATCGCGGTAAAAACGCACCAAAAACGCGCGTTTTTACCGCGAAAAAAGTCAGGTTTTGCGCAGGAAAATTCTGCACACAATCCTGAACGTGTGCACTTAGCCTACATGTTCTTATGCTATAGACTTTTAGGCCAAAACCAGGAGTGGGTGATAAATACAGAAGTGGTGACGTGTTTCTATTCTACTTTTCCTCTGATTGTGCCACTCCTGGTTTTGGCTTACAAATACTGATGCAAAATACTGATCAAATACTGATGTAAAATACCTCTTATCTTGAAAATTAAGTCTTATCAGATCTCATCTCATGGCAGTCAGTGGGGGGGGGTGAAAGCTGACAGCACTGTGAGATGAGATCTGGAAGTGTTTTTAATATCCCCTAAATGAAATGGAAAAATGTCTAACTCATTTAGAAATTGATGGCAACAGCTTATGTCAAAAAAAGTTTGGAGAGGGTTACCAGAAGGCTGGAAAAGTAGGTGGTAATAATGAAAAACCGCTGGAGGATCAACTAAGTCACATGGCTGTGTATAAAAAGAGTAGGTTAGAGAGGCAGAGTTTCTCAGAAGTAGAGATGGTCAGAGGTTCAGCAATCTGTGAAAAATTCACCTAAAAATTGTGGAAAATTTTCAGAAAAAAGTTCCTCAATGTAAAATTGCATATCTCATTATCTACAGTATATAATAGCATCAAAAGTTTCAAAGATTCTGGAAAAATATTTAGAGTTGAGAGTCCTCAGTGGTTGATACCTTTTAATGGCTAACTGAAAAGATGTTAACAAATTGCAAACTTTCGAGACTACTCAGGTCTCTTCATCAGGCAAAGACTAATACAAAATCTGAAGAATCACATATTTATACACAACACAGCACAGAAATAATGCAATAGGTAAGACAAGTGACGTGAAGCAGAATACAGTAAAGATGTATATCTTTGTACCGTGTTAGCCAGTAGATAGAAAAATATTTAGAGTTGAGAGTCCTCAGTGGTTGATACCTTTTAATGGCTAACTGAAGCAGAATAGTCATTATGGCAGAGGGATGAACATAACTATTGGAACAGTTCATAGATAAGGAGTGTGAAAGTTTTATTGCCCTCTGATTGGGGTCTGGTAATGTTTTGTGATGTTCTCACAGGGTCTTTGGAGTAAATTCCTTAATTGATGTAAAACGTCATAAATCCATGTGACAGGTTCATTCCAGCATTAAGAGTGTCAAAGGTCACCATCAATTTGTATTCGCAAACTCTTCTGTGTCTCTGTGATGTGAAACTACCTTTCAGTACAAGTAATTTGATGTCCAACATGCTATGACCTGGCTAACACGGTACTAAGATATACATCTTTCCTGTATCATAGATTCTGGAGAAATCCATGAGCACAAAGGACAAAGCTGATAGTCAATATCGTATGCTTGTGATCTATGGGCCCTCCGGCGGAGCTGCATTTATAATAGGCATGATTTTTTCATGCAAATTCCTGCATGAGCTCAGGAATACTCCAAGAGATCACTGTCTGTGAACACAGTTCCTCATGCAATCCACAAATGCAAGTTAAAACTCTATCAGGCAAAGAAAAAGCTACGTATTAACACAAGAAACACTGCCGTCTTCTCTGGTCCAAAGTTCAATTGAAACAGACTAAGGCAAAATGTAAAATTGTTCTGTGATCAGATGAATTTAAATGTGAAATTCTTTTTGGAAACCACTGTCCCCTGCAGAGTCAGGAGGAGAAGACCACCCAGCTTGTTATCAGTACACAGTTCCTACAATTCTGGTGATATGGTGAAGCATTAATGCCTATGGCATGAGTAGCTTACCGATTAAACATCTTGAAATGTTCCATCAATGCTGAGCATTGTATAGAGGATTTAGAACAACATACAGTATGCTCCATCCAGACAACGTCTATTTCAGGGAAGGCTTTGTATAGTTCAGCAAGACAGTGCATCCATCACATCAGCATGGCTTCACAGAAGAAGAGATGAGGTGATCAGGGCCTCCTGCAGTCCAAACCTTTCACCAATAGAAAACATTTAACACATTATAAAACAAAAAATCCTGCAAAGACCCCGAACTGTGGATTAGCAAGAATCCTACATCAGATAAGAATCGGACAACCTTCCTCTCCCAGAACTCTAGCACTTGGTCTCCTCACTTGGTCTCCTACAAACACAATGGTAGACACAGCCCGAGCACAACCTTTTTGAGATGTGTTGCTGCTATCAATTTCTCAATTACTTAATTTTTTTTCATATAGAATGGGAAGATGTCCAATATACAACTTCTGATTTGTGTCCTATGTTCTGTTGTGAATACAATATGCTACAAGAGGTTTCCAAATCATTGTGTTCTGATTTTATTTACGTTTTGCACAGCGTCCCAACTTTTTGCACTTGTATCTTTATTAATCCATTTATTTATTCAATCTTGTTCCTATAAAATCAGTAGAGTAACCAGCACCTATGTTCTTATGCTCTTTGTGTATCGATATCTATTGTGTTATGAATAGGAATGATGGCCTGGAGAAATCTGTTAAAAGTGATTCCCTTTATGGTGAGTTCCACTGGTTGTGATTAATATTCTGCTAATGGACCCCAGTACCTCCTAGCTACTAATAATGAAAGTCTGGTAACTGGTAAGTAACGATCAGTGCACCCGAGGCATCCCTGTACAGAGCTCTGACAAGAATATGGATGTAACTGCTAAATTAGAGAAGTCTTTTTACTATTCATTTTGCAGACGCTGACGTGACTCTGGAGAACGTTGTCCTGGACTGCAGCATATTGACTTTGTTCTCAATATTTGCATAGCACCAACAAATTCAACTGCGCTTCCCGGACAATGTATCATTTATATCATGAATTCACGCACAATCAAATCTCCTTCTATTACCAATGTCAGAAACATCTTTGGACCGATGAGTCAAAATTTTCCATTTCTGGCAGTTGGTAGCAGTTTGCCTATTTTAGAATCTGAGGCTGCTGCGTAGACGAGGGTCTGCAGTGAAGCACGGGAGGGTCTCCGACAGGGATTTTCACTTTAGACAATCCTTTTTATTAGAAGAGATTGTCAATGATTTTGGATGATTCAAATTTGTTATGAATTTCCAAAAAATATCAGATACTGGCAAATATGCTATTTAAGGCATTTGTTTCACATGAATCTAGCAAAATGGCAGCCGCCACTATTTTTCTCAATTTTTTAAGGGCTGGGAAGAGATTAGAATAGTATAAAAAAAAACATTATGGTCACCTGTCCTATGGCCTCACATGACTCCTTAGGGCCCTGTCACACTCTTCAATGTCCCAGCGATCCCACCAACGATTCGACGTGGATGGGATCGCTGGGACATCGTTAGCTGATCGCTGGTGAGCTGTCACATGGGCAGACTCACTAGCGATCAGGACCAGCGAGCATGCTGGTATCCAGTGTACACATCGGGTAACTAAGGGCTGCGCCACGCTTAGTTACCCAATGTGTACACTAGATACCATCTCCCAGCTTCTGCTGTACGCGCTGGGAGCTGGTATCCTGTGTACACATCAGGTAACTAAGCGCTGCGCTGCGCTTAGTTACCCGATTTGTACCCTAGATACCAGCTCCCAGCTTCTGCTGTACGCGCTGGGAGCTTGCTGATCGTTGGTCCCCCCGCTGTCACACACAGCGATGCGCACTGGCCAGCGGGAGACCAACGATGAAAAAATGGTCCAGGCCATTCGACGACTATCAGCGATACCCAGCAGGGGGGCTGGTCGTCGCTGCGTGTCACGCTAAGCGAGATCGCTGACTAGGTCGCTGTTGCGTCACAAAATCGGTGACACTTAAGCGATCTCGCTAGCGATCTTGCTTAGTGTGACGGGGGCTTTACTCCACCTCAGTATGACTGTGGGCGTCAGCCCCCGAAGAACAGAAAATTAGTTCAAAGGTCAAGAGAAGCTGCAGTGGAGGCAGCATAAGGAGTCAGGTGAGGGGCTAGGTCAATTGAATGTGTTTTTTTAACCCCTTCTCTCATCTCTGTTTATTACGCTTAGAGATCTGGGGAGGTCGCGCAGCATAATAAATGAAACTCAGAGCACTTTCAATTCAGACCAGTAGTCCATTATATAGTACAAGTAATCAAACCATTGCAAAGTCAAGTTCTCTATGGCGACTAAAAATGTGAAAGCTAAAAAAAAAAAATATTAAAAATAAATAAAAAAAATAAAAATCAGACCAATTTGAATCACTCTGCTTTACTAAGTGAAAAATAAAGAAATGTCAAAAAAATATACATATTTAGTATAGTATTATCACCTCTGTAAAAATCCGATCTATCAAAATATAAAATTGCTTAACCTGTTTGGCCACATTTCGACTAGACGTGTGTATTCAATTCAGTTGCATTAGGCGAGGCCGTGCACGTCTAGTCGAAATGTGACCGGGAGTATGCAAATCACATATTTGTGGTCACTTGATTGCTCGACACTGGAGAATCCTGACAGTGTATGCTGTGAGGATTCACAAGTCTGCATTCACATAGAGTGACGAAGACTTTCTTGCCAAATCTGGACAACCACTTCAATGCTGTAAAAATGACACCCCAAAAAAACAATGGCAGAATTGCATTTATTTTTATTATTTCACCTCACTTAGAATTTTTTTCCCCGTTTTACCATACACTTTACAATAAAATGAATGGTGATTTTACCGTTACAACCCCTCCGATATGTACTCATGGAATAAAAAATGTTACGAGTCATTCCACGACTTTTACAAAAAAATGAAAATGCAAAAATTAAAATTGGATGTGTCCTTAGTTCAGCACTGTTTTAGATCCTCCAGAGCAAAAAACGCTCTTTGTAGCAATTCTGCGTCCAGGCAAAATCTGTCCTGGGTATCGAGAGGCAGATTCCACTCTCTTCCTTTTACATATCCTATCAGGGCATATTAATAGGGATGTGTATGGCAAAAGTTAATTTTTGAGACTGAAAAGCCTATAAGGTATATGAATGGGAGAAGTTCCCAAGCGTAGAGGTATGCATGTCAATACGTTTGTACAGTTTACATTTGACCACATTTGAAGGAAAAAGAAGAATCCAAACATGAGTTCACTTTGAATGGCAAATTCTGAAACCTTTGTTCACACAAGTCTCCTATTTAATAACAAATTCATGAAAATATTTTTGTAAGTGTACTATTTTTTTTTTGTATCCTGCAGAAGTCTAATTCTTTGTGTTGCACACATTATCAGAATGAAATTCTCGACAGAGTCCCTCTTGTAGTTGTAGCCCTGGATTGATTCCGGCTACAGCACTTCAATTGTGTTATTTTAGCAAAGTGATAGGGCGCCATCTAGTGAATTTTTCAGGTAAAGTATAGCTCTACTTTGGAGGTGTAACAAAGATCAGAAGTACCAGCTGGCAGCCGAAGGTTGATCGGCGGAGGTTAACTACAGCCAATAAGACAGAAAAAGCCAATGGAACTAAATAAATCAGACAACCTTATTAATGCCCCAAAAAGAGGAGCTGTCAGCTTTTGTTTTCTCCATGAAATAATAGTGCAGCATCATTTGTTAGCTCTCCCTGTTTTTCCATTTTTCTATTATTCCTCCAAGTACAAATTAAATTGTCGTACAAAATAAATTGACGGCTGGTGATCGCAATTGGAAGTGCGTCCTGTGGTAGATCTGCTCACTCAGCTGTACACGGAGGTAGACACAGGAACACTGACTGTCTCTTGAGAACTTCACTGGTTTATTATACATGTGGTGTAAACCATATTGAAGTCAAAATAAACACGGCCCTTTGGGCAAAAACAAGAAAAAAACAAACTGGTAACACAAAGGCCATACCTTCTGGTAGCATGGATGCGCTCGCTCAGGGTTAGCAAAACACATGATTCAGGTTAGCACAAACACTAACACTTCTCTGGAGTTACTCTCTCCAGTCATCCTGAACACTGAATGCCTCAGGAGACCGACCATTTAAACCCCAAAGCACATCCTGGGGTGGAGATAAGGTGGACAACCTCCCAGCCGCTCTATGGTTGTCCACAGCCCTTAAAATGGCCGATTAATCCCTCTCAACACATAGTGTGCTGGAACAAACTTCTGGGTTTCAAATCACTGAAGCTAATAGCCTCAGCAAAACATATCTCCCCTCCAGCAGTTTGCCAGTGACTTTGTCACATATCCCCCCTCTGACCAAAGCCGGAGGTTTTGACACCTTTACTCACTAAGCAGGGAAGTCTGGACAGAGCATCTGCATTACCATGTAGTTTCCCTGGCCTATGCTCCACATGGAAGCTGAAATTCTGGAGCGCCAGAAACCACCTAGTCACCCGGGCATTCTTCCCGTTCCTTTCCCTCATCCATCTCAGAGGCTCACGGTCTGACACTAATCTGAACTTCTGGCCTAACAGGTAGTACCTCAGCTTGTCAATTGCCCATTCGATGGCCAAACACTCTTTCTCCACAATAGCATAGTTCTTTTCACAGGAGGAAAGTTTCCTACTCAGGTTTAGGACTGGATGTTCATCCCCTTCTATTTCCTGGGAAAACACAGCTCCCAAACGGACCTTGGAGACATCCATCTGGACCATGAACTCCTTAGTGAAGTCAGGTGCGACCAAGACCAGCTTTTTGCATAGGGCGAGCTTCAACTCCTGGAATGCCATCTCCGCTTCAGAAGACCATTTGGTCATCGACATCTTTGTGCCCTTAAGAAGATCAGTCAAGGCAAAATTTGGGATAAATTGCTGATTGTATCCTACAATTTCCAGAAACGCCCAAACTTGCTTCTTGGAGACTGGGTGCGGCCAATTTTGGATTGCCTCCACCTTATCTACTTGTGGCTTTATTTAGCCTCTTCCGACGATGTAGCCCAAGTATTTTGACACATTTCTTTGTGGTTATGGTAAACCCTGCCTTCCTCAGTGCATCCAGTACCACCTGGACCTTAAGCATGTGACTTCCCCAATCCGGGCTGAAGATCACAATATCATACAGATATCTGTGGCGTACTTCTTGTGAGAGGCTAAGATCAGATCCATGGCCCTCTGGAAGGTAGCTGGGGCTCCCTGCAGACCAAACAGCATCCTGGTATACTGAAAGCACCCGTCAGGTGTAGAGAAGGCCTTGGCACTTGGGGACAGGAGAATTTGCCATTACCCTTTCTTTACGTCCATAGTGGTGATATATCTGGCTGACCCTAGCCTCTCAACTAGCTCATCGACTCGGGGCATTGGATATGCGTCAAACTTGGACACCTCATTTAGCTTCCTGTAGTCGTTACAGAAACGCCACTCTCCTTCCTGCTTTGGCACAAGGACAATGAGGCTGGACCTGCCGCTTTTTGACTCCACAATGATACCCAGGCTCAACATTCTACTCACCTCCTTGGAGATCACCTTGCGGAGGGCTTCGGGAATTCGATATGGCTTTTAGTTCACCCTGACATGCGGTTCTGTCAGGATTTCATGCTCCACGACCTGCGTACAACCTGGCAATTCTGAAAACAGGTCCTGGTTCCACTAAAGCAGCTCTCAGCACCAGTGGTGTACCTATGATCTTGGTGGGCCCAGTGTCAGCACCCGCATCGGACCCCACCTCCGGCCATCAGTACCCGCACTCCACCTGCATCAGGTCCCCCTCCGCTCGTCAGTGCCAGCACCAAGCCCCCCCTCCGCCCGTCAACACCCTCCCACACCCTCCTCCATCATGATTGCTTGCGCTGATGGATGGAGATGGGCTCCGGCAGTCAGTGGGAGCAATGATGATGAAGGAGGGAGCATCAGCAGACGCTTCCAACCCATCATTCTTCCTTGGCGTCTGACGTGCCAGAGCAGCGGGTGCAATGACATTATTGAAGAGCACCCGCTGTTTTGACATGTGCGGCACTTCACACCACATGCTCAGGACACTGAAGCATCGGGTGGAACTAGGAGAGGTGAGTATTGTGTTTATTTTTTAAAAACAGTGACTGGTGGCCATAATAGGGTATGGAGGACCATGTGGGGTGTATTTTATTGTATGGAGGACCATGGAGGGTGCGTTATGTTCTGTAGAGGACCATGAGCGGTATATTATACTGTATGGAGGACCATGGTGGTGCATTATATTGTATGGAGGACCATGGGGAAAGTATTATACTGTATGGAGTGTTATAATTTGGTAGCTGAGGAGAGCAAGAGCAAAAAACCGCAAAGGCAGCCAAACACCAGAGAGGCTGGGATCTAATAGGTTGCAGACCCCTAAACTAACCGCACAACTAGAAGCAGTCGTGGAACGTTCCTACGGTGCCCTATACGCCTCGTCATAGCCGGAGAGATTAGCTACCCCTGAAGATGGAAAGAGGAAAGCTAAGTGCCCCGGAGTAGAGCCCCAAAGGAATAGGAAGCCCCCAAACATATAATGGCGGTTAGACAAGATGAAAACACGAACGCAGACAGAAAATAGAATGGGCAAACGCTGGGGCCCAAAACAGTCTAGATAAGACAGCACAGGAGAGAATACTGTCTGCAACACAGAAAACCCTAGGAAAAACTCCAACACTTCTGATTCCAAAAATACTGAGACCACACAGTCTCGACCACCTATATCAGATCTCTGGTGTGAACACGCAGCTACCCAGCAGTAAAAAATCACAAGAACTAAGCAAATGAACAAATACAAAAAGAGAACAGAGACCAGCACAAGCCCCCAAAGGGGACCCGGCTGAACTCAAAAAGCAAGGCAGCAAAAACAAGGAAAATCAAACCACAGAAAAAAAAAAACAGAAAGTAACTTATCTGAATGAGAGCAGGAGACAGCAGAAAGCAAGCTGAATTCCAACCAAGACCAGGAAGTAACAATTGATCACCGGCGAGGATCATGGGAGGTCAGCTCACTTATATCAGGCCAGTCCGTCCCCACTGATAACCATTCATCAATTGCAGGTGATGGACTTTTGCTGTTCAACATAGGTTCAATACCTACTGTGGGGATCAACACCTGCACCCGTGTTATGTTTCGGTAGCTGAGGAGTGCAGGTAAAAAAGGCAATACACCAGAGCAGTTGGAATCTATGGGATTGCAGTACCCTGACTAACCACCACAACTAGAGGCAGCCGTGGAGCGTTCCTACGTTGGTCCTAGACGCCTCGTCACAGCCTGAGAAACTAACTACACCTAAAGATAGAAATAGGAAAGCTATCTGCCCCGGAGCAGAACCCCAAAGATAATAGAAAGCCCCCAAACATGTAATGGCGGTTAGACAAGAGGAAATACTGACACAGAAAGAAAATAGAATGAGCAAACGCTGGGGCCCAAACTATCTAAATAGAAAAGGACAGGAAGGGTACTTACTGCAATCCCAGAAAACCCTGAAAAACACCAACTCTACTAATTTCAAAATCACCTGAGATCACACGACCTCTACCACCTAAATTAGCTCTCTGGTGTAACAAAATCAAAACAGCAGCCACTGAAAAAACTGGAAAAAGCAAAAGAACAAAACTCAGTGGCTGAACTAAACTGAGAAGGCAGAAGCCCCCGGAGGGGACCCAGAAGGCCCCCAAAGAAGTGCAGGACAAAATGCAAAAATATAGCAACAACACAAAAGAAGAAAAATTCTTATCTGGTAGCAGGAGATGCAGACACGACACAGCAGGCTACAAGGGAAACTGGAATGAAGGATTCAGACCAGAACAATTGATCACCGGCAACCCTGATGGGAAAATGACTCCCTTATATAAGACCAGTCAGTAACACCTGATTCCCAGTCCTCACAATCTTCACTAGTACCGCTTGTAACCACCAGAGGGAGCCTCTGCTCAGAACTCATCTCAAACCCATTCACAACAGTACCCCCCCCTTGAGGAGGGGTCACCGAACCCTCATTTGAGCAACCAGGTCGGTCAGGATGAGTTCTATGATACGCACGGATAAGTCTCCTAGCATGGATGTCCGAAGCAAACACCCAAGAATTATCTTCCTGACCATAACCTCTCCATTTAACCAAATACTGGAGTCTTCGTCTAGAAAAACGAGAATCCAATATTTTCTCAACCACATACTCCAGATTGCCCTCAACCAAAACAGGGTCAGGAGGCACAGTAGCAGGAACCACTGGCTCAACAAACCTCTTCAACAAGGACTTGTGGAACACGTTATGGATCTTAAATGTCCCTGGAAGAAGCAAACGAAAAGAAACAGGAATAATAATCTCCATGATCTTATAAGGTCCAATGAACCTAGGCTTAAATTTAGGAGATGCTACTCTCATAGGAATATTCTTTGAGGACAACCAGACCAAGTCCCCCACTTTAAACCGAGGACCATCAGTCCTATGCCGGTTAGCAAACTGCTGGGCCTTCTCCTGAGAGAGGGACAACCTCTCCACTACCTGGTCCCAAATCTGTTGCATACGCTCAACAACAGAGTCAACACCTGGACAGACAGAAGCTTCCGTCTGTCCTGAAGAAAATCGAGGGTGAAAACCAGAATTACAGAAAAACGGAGACATCAAAGTGGCAGAGCTAGCCCTATTATTAAGAGCAAACTCAGCCAAAGGCAAAAAAGAGACCCAGTCATCCTGATCAGCAGACACAAAGCATCTTAGATAAGTCTCTAATGTCTGGTTTGTTCTCTCAGTTTGACCATTGGTCTGAGGATGAAATGCCGAGGAGAAAGACAATTGAACACCCAGTTTAGAACAAAAAGTCCTCCAAAATCTGGAAACAAACTGGACTCCTCTGTCAGACACAATGTTCTCAGGAATGCCGTGTAAACGAACCACGTGCTGAAGAAACAACGGCACCAATTCAGAGGAGGAAGGCAACTTAGGTAATGGCACAAGATGTATCATTTTGGAAAACCTATCAGAAATTACCCAGATGGTGGTCATTCTCTGAGAAACAGGAAGATCGGAAATGAAATCCATAGAGATATGGGTCCATGGTCTCTTGGGCACAGGCAATGGCATCAACAAACCACTAGAGCGAGAGCAAGGCTTGGAGCGAGAGCAAGTCCCGCAGGACTGCACAAATTCCCTGACATCGTGAGACAAGGTAGGCCACCAAAAGGACCGACTAACCAAGTCTCTGGTACCAAAAATTCCGGGATGCCCAGCCAATGCGGAACAATGAATCTCAGACATCACACTCTTTTTCCATTGGTCCGGGACAAACAATTTTCCAACAGGACAGCGCTCGAGCCTATCCTCCTGACACCCCTCCAGAGCAAGTCTCAAATTGGGCGAGATGGCGGAAAGAACTACACCCTCTTTCAAAATAACAGAAGGATCAGATAACTCAGGAGAGTCCGCAAGGAAACTCCTCGAGAGGGCATCCGCCTTAACATTCTTAGTGCCAGGAAGAAAGGAAACCACAAAATTAAAACGTGTGAAAAACAAGGCCCACCTGGCCTGTCTAGGATTGAGTCGCTTGGCAGATTCCAGATAGACCAGATTCTTATGGTCCGTAAGGACCACCACCTGATGTTTGGCTCCCTCCAGCCAATGTCTCCACTCTTCAAAAGCCCACTTCATGGCCAATAACTCCCGATTACCCACGTCATAATTACGTTCAGTAGGAGAAAATTTTCGAGAGAAAAAGGCACAAGGGTTACTTTTAGAGGTCTCTGGATCTTTTTGGGACAAAACGGCACCTGCCCCAATTTCAGAGGCATCAACCTCCACCTGAAATGGCAGAGAAACATCAGGCTGCCGTAGAACAGGAGCAGAAGTGAATCTCTGCTTAAGTTCCTGAAATGCAGAGACTGCCTCAGGAGGCCAATTCACCACATCAGAACCCTTTCTGGTCAAATCAGTTAATGGTTTAACAATAACCGAGAAATTACCAATAAATTTACGATAAAAATTGGCAAAACCCAAAAATCTCTGAAGAGCCTTTAATGAAGTAGGTTGGACCCAATCACAGATGGCCTGAACCTTGACCGGGTCCATTTCAATAACAGATGGGGACAAAATGAATCCCAGAAATGAGATCTTCTGTACGCCAAAAAGACACTTTGATCCCTTCACATACAGAGCATTATCCCTCAAAATCTGGAACACAGTCCGAACATGTTTCACATGAGAGTCCCAGTCATTAGAAAAAATCAAGATATCATCCAAATAAACAATCAGAAATTTGTCCACAAAATCCCTGAAAATGTCATTCATGAAGGACTGGAAGACGGAAGGGGCATTAGTGAGCCCAAAGGGCATCACTAGGTACTCAAAATGCCCTTCAGGGGTATTGAATGCCGTCTTCCATTCATCCCCGTGCTTAATGCGAATAAGGTTATACGCCCCCCTGAGGTCAAGCTTGGTAAACCAAGTAGCGTTTTTCACCCTGGAAAACAGGTCAGAAATCAAGGGTAACGGGTATTGATATTTCACAGTAATATTGTTCAAGAGACGATAATCAATACACGGCCTTAATGAACCATCTTTTTTGGCCACAAAGAAAAAACCGGCACCTAAGGGTGAAGAGGATGGTCTGATATGACCCTTCTCCAATGATTCCTTGATATAAGACCGCATAGCGTCATGTTCAGGTACAGACAAGTTAAAAAGGCGACCTTTAGGGAATTTACTACCCGGCACTAATTCAATAGCGCAGTCATAGCTCCTATGGGGAGGTAAGGATGCAGATTTACTTTCGCTAAACACATCAGAAAAATCAAACAAAAAGTCAGGAACATCCTGAGCTTGGGGGAGGCAGAAAAAACAGGAGTGTTGGTATTAACACATTGGCAGCCCCAACTGGTTACAGACACAGATTTCCAATCCAAAACAGGATTATGAGACTGTAACCAAGGAAACCCAGCACTATAATGTCATGCAGATTATATAGAACCAAAAATTTGCAGCACTCCTGGTGATCAGGTTCAACCCTCATTATCACCTGAGTAGAAAACTGGGGTTTATTCTCAGCCAAAGGGGTAGAATCGATCCCCAGTAGGGGAAAAGACTTCTGTAGGGGTATCAAGGGAAACCCACAACGTTTAGCAAAATCATAATCCATCAGGTTAATAGCTGCTCCAGAATCAACGAAAGCCTGAGCAGAAAATGAGGACAGAGAGCATATCAGAGTGACAGTTAATAAAAACTTAGTCTGAACACTACCCAAGACAACTGAGCGTGCAAAACGTCTTCCCCGCTTAGGGCAGACTGAAATAGCATGAGAGGCATCACCACAGTAGAAACACAACCTATTGCGCTTTCGAAACTCATGACGCTGTGCCCCAGACACCACTCCATCACACTGCATGGGCTCAGAAGCTGGCTCACAAGGCAACACCACTCCACGCATACTTCTCCGCTCACGCAAACGTCTGTTAATTTGAATCGCTAATGACATAGAATCATTGAGACCAGAGGGGACAGGGAATCCCACCATAACATCCTTTACATTATCCGACAGACCCTTCCGGAAAAGGGCCGCCAAAGCGTCGTCATTCCATTTGGTCAGGACTGCCCACCTACGGAATCTCTGACAGTATAACTCAGCGTCATCAAGCCCCTGATTTAATGCCAACAAGGCTTTTTCAGCTTGATCAGTGACATTAGGCTCATCGTACAATAACCCCAAAGCCTGAAAAAACGCATCAACATCACTCAAAACAGGATCCCCAGGTATCAGGGAAAAAGCCCAATCCTGAGGATCGCCGCGCAGGAGAGAGATGATAATTTGAACCTGCTGCGCTGCGTTTCCTGAGGACTTAGATTTTAAGGCAAAAACAATTTACAATTATTTTTGAAATTCTGAAACTTAGCTCGATCCCCTAAAAACAAATCTGGCATGGGGATCCTAGGTTCCACAACAGGCAACCCAGCAAGATAGATAGCAATACTCCGAACCTCAGTGGCAAGCTGATCCACACGGCCAGACAACTGTGCAAACTCCATTGGAGAAAAGATCCTCCCCAGCACCCAGAGATACAGAGGGAAAAAAAAAAAATGCAACAAACAGAAAAATATCTCTGACAACTCTGACAACCTTTTTTCTATCACAATATTTTTTCCCTTCTGTGAGTACCATACAATTTTCAATTTTTAGGCCGGTGATACTGTTATGTTTCGGTAGCTGAGGAGTGCAGGTAAAAAAGGCAATACACCTGAGCAGTTGGAATCTATGGGATTGCAGTACCCTGACTAACCACCACAACTAGAGGCAGCCGTGGAGCGTTCCTACGTTGGTCCTAGACGCCTCGTCACAGCCTGAGAAACTAACTACACCTAAAGATAGAAATAGGAAAGCTATCTGCCCCGGAGCAGAACCCCAAAGATAATAGAAAGCCCCCAAACATGTAATGGCGGTTAGACAAGAGGAAATACTGACACAGAAAGAAAATAGAATGAGCAAACGCTGGGGCCCAAACTATCTAAATAGAAAAGGACAGGAAGGGTACTTACTGCAATCCCAGAAAACCCTGAAAAACACCAACTCTACTAATTTCAAAATCACCTGAGATCACACGACCTCTACCACCTAAATTAGCTCTCTGGTGTAACAAAATCAAAACAGCAGCCACTGAAAAAACTGGAAAAAGCAAAAGAACAAAACTCAGTGGCTGAACTAAACTGAGAAGGCAGAAGCCCCCGGAGGGGACCCAGAAGGCCCCCAAAGAAGTGCAGGACAAAATGCAAAAATATAGCAACAACACAAAAGAAGAAAAATTCTTATCTGGTAGCAGGAGATGCAGACACGACACAGCAGGCTACAAGGAAACTGGAATGAAGGATTCAGACCAGAACAATTGATCACCGGCAACCCTGATGGGAAAATGACTCCCTTATATAAGACCAGTCAGTAACACCTGATTCCCAGTCCTCACAATCTTCACTAGTACCGCTTGTAACCACCAAGGGAGCCTCTGCTCAGAACTCATCTCAAACCCATTCACAACACACCCGGTCTCCAGGGAAAAACTGTGTTATCTTACGGTAGCTGAGGAGTGCAGGTAAAAAAGGAAATACACCAGAGCAGTTGGAATCTATGAGATTGCAGTACCCTGACTAACCACCGCAACTAGAGGCAGCCGTGGAGCGTTCCTACGTTGGTCCTAGACGCCTCGTCACAGCCTGAGAAACTAACTACACCTAAAGATAGAAATAGGAAAGCTATCTGCCCCGGAGCAGAACCCCAAAGATAATAGAAAGCCCCCAAACATGTAATGGCGGTTAGACAAGAGGAAATACAGACACAGAAAGAAAATAGTATGAGCAAACGCTGGGGCCCAAACTATCTAAATAGAAAAGGATAGGAAGGGTACTTACTGCAATCTCAGAAAACCCTGAAAAAACACCAACTCTACTAATTTCAAAATCACCTGAGATCACACAACCTCTACCACCTAAATTAGTTCTCTGGTGTAAAAAAAAAAAACAGCAGCCACTGAAAAAAAACTGGAAAAAGCAAAAGTAAAAAACACAGTGGCTGGACTAAACTGAGAGGGCAAAAGCCCCCGGAGGGACCCTGAAGGCCCCCACAGAAGTGCAGGACAAAATGCAAAAATATAGCAAAAACACAAAATAAGAAATTGTCTATCTGATAGCAGGAGATGCAAACACGACACAGCAGGCTACAAGGGAAACTGGAAAGAAGGATTCAGACCAGAACAATTGATCACCGGCAACCCTGATGGGAAAATGACTCCCTTATATAAGACCAATCAGTAACACCTGATTCCCAGTCCTCACAATCCTCACTAGTACCGCTTGTAACCACCAGAGGGAGCCTCTGCTCAGAACTCATCTCAAACCCATTCACAACAGTACCCCCCCCTTGAGGAGGGGTCACCGAACCCTCATTTGAGCAACCAGGTCGGTCAGGATGAGTTCTATGATACGCACGGATAAGTCTCCTAGCATGGATGTCCGAAGCAAACACCCAAGAATTGTCTTCCTGACCATAACCTCTCCATTTAACCAAATACTGGAGTCTTCGTCTAGAAAAACGAGAATCCAATATTTTCTCAACCACATACTCCAGATTGCCCTCAACCAAAACAGGGTCAGGAGGCACAGCAGCAGGAACCACTGGCTCAACAAACCTCTTCAACAAGGACTTGTGGAACACGTTATGGATCTTAAATGTCCCTGGAAGAAGCAAACGAAAAGAAACAGGATTAATAATCTCCATGATCTTATAAGGTCCAATGAACCTAGGCTTAAATTTAGGAGATGCTACTCTCATAGGAATATTCTTTGAGGACAACCAGACCAAGTCCCCCACTTTAAACCGAGGACCATCAGTCCTATGCCGGTTAGCAAACCGCTGGGCCTTCTCCTGAGAGAGGGACAACCTCTCCACTACCTGGTCCCAAATCTGCTGCATACGCTCAACAACAGAGTCAACACCTGGACAGACAGAAGCCTCCGTCTGTCCTGAAGAAAATCGAGGGTGAAACCCAGAATTACAGAAAAACGGAGACATCAAAGTGGCAGAGCTAGCCCTATTATTAAGAGCAAACTCAGCCAAAGGCAAAAAAGAGACCCAGTCATCCTGATCAGCAGACACAAAGCATCTTAGATAAGTCTCCAATGTCTGGTTTGTTCTCTCAGTTTGACCATTGGTCTGAGGATGAAATGCCGAGGAGAAAGACAATTGAACACCCAGTTTAGAACAAAAAGTCCTCCAAAATCTGGAAACAAACTGGACTCCTCTGTCAGACACAATGTTCTCAGGAATGCCGTGTAAACGAACCACGTGCTGAAGGAACAACGGCACCAATTCAGAGGAGGAAGGCAACTTAGGTAATGGCACAAGATGTATCATTTTGGAAAACCTATCACAAATTACCCAGATGGTGGTCATTCTCTGAGAAACAGGAAGATCGGAAATGAAATCCATAGAGATATGGGTCCATGGTCTCTTGGGCACAGGCAATGGCATCAACAAACCACTAGAGCGAGAGCAAGGCTTGGAGCGAGAGCAAGTCCCGCAGGACTGCACAAATTCCCTGACATCGCGAGACAAGGTAGGCCACCAAAAGGACCGACTAACCAAGTCTCTGGTACCAAAAATTCCGGGATGCCCAGCCAATGCGGAACAATGAATCTCAGACATCACACTCTTTTTCCATTGGTCCGGGACAAACAATTTTCCAACAGGGCAGCGCTCGGGCCTATCCTCCTGACACCCCTCCAGAGCAAGTCTCAAATTGGGCGAGATGGCGGAAAGAACTACACCCTCCTTCAAAATAACAGAGGGATCAGATAGCTCAGGAGAGTCCGCAAGGAAACTCCTCGAGAGGGCATCCGCCTTAACATTCTTAGTGCCAGGAAGAAAGGAAACCACAAAATTAAAACGTGTGAAAAACAAGGCCCACCTGGCCTGTCTAGGATTGAGTCGCTTGGCAGATTCCAGATAGACCAGATTCTTATGGTCCGTAAGGACCACCACCTGATGTTTGGCTCCCTCCAGCCAATGTCTCCACTCTTCAAAAGCCCACTTCATGGCCAATAACTCCCGATTACCCACGTCATAATTACGTTCAGTAGGAGAAAATTTTCGAGAGAAAAAGGCACAAGGGTTACTTTTAGAGGTCTCTGGATCTTTTTGGGACAAAACGGCACCTGCCCCAATTTCAGAGGCATCAACCTCCACCTGAAATGGCAGAGAAACATCAGGCTGCCGTAGAACAGGAGCAGAAGTGAATCTCTGCTTAAGTTCCTGAAACGCAGAGACTGCCTCAGGAGGCCAATTCACCACATCAGAACCCTTTCTGGTCAAATCAGTTAATGGTTTAACAATAACCGAGAAATTACCAATAAATTTACGATAAAAATTGGCAAAACCCAAAAATCTCTGAAGAGCCTTTAATGAAGTAGGTTGGACCCAATCACAGATGGCCTGAACCTTGACCGGGTCCATTTCAATAACAGATGGGGACAAAATGAATCCCAGAAATGAGATCTTCTGTACGCCAAAAAGACACTTTGATCCCTTCACATACAGAGCATTCTCTCTCAAAATCTGGAATACAGTTCGAACATGTTTCACATGAGAGTCCCAGTCATTAGAAAAAATCAAGATATCATCCAAATAAACAATCAGAAACTTGTCCACAAAATCCCTGAAAATGTCATTCATGAAGGACTGGAA
>JARQOD010000010.1:91879778-91944901 GCA_033576555.1 Oophaga sylvatica
ACAATTTACAATTATTTTTGAAATTCTGAAACTTAGCTCGATCCCCTAAAAACAAATCTGGCATGGGATCCTAGGTTCCACAACAGGCAACCTAGCAAGATATGCAGCAATACTCTGAACCTCAGTGGCAAGCTGATCCACACGGCCAGACAACTGTGCAAACTCCATTGGGAGAAAAGATCCTCCCCAGCACCCAGAGATACAGAGGGAAAAAAAAAAAAAAAATGCAACAAACAGAAAAATATCTCTGACAACTTTTCTTCCTTCAAAATATTTTTTCCCTTCTGTGAGCACCATACAATTTTTCAGGCCGGTGATACTGTTATGTTACGGTAGCTGAGGAGTGCAGGTAAAAAAGGAAATACACCAGAGCAGTTGGAATCTATGAGATTGCAGTACCCTGACTAACCACCGCAACTAGAGGCAGCCGTGGAGCGTTCCTACGTTGGTCCTAGACGCCTCGTCACAGCCTGAGAAACTAACTACACCTAAAGATAGAAATAGGAAAGCTATCTGCCCCGGAGCAGAACCCCAAAGATAATAGAAAGCCCCCAAACATGTAATGGCGGTTAGACAAGAGGAAATACAGACACAGAAAGAAAATAGTATGAGCAAACGCTGGGGCCCAAACTATCTAAATAGAAAAGGATAGGAAGGGTACTTACTGCAATCTCAGAAAACCCTGAAAAAACACCAACTCTACTAATTTCAAAATCACCTGAGATCACACGACCTCTACCACCTAAATTAGTTCTCTGGTGTAACAAAAACAAAACAGCAGCCACTGAAAAAAAACTGGAAAAAGCAAAAGTAAAAAACACAGTGGCTGGACTAAACTGAGAGGGCAAAAGCCCCCGGAGGGGACCCTGAAGGCCCCCACAGAAGTGCAGGACAAAATGCAAAAATATAGCAAAAACACAAAATAAGAAATTGTCTATCTGATAGCAGGAGATGCAGACACGACACAGCAGGCTACAAGGGAAACTGGAAAGAAGGATTCAGACCAGAACAATTGATCACCGGCAACCCTGATGGGAAAATGACTCCCTTATATAAGACCAATCAGTAACACCTGATTCCCAGTCCTCACAATCCTCACTAGTACCGCTTGTAACCACCAGAGGGAGCCTCTGCTCAGAACTCATCTCAAACCCATTCACAACAAACTGTCTCAGTCTCACTGATCATTTGTAGACACTTGCCTGGGCCTCTTGTGCTTGAACAAGGCTCTCCCTCACAATCAGCATCTCTCTGGCGATCCTGTCCTGCATTTGGGCCACATGTTCGATGACGCTTTGGTGGGGTGTTACCTCCGCTTCCCAGGTCTCCTTTGCAATGCCCAGACATCCCCAAAGGTGCACTTCTAAGCAGCTCTAATGGTGAGAACTCCATAGAGGCCTGTGGGACTTCTCTAATGGAGAACAATAGGTATGGTAGTAGGCAATCCCAATCTCAGACATCCTTCTCCACGACCTTCTTAACCCCTTCACCCCAAGGGTGGTTTGCAGGTTAATGACCGGGCCAATTTTTACAATTCTGACCACTGTCTCTTTATGAGGTTATAACTCTGGAACGCTTCAACAGATCTTCGCGATTCTGAGAATGTTTTCTCGTGACATATTGTACTTCACGTTAGTGGTAAAATTTCTTCGATATAACTTGCGTTTATTTTTGAAAAAACCGCAAATATGGCGAAAATTTTGAAAATTTTGCAATTTTCAAACTTTGAATTTTTATTCCCTTAAAACAGAGAAATATGTCACACAAAATAGTTAAGAAATAACATTTCCCACATGTCTACTTTACATCAGCACAATTTTGGAACCAAATTTTTTTTTTGTTAGGAAATTATAAGGGTTAAAAGTTGACCAGCGATTTCTCATTTTTGCAACAAAATTTACAAAGCCATTTTTTTTAGGGACCACCTCATATTTGAAGTCACTTTGAGGGGTCTATATAGCAGAAAATACCCAAAAGTGACACCATTCTAAAAACTGCACTCCTCAAGGTACTCAAAACCACATTCAAGAATTTTATTAACCCTTCAGGTGCTTCACAGGAGCTGAAGCAACGTGGAAGGAAAAAATGAATATTTAACTTTTTAGCTACAAAAATGATCTTTTACAAACTTTTTTTTATTTTCACAAGGTAAAAGGAGAAAATGGACAGATAAAGTTGTTGTGCAATTTCTCCTGAGTACGCCAATACCCCATATGTTGGGGAAAACCACTGTTTGGGCACACGGCAGAGCTCGTAAGGGAAGGAGCGCCGTTTGACTTTTTCAAACTAAAATTGGGTGGAATTGAGATTGGACGCCATGTCGTGTTTGGAGAGCCCCTGATGCGCCTAAACAGTGGAAACCCCCCACAAGTGACACCATTTTGGAAACTAGACCCCCTAAGGAACTTATCTAGATCTGTTGTGAGCACTTTGTACCCCCAAGTGTTTCACAAAAGTTTATAATGCCTGGGTGTGAAAAAAAAAACAATTTTCCACAAAAAATATTTTTTTAGTCCCAAATTTTTGATTTTTCCCAAGGAAATTGGACCCCAAAAGTTGTTGTCCAATTTGTCCTGAGTATGCTGATACCCCATATGTGGGGGGGGAACTGTTTGAGCGCACGGCAGGGCTTGGAAAGGAAGTAGTAACATTTTGGAATGCAGACGTTGATGGGGGTTATGTTCCGTTTGCAGTGCCCCAGATGAGCCTAAACAGTGGAAACCCCCCACAAGTGACCCCATTTTGGAAACTAGATCCCCTAAGGAACTTATCTAGATCTTTGGTGAGCACTTTGAACCCCCAAGTGCTTCACACAAGTTTATAATGCCCGGGCATGAAAATAAAAAATCCTATTTTTTTCCCACAAAAATTATCTTTTAGTCACTAATTTTTTATTTTCCCAAGGGTAACAGGAGAAATTGGACCACAAAAGTTGTTGTCAAATTTGTCCTGAGTACGCTGATACCCCATATGTGGGGGGAACCACTGTTTGGGCGCACGGCAGAGCTCGGAATGGAAGGAGCACCATTTGACTTTTTCCAACCAAAATTGGCTGGAATTGAGATTGGACGCCATGTTGCATTTGGAGAGCCCCAGATGTGCCTAAACAGTGGAAATCCCCCACAAGTGACCCCATTTGGGAAACTAGACCCCCTAAGGAACTTATCTAGATCTTTGGTGAGCAATTTGAACCCCCAAGTGCTTCACACAAGTTTGTAACGTAGAGCGGTACAATTAAAAAATCATATTTTTTCCACAAAAATGATCTTTTCACCCCTATTTTTATTTTCCCAAGGGTAACAAGACTCCAAAAGTTATTGTGCAATTTGTCCTGAGTACGCTGATACCCCATATGTTGGGGTAAACCACTGTTTGGGTGCATGGCAGAGTTTGGAAGGGAAGGAGCGCCGTTTGACTTTTTCAACGCAGAACTGGCTGGATGCCATGTCGTGTTTGGAGAGCTCCTGATCTGCCTGAACAGTGGAAACCCCCGACAAATGACACCATTTTGGAAACTAGACCCCTCAAAGAACTTATCTAGATGTGTGGTGAGCACTTTGAACCCCGAAGTGCTTCACAGAAGTTTATAACGTACAGCCGTAAAATAAAAAATCCTTTTTTTTTTTTACAAAAATGATTTTTTCGCCCCCAATATTTTATTTTCCCAAGGGTAACAGGAAAAATTGGACCCCAAAAGTTGTTGTCCAATTTGTCCTGAGTACGCTGATACCCAATATGTGGGAGAAAACTACTGTATGTGCACACGTTGGGGCTCGGAAGGGAAGTAGTGACGTTTTGGATTGCAGACTTTGATGGAATGGTCTGGGGGCGTCATGTCGCATTTGGAGAGCCCCTGATGCGCCTAAACAGTGGAAACCCCCCACAAGTGACCGCATTTTGGAAAATAGACCCCACAAGGAACTTATCTAGATGTGTGGTGAACACCTTGAACCCCGAAGTGCTTCACAGAAGTTTATAACGTACAGCCGTAAAAATAAAAAAATCTTTTTTTTTTTTACAAAAATGATATTTTCGCCCCCAGTTTTTTATTTTCCCAAGGGTAACAGAAGAAATAGGACAAATTGCACAATAACTCTTGGGGTCCAGAGTACGCTGATACCCCATATGTGGAGGTAAACTACTGTTTGGGCGCATGGCAGAGCTCAGAAGTGAAGGAGCACCGTTTGACTTTTTCAACGCAGAATTGGCTGGAATTGAGATCAGACGCCATGTCACATTTGGAGAGCCCCTGATGTGCCTAAACAGCGGAAACCCCCCAATTCTAACTCCAACCCTAATCCCAACACACCCCTAACCCTAGTCCCAACCCTAACCACAAACCTAACCCTAACACACCCCTAACCCTAATCCCAACCCTAACCCTAATCCTAACTTTAGCGCCAACCCTAACCCTAACTTTAGCCGCAACCCTAACCCAAATGGGAAAATGGAAATAAATACTTTTTTTTAATTTTATTATTTTTCCCTAACTAAGGGGGTGATAAAGGGGGGTTTGATTTACTATTTATAGCGGGTTTTTATGATTTGCAGCTGTCACGCTAAAATACGCTTTTTATTGCAAAAAATAGTTTTTGCATCACCACATTTTGAGAGCTATAATGTTTGCAAATTTTGGCCCACAGAGTCATGTGAGGTCTTATTTTTTGCGGTACGAGTTGATGTTTTTATTGGTACCATTTTTGAGCACGTGACATTTTTTGATCGCTTTTTATTTCGATTTTTGGGAGGTTAGAATGAACAAAAATCAGCAATTCATGAATTTCTTTTGGGGGAGGCGTTTATACCGTTCTGCGTGTGGTAAAATTGATAAAGCAGTTTTATTCTTTGGGTCAGTATGATTATGGCGATACCTCATTTATATCATTTTTTTTATGTTTTGGTGCTTTTATAGAATAAAAACAATTTTATATAAAAAATTATTATTTTTGCATCGCTTTATTCTGCGAGCTATAACTTTTTTATTTTTTCGCTGATGCTGTATGGTGGCTCGTTTTTTGCGGGACAAGATGATGTTTTCAGCGGTACCATGTTTATTTATATCGGTCTTTTTGATCGCGTGTTATTCCACTTTCTGTTCGGCTGTATGATGATAAAGCATTGATTTTTTGCTTTGGGGGGGTCGTTATGGACGCGGCGATACCAAATATGTGTACTTTTATTGTTTTGTTTTTTTTATTTACAGGAAAAAATGAATTTTTGGGGAATATTTTTTTTTTTCTTTATTTTGGAATTTTTTTTAAAACATGTTTATTTTTATTTTTTTCACTTTTTTACTTTGTCCCAGGGTGGGACATCACTGTAAAATGTTAGATCGCTGGTGTGACAGTGTGCACAGCACTCTGTCACACCAGCGATCGCTCTGGCGCTGCTGCAGGCTTCTCAGTGCCTGCTCTCAGCAGGCACTGAGAAAGCCGCCTCCCTGCAGGACCCGGCGGCCATCTTGGATCCGGGTCCTTGGAGGGAGGAAGGCCTCAGAACAGCGCGATCACATCGCGCTGTTCTGAGGGTCTCAGGGGAGCGTGCAGGGAGCCCCCTCCCTGCGCGATGCTCCCCTGTGCCCCTGGTACACCGCGATCATGTTTGATCGCGGTGTGCCAGGGGTTAATGATGTGCCGGGAGCAGTCCGTGACCGCTCCTGACACACAGTCCCGAGTGTCAGCTGTGATAATCAGCTGATACCTGGCGGCGATTAGCTGCGCTCCCCCCGGGGCGCAGCTGATCGCCTATGACGTACTATCCCATCCATGGGCAGATTGGCATGGGTTTCATGGACGGGATAGTACGTCTGATGTCAGAGAGGGGTTAAGCAAAGATTTCAAGGTCTTGTTGTACCTCTCCACCAGACCATCTGTCTGCAGATGGTACACCAACTTCCGGAGTTGGGTAATCTGGAAAGCCTTACACAACTCACTCAACACTGTGGACATAAAAGGAGGCCTTTGGTCAGTCAGAATCTCCTTTGGCAGGCCTGTTCGGGAAAAAATGTAGAATAGCTTGAGAGCTATACTACTGGTGAGGAGTTTTGTCGTGGTACCACCTCTGGGTGCCATGTTGCATAGTCCATTACCACCGGGATGTATTGGTGAACCCTGGAGGACTTAACCAAAGGCCCGACAAGGTCCATGGCAATCCTGTCAAATGGGACCTCTGTAATAAGCAATTGTACTAGGGAACACTGTCTCTTTAAGATCTTCACTGGGTTATTACATATGCGGCATAAACCATAGTGAAGTCAAAATAAACACTGCGTTTTGGGCAAAACAGGAAAACAAAACAAAGTGGTAACACAAAGCCCAGTCCTTGTGGTAGCAGTGATCTGTACGCTCAGGGTTAGCAAAACACACAGTTCAGGTTAGCACAGGCACGAACATTTCTCTGGAGCTAGCCTCTCCAGATTCACTGAACACTGAATGCCTGAGGAGCCGACCATTTAAAACCCAAAGTACACCCTGGTTTGGAGATAAGGTGGACAACCTTCCACCCACTCTATGGTCATCCACAAAAATGTAGCTGTGGCACCCCAGGAGTTCAATTGCGACAGTGACCTTGCCTCCCTCCAGGGGGGAGTGATGTCATGCCTGAAAGCAAGGAAGGATCCCCTTAACAGGTAACACACAGCATACAACACTTTTCTTACTCCAGACCAGAAGGAGGAGCTCTAACACCTGATTTCAGGGGAGCTTCCATGGAATATTCTGGCTGGGGAGGAGTTAGTTAGTGTCTGAGCAGGGTTGAGGAAGGACGTGTTGGAGACAAGCTGGGGGGACTGGACCTAAAGCTGAGCTCACCCCTAGTCCTGAGTGCCAGAAACCAGACCCCGGAAACCGAGGCTGAGTGGGTAAACTAAAGCCCCAGCAGCAGAATCCAGAGGGCAGAAGAAAGCAGGTTCTGTCCCAACTAATACTCGACTACACAGCAGCAGCATTTGTGAGCCAGAGACTCCAAAGAGGAGCGATCCCTGAAGCAGGCTACAGCTGCCTGTCATGAGAGTGGAGTTCTACTTAAGTCAGAGACAGAGAGAGGAACTTGAACAGAGTTTACAACAGCAAGTACCTCAGAGAAGAGCACTAGAATGGAGGCCTCACATCCCACCTGAATGAGGAGATTCCAAATTGCTTTCAGGCTGACCGACTCCAGCACCATGTGTAACCTGAGCCCTGGACACTTTGCCTGCAGAACTGTGAGTAAAGCTTTGGAAACTGCATCTGACTGTGTCTTCTCAAGTTCTTCCTGCAACACCCACTCAACACTGCTACATCCCTTGCTAAATACTACATCTTTACCATCTACCTTACATTACATCTACCTGGGACTTAGCTCCACTTGTGGGGAGCTTTACCAACTCTGCTGCATCACCATCAGTCCCAGAGAATCTGCACTGCAGCGCTGGTCACCTCTGACCAGAAACCACAGGTGGCGTCACGAACACCTTATTACAAACTCTATTATCCCCTGTAAATATTCCCCTTTTATTGGACGCCCAGGGCCACGGAACGGGTTACTGCCGCTGTGACACTTCCACTTTAAGAAGCGGCCCAGTACCGAGTACCCCACTGCCCTGGCGGGTGATCCATAGCCCTTAAAATGACTGATTAACGCCTCTCAACACATAGTGTGCTGGAGCAAACTTCTGGGTTACATACCTCCCATACCTCCCAGCACTTTGGCAGTGACTTTCTCACCGTCACTAGACAGTCTGCCACTTCCCAGTCAGTAGAGACAATTTCAGGCTTTGTAGGAACATGCCCTTTCACAGGAGAAAGGTTACATTCAACTGTCAGTCCATACATAAATTTCTAGGGGGAACAACAGAGGAATGCCACACTTTAGGCCTCCTTCACACATCCGTGTTTGCAATACGTGTGGCATCCTTTTTTTCACGGATTCCATATGTCCCCATTGTAACCTATGGTTCTGTGCACACGTCCATTTCCTGCAGTACAGATGACAAGGGTCAATACAAGTCTATGGATCCGTGAAAAACACGTGCAGCACAGGGATGGCATCCATGTGACATCTATGTGCTGAGAGTGTTTAACATTGCAAAGCATAGGAAAAGATTTGTCATTTATTTATTTATTTTTCTGTAATGTAAAAACAATGATGACACTGTTGGTAAAAATGTATACACGGATAGAAAACACTAGTAGCTTTTTTTCATGTTTGTTTTTTATACGGACATTTGAAGGAGGCCTTGAAGTGACCCTTCAGCTCAAATAGTAAATGCAAGTGTACATATGTATAGTCACCAAATATATTGGTCTCTGATTTTCTACCATTCCTTCTGTATCGGTTATTGGTGCTTATATGGCTGCTACACAGGCACGGTGAGCACTGTGGTATGTCTGAACCACACCTCTGATTAGCTCTACTGTTGCGTTAGGCAGGCACATCAAAACGACGCACAGGAACACATCTGCATATAACGCATGTCCCTGCATACACAATGTTAAATATAGGTACGCAAGAAGCATGCGGATCTTAACCCCTTCACCCCCAAGGGTGGTTTGCACGTTAATGACCGGGCCAATTTTTACAATTCTGACCACTGTCTCTTTATGAGGTTATAACTCTGGAACGCTTCAACGGATCTTCGCGATTCTGAGAATGTTTTCTCATGACATATTGTACTTCACGTTAGAAGTAAAATTTCTTCGATATAACTTGCGTTTATTTTTGAAAAAAACGCAAAAATGGCGAAAATTTTTAAAATTTTGCAATTTTCAAACTTTGAATTTTTATTCCCTTAAAACAGAGAAATATATCACACAAAATAGTTAAGAAATAACATTTCCCACATGTCTACTTTACATCAGCACAATTTTGGAACCAAAATTTTTTTTTGTTAGGAAGTTATAAGGGTTAAAAGTTGACCAGCGATTTCTCATTTTTACAACAAAATTTACAAAGCCATTTTTTTTAGGGACCACCTCTCATTTGAAGTCACTTTGAGGGGTCTATTTGGCAGAAAATACCCAAAAGTGACACCATTCTAAAAACTGCACCCCTCAAGGTACTCAAAACCACATTCAAGAAGATTATTAACCCTTCAGGTGCTTCACAGGAACTAAAGCAACGTGGAAGGAAAAAATGAATATTTAACTTTTTAGCCACAAAAATGATCTTTTACAAACTTTTTTTTTATTTTCACAAGGGTAAAAGGAGAAAATGGACAGATAAGGTTGTTATGCAATTTCTCCTGAGTACGCCAATACCCAATATGTGGGGGAAAACCACTGTTTGGGCACACGGCAGAGCTCGTAAGGGAAGGAGCGCCGTTTGACTTTTTCAAACTAAAATTGGCTGGAATTGAGATTGGACGCCATGTCGTGTTTGGAGAGCCCCTGATGCGCCTAAACAGTGGAAACCCCCACAAGTGACACCATTTTGGAAACTAGACCCCCTAAGGTACTTATCTAGATCTGTTGTGAGCACTTTGAACCCCCAAGTGTTTCACAAAAGCTTATAATGCCTGGGTGTGAAAAAAAAAAAAAAATTTTCCACAAAAATGATTTTTTAGTCCCAAATTTTTGAATTTTCCCAAGGAAATTGGACCCCAAAAGTTGTTGTCCAATTTGTCCTGAGTACGCTGATACCCCATATGTGGGGGGGGGAACTGTTTGGGTGCACGGCAGGGCTTGGAAAGGAAGTAGTAACGTTTTGGAATGCAGACCTTGATGGGGGTCATGTTCCGTTTGCAGTGCCCCAGATGAGCCTAAACAGTGGAAACCCCCCACAAGTGACCCCATTTTTGAAACTATACCCCCTAAGGAACTTATCTAGATCTTTGGTGAGCACTTTGAACCCCAAGTGCTTCACACAAGTTTATAATGCCCGGGCATGAAAATAAAAAATCCTATTTTTTTCCCACAAAAATTATCTTTTAGTCACTAATTTTTTATTTTCTCAAGGGTAACAGGAGAAATTGGACCACATAAGTTGTTGTCCAATTTGTCCTGAGTACGCTGATACCCCATATGTGGGTGGGAACCACTGTTTGGGCGCACGGCAGAGCTCGGAATGGAAGGAGCACCATTTGACTTTTTCCAACCAAAATTGGCTGGAATTGAGATTGGATGCCATGTTGCATTTGGAGAGCCCCTGATGTGCCTAAACAGTGGAAACCCCCCACAAATGACCCCTTTTTGGAAACTAGACCCCTAAGGAACTTTTCTAGATCTTTGGTGAGCAATTTGAACCCCCAAGTGCTTCACACAAGTTTATAACGTAGAGCCGTAAAATTTAAAAATCATATTTTTTCCACAAAAATGATCTTTTCACCCCAATTTTTATTTTTCCAAGGGTAACAAGACTCCAAAAGTTATTGTGCAATTTGTCCTGAGTGCGCTGATACCCCATATGTGGGGGTAAACCACTGTTTGGGTGCATGGCAGAGTTTGGAAGGGAAGGAGCGCCGTCTGACTTTTTCAACGCAGAATTGGCTGGACGCCATGTCGTGTTTGGAGAGCTCCTGATCTGCCTAAACAGTGGAAACCCCCATAAATGATGCCATTTTGGAAACTAGACCCCTCAAGGAACTTATCTAGATGTGTGGTGAGAACTTTTAACCCCCAGGTGTTTCACTAAAGTTTATAACGTACAGCCGTAAAATAAAAAATCTTTTTTTTTTTTACAAAAATGATTTTTTCGTCCCCAATATTTTATTTTCACAAGGGTAACAGAAGAAGTTGGAACCCAAAAGTTGTTGTCCAATTTGTCCTGAGTACGCTGATACCCAATATGTGGGAGAAAACTACTGTATGGGCGCACGTCAGGGCTCGGAAGGGAAGTAGTGACGTTTTGGATTGCAGACTTTGATGGAATGGTCTGGGGGCGTCATGTCACATTTGGAGAGCCCCTGATGCACCTATACAGTGGAAACCCCCCACAAGTGACCCCATTTTGGCAAATATACCCCACAAGGAACTTATCTAGATGTGTGGTGAGCACTTTGAACCCCGAATTGCTTCACAGAAGTTTATAACGTACAGCCGTAAAAATAAAAATCTTTTTTTTTTTTACAAAAATGATTTTTTCGCCCCCAATATTTTATTCTCACAAGGGTAACAGAAGAAATTGGAACCCAAAAGTTGTTGTCCAATTTGTCCTGAGTACGCTGATACCCAATATGTGGGAGAAAACTACTGTATGGGCGCACGTCAGGGCTCGGAAGGGAAGTAGTGACGTTTTGGATTGCAGACTTTGATGGAATGGTCTGGGGGCGTCATGTCGCATTTGGAGAGCCCCTGTGTAATGTATGTAGTACAGTTCATATAGCGTCTTGTGCTTGGGTGCGATGAAAATACATGAGACACAGGTTTGATATAGAAAGTCTTGTATTACTTCATACAAGTTGGCAAAAATAGTCACACAGTTTGCAGACACAGAAGCAGGAGACACAGCAGGCCAGAGTAATCTAAGCTCAGCAATCACTCTCCACAACAGGTTCAGGATCTTCTTCTCTGTTACCGTAAGTCCATGCAAACGTGGGTCTTTCAAAGAGCAGGTGTAATGTATGTAGTACAGTTCATATAGCGTCTTGTGCTTGGGTGCGATGAAAATACATGAGACACAGGTTTGATATAGAAAGTCTTGTATTACTTCATACAAGTTGGCAGAAATAGTCACACAGTTTGCAGACACAGAAACAGGAGACACAGCAGGCCAGAGTAATCCAAGCTCAGCAATCACTCTCCAATACAGATTCAGGATCTTCTTCTCTGTTACCGTAAGTCCATGCAAACGTGGGTCTTTCAAAGAGCAGGGTTCAGAGTCCACAAGTGCTTCAGAGTTCCTCAGTAGGAATAGCTGGAGTACAAGGTCCAAGGCTTACAGGAGTCAAGTCACAGGTTCACTGCAGGCTAGATTCTGAAGCACTGATTGCTCAGCTGTGGCTGCTTAAGAAGCAAAGGAGAGAATCAGGGCGGGAACATGCAAGCTGGAAACTCCATTTTGACTGAGGGCAAGATAGCTGCAGCAAGACAGAAAGTAAAATGGCTGACGAACAAACTGAGTTTCAGGAATAATACATAGAACCTTACATTACTCCCCCCTTAAGGACAACCTCCGGATGACCTCAGACCAGGCTTGTGTGGGTACCTCTGATGAAACTGACGGAGCAAGCGAGGAGCATTAACGTTATTGACCGGTTCCCATGAGTTGTCCTCCACTGGGTAGCCCTGCCATTTAATCAGATATTGTAACTGATTTCTATACAACCTGGAATCTAAAATCCTTTCACCCCACAAATTCTTCCTGACCATCGACTAGCACTGGGTCAGGGCAAGGAGAGGAACATCCAGGAAACGTATTGGGTGTCGCAGCCTTTAGTAGGGATACATGAAAGACAGGGTGGATTCTCATAGTTCTGGGCAGTTGAAGACGACAAGCAACGGCACTTATAATTTTACTGATTTTATAGGGTCCAATGTACTTATGTCCCAACTTAGACGATGGAATCCTTAACTTAAGATTTCTGGTTGACAGCCAGACCAAGTCTCCTACCTTGAAAGCTGGTGCAGGTTTACGAAATTTATCTGCTGCTTTCTTGTACCTTTCTTGAGCCGATTCCAGATTTTCCTTTAGAAGATCCATATTCTTCTGTAAAGACGTGATTCTTTCAGCCACTGCTGGTAAAGGCGTTTCTATGGGAAATCGTGGTAGAATGTTAGGATGATAACCTAGATTAGAGTAAAAAGGAGACTGTTTAGTGGAGGCACTCTGAGAGTTGTTATACGAGAACTCAGCTAATGGAAGTAGATCCACCCAATCATCCTGTAGGTGGCAGATAAAGCAGCGGAGATACTGCTCCAGGGTTTGATTGGTTCGTTCGGTCTGTCCATTAGTCTGGGGATGAAAAGCAGAAGAAAGGTTTACTTTAATGTCCAATGCTGCACAGAAATTTTGCCAAAACCTAGAAGTGAATTGCACCCCTCGATCCGAAATAACCTCATCCGGTACTCCATGTAAGCGAAACACATCTTTAATCATCAAATCTGATGTCTGTTTTGCAGTGGGTAAGCCGACACAAGGGATAAAATGAGCTGCCTTTGTTAGACGGTCAACCACCACTAGAATGGTGTTCTTCCCCTGAGAGGTTGGTAACTCCACAATGAAGTCCATAGAAATGGATCCCCACGGGCGGGACGGGGTGGGAAGAGGCTGTAACAGACCAGTTGGTGAGGAGCGAGGTGTTTTGCATCTTGCACAGACCTCACATGAAGTGACATAATTCAAAACATCCTTCCTGCAAGTGGGCCACCAAAAGAAACGAGAAAGAAATTCCTGTGTCTTTAGAATTCCTCTATGCCCAGCTATCTTGGAATCGTGAATGAGTTGCAATACTCTTAATCTGACTGTTTCAGGAATATACAGACGTTGTCCCTGAATCCACACACCATTCTTAAAGACAAGACTTACGTCCCTTGGGGGTTGTGCCAAAAAGGAATCCGCATGGTATGCTTCCTTGATGTCCTTAAGTAGGTCTTGATTATGAATTACTCCTAGGAATCTAGAGTCAGGAAGAATAGTCTTAGGAGGAGTAATTGGACGTGTCTCTGCTGAGTAAATCCTAGAGAGTGCATCAGCCTTTCCATTGCGCGATCCTAGTCTATAAGAGATGATAAAATTAAATTGGTTTAAGAAAAGATTCCAGCGAGCCTGGCGAGGAGTCAGGCACTTAGCCGACCTGATAAACTCAAGGTTACGATGGTCTGTCAGGACGACTATTTGCTGTGCAGCTCCCTGAAGAAGGTGTCTCCATTCTTTGAAGGCGGCAATAATGGCCAACAACTCTCTATTGCCCACATCGTAGTTCCTCTCAGCCGAAGACAACTGCTGGGAAAAGAAGGCACAGGGATGCAAGACATTCTTCTCACCTGTTCTCTGAGAGAGTATAGCTCCAACGGCACAGTCTGAAGCATCCACCTCTATTATGAAGGCAAGCTCGGGGTTGGGATGTACTAGGATAGCTGCAGTGGTAAATTTATCTTTTAGACGGGAAAATGCTTCCTGGGCTTGGGGAGTCCAGGAAAACCTAGACTCTTTCCGGGTAAGTTGAGTGATAGGTGACACTACCTCAGAGAAATTTCTAATGAAACGTCTATAGAAGTTGGCAAACCCGATGAAGCGCTGTACCTCCTTCACATTTCTAGGACTTGGCCAATCCTTGATGGCTTGGGTTTTGCTTCCATCCATACTAATTCCTTGTGTAGACAGTACATACCCCAGAAATTGAATTTCGGTCCTATGGAATTCACACTTTTCAAGTTTGATGTAAAGATGATTTTGTCTTAGACGTTCCAAGACCATTCTCACATGTCCATGATGTTCCTCTGTGGAGTTAGAAAAAATTAGAATATCATCCAAATAAATTACCACGAATGTATCTAGGAGATCCCTGAAGATGTCATTCACCAAGTGTTGGAAAGTGGCTGGGGCGGTACTCAGACCAAAAGGCATAACTAGATATTCAAAGTGTCCATAGCGTGACCTGAATGCAGTCTTCCATTCATCCCCAGGTCTAATACGGACTAAGTTATAGGCCCCACGAAGATCTAGTTTAGAAAAAATTTTGGCATGTCGCACTCTCTCCAATAACTCAGGGATTAAAGGCAATGGATAACGGTTTCTAATAGTAACCTTATTGAGTTCCCTATAGTCTACGCATGGTCTCAGAGATCCATCTTTCTTCTTTACAAAGAAGATGGGTGCACCTGCAGGAGATGAAGAGGGGCGTATGAAGCCCTTGGCTAGATTTTCATCTATGTAATCCTTTAAAGCCTTTAGCTCGGGCCCCGCCAGGGGGTAGATCTTACCAAAAGGTATCTCTGCTCCAGGCAATAATTCAATTGGACAATCATATGGACGGTGAGGAGGAAGCTGGTCAGCGTTCTTCTTGTCACATAAATCCACATAGTCCTGGTATACAGCTGGTAGTTCAGGGACTGACATGATTCCTTTAGGAACAGAGCAAGCTGAAACTTTTGGACTCATCTGTTTCTCTGGAAAGTGTAATTCCTTGGTCTCCCAGTTAATGGTAGGATTCTAGCCTGCAGCCATGGTAGCCCTAGAATAATGGGAAAGTGTGGAGAAGAGATAAGCATAAAGGACAGTTTCTCTTGATGATCTTTACCCATAAGAACCCTCAAAGGCTCTGTTTCCTGATCCACTGGTCCAGAGGTCAGCAGGGAGCCATCCACAGTTTCCATCTGTACTGGAGTAGCCTTCTTCACTGAACGTATTCCCTGCTTCAGAGCAAAGGAGACATCCATAAAATTTCCACTTGCCCCTGAGTCGATCATAGCAGAGCTAGACACCCAAGCTGAGTCAACCCAGAGTTTGATGGAAAGAAAGCAATGAGAATTGTTTTTCTTACAACTCAGCTGGGACACCGCTGAGGAAACTTGAAAAATGGCAGCGTTTACACAGTCAACGTCCTCAGAGGTAACGGAGTTTAAGTCCGAGAAATCAAGATCTGTTGCTGCAGATCTCTCTGGAGCCTGAGGCTCGGACCTGACAGATCCCCTCTCGCAACACTCACAATGAATGAGTGCTGCAGTAGTCTTACGAGAACGGCTGGGGCAGTTTATAATGAAGTGCCCTGACTTACCACAATAGAAACATAGATTCTCCTTAAAACGATGTTCCTTGCGTGCATCACTAACTCGTCGTTGTAAAGAGTCTACCTGCATGGGTTCAGGTTCCCGTGTAATCCTACTCAAAGGATCCTTAGCTGGAGAGGAAGGTAGGAAAAGGTTAGTACGATTGCTTTCGAACCATCTCTCTTGCCTGCGTTCAGTCAGACGAGTATCAATACGGATGCAGTAGTTAATAAAGTCACCTAACGCAGTGGGAGGGTCGGCACGAGCAAGTTCATCCTTAATCAGTGGAGATAACCCCTTTCGAAAAATAGATTTTTTGGCGGAACTGTCCCAGGTGGTATCAAGGGCCCATCTCCTGAAATCCAAGGCATATTCAGCTACCGAGTGCTTACCTTGGCGCAAAGCTAACATGGCTGCTTCAGCTGTTGCACCTCGATTGGGGTCATCAAACACCTGCCCCATGGCTGAAATAAAATCATCAAGGTGATTCAAACAATCATCCTCAGTCTCAATCAGAGGGTTTGCCCACATTAAAGCCTTGTTGGTAAGCAACATAATTATAGTAAGCACCTTAGATCGTTCAGTGGGAAATTGTGAAGCATGTGCAGAAAAAAAAAGATTGCATTGATTAATAAATCCCCTGAATTTCTCACGTTCACCGCCAAAACGAAAAGGGGGCAACTTGGGAATCCCAGCACTCGGGGCTACGGCAGGAGCCTGGACTCGCCCCTCTAGAACCTCAATCCTGGCTCGCAAATCCTGGGTAGTCTGTCCAACCACTTGCAAATTGTGATTATTGAGGTCCTGTAGATTTGTAAAACGGGTCTTTATATTCTGCAAATCTGCAAGGATATTATCAGTCACTCCGCAAAGTTCCTTTATGCGGGCCTCCATTTTCCAGATCTTTTAAGACAGGATTACTGGAAGAAGAGGAGAGAGAAAAAAAAACAATAGTGTTCACCTGTGGCAACACTGCAGAGAGAAAAAAAAATTAAGGGAACTGCTCACCTGGAATGGTTGTGAGGAGTCACAACCACTATCATCACAGAAAGTTTCAACCAGACATCTGATATCCAGAGTTACAGCAGACAAAAAAGAGAAAAGAAAGGAAAAAAAAAAAAAACAATAGTGTTTACCTGTGGTAACACTGCAAAAAGAAAAAACTTAAGGGAATTGCTCACCTGGAATGGTTGTGAGAAGTCACAACCACTGTCATCACAGAAAGTACAACCGGACGTCTGATATCCACAGTACAGCAGACACAGCCTTCCAGACCCAGCAGACACTAACGTTTTGGCTTCAGAATCTTGTAATGTATGTAGTACAGTTCATATAGCGTCTTCTGCTTGGGTGCGATGAAAACACAGGAGTCACAGGTTTGATATAGAAAAGTCCTGTATTACTTCATACAAGTTGGCAGAATAGTCACACAGTTTGCAGACACAGAAACAGGAGACACAGCAGGCCAGAGTAATCCAAGCTCAGCAATCACTCTCCAATACAGATTCAGGATCTTCTTCTCTGTTACCGTAAGTCCATGCAAACGTGGGTCTTTCAAAGAGCAGGGTTCTGAGTCCACAAGTGCTTCAGAGTTCCTCAGTAGGAATAGCTGGAGTACAAGGTCCAAGGCTTACAGGAGTCAAGTCACAGGTTCACTGCAGGCTAGATTCTGAAGCACTGATTGCTCAGCTGTGGCTGCTTAAGAAGCAAAGGAGAGAATCAGGGCGGGAACATGCAAGCTGGAAACTCCATTTTGACTGAGGGCAAGATAGCTGCAGCAAGACAGAAAGTAAAATGGCTGACGAACAAACTGAGTTTCAGGAATAATACATAGAACCTTACAGCAGGGTTCAGAGTCCACAAGTGCTTCAGAGTTCCTCAGTAGGAATAGCTGGAGTACAAGGTCCAAGGCTTTAGGAGTCAGGTCACAGGTTCACTGCAGGCTAGATTCTGAAGCACTGATTGCTCAGCTGTGGCTGCTTAAGAAGCAAAAGGAGAGAATCAGGGCGGGAACATGCAAGCTGGAAACTCCATTTTGACTGAGGGCAAGATAGCTGCAGCAAGACAGAAAGTAAAATGGCTGACGAACAAACTGAGTTTCAGGAACATGTACACAGAACCTTACATTACTCCCCCCTTAGGGACAACCTCCGGATGACCTCAGGCCAGGCTTGTGTGGGTACCTCTGATGAAACTGACGGAGCAAGCGAGGAGCATTAACGTTATTGACTGGTTCCCATGAGTTGTCCTCCACTGGGTAGCCCTGCCATTTAATCAGATATTGTAACTGATTTCTATACAACCTGGAATCTAAAATCCTTTCCACCACAAATTCTTCCTGACCATCGACTAGCACTGGGTCAGGGCAAGGAGAAGAACGTCCAGGAAACGTATTGGGTGTCGCAGCCTTTAGTAGGGATACATGAAAGACAGGGTGAATTCTCATAGTTCTGGGCAGTTGAAGACGACAAGCAACGGCACTTATAATTTTACTGATTTTATAGGGTCCAATGTACTTATGTCCCAACTTAGACGATGGAATCCTTAACTTAAGATTTCTGGTTGACAGCCAGACCAAGTCTCCTACCTTGAAAGCTGGTGCAGGTTTACGAAATTTATCTGCTGCTTTCTTGTACCTTTCTTGAGCCGATTCCAGATTTTCCTTTAGAAGATCCATATTCTTCTGTAAAGACGTGATTCTTTCAGCCACTGCTGGTAAAGGCGTTTCTATGGGAAATCGTGGTAGAATGTTAGGATGATAACCTAGATTAGAGTAAAAAGGAGACTGTTTAGTGGAGGCACTCTGAGAGTTGTTATACGAGAACTCAGCTAATGGAAGTAGATCCACCCAATCATCCTGTAGGTGGCAGATAAAGCAGCGGAGATACTGCTCCAGGGTTTGATTGGTTCGTTCGGTCTGTCCATTAGTCTGGGGATGAAAAGCAGAAGAAAGGTTTACTTTAATGTCCAATGCTGCACAGAAATTTTGCCAAAACCTAGAAGTGAATTGCACCCCTCGATCCGAAATAACCTCATCCGGTACTCCATGTAAGCGAAACACATCTTTAATCATCAAATCTGATGTCTGTTTTGCAGTGGGTAAGCCGACACAAGGGATAAAATGAGCTGCCTTTGTTAGACGGTCAACCACCACTAGAATGGTGTTCTTCCCTTGAGAGGTTGGTAACTTCACAATGAAGTCCATAGAAATGGATTCCCACGGGCGGGATGGGGTGGGAAGAGGCTGTAACAGACCAGTTGGTGAGGAGCGAGGTGTTTTGCATCTTGCACAGACTTCACATGAAGTGACATAGTTTAAAACATCCTTCCTGCAAGTGGGCCACCAAAAGAAACGAGAGAGAAATTCCTGTGTCTTTAGAATTCCTCTATGCCCAGCTATCTTGGAATCGTGAATGAGTTGCAATACTCTCAATCTGACTGTTTCAGGAATATACAGGCGTTGTCCCTGAATCCACACACCATTCTTAAAGACAAGACTTACGTCCCTTGGGGGTTGTGCCAAAAAGGAATCCGCATGGTATGCTTCCTTGATGTCCTTAAGTAGGTCTTGATTATGAATTACTCCTAGGAATCTAGAGTCAGGAAGAATAGTCTTAGGAGGAGTAATTGGACGTGTCTCTGCTGAGTAAATCCTAGAGAGTGCATCAGCCTTTCCATTGCGCGATCCTGGTCTATAAGAAATGATAAAATTAAATTGGTTTAAGAAAAGATTCCAGCGAGCCTGGCGAGGAGTCAGGCACTTAGCCGACCTGATAAATTCAAGGTTACGATGGTCTGTCAGGACGACTATTTGCTGTGCACTCCCTGAAGAAGGTGTCTCCATTCTTTGAAGGCGGCAATAATGGCCAACAACTCTCTATTGCCCACATCGTAGTTCCTCTCAGCCGAAGACAACTGCTGGGAAAAGAAGGCACAGGGATGCAAGACATTCTTCTCACCTGTTCTCTGAGAGAGTATAGCTCCAACGGCACAGTCTGAAGCATCCACCTCTATTATGAAGGCAAGCTCGGGGTTGGGATGTACTAGGATAGGTGCAGTGGTAAATTTATCTTTTAGACGGGAAAATGCTTCCTGGGCTAGGGGAGTCCAGGAGAACCTAGACTCTTTCCGGGTAAGTTGGGTAATAGGTGACACTACCTCAGAGAAATTTCTAATGAAACGTCTATAGAAGTTGGCAAACCCGATGAAGCGCTGTACCTCCTTCACATTTCTAGGACTTGGCCAATCCTTGATGGCTTGGGTTTTGCTTCCATCCATACTAATTCCTTGTGTAGACAGTACATACCCCAGAAATTGAATTTCGGTCCTATGGAATTCACACTTTTCAAGTTTGATGTAAAGATGATTTTGTCTTAGACGTTCCAAGACCATTCTCACATGTCCATGATGTTCCTCTGTGGAGTTAGAAAAAATTAGAATATCATCCAAATAAATTACCACGAATGTATCTAGGAGATCCCTGAAGATGTCATTCACCAAGTGTTGGAAAGTGGCTGGGGCGGTACTCAGACCAAAAGGCATAACTAGATATTCAAAGTGTCCATAGCGTGACCTGAATGCAGTCTTCCATTCATCCCCAGGTCTAATACGGACTAAGTTATAGGCCCCACGAAGATCTAGTTTAGAGAAAATTTTGGCATGTCGCACTCTCTCCAATAACTCAGGGATTAAAGGCAATGGATAACGGTTTCTAATAGTAACCTTATTGAGTTCCCTATAGTCTACGCATGGTCTCAGAGATCCATCTTTCTTCTTTACAAAGAAGATGGGTGCACCTGCAGGAGATGAAGAGGGGCGTATGAAGCCCTTGGCTAGATTTTCGTCTATGTAATCCTTTAAAGCCTTTAGCTCGGGCCCCGCCAGGGGGTAGATCTTACCAAAAGGTATCTCTGCTCCAGGCAATAATTCAATTGGACAATCATATGGACGGTGAGGAGGAAGCTGGTCAGCGTTCTTCTTGTCACATAAATCCACATAGTCCTGGTATACAGCTGGTAGTTCAGGGACTGACATGGTTCCTTTAGGAACAGAGCAAGCTGAAACTTTTGGACTCATCTGTTTCTCTGGAAAGTGTAATTCCTTGGTCTCCCAGTTAATTTGGTAGGATTCTGAGCCTGCAGCCATGGTAGCCCTAGAATAATGGGAAAGTGGGGAGAAGAGATAAGCATAAAGGACAGTTTCTCTTGATGATCTTTACCCATAAGAACCCTCAAAGGCTCTGTTTCCTGATCCACTGGTCCAGAGGTCAGCAGGGAGCCATCCACAGTTTCCATCTGTACTGGAGTAGCCTTCTTCACTGAACGTATCCCCTGTTTCAGAGCAAAGGAGACATCCATAAAATTTCCACTTGCCCCTGAGTCGATCATAGCAGAGCTAGACACCCAAGCTGAGTCAACCCAGAGTTTGATGGAAAGAAAGCAATGAGAAATGTTTTTCTTACAACTCAGCTGGGACACCGCTGAGGAAACTTGAAAAATGGCAGCGTTTACACAGTCAACGTCCTCAGAGGTAACGGAGTTTAAGTCCGAGAAATCAAGATCTGTTGCTGCAGATCTCTCTGGAGCCTGAGGCTCGGACCTGACAGATCCCCTCTCGCAACACTCACAATGAATGAGTGCTGCAGTAGTCTTACGAGAACGGCTGGGGCAGTTTATAATGAAGTGCCCTGACTTACCACAATAGAAACATAGATTTTCCTTAAAACAATGTTCCTTGCGTGCATCACTAACCCGTCGTTGTAAAGAGTCTACCTGCATGGGTTCAGGTTCAGGTTCCCGTGTAATCCTACTCAAAGGTTCCTTAGCTGGAGAGGAAGGTAGGAAAAGGTTAGTGCGATTGCTTTCGAACCATCTCTCTTGCCTGCGTTCAGTCAGACGAGTATCAATATGGATGCAGTAGTTAATAAAGTCACCTAACGCAGTGGGAGGGTCGGCACGAGCAAGTTCATCCTTAATCAGTGGAGATAACCCCTTTCGAAAAATAGATTTTTTGGCGGAACTGTCCCAGGTGGTATCAAGGGCCCATCTCCTGAAATCCAAGGCATATTCAGCTACCGAGTGCTTACCTTGGCGCAAAGCTAACATGGCTGCTTCAGCTGTTGCACCTCAATTGGGGTCATCAAACACCTGCCCCATGGCTGAAATAAAAGCATCAAGGTGATTCAAACAATCATCCTCAGTCTCAATCAGAGGGTTTGCCCACATCAAAGCCTTGTTGGTAAGCAACATAATTATAGTAAGCACCTTAGATCGTACAGTGGGAAATTGTGAAGCATGTGCAGAAAAAAAAAGATTGCATTGATTAATAAATCCCCTGAATTTCTCACGTTCACCGCCAAAACGAAAAGGGGGCAACTTAGGAATCCCAGAACTTGGGGCTACGGCAGGAGCCTGGACTCGCTCCTCTAGAACCTCAATCCTGGCTCGCAAATCCTGGGCAGTCTGTCCAAACACTTGCAAATTATGATTAGTGAGGTCCTGTAGGCTTGAAAAACGGGTCTTTATATTCTGCAAATCTGCAAGGATATTATCAGTCACTCCGCAAAGTTCCTTTATGCGGGCCTCCATTTTCCAGATCTTTTAAGACAGGAGTACTGGAAGAAGAGGAGAGGAGAAAAAAAAAACAATAGTGTTTACCTGTGGTAACACTGCAGAGAGAAAAAAAATTAAGGGAACTGCTCACCTGGAATGGTTGTGAGAAGTCACAACCACTATCATCACAGAAAGTTCACCCGGACATCTGATATCCACAGTTACAGCAGACAAAAAAGAGAAAAGAGAAAAAAAAAAAAAAACAATAGTGTTTACCTGTGGTAACACTGCAGAAAAAAAAAACACTTAAGGGAATTGCTCACCTGGAATGGTTGTGAGAAGTCACAACCACTGTCATCACAGAAAGTACAACCGGACATCCGATATCCACAGTTACAGCAGACACAGCCTTTCCAGACCCAGCAGACACTAACGTTTTGGCTTCAGAATCTTGTAATGTATGTAGTACAGTTCATATAGCGTCTTGTGCTTGGGTGCGATGAAAATACATGAGACACAGGTTTGATATAGAAAGTCTTGTATTACTTCATACAAGTTAGCAAAAATAGTCACACAGTTTGCAGACACAGAAGCAGGAGACACAGCAGGCCAGAGTAATCTAAGCTCAGCAATCACTCTCCACAACAGGTTCAGGATCTTCTTCTCTGTTACCGTAAGTCCATGCAAACGTGGGTCTTTCAAAGAGCAGGGTTCAGAGTCCACAAGTGCTTCAGAGTTCCTCAGTAGGAATAGCTGGAGTACAAGGTCCAAGGCTTTAGGAGTCAGGTCACAGGTTCACTGCAGGCTAGATTCTGAAGCACTGATTGCTCAGCTGTGGCTGCTTAAGAAGCAAAAGGAGAGAATCAGGGCGGGAACATGCAAGCTGGAAACTCCATTTTGACTGAGGGCAAGATAGCTGCAGCAAGACAGAAAGTAAAATGGCTGACGAACAAACTGAGTTTCAGGAACATGTACACAGAACCTTACACCCTGATGCGCCTAAACAGTGGAAAACCCCACAAGTGACCCCATTTTGGAAAATAGACCCCACAAGGAACTTGTCTAGATGTGTGGTGAGCACTTTGAACCCCGAAGTGCTTCACAGAAGTTTATAACGCACAGCCGTAAAAATAAAAAATCCTTTTTTTTTTTGCAAAAATGATTTTTTTGCCCCAATATTTTATTTTTACAAGGGTAACAGGAGAAATTGGACCCCAAAAGTTGTTGTCCAATTTGTCCTGAGTACGCTGATATCCAATATGTGGGAGAAAACTACTGTATGGGTACACGTCAGGGCTCGGAAGGGAAGTAGTGACGTTTTGGATTGCAGACTTTGATGGAATGGTCTGGGGGGTCATGTCGCATTTGGAGAGCCCCTGATGCGCCTAAACAGTGGAAATCCCCAACAAGTGACCCCATTTTGGAAAATAGACCCCACAAGGAACTTATCTAGATGTGTGGTGAGCGCTATGAAGCCCCAAGTGCTTCACAGAAGTTTATAATGTACAGCCGTAAAAACAAAAAAATATTTTTTTTTGTACAAAAATGATATTTTCGCCCCCAGTTTTTTATTTTCCCAAGGGTAGCAGAAGAAATAGGACAAATTGCACAATAACTCTTGGGGTCAAGAGTACGCTGATACCCCATATGTGGGGATAAACTACTGTTTGGACGCATGGCAGAGCTGAGAAGTGAAGGAGCACCGTTTGACTTTTTCAACGCAGAATTGGCTGGAATTGAGATCAGACGCCATGTCACATTTGGAGAGCCTCTGATGTGCCTAAACAGCGGAAACCCCCCAATTCTAACTCCAACCCTAACCCCAACACACCCCTAACCCTAGTCCCAACCCTAACCACAAACCTAACCCTAACACACCCCTAATCCCAACCCTAACCCTAATCCTAACTTTAGCGCCAACCCTAACCCTAACTTTAGCCGCAACCCTAACCCTAACCCTAATGGGAAAATGGAAATAAATACTTTTTTTTAATTTTATTATTTTTCCCTTACTAAGGGGGTGATAAAGGGGGGTTTGATTTACTATTTATAGCGGGTTTTTATGATTGGCAGCTGTCACGCTAAAAGACGCTTTTTATTGCAAAAATAGTTTTTGCATCATCACATTTTGAGAGCTATAATTTTTGCATATTTTGGCCCACAGAGTCATGTGAGGTCTTATTTTTTGCGGGACGAGTTGACGTTTTTATTGGTACCATTTATGAGCACGTGACATTTTTTGATCGCTTTTTATTTCGATTTTTGGGAGGTTAGAATGAACAAAAATCAGCAATTCATGAATTTCTTTTGGGGGAGGCGTTTATACCGTTCCGCGTGTGGTAAAATTGATAAAGCAGTTTTATTCTTCGGGTCAGTACGATTATGGCGATACCTCATTTATATTATTTTTCATGTTTTGGCGCTTTTATAGAATAAAAACAATTTTATATAAAAAATAATTATTTTTGCATCGCTTTATTCTGCGAGCTATAACTTTTTTATTTTTTCGCTGATGATGCTTTATGATGGCTCATTTTTTGCGGGACAAGATGACGTTTTCAGCAGTACCATGTTTTTTATATCGGTCTTTTTGATCGCGTGTTATTCCACTTTTTGTTCGGCGGTATGATGATAAAGCATTGATTTTTTGCTTCGTTTTTTTTTTTTTTTTAAGGGGTTCACTAAAGGGGTTAACTAGTGGGACAATTTTATAGGGGGGGTCGTTACGGACGCGGCGATACCAAATATGTGTACTTTTATTGCTTTGTTTTTTTTATTTACAGGAAGAAGTGAATTTATTGGGGAATATATATATTTTTTTTTATTTATTTTGGATTTTTTTTTATAACATGTTTATTTTTATTTTTTTAACTTTTTTACTTTGTCCCAGGGTGGGACATCACAGTATTTTATCAGATCGCTGGTGTGACAGTGTGCACAGCACTCTGTCACACCAGCGATCGCACAGGCATAGATGCAGGCTTCTCAGTGCCTGCTCTCGGCAGGCACTGAGGTAGCCGCCCCCCTCCAGGACCCTGGCGCCATCTTGGATCCGGGTCCTGGGAGGGAGGAAGCCCTCAGAACAGCGCGATCACATCGCGCTGCTCTGAGGGTCTCAGGGGGGCGCGCAGGGAGCCCCAACCCTGCGCGATCCTCCCCTGTGCCCCCAGTACACCGCGATCATGTTTGATCGCGGTGTGCAAGGGGTTAATGTTCCGGGAGCGGTCCGTGACCATTCCTGACACACAGTCATGGGTGTCAGCTGTGATAATCAGCTGACACCCGGCGGCGATTAGCTGCGCTCCCCTGAGGAGCGCAGCTGATCGCCTATGACGTACTATCCCGTCCCCGGTCATACGGGCCCAGGTACCATGGACGGGATAGTACGTCCGATGGCAGTAAGGGGTTAAGGAAAGAAGTGCACAGGCCTTCGCTGTGCACTGATACGCAAATGTGAACCCGGCCTAATAGACAGGATGTTTTAGAAACTGGAATAACCCTTTTTTATGGACTCTGTGTCCAGCACTTACGGGGTCATTATAGTTGACATTTCTAAGGGCAGAGACAGTTTTAGACAAAGAGGGTCCCTGGGCAAAAGTTTAAAGTAGGGCCCTAAATGCTCACATATTGCATCATCACACAGAAACATTTCTGTTGTATTACTGTACATGCACTGAGTTCAGACCGTTAAACGAGCGTGATAGACAATATTGAAGTTGTTCGACCCTGGTTTCCCGACCTCGTTACATCAGCTGAGGAAGAATGATGGGTACAGATAGTCCTTGATACAGTATAATGCAGGTCCCATATAGTACATATAGTATAGTGCACTGACCATGGTCAGGGCCGCACCCGGGCAAGTTCCGGGGCCCTGAGCAGGCAGGGGGACCCACTCACAGTCGGGGACACCAGCATGCTATGGGGGCCCTCGAGCAGAGCAGCGGCCAGCGAGGAGAGGTGAGTATTTCATTTTTTTTATGTTTGCCGCAATATATGGAGACCATCATATGGGGCCTATCATACACTGGAGCATCATATATGGGGCTCATCGTACACTGGAGCATCATATATGGAGCATTACATGGGGCCTATCATACACTGGAGCATCATATATGAGGCCCATTATATATAGAGCATTATATGGGGCCAATCATACACTGGAGCATCATATATGGGACCCATTATATATGAAGCATTATATGGGGCCCATCATGCACTGAAGCATCTTATATGGGGCCCATCATATACTGGAACATCAAATGAGGCCCATTATAAATGGAACATCATATGGGGCCCATTATATATGGAGCATCATTTGGGGCCTATTATATATGGAGCATCTTATAGGGTCCATTATATATGGAGCATTATATGGGGCCCATTATATATGGAGCATTATATGGGGTTCATTATTCAGTATGGAGCTCTATGTTGTGACCAGAATATTGTATGGAGCAATATATGGAGCTCATTATTCTGCATGGAGCACTATGGGGTGCCCATAATACTGTATGGAGCAATATATGGAGCTCATTGTTCTGCATGGAGCACTATGAGGTGCCCATAATACTGTATGGATGACTATACTGTTTGTCTTTTGAGCTATTGTTGAATTTACAATAGATATCACTCATGTAATGTATGAAGTAAGTGAAATGTTTGGCATTGTACTACACCTATATTTCTCTGCCATATCTGTGCATCATGAATTGTGGTATGTGTTAAAGGGGCCCATTGAGACTCTTGCCCTGGGCCCATAAAAACCTGGAGCCGACACAGTATAGTGCAGTCCACCACACACAGTGTAATGCAGTCTCCCACACACAGTATAATGCAGACCCCCTATGTACAGTATAATGCAGCCCCACATACACAGTATAATGCAGTCCCCCACACAGTATAATGCAGCCCCCACACACACAGTATAATGCAGCCCCCCACATACACAGTATAGTGCAGCCTACCACACAGTATAATGCAGCCCCCGCACACACACAGTATAATGCAGTCCCCCCACACAATATAATGTAGCACCCATATACACAGTATAGTGCAGTTCCCTCACGCACAGCATAATGCAGCCCTTCACACACAGTATAATGCAGTCCACAAACACAGTATAATGCAGCCCCCTCACACACAGTATAATGCAGCACCCTCACACACAGTATAATGCAGTCCCCCCACACAGTATAATGCAGTCCTCCCACACAGTATAATGCAGGCCCCCACACACACAGTATAATGCAGCCCTCCTATACACACAGTATAGTGCAGCCCCACACACAGTATAATGCAGCCCCCACGCACACAGTATAGTTCAACCACGCAACACAGCATAATGCAACACACACTCATCAGCTCCACTGCTGGCACATGCTGAGTCAGAGGCAGAGGGGAGTGATGGGAGAGGGAGTGCCATCTGACGCTCTCTCTTCTCCATCACTGCTTTCAACTGTATTGGCATCTATAAGTTGAATGTGGGGGATTAGGGGGCACCAGGCCCCTCTTACTCACAGGTCCCATAACACCCGCGTGGTGTTCCACTATTAGCGGCACGCCACTGGCTGAGGGCCCCTGGAGGACCGGGGGTCCTAGACAGCTGCCTGGTCTGCCTTCCCCTAACTCTGGCCCTCTTTAAGGGCAACGAAGGGAACCCATGGCTGGCATAGAGAATAGAGAGCTCAGGCAGAAACTTATAACAATTCTTTGACTATGGGAAATTGGTTGGTACAATAGGGGAAATGTAATAGCTGACACAGTCTATGCCTTTATTATGTGACTGATTATGCCTGCACTGCAGCATGCCCTTTTCTGGGGGTAAACATGAATATGTGTGGGTGGGGAGTCGTACCTACAGTGGAGAAAATAAGTATTTGCTACACTGCCAATTTTGCACCCTCAGCTCCGGGCCCGCAGCATCGGTAAGAACAGTGTTCAGTTTATAAGACGCACCCCATTTTCCCCTAATTTTGGGGATTATAAAAGTGCATTTTATAATCCGAAAAATATGATAGTTATTCATGAAATAAAATGCAATTTAATTATGTAAAAATCATACAATGTGATTTGCTGTTTTTTCTTTTTAGGCTGTGGTTCCACGGTCCGGAACCACAGCGCTTTGGACGGAGCGGAAATTCCGCTCTGTCTAAGCCCGCCCCCTTTGTGACGCGCGCTCTTTCCGGAGGTGTTCAGGACACCTCCGGAACACCTCCGGAAAGAACGCAGGGCTACATAGGCCTGTGTGAAATTCTGTTGCGGCGACGCACCGTCGCCGCAACACGCGAGGACATGCTGCGGTCTGAAAAGACGCGCCGCATGTCCGTTTACGCAGGTCTGCCACCTGCGTGTTGTTACGCATAGTGGAGACGGGATTTCTTGAAATCCCCTCCACTATGCTGTAACATCTGGACGCTGCGTGTTTGGCGCTGCGCCAGCGCACAGCTCCAAACACGCAGCGTTTACTGATCGTGGAAACTCACCCTTAGATTCTGTCTCTCACAGGTGAAGTGTACCTACTATAAAAATTACAGACCTATCCATTCTCTGTAGGTGGGAAAACGTGCATTATTAGCAGTATATCAAATACTTATTTTCCCCGCTGTATATGAATTTAACTTTTAATTTCAGAAGATTGGACGGTATGTAGATTTATTTTCTGTTTTTATAGGATATTCCTCTAAGAAATTTCCATATGGGGAGTTATTTCCTTGCTGCGTTATACCTAGGACTAGCGCTGCTGATCAGCCGCCGAGTACGGTGGAAGCTACAATGAACTTGAAATTGTTATCGGCTGCAGTCCTGGATGTTCTCCAGCTAAAGCCTCTGAGATTACAAGTGCTGATCTATCAACGTTCACTCACATGTGACAGATAAACAGAAAATAGAACTTTCTTCTGCATTGTTAACACAACAGCTCCAGTTCATGCTGCTATTTGCAGACTGCACCTTCGCCTTTTGTTGTAGGCAAACCCCTGGAAGATTTCCATGTTTATACCTCTAATCGAAGGCTCTGTGTGAAACAAACCAGAATATGTGTTAACCCTTACATTCCCTAAAGTAAAGACTGAACCCGCGCTGGCGCCGTCCCCGTGACTGAAACCGGAACTCTGCGGGTGAATAAAGTTCATTTTCTCCCGGCAGCGTTCAGCTAAGTGCGGGACCCAAGCAGGTTAATAACGTAGCGTTTTCTCTGATGACAGGTTCCCTGTAAATGTTTTTCTTTTGGGGGCTTGAGGCTTCTCACACATGCAGAGGGTGAGTAATGCTGATGTTATTATCTTTCACTAGTGCAAGTCTATGGGCATAAAAAAACACATTATATTCTAATATTAAAAAAATATTTTTAAGGATTTCTTCTAGTTGCTGTACTTGGTCTTGGAAACCCTTACAAGTGTACGTGTACACAACGCCCAGAATCCACCTGAAAAAGAGCAGCAAAATCACCCCATAAAATACATATATTCCACAGCAATGTCAAGAAGATGTGCTCTGTCTTATGTAATGTCTTTTATACACGTCAGGATTCGGAAACGCTGAAGTAGGTAAAATAAGTAACAGTGAAGGTTGCCTGCGCCACCATCAGAACCAGGGCAAAGCTACCTGCAAAGCTGCTTCAGGAAAATGAAGAATGTATTGACATCAACATGATGCTCATACGATTCATTCCCGTAGCGGAGCAGGGATCCACAGACTCTCTGCTCCACTACCCTTTGTCGTAGTCTGCAAGATGTCAGCCTGCTGGCGCAGGCAGTGCACTGACTTCACTGTATTGCATCGTACAACAGCTCATACAAGTCATGAGAGGATATAATGGCTGCAGTGGATAAGCAATCAGGATTAGGTATTAGTGTTGTTTTTTGATAATAATAATCTTTATATAGCACTAACATATTCCGCAGCACTTTAAAGACATTATCATTGCTGACCCGATGAGGCTCACAATCTACATTCCCTATCATTATGTCTTTGAAGTGTGGGAGGAAACCGGAGTGCCCGGAGGAAACCCACGCAAACACAGGGGAACATACAAACTCCTTGCAGATGTTGTCCTTGGTGGGATTTGAACCCAGGACTCCAGCACTGCAAGGCTGCAGTGCTAACCACTGAACCAAGCTCAATTTTTGTGTTTTTTCTTTCCTTTGTATCATTGCTTTTTGCAAGCTGGGATGTGGCCTCCCTCTCCTGAGCTGGAAATTGTATATAAGGTTTCCCCAGACTGGTGTTTCACTGGTGGGGCCCAGTCCTCTTGTCAGTCCTCTTGTCACACACTGAGGTCGACATTGACCCATGGTAAGGTTTTTAATATGAGACAGTGTAGGCCTGTCCTGTCAGAGTTACCTTGTTGCCGTGGGATGACTTTATACTATATTTGATCAAAAACAGTATTGCTAAAAACTCTGTGTTATTTAAATGCACTTTTTGCTTTTTGCTTACTTAGTTACAGCAGAGTTTTGCTTACTTTTTCTTCTGTGGGTTAATGAAGGGGATCTTGTATGCTGCAATATATACTAATGGTATGCACTCAGTGTCGGACTGGCCCACCGGAGAACCGGAGGATTCTCCGGTGGGCCCTGGCATCTGGGGGGCCCTGGCACCTGCTGGCATACAGGGGCCAGTTGCCTAGGGCCCCCGCTGCTCCAGGGGCCCCCAGCCGGTGGCGTGTCGCTAATAGCGGCACACCACGCAGCTGCCATGGGGGGCCCGTGCCAGCGGAGCAGCAGCGGGTGACAGGAGGCAGGAGCCCCTGTCCCCGCTGCTAAAGAGAAATGAATATTCACTGCTTCCCACGCCCATGTGGGCATGGGAAGCAGTGAATATCATTACTTACCTGTCACCCGCTCCAACCGCTGAGCGCCGCTGTGTCATCGCGTCCTCTCTTGCTGCGATGTTCAGGCAGAGGGCGCGATGACGTCATCGCCGCGCCCCCTGCCTGAGCATTCACTGCCGGAGGACCGAAGACAGCGGCGCTCAGCAGTGGACCCGGTGACAGGTAAATATCGCAGGTGCCGGGGCCCTGAGCCAGCGGAGACACCGGCACCTCTCACCCATAGCGCGCCGGTGTCCCCGCCTGCTCAGGACACCAGCACCTGGCCCCCAGCGACGAGAGGTGAGTATGTCTTTTTTTTTTTTTTTTTGCAGCATCTATGGGGGCATAGTCTGTGGAGCATCTATGGGGGCATAATCTGTGGAGCATCTATGGGGGCATAATCTGTGGAGCATCTATGGGGGCATAATCTATGGGGGCATAATCTGTGGAGCATTTATGGGGGCATAATCTGTGGAGCATCTATGGGGGCATAATCTATGGGGGGCATAATCTATGGGGGCATAATCTATGGGGGGCATAATCTATGGGGGCATAATCTGTGGAGCATTTATGGGGGCATAATCTATGGGGGCATAATCTATGGGGGCATAATCTGTGGAGCATCTATGGGGGCATAATCTATGGGGGCATAATCTGTGGAGCATTTATGGGGGCATAATCTATGGGGGCATAATCTATGGGGGCATAACCTGTGGAGCATTTATGGGGGCATAATCTATGGGGGCATAATCTGTGGAGCATTTATGGGGGCATAATCTATGGGGGCATAATCTGTGGAGCATTTATGGGGGCATAATCTATGGGGGCATAATCTGTGGAGCATTTATGGGGGCATAATCTGTGGAGCATTTATGGGGCATAATCTATGGGGGCACAATCTATGGAGCTTTTATGGGGGCATAATCTAAGGAGCATTTATGGGGGCATAATCTATGGAGCATCTATGAGAGCACAATCTGTGGAGCACCTATGGGGCACAATCTATGGGGGCATAATACATGGGCAGCATATGGGGCACAATCTATGGAGCATCTTGTGGGGCATAATACATGGGGCAGCATATGGGGCATTGTAGCGTCGGCGTCCCTGCCCTCTGCTAGGCAGGGACGCTGTTCCCCTCACCCCTCTGCTCCGGGTCCGTCTTCCTCCTCCCGCTCTGCTGGTGGCGCGCGCTCCTTTCCGGCCACTGTGCTTAGGGCGCGCGCGCGCGCTCCCTTCCTCTTATAGGGGCCGCGCGCCCGAGCAATGTTGTTGCACTGTTCACTACTCTGCTTCAGCCCTTAGGCTCCGTTTCCAGATACCTGCCAGATTCCTGCCAGCCTGCAGTCTGTTACCTGTCTGCTTACCGTCCTGGAGGCTCCGCCGTCCGACAGTCTGTCCACCATCACCTGTCAGTCTGTCTATGGACCAGCCAGCCCGTTCACCTGAGGACGCTCACCTGTTTCCTGTCTGCTAGCCGTCCTGGAGGCTCCGCCGTCCGACAGTCTGTCCACCATCACCTGTCAGTCTGTCTATGGACCAGCCAGCCCGTTCATCTGGGGACGCTCATCTGCTACCTGCCTGCTAGCCTACGGGGAGGCTCAGCCATCACAGGTCGTACCTTCCTGTTTGTCCAGAGACTGCCCCGGTCACTTGCCGTGACTTCCTGCCTGTTTGTCCAGAGACTGCCCCGGTCACTTGCCGTGACTTCCTGCCTGTTCGTCCAGAGACTGCCCCGGTCACTTGCCGTGACTTCCTGCCTGTTTGTCCAGAGACTGCCCCGGTCACTTGCCGTGACTTCCTGCCTGTTTGTCCAGAGACTGCCCCGGTCACTTGTCGTGACTTCCTGCCCGTCTTCCCCGGGCGCCACCCGCTGCCTTACAAGGACCGCCTCCTTGTATAAAAGCTCAGAAGTTCCGCCTCCCAGACCCGTTACAGTTTGCTCGGGCCATGGAACCCAGTGGCACCCAAACTCCCTCGCTCTCTGACCTGTGTCATGAACTGTCTCGTCAGAGGTCTCAACAGGAGTCCATCCTGGGTCACCTGCGGAATGTCAATTCCCTCCTGGACACTCTGACTGCTTCACCAGCAACCACCGCTGGCCATGACTCGCAATCCGGCAGTTCCGCTGCTCACCAATTCCGTGGTTTCCGTTCCCGGACCTCGACTGTCAGCTCCTCCTCGTTTTGGAGGTGACCCTGCTCTGGCTCGGGGTTTCATTAACCAATGCACCCTGCACTTTGAACTCCTGTCCCATCAGTTTAACTCCGACCGGGCCAAAATTGCCTTCATCATGTCCCATCTCACCGGGGAGGCTCTGGCCTGGCTAAATCCTCTTTGGGAGAGAGAAGACCCTCTGGTGTCCGACCTGCCTGCCTTTCTCTCGGCTTTCCGGAAGGTATTCGACGAACCCGGACGGAAGACCTCCTCCGCATCATCTCTGCTACGCCTCCGTCAGGGAAGTCTCACCGTGGGTCAATATGCCATACGGTTCCGTACCCTTGCCTCGGAGCTGGCCTGGGATAACGATGCTCTAATATCTGTCTTCTGGGAGGGTCTGTCCGGTCGTATTAAAGATGAACTTGCCGGTCGGGACATTCCTACCTCTCTCGATGACCTAATAACTCTTGCCAATCGAATTGATCTACGGTTCCAAGAGCGCGCCAAAGAGGTCACCCGTGAAAGAAAGTTTCCTCGTCTAGCTCCTACTTTTCAGAAACCCGTAACTCCCTCCGTTTCTCCCCAGGTACACACTTCTGAGCCTATGCAGGTCGACCAGACCAAGATGGTCAAAGCCCGTCAGGACTTACGCCGTGCCGAGGGGAGTTGCTTCTACTGTGGCAGTAAGGAGCACCTGATCCGTACCTGTCCGGAGAGGTCGGGAAACGCCTGTGTCTAGGTTCGCTTGGAGAGGTCAACCTAGACAAAGATAAATCCTCTCCATCTCTGCTGCTGTCAGTCTCAATTCTCCTTGGGGAGAACCGTTATTTCGAACTAGCCCAACTTGACTCTGGAGCAGCCGGGAATCTTGTTTCACAGGCTCTGGTAGAAAAATACCGCATTCCTACCAAACCTCTGGTTGTACCAGTATCTGTCACTGCTGTGGATGGGGGTCTCTTACCACGTCCCATTCAACTTATCACCGAATCCATAACTCTGCAGGTGGGTATGCTGCATTCTGAGAGCATCTCTTTTCATGTTCTGCCTGGACTCTCTCACGCTTTCTTACTAGGTCTACCTTGGCTCCAAAAGCATGCACCCGTGCTCGACTGGCAGACTGGAGAGATCCTTCGCTGGGGACAAGACTGTCATAAAACGTGTTTGGTTCCTGTTCATCCCGTCCGTCCTTCTCCTACACCAACTAATCTACCTGGGCTCCCGATTCCATATTGGTCATTCGCTGATGTCTTTAATAAAAAGGAGGCAGAGACATTACCCCCTCACAGACCTTATGATTGCCCTATCGACCTGCTACCCGGTACTACGCCTCCCCGTGGGCGTATTTACCCATTGTCTGCTGCTGAGACCAGGTCGATGTCCGAATATATCGAGGAGAATTTGGCCAAGGGATTCATCCGGAAATCTACCTCCCCAGCGGGAGCAGGCTTCTTCTTCGTAAAAAAGAAAGACGGCTCTCTCCGTCCCTGTATAGACTACAGAGGTCTTAACCTGATCACGGTGAAGAATAAGTACCCCCTTCCGCTCATTCCAGAATTATTTGATCGTCTGAGGGGGGCTAGAATCTTCACCAAACTGGATCTTCGTGGGGCATATAACCTAGTCCGTATCCGTCGGGGAGATGAATGGAAGACGGCATTCAACACCCGGGACGGCCACTACGAGTATTTGGTGATGCCCTTTGGTCTCTGTAACGCTCCGGCAGTCTTTCAAGAGTTGGTCAATGACATCTTCCGGGACCTTCTCTACTCCTGCGTAGTGGTGTACCTGGACGACATCTTGGTCTTCTCTCCGGATCTCCAGTCTCACCGGAGGGACGTTCGTCAGGTTCTGCTCAGGCTCAGGCAGAATCACCTCTTCGCTAAATATGAGAAGTGCCTTTTTGAGCAGACTTCGCTTCCGTTTTTGGGCTACATCATTTCTCAGACAGGTCTACGAATGGTTCCGGAGAAACTATCTGCCATCAAGAAATGGCCCCGACCGGAGGGATTGAAGGCCATTCAGCGGTTCCTGGGCTTCGCCAATTATTACCGCCTCTTCATACCGCACTTCTCTTCCCGGACTGCTCCAATCTCCGCGCTCACCCGCAAGGACGCTAACCCCAAACAGTGGACGCCCGAAGCAGAGGAGGCCTTTCTTTCCTTAAAACAAGCCTTCTCTTCCGCTCCGGTGCTGCATCGCCCGGACGGCAACAAGCAGTTCTTCTTGGAGGTTGACGCTTCCTCCTCTGGAGCCGGAGCGGTACTTACTCAAAAATCTTCTTCCGGGAGGATGGTAACTTGCGGCTTCTTCTCTAAACTCTTCTCCTCTTCCGAGCGCAATTATTCCATAGGAGACCGAGAGCTATTGGCCATCAAGCTGGCATTAGAAGAGTAGCGTTACCTACTCGAGGGGGCTCTTCATCCGGTAATCATTTACACTGATCACAAAAACTTGGCTTACCTCCAGCATGCTCAGAGACTTAACCCTCGCCAAGCCCGGTGGTCCTTGTTTTTTGCTCACTTTGATTTTCTTCTACATTTTCGCCCGGCAGACAAGAACATCAAGGCGGACGCCTTGTCTCGATCCTTCCTGGTGTCGGATCTCGAGGAGGAACCTAAACATATCATCGATCCCGCCAGAGTGATGCAGGTGGCTCCCGTGAGTCTAAATCGTCTCCCTCCTGGTAAGACGTTCGTATCGGTACCCGATCGAGAGAGGATCCTACACTGGGGTCATTTGTCTAAACTAGCTGGCCACGCCGGTCAGAAAAAGACCCTCCAGCTTATTACCCGGCATTACTGGTGGCCTACCCTGCACAAGGACGTAAAAGACTTTGTTTCTGCCTGTGCCTCCTGTGCCCGCAACAAAGTTCCGAGACACCTGCCTGCCGGCCGCCTCCTTCCGCTTCCGGTACCCGCTGCCCCCTGGCAGCATATAGCCATGGACTTCATAACTGACCTCCCCGTCTCTGCCGGTTGTACGGTCATTTGGGTGGTCGTTGACCGTTTTTCCAAGATGGCTCACTTTATTCCCCTGCCAGGTCTTCCGTCAGCACCCGAACTGGCTAAAGACTTTATCCGCCACATCTTCCGTCTTCATGGCCTGCCTCGTCACATTGTGTCGGATCGTGGGGTACAGTTCACCTCACGTTTCTGGAAAGCCACTTGTAAGTTGCTAGACGTCTCCCTGGATTTCTCCTCCACTTACCACCCACAGTCCAATGGTCAAGTGGAGCGGATCAATCAGATTCTGACCAGTTACCTCCGGCACTTCGTTAATGCCCACCATTCTGACTGGGTGGATCTCCTGCCATGGGCCGAATTTTCTTACAACAATCACGAGAGCGAGTCTTCCTCCAAATCTCCATTTTTTGTAGTCTTCGGTCAGCATCCTCGGATCCTGTTCCTGTCTCCACCTCTGTGGACAATCCAGCTGCGGAATCTCTTGTTAACGAATTTTCCACCATATGGGAGAGTACCCGGTCCGCACTCATTCTGTCATCCGAGCGCATGAAGAAACATGCTGACAAAAAACGTCTGGATCCTCCTCAATTCTGTCCTGGGGATAAGGTCTGGCTCTCGTCCAAGTATGTCCGGCTCAAGATTCCTTCCTACAAGTTAGGTCCTCGGTTCATCGGTCCCCTGGAGGTCATCAGTCAGATCAACCCGGTGGCCTATAAATTGAAACTCCCGGCCAATTTGCGGATTCCTAACTCCTTCCATGTATCTCTCCTCAAACCGGTGGTACTTAACTCTTTTGTCAAGCCTACAGGTACGCTTCCTGCTCCAGTTTCTGCTGAAAACGAATTTGAGGTAGAGAACATTCTGGCCACCAAAAGGGTAAGGAGAAAGACCTATTTTCTGGTGGATTGGAAGGGGTTTGGTCCTGAGGAGAGAACGTGGGAGCCTCGGGAGAACATCCATGCCCCTCTCATCTTAGCTAAATTTCTCTCTGGCCTAAAAAAGGGTGGCCTAAAGGGGGGGGTACTGTAGCGTCGGCGTCCCTGCCCTCTGCTAGGCAGGGACTCTGTTCCCCTCACCCCTCTGCTCCGGGTCCGTCTTCCTCCTCCCGCTCTGCTGGTGGCGCGCGCTCCTTTCCGGCCACTGTGCTTAGGGCGCGCGCGCGCTCCCTTCCTCTTATAGGGGCCGCGCGGTCCTCCTAAGTAGTCCCCGGCCAATGGCCGGAGGACTTCACCATATATGGCACCTCCTCCAAAATGGAGGTGCCCGAGCAATGTTGTTGCACTGTTCACTACTCTGCTTCAGCCCTTAGGCTCCGTTTCCAGATACCTGCCAGATTCCTGCCAGCCTGCAGTCTGTTACCTGTCTGCTTACCGTCCTGGAGGCTCCGCCGTCCGACAGTCTGTCCACCATCACCTGTCAGTCTGTCTATGGACCAGCCAGCCTGTTCACCTGAGGACGCTCACCTGTTTCCTGTCTGCTAGCCGTCCTGGAGGCTCCGCCGTCCGACAGTCTGTCCACCATCACCTGTCAGTCTGTCTATGGACCAGCCAGCCCGTTCATCTGGGGACGCTCATCTGCTACCTGCCTGCTAGCCTACTGGGAGGCTCAGCCATCACAGGTCGTACCTTCCTGTTTGTCCAGAGACTGCCCCGGTCACTTGCCGTGACTTCCTGCCTGTTTGTCCAGAGACTGCCCCGGTCACTTGCCGTGACTTCCTGCCTGTTTGTCCAGAGACTGCCCCGGTCACTTGCCGTGACTTCCTGCCTGTTCGTCCAGAGACTGCCCCGGTCACTTGCCGTGACTTCCTGCCTGTTTGTCCAGAGACTGCCCCAGTCACTTGTCGTGACTTCCTGCCTGTTTGTCCAGAGACTGCCCCGGTCACTTGCCGTGACTTCCTGCCTGTTCGTCCAGAGATTGCCCCGGTCACTTGCCGTGACTTCCTGCCTGTTTGTCCAGAGACTGCCCCAGTCACTTGTCGTGACTTCCTGCCCGTCTTCCCCGGGAGCCACCCGCTGCCTTACAAGGACCGCCTCCTTGTATAAAAGCTCAGAGGTTCCGCCTCCCAGACCCGTTACAGGCATAATCTCATTTTCCACCCTAGGCTTATACTCGAGTCAATAAGTTTTCCCAGTTTTTTGTGGCAAAATTAGGGGTGTCGGCTTATACTCGAGTATATATGGTATCTATCTATTATCTATATATATATATATATATAATATATATATATATATATATATATAGAGCATTATACCCTATGAGGGGGGGGCAGCATTATCCTCTATGAGGGGGGCAGCATTATCCCCTATGAGGGGGCTGCTTTATAATCTATGAGGGAGGCTACCTCAACTCCTGCTACATAATTAAGACATGTACTACCTTATATTATACCCTGATATTAGTGTGTTTTACTGCACAATTTGTGGTCTTGTATTTATTTCTATGTAGCTACATAGTGGGCCCCAAGAATGATTTTCTCTGGTGGGCCCAAGGTGTTCCAGTCCGACGCTGTATGCACTGCATTCATTGGAAGCAAACAGCTGAATGATACATTCCCCACCTCTGCTATCTGTCTTGTATGCTACAATATATACTAATGGTATGCACTCCATACTTCTGCTTGCTGCCAACCACTGCTTTACCATCTTGCAACATAGTTTAATGTGCCTGGTAAAGCTTTGGTATAATTCATTTGTTGCACTGTGGTTAATACTTACTGCTGTATATCCGTGTGACTGGGGCCTCTCTAGATCTTATCAGGTGGAAGGTGCTATAACATATAGATGTAGCCAGGTCTAGTGCTTTTAATGATCTAACCACCCCCTGGTGTGCTGGCCCCAGCTGCCAAATTATCAAAAGCAGCTCCCACAATCCACTCTGCTGACCCTGTAGTGTGGGCTATATATTTAGGAGTAGTCTAAGGGGAGCACGCAGTGTGGGGTGCAACACACAAGCATCCCAGAAGCAAAGCATCACAGAAGATAAGCATCGTGTAAACGGCAGTTATCCATGGCAGTTAATCAGGGCTGGAATCAGGTACTCCACACTTCACTTTCTTTTTAATTATGTTCTTTATCTCTATCCTCCTGTGTTCCATTGCCATCCACATTCACCGCCCCATCCCCCCTCCATCACGAATTATATACATCAGCCCCTCTATACTTCCCTCTCCCATGCACAGCTCCCATGCACTCCTCACCTTCCTGAGAAACCTCAGCCCATCTTGCCCAAACACATCACAGAAAAAACCTACTTACAACTCTAACAACTTCCTGCTCTTTATCTTCCTACTCCTACTGATTTCAGGGGACATCTCCCCCAACCCTGGTCCACCATCCCCCAACCTCAATCCCCACCCTACCTCATATCGAAACCATAATAATCTTATTAATATTATAAAATCACAATATTGTCCTAATTAGTAGGATAGCCCCCTCCCTCATGGGGGTACTGCATCCCTGACACAAAATATATAAATCACACACTACATTTACCTAAATGATGGTAATACACAGGAATGCTAAAAACCGTAAACTTTATTGACAAAAAATGGATAAAATTCATACAGAAACAGGTCTGAAACAACAGCAAACCAGGGACATATACCATAGACACCCCACAATGTACAATTCAGAAATATTTGTAGCCAAAAAAATATATATCTGCAATATAAAGACCAAAGCACGCTGATAGTTGGGGTCTAAATTGGGCACACAGCCATGTGCTGGAAACTACTAGGTATATTAATGAATGAAAGTGCCAAGTGTTCAACATGTAAACTACTCACTGCCAATTGCACAATGCCCAGAAACCACCAAGCCTCCAACAATGGTGAGAATACACAGAAAATCAATAATGAAATAAAAAGGCCATAGCTACCTGAAAATTGCACGTGGATGTCCTGGTGTCCCTGCTACCCCGATGCGCGTTTCGCAATCCTTCTTCGGAAGGCGTGCTGCCATTTCCTATGGTAGCTTACAGTTCTCCCATTCCCCAAGACCCGCAAACAGACATGGTGGTGGAGTTGGCATACTCCTGTCCCCACAGTGCACTTTCCAGGTCATCCTCCCAATTCCATCACTCTCATTCCCTTCTTTGAGGTCCACACCATCAGGCTCTTCCGCCCCCTCTCCCTCAGAGTAGCAGTGATATATCGGCCCCCAGGCTCGCCCACCCAGTTCCTTGACCATTTCTCAGCCTGGCTGCCACACTTCATGTCCTCAGAACTACCAACACTTATCCTTGGAGACTTCAACATTCCCATTAACAGCCCTACTTCCACATCTGCATCTCAGCTTCTGTCACTAACCACTTCTCTAGGCCTCTCACAGCTTTCAACCTCTGAGACACACAAGGATGGTAACACCCTTGACCTGGTCTTTGTCTGCCTCTGTTTAATCTGTGGGAGATTAAATAACTAAATAACTCACCACTTCCACTCTCTGACCACAACATTCTCTCCTTCACCCTCACAAATCCTCGACCACCCAGCGCACTCCTACCTGCCACACATTCAGAAATCTACAAGCCATTAACCCTCAGACACTTTCAGACTCCCTACACTCATCGCTGTCCCCAATCTCCTCTTTTTCTTGTCCTAATCTGGCTGTTCATCACTACAATGACATTCTTAGAAGCACCCTTGACCAAGTAGTACCGCTCACCCTCAGAACTTCCAAACACACAGTAAAACAGCCCTGGCTCACATTGCAAACTCAACTTCTTCAGCGATGCTCTAGGAGTGCTGAACGCCTTTGGAGAAAAACCCACACACCAGAAGACTTCATCCACTTTAAATTCATGTTAAAAACTTATAATGCTGCCCTTCACCTCACCAAACAGACCTACTTCACCACCCTGATCTCCTCACTAGCCAACAACCCCAAGAAACTTTTTGACACTTTTCACTCCCTCCTCAGGCCAAAAGCACAAGCCCCTATCACAGACATTTGTGCTGACGACCTGGCCTCCCACTTTATAGAGAAAATAGATACTATTCGTCAGGAAATCTACTCCCAACCACCAAGTGCTGTGACTCCCATCCCTCCCTGCATTTCCCCTGGCTCACTTTCCACATTTGATCCCATCACAGAAGAAGTCTCCAGACTCCTCTCTTCCTCTCGTCCGACTACATGCACTACCGACCCATTCCCTCACATCTCCTCCAGTCTCTCTCTCCAGTTGTCACAACTCACCTAACTACAATCTTTAATCTCTCACTCTAATCTGGCATTTTCCCAGCCTCCTTCAAATACTCCATCATTACTCCATTACTAAAGAAACCCACTCTCGACCCTTCCTGCACAAACAACTACAGACCGGTCTCCAATCTCCCCTTCATCTCTAAACTTTTGGAGCGCCTAGTCTACTCCCGCCTTACCCGTTACCTCTCCACTCACTCCCTTCTAGACCCTTCACAGTCCAGCTTCCGCCCCCTACATTCGACTGAAACTGCACTCATCAAAGTGACCAATGACCTTCTGACAGCAAAACGTAACGGTGACCACTCTCTGCTCATTCTTCTTGACCTTTCTGCAGCTTTCGACACAGGTGACCACCTTCTCCTACTGTCTAGGCTCCAGTCACTAGGTATTAAGGACACTGTTCTCTCCTGGTTCTCTTCCTATCTTTCTGACCGCTCCTTCAGTACTTCGTTCTCTGGCTCCACGTCATCACCTCTTCCTCTCACTGTCGGTGTACCCCAGGGCTCAGTCCTTGGCCCCCTTCTCTTCTCTTTCTACATGGCCCCAATTGGACAGACCATCAGCAGATTTGGCTTTCAGTACCATCTTTATGCTGATGACACACAACTATACAAGTCATCCCCCGACCTTACCCCCGCTGTACTACAGAACTCCACCGACTGTCTGTCCGCAGTCTCAGGGGTGGGATTCAAATTTTTAACAACAGGTTCTGTGTGTGTGCGTCGGAAAACTTCACCCATTTTTAAAGCCACACCCATTTTAGCCACACCTATTTTGAAAGTCACACGCATTTACACACACCTTTTCCTCAAGCATATACAAGTAGGGGAGCAGTCAAACATTTGAAAAAAAATAAATTGGAATGGGATCAGAACAGTGCACATTCTGGCCAGCGGCTCTCCTGACCTGAGTGTGGCAGCTGCATATATTTCTATGCAGCTGTCTCACTTGACTGACCGGCTGGCCAGGCTGTGCACTACATTCTGACTCATACGACAGTCTGTTTGCGTCCTAATGGTAATTAAAAGTAAAAATCACCATACCCTTCCTGCAAACTGATGTTACTCAAATCCCATCTATGTCAAACAATTTTGATTTTAATTGCAGAGTTAAATTGTCATATTTCCATAACTAGAACACCACAAAAAGAATGATTCATGAAAATATCACAACCACAAGTATAATCCACACAGTAATAATAATTTAATGTAAAGTACTTATAAAATCACATCAGAACTACAAAGTGGCAAATGACCAGAGACAAGTTTACTCCATACCACATCCATAATATCAAGTAAATGACATAATAGGCACAGCCAAAAAACTTTTATGTAAACATATATTTTGGGCAAAAAGCAATGAATAGATGAAAGGGCAAAAACAGTGCAAATGCTATTCATATACCATAAGTATGAGAGGACTGAAGTAAACTGGGAGCCAACAAATTAAGTGCATAAGTGCCAGGGTATATTGTTACGCTTCCTCCCATAAGGGTAAATAGCCTGCTTATTCAAACCCACAAGAACCGCTAAATCATGTATAATAAAATCACTTACAAAAGTGGCAAAATTGAGAAAACACTGTCTCTGCCGCCCACATAACTAAACTGTGTGGCATGATGTGGCAAAACCCACACTGGCATCAATACAGCTCATGAACAAAAGTGCATACTTGACACTTAATATTACAGCCCATAGAAAATCTTATTTACTCCTACAGAGTGTAGCTATAATCATGGGCAAGTTAAAGTATAATATGCAAAACACTTACATGAGTATGCAGATTAGAGTGTGGCGTCCCTCAAAGCGCCCCAACGTACATTTCGTCCCTTCGTCAGGAAGCCAATGCCACGTCATCAAATGCTGTTAAAAACAAATAAGAAGGTGTAAGTACACCATAGACACTTTAATGCACAGGTACAGCTATGAAATTCATGTACACCACAAAACAAATCAACAGGAACAGGTGGGTTTTAGTGCACTGAACCAGGGGTGGGATTCTGCCGGTTCTCCGCATTTCGATGGAACTGCTTGTTAAAAAAGCAGCCGGTTCCCCGTACCGGGGAGATCCAGAGCCGCCATCCGGTTCAGTGACTACTCTCTCTTCTCATGCTGGCCGCAGTGTTTTTTGTCTGCTGCTCCTGCCACTGATACACCTGGGTCACGAGTCTGGCCAGCCAGGAGCTCCCACCGTGCAGTAATAACAGCAACCATCATGTGGCCACTGTGGAAGCAGCAACAGTAGCAGTGCAGCCAGCAGTGTGCTGTTTGGGGGCTCCTCCCCGTGGAGGTCGACTCCTGCCTCGGGTGAAGTTTGGGGTCCCGCCTGGTAGCCGGCACAGTGCAGGGTGCACGCGCACACCGTCCCCAGCAGCAGCACGCACAGCACCCCCAAGTACATGGCACAGCACAGAGCAGGACAGTGGGGCACAGGCAGCTCCCCGGCAACGCCCCCTCCTGCCTGGCCAGACTCCTGCCACAGGTGTATTAGTGGCAGGAGCTGAGGAGCAGCATACAAAAAACACTGCGGCCAGCATGAAAAGAGAGAGTAGTCACTGAACCGGATGGCGGCTCTGGATCCCCCCCGGTATGGGGAATCGGCTGCTTTTTTAACAAGCGGTTAAATCGAACCGGGGAGAACCGGCTGAATCCCACCCCTCCACATGTACAACCCCCTGCAGCCCCCTCCACCATGTGCAGTGCCCAGGCCGCAGCCCCCGCCACATGTACAGCCCCCTCCACCATGTGCAGTCCCCACAGCCCCCTCCACCAGGTGCAGCACCAGCCATATGTACAGCCCCTGCCACCATATGCAGTGCCCAGGCCGCAGCCCCCTTCACCATACAGCCCCCTCTACCATACAGCCCCGGTCAATAAAAAAAAATTCCATACTTACCTCAGAGTCACCGCTGCTCCCCTGCAGTTCCTCTCTGCTTCCAGCGTCTGCGTCCGGTACATGTCAGGCCTGCGCGATGACGTCATCGCGCAGGCCTGACACCGGAAGTAGAGAGGGAGGAAGAAGGAGCTGCGCAGCCGTCAAGGTGATGGCGTGCACAGCTCCTGGCCAGATACTGTGTGATGCTGGCGGCTGTGTCTGCTGCAGTCCGGGCCGCGTCACATCACACAGTACAGCAGGCACGGGCGGTCGCACACAATTTGCTGTACGGTGCTGGTGCAGTGGGGTACCGGATCGCGCCTCTCAATCTCCCCGGTTCGGAGAACCGCCTGGCTTTTTAACAAGCGGTTCCACCGAACCGGGGAGAACCAGCTGAATCCCACCCCTGCGCAGTCTCCAACATCATGTCCGCTCTCTATCTGAAACTCAACCTCTCCAAAACTGAACTTCTTCTGCTCCCGCCGTCTACTAACCTCCCTAAATTTGACATTTCCCTCTCCGTGGGCGGCACCATAATAACACCCCGGCAGCAGGCTCGCTGTCTGGGTGTTATGTTTGACACCAATCTCTCCTTCACCTCCCATATACAATCTCTTGCCTGCTCTTGCCGCCTACACCTAAAGAACATCTCTAGAATCCGCCCTTTTCTCACCATGGAAACAACAAAAACCCTCACTGTCGCCCTGATCCACTCCCACCTGGACTACTGCAACTCTCTATTACTTGGCCTCCCCATTACTCGACTATCCCCTCTCCAGTCCATCCTTAATGCAGCAGCCAGGGTCATCCATCTGGCTAATCGGTACTCGGACGCGTCAGCTCTTTGCCAGTCCTTACACTGGCTGCCCATTCATTATAGGATCCAATTCAAAGTACTTGTTCTCACCCACAAAGCTCTCCACAGTGCAGCACCCCCCTACATCTCCTCCCTCATTTCTATCTATCGGCCTAACCGACTGCTGCGCTCTGCAAACGACTTTCGACTAACCTCTGCACTAATCCATATCTCCCACTTCCGACTCCAAGACTTCTCCCGCGCTGCGCCAATCCTCTGGAATGCTCTACCCCAAGAAATTAGGACTATCCACAATTTGCATGGTTTCAGGCGCTCCTTCAAAACACATTTGTTCAGAGCGGCCTATCACATTCACTAATCAAAGTCATTCTATGTGTAAAGCCTGGGTCTCACATAGCGATACACCAGCGATCCCGACAACGATCAGGATCGCTGGTGTTTCGCTACATGATCGCTGCTGAGCTGCCTGTTTGGCAGCGATCAGCACAGCGACACTGCGGGTAACATCGCTTAGTCACCCGCAGTGTATGTTGGATACCAGCGCCCTGATGCAGGGAGCTGGGTAACCAAGGTACACGTCGGGTTTCCAGGTGCTGCACAGCCCCGCGCCTGGAAACCCGCTGTGTACCTTGGTTACCAGCGGATCGCTGGTCTCCCGCCTGTCACACGCAGCGATGCATGCTGGCCAGCGGGAGACCAGTGATCAAAAAAATGTCCAAGACATTCAGCGACGATCAGCGATACCCAGCAGGGGGGCTGATCGTCGCTGAATGTCACACACAGCGATATCGCAGGGGAGATCGCTGTTGCATCACAAAACTAGTGACTCAGCAGCGATCTCGCTAGCGATATCGCTGTGTGAGACGGGGGCTTAAGTGTGTGTGTGTAGCCCATTCACTATCTCCATCCATCCCTCACTCCCTCAAGATGGCTGGACCATCACTGTAAATGCACCATTTAAAAGACCTTTTTAAATCAGGGCTACCATCCAAGAACAATTGAAAACCAAATTACAAGAGCCACCAGAATATCAAGGAATCACCTGCTACATTACAAAACTAAAGAAGAAAATAACCGGGTGCCTCTAGTGGTCACCTACAATCCAAATCTGGAGGTGCTAAGGGGAGCTGCAGGGAAGCTACAACCTCTACTACAAAAAGATGCCGATTACAATCCATATTTCCAGACCCCCACTACTGTGTTTTAGGCAGCCCCCAAATCTAAGAAGCATCATTGTCAGAAGTTCCCTGTCCTACCCAACAGCTGCAGGAACCTTTCCTTGCAACCAGAAGAAATGCAAAACCTGTCCATTTATAATGACCACGGACAAGATAAAGATCCCCAACTCCCATCGGGACTACAAGATACCAGGTACTTTCAGCTGCATCACATCTAATGTGGTGTACCTAATTATATGTACTAAATGTCCAACTGGGGGTCTGTATGTGGGAGAGACCGGGCAAAAACTGAGAACAAGGATGAATTCTCATCGCCACACAATAAGAGAAAAAAGAATGGATCTACCTGTGGCAAAACATTTTTCTTCCCCTGGTCATAGCATGTGGGATATGAAATTACTTGTATTGAAAGGTAGTTTCACATCTCAGAGACACAGAAGAGTTTGCGAATACAAACTGATGGTGACCTTTGACACTCTTAATGCTGGAATGAACCTGTCACACGGATTTATGACGTTTTACATCAATTAAGGAATTTACTCAAAAGACCCTGTTAAAACATCACAAAACATTACCAGACCCCAATCAGAGGGCAATAAAACTTTCACACTCTTTATCTATGAACTGTTCCAATATTTATGTTCATCTCTATCTCCCATAATGACAGTTCTGCTTTACGTCACTTGTCTTATCTATTGCATTTTTTCTGTGCTGTGTGGTGTATAAATATGTGATTCTTCAGATTTTGTATTAGTTTAGCCTGATGAAGAGACCTGAGTAGTCTCGAAAGCTTGCAATTTGTTACCATCTTTTCAGTTAGCCATTAAAAGGTATCAACCACTGAGGACTCTTAACTCTAAATATTTTTCCATTGTATATACACACCTGTACTTTGTATCTCCCCCACCTCATTGTAGATTGTAAGCTTTCACGAGCAGGGGCGGCTTATTTTGCTTTAATTATTAACATTGTTACTTATGACTTGTGTTTTGAAACTGTTAAACTGTAAAGCGCTGCGGAATATGTTGGCGCTATATAAAGATTATTATTATTATTATTATTTTTATGATGGGGCACATTTCTACATAAAGGGGATCATGATGGGACATTTTCACATGAATGGGATCATGATGGGGCATTTCTTACATGAAGGGGATCATGATGGGACATTACTACAAGAAAAGGATCATGATGGGGCATATTACTACAAGAAGGGGATCATTGAGATGGACACTACACATTTTTCATCACACACTATTGTTACTGTTTTTAAACTATGGAACTTTGCATTCCAGTGTGTTCTTGCACATTGATAATTTAAATTGCCTTGTTGGCACTTCATCATAAATAATTGGGTTTTAGGTTGCAGTTTGGGCACTCGGTCTCAGAAAGGTTCTTCATCACTGACACAGATTAGCAAAAAAGACCAGAAAACATATGGAGCTGGCACTTCCAATGAATAGATATATGCAATAATCTGATGATACTGGTCAACAGACTCGAAGAAGAGATCCAAAATATTAAAATTTCAATGTTTATTGATAATCTATTAAAAGCACAATGAAAATTTTTTTTTAGATAAAAAAGCAGTAATGTCTCAACAAAAGAGCCGCCACTAAATAACAAGAGACTTCATAATTATGAACAGGTATACACAATAAGGAAAAAAATGTGTCACATGCAAAAACAGCCTAGCACACAAGAGTCCCCAAATGGTACATAAGTAAAAATAATATATATTATCCAAGGAAAAAATATATATCCTAGACTGGCACTGTCTCGACCACGCACCACAATTGTGGGTTTCCAGGGCAATGGGGTACTCAGAGCCGAGCCCGTAGAAGTCTATGGGATTGTCACAGGTAGCGGTGGCTCGGTCTGTGGCCCTGGCGGTCAGGCGTATGTGGGGGGGTATATTTACAGGGGATAGATATATTTACAGTTCGTGACGCCACCTGTAGTCTCTGGTAATTTGTACCAGCGCTGCTGTAGATCTCTGAGGGGATGGTGAGGCAGCTAGATGTCGGGTCCCCTACAGGTGGGACTCTTCCCTCAGGTCGATAGTAATGATAGGGTAGTGCAGGAATGCAATCAAATAACACAGTCTCACACATCAGCGTCTTTCCATACCTTTACTTCAAGTTGTTCAGGCAGGTCCCAGGGAGGCTGATGGGGTTGATGGAGGATGAGCTTTGAGGCAACGGCTAAGCAAGTTAGGGGCCTCCTTTACTTTCAAATGATGATGAGTACAACCAGCATGAAGCGTAGTTCCCTCTATAATCTCCAGCTTTTCCAAAGCTGTGCTGCCGGTCAGTTTTGTGGTTGGAGCCTTCTTCTGAGAGAGCTGAGTTCCAATTCCTGTCGTGCACTGACTCAAGGTTCTCACTCTCCCTGACCCCAGTTACGTACTGACTCTTCAGGGGCTGCTTTCCGTTACCTAAGGTCCGGTAAGCCTCTGGGTTTCCTACCACCATGCATGAAGCTATGGTGATGCTTCGGTCTCCAGTGACGGTAACAATATGCAGGTATTCTATACCTATGGCACTTTTCTGTTCTCTTCCACTATGCCCTTCGATTTGCTCAGACTCTCAACAGATGTCTCAGTCCGTCCTCTAGTGGGGCACAGCTCTGACCAGGCTGAGGTGAACTGGCTCACCTTTACTGGACTCCACTTTCTGAACTGCACAAAGACTGCACTTCCTCACTCCTTCGAGTCACTGACTGAACTGCACACAGACTACTCAGCACTCCCCTCCACACCCCTGCTGGGTGTGTCCGAAGTGTACGTGATGTTATGAAGAGCCCTTAACTGTTACCTCTCCACTCATCCTCCTGGTATTGTGTACCAGGGCTACACATTCCCCCATGGTAAACGACAGCACTCCGGGCTGTAAAATACAAAGAGACAATTTGTTTATGCATTAAACATTAAACATTAATTCGTTCCATCCGGGAGGTAAGGATGTCTTGAACGTTGCAAACAATAACATTATAGAAAAATACAAATATTAAATAACATTTTCATATAAATAGACAATATACTTGTGAAGGACCCGCACCAAACCTTCAACGTGGGTCCTGGGTGGGCTGCAGGACATCCGAATGCAGACCTCACTCAGTGCCACACCACACGGGTTTTCTGTTCAGAGGTAAGTCAAGGCTTCGTGTGAAACCATTAAAAGGCACCTTAGTGCAACTATTTACAGGATACAGTTTTTGGGCTGGCTCAGTCCTCAGCCTCTGAGTCCATTATAAGACATAATAGGAAAAAACATATATATATAGACTTTTTACAATATTCACATCAATTTGTTATAATTACTGCTGGTATCTAATGGGTAACTTCCCTTTTGTGATTCGCTCTGATCTACGTGGTGTAGCTTCAGGTATATCAAGTTGCGATCTGTCTGCACTGCGTAACGGCAAACTATAGAACTGCCTCAATCTTTCTATGGATCTGGCAAGCATACTGATGGCTGGGCGGTGTGAGTCAGCTTCACTAGGGGATCCCATAGTATGGGGCGCTGCTTCAGATGATCCTTCTTGAGGTTCCACAGGTTGAGGTGTTGCTGGGATGGGTAACTCCTGAGCGGGCTCAACTGGCACCACAGGCACAACTGGAGGTAGAACTTCCTCTTGTGGCTGATAAAACTGCAACACTGGAATTATCACAGCATCTCCCAGTCGGGGCCAATCCGCAGGAAAATCTCCCAGATCCGTGTGTACGACCTCTTCCTTTCTTTCTTCTTGATTGATGACAGGGTTCTTTTCACAACGCTTTAAGGGTTCTGGACACAATTTCAAATGGTCTCTGGACACAGTGGTTGTTGTTCTTCCTCCGTCCTTACTGATGATACAAACTTTTCTGTTGTCATATTTAGAATCTTGTACGACGTAGGGTTCTTGCTCCCACTGGTTATCCAATTTGTGCATCTTCCTTTTTCTTTTTAATACTACCTCTCCAGGCATCAAAGGCTTGGCAGGAGCATTTCTGTTGTAAATATCTTCCTGTTTCTCCCGTGCCTTGTTGAGACTTTCCTCTACACAGATTTGTACTCTTCTGTATTGCTCTTGCCGATTGATGTCCCAGTTTTCAACGGCGTCGTCTGCCTCCGGTTCTACCACTCCAAGTTCTAGATCCATTGGTAGTCTTCCGGGCCTTGCTCTCATAAGATAGGCTGGAGTGCAGTTAGTTGAACTTACAGGTATATGGTTATACAAATCAACCAAATCAGGTAGTAAATCCGGCCATCGATTCCTATCTTCCAACGGTATGGATCTCAACAAATCAAGGACGATATGGTTCATTTTCTCGCAAAGACCGTTGGTTTGAGGGTGGTATGGTGTTGTTCTAATTTTCTTACACCCATACATGTGACAGAATTCCTTGAATAGATCGGCTTCGAAAGCAGGTCCCTGATCGGTTAATACTTGCTCCGGATACCCATGCGGTCTGCAGAAGCTTGCTTGAAAGGTCTTCGCTGCCGTCACTGCGGTCTGGTCCTTAACTGGAACAACCACCAGAAATCTGGAGTAATGGTCCACCATGGTCAAGGCGTATGAGTATCCGGATCTACTTGGCGACAATTTGACGTGGTCCAGGGCCACAATCTCCAGGGGACGAGTCGTCCGGATAGGTTGCAGGGGTGCCTTCTGACTACCGTAGTCCTTTCTTCTGAGACCACAGGGTCCACAGTTCCGACACCACCTCTCGATGGAGCAGCGCATCCCTACCCAGTAGAACCGGCATCTCAACAGGGTCTCCAGCTTTCTCCAGCCAAAGTGTCCTGCTTGATCGTGGTACGCTTCCAACACCATTGGGACGTCTGCCTTGGGGACCACTATTTGCCAGACCATCTCATGGGTTCTGGGGTTGACGTATCTCCTGCACAACTTCTCACGGTATAGGAACAACCTGCTTTTCTCGTTCCACAGGAGCTTTGCTGACATAGGTGCATCCTTTTCCAAAGAGGAGCCTTCCTGTCTTAACAACTCCTTGATGCGGCTGACCACTGGATCACTGTCCTGAGTCTCTTTCCAACTGTGATGGGGTAAAGGATTTAATGTTGCACCATACTGCTTTCTGTGGACTCGATGCTCGTGGACTACCCCATTTCGATGGAACGCAGGTAGCTCAATTTCTTCCAGGTCGTCCGATTCTTCTTCCGTGTCAGAGTCATGCGGCCTTCGGGACAACGCGTCAGCATTAGCATTCTTTCGACCTGCCCGGTACTTGATAGTAAACTGGTAATTGGACAACCGAGCCATCCATCGCTGCTCCATGGCACCCAGCTTGGCAGTTTCCAGGTGCGTTAACGGGTTGTTATCTGTAAACGCAGTGAACTGATTAGAGGCCAGATAATGCTTAAATCTTTCAGTAATGGCCCAGACCAGCGCCAGAAACTCCAGCTTGAAGCTGCTATAATTTTCCGGATTCCTCTCAGTTGGCCTGAGTTTTCTGCTGGCATATGCGATGACTTTTTCTTGGCCATTCTGCTTCTGACTGAGAACTGCTCCCAAACCTTCATTACTGGCGTCGGTGTACAACAGGAACGGTTGGCTGTAATCAGGATAGGCCAAGATCTCATCACCTGTAAGGATCTCTTTCATCTTTTGGAATGCTTCAGCCTGTTCTTTACCCCAGTTAAAGGGAGGGTTTCTGCTCTTTAAGGATTGTCCTACCAGGAGGTCCTGTAAAGGAGCTGCCTTCTTCGTGTAATCTTTCACGAACCTTCTGTAGTAACCCGTTAGTCCCAGGAACTGTCGCACTTCCTTAAGGTTCTTCGGCTCCGGCCACTTCTGGATGGCGGTGACTTTCTCTGGGTCCGGCGCTACTCCTTCCGAACTGACGATGTGCCCCAAGTATTGTACCTTCTGTTTGAGTAGATGGCATTTTGAGGGTTTCAACTTCATCCCGTACCTGGACAGGGACTCAAATACTTCTGCCAGGTGCTTCAGATGGTCCTCATATGTCTTGGAATACACGATAACGTCGTCTAGGTATAGCAGCACGGTTTCAAAATTGAGATGTCCCAGACAGTTTTCCATCACTCTCTGAAATGTTCCTGGGGCACTACTGAGCCCAAACGGCATTCTGTCGAACTCACAGAGCCCCATTGGGGTGGTGAAAGCCGTTTTCTCACGATCCTCCTCAGCCACAGCCACTTGCCAGTAACCACTAGTCAGATCAAGGGTAGAAAAGTAGTTAGCCGTTTTCAGAGCAGCTAATGATTCCTCTATACGTGGTAACGGGTATGCATCCTTGTGTGTTATGCGGTTCACCTGCCTGTAATCCACACACATTCTCATACTACCATCTTTCTTTTTAACCAGCACTAGAGGGGCTGCCCAGGGGCTACAACTATCCCTTATCACCCGGCTTTCTTCATATCATTTAACATTTCTTTAGCCTTCTGATAATGAGCTGGAGGTATGGGCCTATACCGCTCTTTGATGGGAGGATGACCGCCTGTAGGGATATGATGTTGTACTCCCTTAATTATTCCAAAATCAAGTGGATTCTTGCTAAACACTTGGGCGTACTCTTGCACCACCCGTAATACCCCTTGCTTCTGGTGAGCGGGAGTGGTGTCCGTCCCAACATGGAGTTGCTGACACCATTCCGTCACCTGAGTTGCTGGGTCATTGTCCTCCGCTATTTGACAGGAGTCTAAGGACTCAGCCGGGAGAATAGAATTATTATCAACAGCATGTAGTTTAGCAATGGTTGCATAACGGGGTAAGTTTACCTCATCATCTCCCCAATTGAGAAGCCGTACCGGTACTCTTCCATTCACCACTTCTACTACTCCTCTAGCAGTCATAAGTGTAGGTCTATGTTCTGAATGGTGGGGTTCTACTACAGCTTGGTAGTTCTGTCCTCTCAGACCTATGGCTGCCTGCACCAGATGATCATTTCACTCATTGGGGGTATCACAATAGGATCCGAGTCAGTGACCCGTACATTACCAATTTCGCCGTCTGTAAGCTTTGCTTGCTGCTGACACACCAGGGCCCGGATCTCTTTGGATTACTCCTCTCTGCCTTGGTCGGGCAATCTCAGCGAGCTGTTGGAGTAAGAACACAACCTCTCCCAAACAATTACCGATAATGTTAGTACCCAAAATTATATTTAAACCGTTCTCCTCATTTACAGTCTTTACTACCAGAAGCCCTGGTCTTTCAACTCCTCTCTGCCCACCTTTACATCTACACATTTTGTTCCGAGTACTTCTACAGGAAGACCATTGGAAGCATACACGGTAAAGTCAAGGCTCGGAGGTTTAAGACTGTCCATTGACCAGTACTTGGTATATAGGGCATCAGGTATTAGGGTCACCTGCGACCCAGTGTCTAACAATGCTGGAACAGCAATACCATCTAGAATAATAGACAGGTAGGGTCGCCCGCCCACATACCTGCGGTTCCAGTCTAGGGGGCCTGACGGGTATTCTCCTGGGTGTTGGCCCTTGGACCCAGGTTCTGCCCGTTTAAAGGACACTGTGGAGACATATGACCTTTCCGGTTGCATCGATAACAGATGATCTCTCGACGAGGAGGGTGTTGATCAGGGGTTGCTCCTGGGGGTGGCGTTGTCCTCCTCCGGGGGGGCGACGTCTTCTTTCTTCTCCGGTGCATCCACGGGACGTCTTCTGGGCAGTCTGCTAACAAGATCTTCCCTTCCTCCTCTTTCCGCAGTTGCAGGGCACTCATCACAGCAGCCAGATTTTTAGTCAGCTGGCGCACCTCTGAGCGCAGACAATCCAATTCACTAGGAGGGGTCACCTGCGCTTTGGCTTCGGCCACTAACGGGGAAAAGAGGGGTACTGCCGGTTCCAGAGTGACTTCAGCCGGATGATGTTGGGTTGCCACCTCAGGTTTGCCCAGGGGCCGCAGCCCTTTTATTGCCATGTCCTTTAGGGCATCAAAGGTAGCATCCGGATGATCTAAGGACCACCAGTTTACAGTTCTGCGTTCCTCTGGGGATCTCAATCCCTGTATAAATTGTTCTTTCAACATTTTATTCTCATCGATAGCATTTAAATTGTTAATCTGCTTGAGGGCTCTCAGGGCTCCTTGTAGTCGGCAAGCATAGTCCCGGATGCTGTCACCTGGCTGTTGTGAACAGTGATAGAAGGCCATCCGGAGATCCGTTTCTGTGCGGTCTTCAAATATGGCATGCAGCTTAAGGAAGATCGCAGGTACCGACTCCTGATCAACGGTATCCCAAGTCTCCACTTCCCTCTCAGCAGCGCCAGTTAGCTGCCCTATTAGCACAGCAGCTTTTTGTCTCTCAGGCATGGAGTACATTTCTAGGATGCTGCATAACTTCCGCTTGAAGCCTGCTAATGTGCCTGGCTCACCGCTGTATTGGGGAAGCCATTTCGCCCCAGGCATATATGGGAGCGTTAGTGGCATGATCGGGACTACCGGACTGGGTGCAGGGCCTGCGCCCCCATCTGGCGCTACAATACCAGACGGTGCGGGATTGGGGACCCCGACTGGGGCCGCACTGTCAGCCGGTTGTTGTGACATCTTAGCGCCCCCTTGGTTAAACGGAGCCTACCGGTTTCAGACGCTGCTATTTCACAGGCACCGCAGTGAGAACAGGACCTTCGTCGCAGGCGCTCTGATGTCAGAGCGTTCACTTCCTGTTGCAGGACCTGCCGATGAGTCAGAGCCAGGGGCGTGTCCAAGACTTTGCGCGCTCTTTCAGGTACGCCCACCTTCTTCTCCAGCGCCTTAGGGCGCGAATCTGGCGGCAAATATGGCGGTATTTGGCGCCAAACAACAGCAACAGTCTTTTTCACCAAAACACTCCACAGGCACACAGGGCTCGCAATGCTGCAAGTTTCGTATCCTGTTCGTGACGCCAATTTTGTCTCGACCACGCACCACAATTGTGGGTTTCCAGGGCAATGGGGTACTCAGAGCCGAGCCCGTAGAAGTCTATGGGATTGTCACAGGTAGCGGTGGCTCGGTCTGTGGCCCTGGCGGTCAGGCGTATGTGGGGGGGTATATTTACAGGGGATAGATATATTTACAGTTCGTGACGCCACCTGTAGTCTCTGGTAATTTGTACCAGCGCTGCTGTAGATCTCTGAGGGGATGGTGAGGCAGCTAGATGTCGGGTCCCCTACAGGTGGGACTCTTCCTCAGGTCGATAGTAATGATAGGGTAGTGCAGGAATGCAATCAAATAACACAGTCTCACACATCAGCGTCTTTCCATACCTTTACTTCAAGTTGTTCAGGCAGGTCCCAGGGAGGCTGATGGGGTTGATGGAGGATGAGCTTTGAGGCAACGGCTAAGCAAGTTAGGGGCCTCCTTTACTTTCAAATGATGATGAGTACAACCAGCATGAAGCGTAGTTCCTTCTATAATCTCCAGCTTTTCCAAAGCTGTGCTGCCCGGTCAGTTTTGTGGTTGGAGCCTTCTTCTGAGAGAGCTGAGTTCCAATTCCTGTCGTGCACTGACTCAAGGTTCTCACTCTCCTGACCCCAGTTACGTACTGACTCTTCAGGGGCTGCTTTCCGTTACCTAAGGTCCGGTAAGCCTCTGGGTTTCCTACCACCATGCATGAAGCTATGGTGATGCTTCGGTCTCCAGTGACCGGTAACAATATGCAGGTATTCTATACCTATGGCACTTTTCTGTTCTCTTCCACTATGCCCTTCGATTTGCTCAGACTCTCAACAGATGTCTCAGTCCGTCCTCTAGTGGGGCACAGCTCTGACCAGGCTGAGGTGAACTGGCTCACCTTTACTGGACTCCACTTTCTGAACTGCACAAAGACTGCACTTCCTCACTCCTTCGAGTCACTGACTGAACTGCACACAGACTACTCAGCACTCCCCTCCACACCCCTGCTGGGTGTGTCCGAAGTGTACGTGATGTTATGAAGAGCCCTTAACTGTTACCTCTCCACTCATCCTCCTGGTATTGTGTACCAGGGCTACACAGCACGACAAAAAAAAAAACAAAAATGCTATATGTAAGCAAATAAACTTAACAATGGAGAGGGAAACATATGTCTAGCCAGAAAATATACATGGAATAGCAATTATATAACATCAAAGGGATAGGGGAAAATATGTGTAAGTGGGTTAAGAACTGGCTCATGGATAGGAAACAAAGGGTGGTTATTAATGGAGCACACTCGGACTGGGTCGCAGTTAGCAGTGGGGTACCACAGGGGTCAGTATTGGGGCCGCTTCTCTTTAACATATTTATTAATGACCTTGTAGGGGGCATACAGAGTAGTATTTCAATATTTGCAGATGACACTAAACTCTGCAGGGTAATAAATACAGAGGAGGACAATTTTATATTACAGGAGGATTTATGTAAACTAGAAGCTTGGGCTGATAAATGGCAAATGAGCTTTAATGGGGATAAATGTAAGGTCATGCACTTGGGCAGAAGAAACAAGATGTATAATTATGTGCTTAATTGTAAAACACTGGGCAAAACTGTCACTGAAAAAGACCTGGGTGTATGGGTGGACGAGAAACTTACATTTAGTGGCCAATGTCAGGCAGCTGCTGCCAAGGCAAATAAAATAATGGGATGCATTAAAAGAGGCATAGATGCTCATGAGGAGAACATAATTTTACCTCTATACAAGTCACTGGTGCGACCACACTTAGAATACTGTGTGCAGTTCTGGTCTCCGGTGTATAAGAAAGACATAGCTGAACTGGAGCGGGTGCAGAGAAGAGCGACCAAGGTTATTAGAGAACTGGGGGGTCTGCAATACCAAGACAGGTTATTACACTTGGGGTTATTTAGTTTGGAAAAACGAAGGCTGAGGGGTGATCTTATTACAATGTATAAATATATGAGGGGACAGTACAAAGACCTTTCTAATGATCTTTTTACTCTTAGACCTGTGACGGGGACAAGGGGGCATCCTCTACGTCTGGAGGAAAGAAGGTTTAGCCATAATCACAGACGCAGATTCTTTACTGTAAGAGCAGTGAGACTATGGAGCTCTCTGCCGTATGATGTTGTAATGAGTGATTCCCTACTAAAATTTAAGAAGGGACTGGATGCCTTTCTTGAAAAGTATAATATTACAGGCTATATTCACTAGTTTCCAAGATATTGCGTTGATCCAGGGAGCTAGTCTGATTGCCGTATGTGGAGTCGGGAAGGAATTTTTCTCCCCAATGTGAAGCTTACTGTTTGCCACTTGGGTTTTTTTTGCCTTCCTCTGGATCAACATGTTAGGGCAGGTTAGGATAGGATATAGGTTGAACTAGATGGACTTAAAGTCTTCCTTCAACCTTAATAAGTATGTTACTATGTTAAGCTTAAGTGCTATGGTGGATTGCATTGTGGTAAAGGGGAACAAACTATAAAAAGGCCGACAAGTATCAATAATACCGCAATATGGCACCAATAAAAAATCCTCAAATGTTACACTAGCGTGGCAACAAAACGGGCAGAGGTAGATGCCCAAGCGGCCAGAAAGTATCCAAAGAATTAGTGTAACTACCTGATGAATAGACAAGAGACGGCTCCCCACCCCGACACACGTTTCACCGCTGGCTTCTTCCGGGGAAGAAGTCTCTTGTTATTTAGTGGCGGCTCTTTTGTCGAGACATTACTGCATTTTTATATAAAAAAAAAAATTTCATTGTGCTTTTAATAGATTATCAATAAACAATGAAATTTTAATATTTTCGATCTCTTCTTCTAGTCTGTTGACCAGTATCATCGATTATTGCATATATCACTGACATAGAGCATAATTCCAGTCCGGAAGTAAGAAGAGTGCCTAATTTGTTTCTAAATTGTACAGTGGGGTCATAAATTACTTTTTATGATCCAAAATTAATACTACACAGCAGCAGCACATGTGAGCCGGAGACTCATAGATGAGTGATTCCTGAAGCAGGCTACAGTTGCCTGTTATGAGAGTGAAGTTCTGCTTAAATAAGAGACAGAGAAAGGAACTTGAACGGAGCTTACAGCAGCAAGTGCCTCAGAGAAAAGCGCTAGAAAGGAGACTTCACATCCCACCTGAAATAAGGAGATTCCAAATTGCTTTCCGGCCCGACCGATTCCAGCACCATCTGTACTCCATGCTCTGGACACTTTGCCTGCAAAAACTGTGAGTAAAGCTTTGGAAACTGCATCTGACTGTGTCCTCTCAAGTTCTTCCTGCAAAAACACACTCCACTCTGCTACATCTCCCAGCACAATTACTCTTTCTACAACATCATCCTGCCCTGAGACCACAAGCTTTACCTGTGGAAAGCTATTCCAACTCTGCTGCATCACCACCAGTCTCAGGGGATCTGCTCTGCAGCGCTGGTCACCTCTGACCAGAAACCACAGGTGGCGTCACGAACACCTCACTACAAACTCCAACATCCCCTGTAATATTTCCCTTTTATTGGACACCCAGGGCCACGGACCGTGTCACTGCTGCCGTGACACATCCTTTTAACACACCGGCCCGGTACTGAGTATCCCACTGCCCTGGCGGGTGATCCATTTTGGCGTCACGAACAGGATATCGAAGCCCAGTGTCACCGGGTCCTGTGTGCCTATTTTGAACTGTCTATTGTGCCAGAGACTTTGCTGAAAGTTTTGTGTGATTGCCGCCATTACAACGCCACGAGGTGCGCAGAGAGAAGGGCGGAGCCAGAGTGAGAGTGCGCAAAAAGTGAGGTGCTGTGCGCGAAAACGGCAGCTGACAGAGCACAGGGAGCTGAGGCCTGGAGTCACAGCGTGCACCGCTCCGGCAGAGCAATAGCCTGGTAAGCCAGTGGAAACGCAGAGCCTGGCTAAGATTAACTAGGAGGGAAGAGGATGTGAGTCGCACCAAATACAGGGGTTCCAGGGCTTATGGGGTACTCGGCACCGAGCCCATTGAAGTCTATGGGGAATGTCACAAGCAGCAGAGCTCGGTCCGTGGCCCTGGGCGCTCATACAATGGGGGATATTTACAGGGGATTTTAGGAATAGTTTGTGACGCCACCTGTGGTTTCTGATCAAGTAGACCAGCGCTGCAGGGTGAATCTTCTGAGGGGATGTTATTAGGCAGCTAGATGTTAAGTCCCCCACAGGTGGGACTGTTCCCTCGAAGTCTATGGTGGTGCAAGGTGTAGATAAAGAGTCAGTCACACACAATTCAGTCTCTTTCCATACCTTTACTGATGTTGTTGGCAGGTATGTCCCGGGAAGCTGGTCAGGTTGAAGAATGCACATTCAGGGAATTGCTGAGCAGGTGTAAGGCCTCCTTTCTCCTTGAAGTGTATGTGATTCCTAACTTGCATGAAGTCAAGTTTAACTCTTAATGTAGTAACTACGCCCGGCCGACATTGTGGTAGAGCCTTCTCTGTCTCTGATAATCAGATGTTGGAAAGAACGAAGTTCTCCTATTGCAGCGTCCTGCTCAAAGTCCTTGTTCTCCCTGACTCCAGTTACGTATCGACACTTAGGGCTACCTTCTGTGACTTGAAGTCCAGCAAGGATTCCGGTGTTTTCTATCACTAGCCGTGAAGTACTAGCAATGCCTCGGACCCCGGCGTCCGGTTAACTAAGTGAAGGTGATCTGTCACTTTGGTCACTTATCCTTCTTTCTCCACTCGCCTGTCGCCCTGCTCTTGCCCTTAACATAAGCACGGGTAGCAGTGGGTGTAGTTGTCAGCTTTCTTTCCAATGCTCACTGACCTGTTCTCAGTTGCCTCGTTGTTATAACTGCTGTAGTTCCCCTTCCTTCTTTCCTTCCAGACTCTGTCCAGAGCAGCTCACATGACATTCCCTCAGACTGTATACACGCTGTAGCTCCGAGAGTCACTTTCCACTTTCTAGAGAACACAGGCAGCTGACTCTGAGGTAAATGCTTCAGATTCAGATGTAACTCTGACTAGGCTAGAGTGATTCCTTTGCCCACTCGTACTAGCCTCCACTTCTGTACAAGGTGAGCTACCAGAGCTCTGTCAGGTCTCCGTCTTATCTCCTCTCCCTCCAAGACTAGACTCCAACTCTCTTCTCCTCCTTCCACAACTCCAACTTCTCAACTCTCTGACTAAACAATCTCCTGATGTCCTGAGGAGATCTGCACTACTGCTACGTCACACTGACTTAAATAGTCTAATATGCCCTCTGGTGGCCGTGTTGGGAAATGTGTGTGATGTGAATGAATATCAGGCTTCACAATTACCTTTCCTGTGCATTCTCCTGGAGACATGTGTACCAAGCGCAGCTGGGCCACACATCCCCCCTAGTTAATCTCAGCACTCCCGGGCTGGAATAGAAAAGAAAAACATTTTTGCATTTAATAACATTAACAATTTAACTCATCCCTTGCGGGAGGTAAGGACTCTTGAACGTTACAATTTTTACATTGTCAAGTAGAAAAATATCAAAACATTTTCCACATAAATATATATAAGACAAGATTCTTGTGGAGGACCCGCACCAAAAACCTCCAACGTAGGTCCTGGGTGGGCTGCAGGACTTCATTGCTGCAGACCTCACTCAAGGCCACACCATACGGGTTTTTCTTCAGAGGTAGATACATATGGCTTTATGTAAAACCAAGATGGGGCACCGAAGTGCGAACTATTTATAATGAAAGTTTTTGGGTTGGCACAGTCCACAGCCACGCAGTCCTTGCATAATGAAACACATTTCACAAGAAAATCACATTTCTAATTAACTTCTTTTTAAATATTCCACATTACCCAACTGGGGTATTCTATGCATACTATGTAAACATCATCACATTTGGCAAATAACATTATCAAACATCCTTCACAATATTAATAAAGTGCAACTTCTTCATCTAACTTCTTCAACTTTATACAGGTGCCTGTCTGGGTCCTACTGTTCTTCTTTGCATATAGTAGTGACATCTGGTGGCGGTGCCAGCACAGGACCGTTCCTATTCACTGGCCAGTGCCTAGCACCAGGATCATCGACTCCACCATCGGATCATGTCTAGCCCCCAGTCGCCGCTACTATATGGGCCACACAGATGTCTACCGCAGGAGAAGATATAGCGGTGGACGCCGCCACAGCCCCCATAGCGCAGCAAGATGCAGAGGCAGGTGCAGCCGCAGCCCCTATAGCACAGCAGAATCCAGCGTCCGGTGCAGCCACAGCCCCCAGAGCGCAGCAGGATCTGGTGACCGCTCTGCAGTCCCTATAGTGCCGCTATCAATGCCATATTTACCGGGAGCTGCCTGGCTACCGCAATACTCAGGGGAGCCGCATACCCTGAGCGATTTCAGCGAGAGACTGTGTAGTTTATTTGATGTGTACCCTCTGTCTGAAAACCAAAAAGTAAGCATTCTCATTGGACAGTTAACAGGTGAAGCTCAAAGAGAAGCAAAGTCCTGGCAGGACACTGATAAAGAGACTGTTAAGCAAATGCTGGCTAAGCTAAAGAGTACCTTTGACACCCGCACTGCAGCAGAAATAAAAATGAGATTCTTTGAGTGCAAACAAAGGATGCAGGACAGTATACGGGACTATGCTCTTAACCTTCAGGAGGCACTGCGGGCCATAAAGCAGATTGACCCAGACAGCGTGCAGGATGGAGACAGATTGTTAAAGGAGCAGTTTGTTGAGAGACTCCTGTCCAGCACCCACAGGTCACAGCTGCGCATCATGGCCCTACAAAACCCTGACCTGAGCTTTGCAGACTTTAAAGACAGGGCTAACCGGGCGTTACACAAACTAAATGCAAGCCGTCCAGCGCCCCCTAGGCGCCCAGCAATTACATATCAACAGGAGGCGGCAACCTTCCCTCAAACCTCTGCTGAGGCTGATGCGCAGACCCTGGATAATGATCCATCTGACGAGCTACGTCTGCAGGTTCAGGAGCTGACCAAAGTGTGGCTGCACTAGCCAGAACCGTGCAGTCCTTGCAAGTGACCCAAAAGGAGAGGATAGAGTTGGCCTCCAGTCGAGATGACGTCCCGTGGCGATGGAATGAAAAGGAGCCCACCAATCAGAGGGAGAGACAACGATTGCTACGACCAGGACGGACGACCCATTTGCCGCCGCTGCAGAAAAGCAGGGCACATCGCAAGGTTATATTATTTAAACGAGCGAACCATAGGGCAGAGGGCCAACCCCCAGGAGTAAGATGACCAGGCCCACAGAACTGGTGAGCCAAGTACGTCGGGGGAAGACCGGTCCTCCCAGTTGTGATTGACGGCATCCCAATAAACGCTTTGCTGGACACTGGCTCTCAGGTGACGACTATGCCATTATTCCTTACAAACGGTACTGGGCTGGCCAGATGATGAGCTGACAGTAGTCGCCAGCAATGGTCAGCCTTTGCCACAGAAGGGGTATAAGGAAGTGACCATTAAGGTGGGGCGAGTAGAATTAAAAGCCCAAGGTATGATAATTGTAGACATTGATCGACGAGAATGTAACCCAATGATGACCTTAGGTACTAATGTGATAGAAAATTGTCTTGCCGAGGTTATTGTTTTGTTGGAACAGGTAGCCGAAACTGCTGGTTCCAGTGAGCAATGGGTCCTGCAGAAGGAGATCAAGGCCCTGATGCAAAGACAGCAGGTAGAGCTATCTGGAGGAGAAGTCGGCAGTGTCAGAGTGAATGATTCATTCCCATTGCAATACCCCAAGAAGTGAAATGTTAATTTGGTGTAGGGCAGCAATAGGCCTCAGGGGAAGAGATTACCAAGCCCTAGTAGAACCAGTGTACTCTGATAGTAGGCCCACTATCCTGAGAGCCAGGTGGGTAGTTGATGTCCGCAAGGGGAGGGTACCTGTACGCATCTTAAATTGTGGGGAGGAGGAGGCCAAACTACCTCGGTATGCCACCGTTGCTAAGCTGTTCACTGTCAATAACAACGCAATTCAGACAGCAGAGCCCTTGGTCTCATCCGAACAGGCAGAGGACGTAGGCACTGACTCCACCCTTCCACACCAAAAGAATGGGGTTTACCGAGTGGTTCAAGAGTATGAACGGGTATTCAGCAAACACCCTGTAGATTTTGGGCAGGCAAAAGGAGTCCAACATCATATCCTCACTGGAAATCATCTGCCCATTAAAGAAAGGTACCGGCCTGTACCTCCAAATCACTACCAATGTGGCAAGAGTATGTTACGAGAGATGAAGGAGGCTGGGGTGATCAGAGACAGTTATAGCCCTGGGCAGCTCCGCTACTTCTCGTTAGAAAGAAAGATGGTACAATGAGGATGTGTGTTGACTACAGAAAACTTAACAGCATTACCCACAAAGACGCCTATCCATTACCTAGGATAGAGGAATCACATTGAGAACCGCTAACTATTTCTCTACCTTAGCTCTCACTAGTGGGTATTAGCAGGTTCCAGTGGCAGAGGCAGACAAAGAGAAGACAGCCTTTGCAACACCAATGGGCCTCTCAGAGTTCAACTACATGCAGTTTGGGCTTTGCAGCACGATCAGGAATGTTCCAGAGGTTGATGGAGTGCTGCCTTGGACACATGAACTTTGAGACAGTTCTGTTGTACTTAGATGAAGTCATTGTCTTCTCCAAGACCTATGAGGAACATTTGGAGCACCTGGCCGAGGTGCTTAAAGCCCTGTCCAAATTTGGCCTAAAGGTTAAGCTGTCCAAATGCCACCTCCTGAAGCCCAAGGTGCAGTACCTGGGCCACGTAGTGAGACCAGAAGGTGTGGCACCAGAACCTGACAAAGTCACTGTTATCAAGGACTGGCAGAGGCCCAGCAACATCCATGAAATACGCCAGTTCCTCGGGTTGGTAGGCTACTACCGAAGGTTCATCAAAGGCTTCACTGAAATAGCCGCACTCTTGCAAAACCTCCTCGTGGGCCAGCCCAAGAAGGCCAGGAAGAAGAGTTCTACGTTTGATTGGAATGACGAACTGGAAAAATCCTTCACTCGGTTGAAGATGGCTCTTACGGGGGATGAAGTTCTGGCCTACGCAGACTATAACCAACCATTCATCCTCTATACTGATGCCAGCAACGTTGAAACTGGGAGCAGTGCTGTCGCAGGTACAGAAAGGCAAAGAAAGAGTGATCTCCTACGCCAGCAGGAAACTTCGTCCCACTGAAAGGAACCCTGACAACTACAGCTCTTTCAAGCTGGAGTTCCTCGCCATCGTCTGGGCTGTGACCGAGCGATTCAAACACTACCTAGCTGCGGCAAAGTTTACTATCTTCACGGACAACAATCCGCTGACTCACTTGGAAACCGCAAAACTAGGTGCGCTGGAGCAGCGATGGATGGCCCGGCTGTCCAACTACAAGTCCACCATCAAGTACTGAGCGGGGCATAAGAATGCCAATGCTGATGCGCTGTCCAGAATGCCCAACTTACCAGATGGGGGAGAAGATCTGGACACATTCGAAGAAATTGAGTTACCAGCCTTCCACCGTCCAATTGCGACCCAACGTGCACAAGGGGTGAAAAACAAGCGCTGCATCACGAAAGAGGCCACATTAAACCCAGTGCCTCACCATGAGTGGGCAGAGACACAGGATAGCGAACCAGCAGTCCGCCTGGTAAAGGAGCTACTGACGCAACCTGACTCGCGTCCCGGTCCAGATGCTCCACAAGAGACCCAACAGCTGTGGAAGGAAAAGGGCAGGCTGTTCATCTACGAGGGAAAGCTATGTCGGAGGAGTGTCAACGCACGAACTCACGAACTGGTCTGGCAGGTGGTAGTCCGAGGCGAGATGCATCAATGGTCCTGGAAGCGTACCACAATGGAGCAGAACACTTCGGATGGAAGAAGTTAGAGGTCCTACTTCCCCTAGAGGTTCTATTGGATTGGTATGAGGAAGGCCATTGAAGATTGGTGCTGAGAGTGTGGACCATGTAACTTGCGAAGGAAAGACCGTAACAGCCAGCGAGCCCTGTTGCAGCCAATAATCACCAAACAGCCACTTGAATTGGTAGCCTCGGACCACATGAAGCTAACTCCGAGCCGTTCAGGTT
>JARQOD010000010.1:91945001-91974922 GCA_033576555.1 Oophaga sylvatica
CGGGGAAGTCTCCTAAGTCTGTATGGATGACTGGTTCCTCACGCTTTTCCTGATTGAAAACAGGTTCTTCTCTATGAAGCTTTAATGGATTTGGACACAACTTTAGGTGATCTCGGGATACTGTTGCAGTCGTCCTTCCTCCATCCTTGCTAATTATGCACGTTTTCTTGTTATCAAACCTTGAATTCTGAATGATGTAGGGCTCTCTTTCCCATTGATCATCGAGTTTGTGTAACCTCCTCTTTCTTTTCAGTACGACTTCACCTGGTGCGAAAGGTTCAGCTGGCGCACTTTTGTTGTAGCGATCTTCTTGTTTATCCCTGACTCGATTTAGACTTTCTTCAATGCAGGCTTGTACTTTTCTGTACTGTTCCTGTCTGTTTGTGTCCCAGTCCTCAGTAGTCACATCTGCTTCTGGTTCTACAACACCAAGCTAAAGGTGTAAATTCGTTGTAAAAAAAACGGACTTTTTTGCTACGAATTTACACCTTTAATTAACCCCTAGAGGTGTGAAATTTTGCACACATAGTCTGATTTAATTGTTTGTGCAAATTAGATAGCAAAGGACATGAAAAAACATGGTTAACCCTATGTACACCAAGTGTCATTTCATGTCGGGTTCTGCATTTTCACAAAAGCCGGCAATTGAATTAGCGGCTATTATACTATGTAGAAGTGTATGAACTACAAATATAAATATATATATATATGTGTCACAAATTCAATGACATGTATATATATATATGAGGTGTAAAATTGCTGAAAAAAAATGCGTGGGCTCCCGCCCTATTTTCGCAACCAGACAGACAAAGCCAGTGAGTGGGGGCAGATAATAATAGCCCAGAGAGGGACCATTATTTTTGCCCCCCCCCCGGCTACTAACATCTGCCCCCAGACACCCCAGGAAAGACAAATCTATAATTAGATTCGCCCTTTCTGGCACTTTGCCCGTCTATTCCCATTGCCCTGTAGCGGTGGCGAATGGGTTAATATGGGGTTAAAGCCACCTTGCTATTGAAAGGTGACCTTAAGCCAGGTTAATAATTGAGAGCTGTCAATTAGACAACTATCAATTATTAATCCTATTGCATGAAATAAAAATAAAACACACACACTTTAATTAAAAATCATTTTAATGAAATAAAGACACATGTTTTTGACCATCTTTTATTTTACTGCAAAAACCATTTCCTGTAATAAAAATAAAATAAAAAAGCAAAATTATTCTTACCTATCCCATGCACAGTCAGGTCCCACGGTGTAATCCTTCAGAAAGGGTTAATGTTTACTGCAGGGACCGCAGCTAATGCTGCAGCCTCACAGTAAACCCCAAATGAATGAGTTCCTCTCCTGCCTGACAGGAGAGTAAAGGCTGGGTGTCACATAACGATACACCAGCGATCCCGACAACGATATGCACTTGTCAGGATCGCTGGTGTATCGCTACATGATCGCTGCTGAGCTGCCAAACAGGCAGCTCAGGCAGCGATCTGGGACAGCGACACTGCGGGTAACATCGCTTAAGGGCCCGTCTCACATAGCGATATCGCTACCGAGATCGCTGCTGAGTCACTAGTTTTGTGACGCAGCAGCGAGCTCACCAGCGATATCGCTGTGTGTGACATTCAGCGACGATCAGCCCCCCTGCCGGGTATCGCTGATCGTCGCAGAAATGTCAGGACCTTTTTTTGATCGCTGGTTTCCCTCTGACAGGCACGCATCGCTGCGTGTGACAGGCGGGAAACCAGCGATCAAAGGTCCTGACATTTCAGCGACGATCAGCGATACCCGGCAGGGGGGCTGATCGTCGCTGAATGTCACACACAGCGATATCGCTGGTGAGCTCGCTGCTGCGTCACAAAACTAGTGACTCAGCAGCGATCTCGGTAGCGATATCGCTATGTGAGACGGGCCCTTAAGTGGAAAGCTTAATTGATTGCTTTCCACTTTCACTTCAGGTCAGCCAGGGACACAATCAGTGACGTCAGAGGGAACTGATTAACAAAAATAGGGGTTCCCTTCGAAAAAAAAATGGCTGGGGTCCCCCCTATTTTTGTTAACCAGCCAGATGAAGCAGACGCTGAGGCCTGGATTTTCAGGCTGTTAAGGAGCCAAGATCCATGGACCTTGCCAGCCTGATAATACCAGGCCACAGCAGTCTGCATATCTTGGCTGATTAACAAAAATAGGGGATCCCCTCGAAAAAAATTGGCGTGGGGTCCCCCCTATTTTTGTTAACCAGCCAGATGAAGCAGACCGCTGAGGCCTGGATTTTCAGGCTGTTAAGGAGCCAAGATCCATGGACCTTGCCAGCCTGATAATACCAGGCCACAGCAGTCTGCATATCTTGGCTGATTAACAAAAATAGGGGATCCCCTCGAAAAAAATTGGCGTGGGGTCCCCCCTATTTTTGTTAACCAGCCAGATGAAGCAGACCGCTGAGGCCTGGATTTTCAGGCTGTTAAGGAGCCAAGATCCATGGACCTTGCCAGCCTGATAATACCAGGCCACAGCAGTCTGCATATCTTGGCTGATTAACAAAAATAGGGGATCCCCTCGAAAAAAATTAGCGTGGGGTCCCCCCTATTTTTGTTAACCAGCCAGATGAAGCAGACCGCTGAGGCCTGGTTTTTCAGGCTGGTAAGGATCCAATATCCATGGACCTTGCAAGCCTGATAATACCAGGCCACAGCAGTCTGCTTAGCTTGGCTGATTAACAAAAATAGGGGATCCCCTCGAAAAAAAAACGGCGTGGGGATCCCCCCTATTTTTGTTAACCAGCCAAGTAAAATGCAGACTGCTGTGGCCTGGTATTAAAAGACTGTCAAGGCCCATGGATTTTGGCCCTCAACAGCCTGATAATACCAGGCTACAGCAGCCCCACATTTGGCGCATCAAAAGATGTGCCAATTGTGGCACTTTACCCGGCTCTTCCCACTTGCCCTGTAGCGGTGGCAAGCGGGGTAATAAGGGGTTAATGTCACCGTTGATTGCACGGTGACAATAAGCCCGGTTAATAATGGAGAGGCGTCAATAAGACACCGATCCATTATTAATCCCAAAGTTATTAAATGTATAAAAAAAAGACAAAGCAAGAAAAAAGTATTTTAATGAAATAAAAGAGACAACACAGTTTTCATTTCTTTTATTATACACTCATTCCTGCGACGCCATCGATCTCCTGTAAAAAAGAAAAAAAACAAACCAACAGTATACCACCTGTCCGACGCAGTCCATAGTAACGATTGTCCCACGACGATCCAACTCTGCTACATCGCAATGACAGGCAGAGCCTGTCATTGCAACGCAGCACAGCTGATTACCTGCTTCCCCGGCGGTGACGTCATCGGACTGACTGCTTTACGGCCGGGATTACCCAGCAGTCACTGCAGTTATCGCGAGAAACTGCATGTGACCGCCGGGGAGAAGAGGATGGCGGCCATGAAGCAGTCCAGGACGTGACCGCCGGAGATCTTCTGCCAGGTAAGTGCCGCTGACTCCTGACAGACCCGACAGACGGACACTGACAGTGACAGTGACATCCCGATTCCGGTATCCGATAAGACGAAAATATCGGAACTCGGAATCGGAATTCCGATACAGCTAATATCGGCCGATACCCGATATTTGCAGTATCGGAATGCTCAACACTAGTCTGAATACTTTCCGTACCCACTGTATACTCGTGTGACTCTAGCCTTAGTATGTGAATATTCCTCCGATTATCTTTGTCAGTAAATGAGTCGCACAACACCAGAGCTATGGGGTACTCGGAACCGAGCCCGTTGATGTCTATGGGGAATGTCACGGGTAGCGCAGCTCGGTCCGTGCCCTGGGCGCTCACCGTAATGTGGGATATTTACAGGTGACTTGAATAATGATATGGGGATTCGTGACGCCACTTGTGGTGCCTGGTCAGGATGACCAGCGCTGCTATGCAGATCCACTGGAGGGTTAATATTGTGCAGCTAGGTGTTAAGCCTTCCACAAGTAAGGCTGAATGATCCTCCAGGGTAGATAGATATGCAAAGGTGCAGGATCGACGGGGACCCGGCAGTCAGAGATAATAAGGGAGACACACACATAAGTCACTTTTGTACCTTTACTGTAGGTGTTGCAGATACTCCCCGGAGCACTGTAGGGTGAAGGATGCACATCGAGATTCCTCCACTGGTAGGTGTGTGGCCTTCTATCTTCTGCCTTTGTGTGATAAAGTCCTGACCTGCCTGAAGCTAGGTCTAATTTGGTCTCCGTTTTGCACCTGGCTGATCTTGTGATTGGACCTTCTCCTGAAGCACACAGTCTCTATTTGCAGTGCCCTGCTAGACTCCGTTCTTCTGATCCAGCTACGTATCAGCTCTGTGGTACTCCTGGGACTTGTAGTCCTCCAGGAACTCCGGTGTTCTCCCAATGGGTTGTGGAGATCCCTTTAGGCTCGGACCCCGGTGTCCGGTGAATACTTGCTGAGATGAGCTATTAAGGCTCCACTGTCTCATAAACTTTTCCACTTGCCTTCGGCCTACCTAGATCTTACACTATCACACACGCTGGCAGTTGGTGGGCTGCCTCTTCGCCGCTCTTTAAGCGTCGGCACGCTTTCTGCTGAGCTATGCTTCTGAATTCAGCTCTGATTAGGCTGGAGTGATGTCTCTGTGTCACTCTTACTAGACTCCACTTGCAGACTGAGCTCTCTGAGCAGACTCCCTAGCAATGGCTGCTCTGCTCTCTCTGCAGACTCTCAGCAGACTCTGAGCAGACTCTGACCTTCTCTCAGAGATGACTGAGCAGAAACTGAAACTAAACTTCGTTTTATATGCCTAACACAGCTCCCTCTGGTGGTCTCTTAGGGTGAGCTGTACGTGTGTGTATGTGCAATGACCTCTAGTGGGATCTTCCTTCTGTGCACCCTTCTGGAAGATGTGGATTCAGTCACAGCTGGGCTCCACATTCCCCCCTAGTAGAACTCAGCACTCCGGGGCTGAAATACAAAAACAGATAACAATAAACAATTTATAAATAACTCTTCCTTTACAGGAGGTAAGGCACTCTTAAACGGTTGCTTAACAGTAAATAGACAACTATATACATTGACACAATGATGGGTTGAGGAATTTGAGCAACCCTAAAAGTCCCAGTCTCTTTTGGAAAAAAGGATGCTCAAAAGAGGGTAGAGAAAACAAGCAAAATAATGTCCATTTACTTGTTTCAATATAAAAAAAGGAATAATAGGTTAATAAATAGCAGTATTACAAAGGCATATTATAACAATATATACAGTTATACACAGTGGTTCTTGATAATTATTTACATGGGTTAGGTCCTACTCTCTGTACCTAACAGGTAATTGCCCTCTTGTTATGCGTACTGACCTGCGTGGTGTAGTGGTAGGTGAGGTGTCAGTTACCCTGTTATCCCTGCGTGCAGGTAAGTTGTAGTACTGCCTTAGCCTCTCTAGGGATCTGGCAAGTATACTGGGAGTTGGATGAACTGGCTCAACTTCTGCAGGGGATCCTTCTTATTGAGGTTCAACTTCTTGGGATTCCGCTTCTTGGGGTTCCACTTGTTGGGGTTCTGCTGGGGCAGGTTCCTCTGGTACTGACTCTACTGCAACAACTGGTGCAACTGGATGTAGAGGTTCTTCTTGTGGTTGATAGAATTGAAGCACGGGAACGATTACGGCATCTCCAATTCTGGGCCAATCCGCGGGGAAGTCTCCTAAGTCTGTATGGATGACTGGTTCCTCACGCTTTTCCTGATTGAAAACAGGTTCTTCTCTATGAAGCTTTAATGGATTTGGACACAACTTTAGGTGATCTCGGGATACTGTTGCAGTCGTCCTTCCTCCATCCTTGCTAATTATGCACGTTTTCTTGTTATCAAACCTTGAATTCTGAATGATGTAGGGCTCTCTTTCCCATTGATCATCGAGTTTGTGTAACCTCCTCTTTCTTTTCAGTACGACTTCACCTGGTGCGAAAGGTTCAGCTGGCGCACTTTTGTTGTAGCGATCTTCTTGTTTATCCCTGACTCGATTTAGACTTTCTTCAATGCAGGCTTGTACTTTTCTGTACTGTTCCTGTCTGTTTGTGTCCCAGTCCTCAGTAGTCACATCTGCTTCTGGTTCTACAACACCAAGCTCCAGATCCATGGGCAGTTTTCCTGGTCTTGCCCGCATGAGGTAGGCTGGGGTGCAGTTGGTGGAACTCACAGGTATGTGATTGTACAGATCTACCAGGTCAGGTAGTAAGTCTGGCCACCGATTTCTCTCTTCAAGTGGTACTGTCTTCAACAGGTCAATGATGATGTGGTTCATCTTCTCACAGAGACCATTAGTTTGGGGGTGGTACGGTGTGGTTCTTATCTTCTTACACCCGTACAAGTGACAGAACTCTTTGAACAATTCGGCCTCGAAGGCTGGGCCTTGGTCAGTTAGCACCTGCTCAGGATATCCGTGTGGTCTGCAGAAATACGCTTGGAACGTCTTTGCTGCTGTTTCTGCCGTCAGATCTTTGGCAGGAGCGACCACCAGGAACCTGGATTAATGATCCACCATAGTCAGGGCATAGGAGTATCCTGACCGGCTGGGTGACAACTTGACATGGTCCAGGGCCACGATCTCCAAGGGACGAGTCGTCTTGATGGGTTGCAGGGGTGCCTTCTGACTGCTGTAGTCCTTTCTTCTGAGGCCACAGGGTCCACATTTCTGGCACCACCTCTCGATGGAGCTTCGCATTCCCACCCAGTAGAAACGACACTTCAACAGGGTCTCCAGCTTCTTCCAGCCAAAGTGTCCCGCTTGATCGTGGTAGGCTTCTAACACCATCTGGATGTCTGCTCTGGGGACTACTATCTGCCATACCATCTCATGGGTCCTTGGGTTGACGTACCTCCGACACAGCTTCTCACGGTAGATGAACAACCGGCTTCTCTCATTCCACAGCTGCCTTGCTTGTAGAGGCGCATCCTTCTCCAAAGAGGAACCTTCTTGAGTTATCAGCTCCTTGATTCGGCTGACAACTGGATCGCTGTCCTGAGTTTCCTTCCAGCTGTGGTGAGGTAAAGGATTTAACGTCTTACCACGCGATCTCCTGCTGGCTTGTTGCTCATGGATCATCCCATTCCTGTGAAAGGCAGGTAGTTCGATCTCTTCCAGATCATCCACCTCTTCTTCTGTGTCCGATTCATGAGGCATCCTGGATAGGGCATCAGCGTTGGCATTCTTGCGGCCTGCTCGGTACTTGATTGTGAATTGGTAATTGGACAGTCGAGCCATCTATCGTTGTTCCATGGCTCCCAGCTTAGCTGTTTCAAGATGCGTCAAGGGGTTGTTATTGGTGTAGGCAGTGAACTTGCTGGAGGCTAGGTAGTGCTTAAACCTCTCTGTGATGGCCCAGACCAGTGCCAGGAACTCCAACTTGAAGCTGCTGTAGTTCTCTGGGTTCCTCTCGGTCGGGCGGAGCTTCCTGCTAGCATAGGTGATGACTTTCTCCAGGCCATTTTGCTTCTGACTGAGGACTGCTCCCAATCCTTCATTGCTGGCATCAGTATACAGAAGGAACGGCTGGCTGTAGTCAGGATAGGCTAGGATCTCATCACCTGTCAGTATCTCCTTCATTTCCTTGAATGCTTCTGCCTGTTCTTTACCCCAATGGAATGGAGAATTTCTGCTTTTGAGGGACTGTCCCACCAGGAGGTCTTGCAGAGGCGCTGCTTTCTTAGTGTAGTCCTTCACAAACCTCCGGTAGTACCCTGTCAGTCCCAGGAACTGTCGCACCTCCTTGAGATTTTTCGGCTCCGGCCATTTCTGGATGGCGGTGATCTTCTCAGGGTCTGGCGCTACTCCTTCTGAGCTGACAATATGTCCCAGGTACTGTACCTTTTGTTTGAGCAGATGGCACTTTGAAGGCTTCAGTTTCATCCCATACTTGGACAGTGACTCGAATACCTCCGCCAGGTGCTTCAAGTGATCTTCATACGTTTTGGAGTATACAATGACATCGTCCAGGTACAGCAACACCGTTTCAAAGTTGAGATGTCCCAGGCAGCTCTCCATCACTCTCTGGAACGTTCCAGGGGCACTGCTGAGTCCAAACGGCATTCTGTCAAACTCACAGAGTCCCATCGGGGTGGTGAAAGCCGTCTTCTCCCGATCCTCCTCAGCCACAGCTACTTGCCAGTACCCACTAGTGAGGTCAAGGGTGGAAAAGTAGTTAGCAGTTTTTAATGCAGCTAAGGATTCCTCAATGCGTGGTAAAGGGTATGCATCTTTATGTGTAATGCGATTTACTTGTCTGTAATCTACACACATTCTCATGCTTCCATCCTTTTTCCTAAGACTAGAGGTGCTGCCCAGGGACTACAACTATCCCTTATCACCCCTGCTTCCTTCATATCACGCAACATTTCCTTGGCTTTCTGGTAGTGTGCTGGAGGTATAGGCCTGTACCGTTCTTTAATGGGAGGATGGTTGCCTGTGGGGATGTGATGTTGAACCCCTTTAATTTTTCCAAAGTCGAGTGGGTGTTTGCTGAATACCTGAGCATACTCCTGAACTACTCGATATACTCCTTGTTTCTGGTGGGCTGGAGTGGTGTCTGTCCCGACATGGAGCTGCTGACACCAATCCTCCACCTGGGTGGTCGGACCGTTATCCTCCACTGGTTGTGGGGAGGTTAAGGGCTCCGTTGGGTGAATGGAGTTATTATCCACAGCATGTAACTTAGCAACAGTGGCATAACGTGGTAATTTGACTTCATCCTCTCCCCAGTTGAGAAGACGCACTGGCACCCTCCCATTATGTACCTCCACTACCCCTCTGGCAGTCAAGAGTGTAGGTCTGTGTTCTGAACAATGGGGCTCTACTACTGCTTGGTAGTTCTGTCCTCTCAGACCTATTGCTGCTCTACACCAAATAAGCATTTCACTCATTGGGGTATCACAATGGGGTTCGGGTCTGTCACCCGTACATTACCAATCTCACCACGGTCAGTTTCACTTGCTGCTGGCACATCAGGGTTCGGATCTCCTTCCGGATTCTCCCTTTTGCTTTGGTCTGGCAATTTCGGCGAGCTGTTGGAGTAAAAACACAACCTCCTCCAAACAGTTACTAATAATGTTAGTGCCTAAAACCACATTCAACCCATTTTCCTCATTAACAGTCTTCACTACAAGAAGTCCCTGATTCTTTAGCTCCACTCTCCCCACTTTTACGTCTACATTTTTAGCCCCCAGTAAGTCAAGAGGGAGGCCATTAGAGGCGTATACGGCAAAGTCAGGGTTTGGGGGTTGGAGACCATCACTGGACCAGTATTTATTGTAAAGAACATCAGGTATGACGGTTACCTGAATCCAGTGTCCAGCAGGGCAGGATTGCAATCCCGTCCAGTATGATGGACAGGTAAGGTCTTCCTCCCACAAACCTGCGGTTCCAGTCTGAGGGGCCTGAGGAGTCTATTCCTGGGTGTTGGCCCTCGGACCCAGGATTTGCTCGTTTAAAGGACACCGACGTGCTGGGTGACCTTCTCTGTGGCAGCGGTAGCAGATGATCTCTCGGCGGGGATGATGCTGGTCACGGGTCCTTCCTGGGGGTGGCGTTATCCTCCTCCTGTGGGGCGACGTCCTCCCTCTCCTCCGGCGCATCCAAGGGACATCCTCTGGGCAGTCAGCTAGCAGGATCTTTCCTTCTTCCTCCGTCGACAGTTGCAGGGCACTCATTACAGTGGCCAGGTTTTTGGTCAACTGGCGCACTTCTGAGCGCAGACAGTCCAGCTCAGTAAGGGGCGCCACCTGCGTTTTGGCTTCCGCAACCAATGGGGAAAAGGTGGATGCTGCTGGCTGTAGGGTGGCTTCACTCGGGTGACACTGGGTTGCCATCCCGGGTGTTTCCAGGGGTCGCAGTCCTTTTATAGCCATGTCCTTAAGAGCATCAAAGGTAGCATCAGGATGATCCAAGGACCACCAGTGCACAGTCCGGCTTTCAGCTTGGGACTTTAATCCTCGTACAAATTGTTCTTTTAACATTTTATTTTCGTTGGAGACACTCATGGGGTTAACTTGTTTGAGTGCTCGCAGGGCCCCTTGTAGTCGGCAGGCATAGTCCCTAATGCTGTCATCTGGTTTCTGGGAGCATTGGTAAAAACTCATCCGGAGATCTGTTTCAGTGCGGTCCTCAAAGATAGTCTGTAGCTTTAAGAAAATTGCAAGCACTGACTCCTGATCTGCAGCTGTCCAAGTTTCTACTTCTCTCTCTGCAGCTCCAGTTAACTGTCCCACTACCACCGCAGCTCTCTGCTTTTCTGTCATAGGGTACATGTCTATTATGCTGCATATTTTCCGTTTGAACCCTGACAGGGTGTCTGGCTTGCTGCTGTACTGAGGGAGCCACTTCGCTCCTGGCATGTATGGCAGCGTTAGCGGTACTATTGGGACCACAGGACCAGGTGAGGGGCCAGCATTTACAGCCGATGCGGCACCGAAAAGGGGTAAGTCATTAAGGCTATCGGCCTGGGCCACATCGTCGACCTGGGCCGCGTTGTCGGCTGGCTGCGACATGTCTGCGCCCCCTAGTTAATCGTAGCCTACCTTCTCTGAAGGCTGCAGCTCCGCAGGGCGCAGGGGTGTAGGAGGACCTGTGTCGCTGGTGCTCTGACGTCAGAGCGTTCACTGTAGCTCTACACAGGACCTGCCGCCGCGTCAGCGTTGGGGGCGTGTCCAGGACTCAGCGCACTTTTGCAGGTACGCCCACTAGTTTTCGCGCCGTGGCGCTGTAAATGGCGGGCAATGGCGGGCAAATGGCAGGAAATCTTCACCACATACAAAACACAGTCTTTAGGCACACAGTACCCGGTGGCAACGGGCACAAATTACTCCGTTGCTGCAGGGCACGAAATCCTGTTTGTGACGCCAGATAAAGATGAGTCGCACAACACCAGAGCTATGGGGTACTCGGCACCGAGCCCGTTGATGTCTATGGGGAATGTCACGGGTAGCGCAGCTCGGTCCGTGCCCTGGGCGCTCACCGTAATGTGGGATATTTACAGGTGACTTGAATAATGATATGGGGATTCGTGACGCCACTTGTGGTGCCTGGTCAGGATGACCAGCGCTGCTATGCAGATCCACTGGAGGGTTAATATTGTGCAGCTAGGTGTTAAGCCTTCCACAAGTAAGGCTGAATGATCCTCCAGGGCAGATAGATATGCAAAGGTGCAGGATCGACGGGGACCCGGCAGTCAGAGATAATAAGGGAGACACACACATAAGTCACTTTGGTACCTTTACTGTAGGTGTTGCAGATACTCCCCGGAGCACTGTAGGGTGAAGGATGCACATCGAGATTCCTCCACTGGTAGGTGTGTGGCCTCCTATCTTCTGCCTTTGTGTGATAAAGTCCTGACCTGCCTGAAGCTAGGTCTAACTTGGTCTCCGTTTTGCACCTGGCTGATCTTGTGATTGGACCTTCTCCTGAAGCACACAGTCTCTATTTGCAGTGCCCTGCTAGACTCCATTCTTCTGATCCAGCTACGTATCAGCTCTGTGGTACTCCTGGGACTTGTAGTCCTCCAGGAACTCCAGTGTTCTCCCAATGGGTCGTGGAGATCCCTTTAGGCTCGGACCCCGGTGTCCGGTGAATACTTGCTGAGATGAGCTATTAAGGCTCCACTGTCTCATAAACTTTTCCACTTGCCTTCGGCCTACCTAGATCTTACACGATCACACACGCTGGCAGTTGGTGGGCTGCCTCTTCGCCGCTCTTTAAGCGTCGGCATGCTTTCTGCTGAGCTATGCTTCTGAATTCAGCTCTGACTAGGCTGGAGTGATGTCTCTGTGTCACTCTTACTAGACTCCACTTGCAGACTGAGCTCTCTGAGCAGACTCCCTAGCAATGGCTGCTCTGCTTTCTCTGCAGACTCTGAGCAGACTCTGACCTTCTCTCAGAGATGACTGAGCAGAAACTGAAACTAAACTTCGTTTTATATGCCTAGCTCCCTCTGGTGGTCTCTTAGGGTGAGCTGTACGTGTGTGTATGTGCAATGACCTCTAGTGGGATCTTCCTTCAGTGCACCCTTCTGGAAGATGTGGATTCAGTCACAGCTGGGCTCCACATAAAGTCTTGTGATTTAATAAGGGATAGATCTGGGTGTTGGATTGGCTCACACCGATTCTGATAAACCATGGGATAGTGGAAAGATGTATCAAACACAGGAAGGAAGGCAAAGCCTCTCCATGAACATATTTCCCAAAACCCAGAAAATTACATTGGTTGCAAGCCAGTGTATAGAGTTGGAGAAATAGCAACAGCTGCAGCTATGGTGGAGGGACAGTGGATTGTGCTGCTGTTACAGTTTGTCGATATGTGTAGTATTTTTTTAGACTGTATTGTATGATTTCTCTAATTTAATCTAATAGATGCGCCTTTTCTGGGCAGCTGGGGGCTGCTGTTTTTAGGCTGGGGGGGCCATAATCATGGCCCCTTTCCAGCCTGAGAATAGCAGCCCGCAGCTGTATAGTTTTGCCGGGTTGGTTGGTGAGGGCAGAGCAGAGTACTGCAGTGTGCAGGCGCCGGGAAAGGTCAGAGAGGTCCGGCTCCTGCGCACTGTCGTACTCTCACCAGGGCAGATCAGTGCGCCTGCGCAGGAGCTGCGACGGGACGGAAAGAAGAGGCCGGCTTCGCTACAAGATGGGAGGCGCCGAACCGGACCGCGACTCCCTCCGGACCCGACTGGACGGCGGAACGCCTCTGGGTGAGTATAATATAACTCGTTTTTCTTCACTTTCAGGTGACATCGGGGGCTTATCTACAGCATTACAGAATGCTGTAGATAAGCCCTGATGGCGGTGGCCCTATCTCATAGGGCAAAAATGGGGTGACAGATTCCCTTTAACATCAGTGTAATGCGCTGCACATAAGAGGTAAATGAATAGATTCATCAGTAATCATATATCTCCATTATTTCTTTCTCATTTCCAAGCTTTGTGATTTTACCTTGGGAAACCTCGTCAGATGAATTGCGCGGCCTTCAGCTGACTGACTCCCACGCAAGAGACCTGCCTGCATCTCATCCTCAAAGAGAACGCGTTATTCCTCGAAGCCTGAGTCCATTTCTGCAAAACATCTCTCCTGCAAAAATTAGCAATTCAGGATTTTCATTTTCTGGACCTTACCGATGTTCTCAGATTCCTCAATAACTTGCTTTATGCCACCTTTTTAAAGGGTGTGGGAAACATTCCTATTGGACCTTCTATTAAAAACCAAATTATAACACCACATTAAGGTCGATGGGAAAGATGACACTGGTAGAAAAATGCTGCGGGCTCTAACCTGCGTTTTTTTTTTAAGGAACACTAATACCAACATTTATTTTAAGGAGGATAAAGTGCTGCTAGTATATGGTTTTTATATAATTTTATTATGCTATGTTATGTTTTCTTTTATTGTAGCATTTATGTATTGCAGATCTTAAAGGGGATGTCTCATCAGAGATAACCCCTTTCAAAAAGCAATCATTGGGGTAATCAGCTGTTACTGACACTGTTTTTGGTATCCCATCAAATAGATGATTATGAAGAAGGAAGTGAAGACCAGCCATATATCTACCATGCAGCCATAAAGTGTTACATGGTGGAAATTTAGATGAATGGCTTCCATCCGAAGGGGTGACACTTGTACAGAGCTCCTGTTTTTTCCTTTCTAGTTCAAAAAGGGGTTCACAAGTGGAGGATGTCAATACACCCTAATAGCACATATAAACAGGGCTTGATATAATCACATTTCCCCTTTAAATAACATGTTCACCTTTGGAATCCATTTTCGAATTGCTTCAAGGGATCCAAAGGTGAACGGATGGACTCTACATGCCTAGTACCCACCGTGAAGCATGGAGGAGGTGGTGTGATGGTGTGGGGGTGCTTTGCTGGTGACACTTTTGGGGATTTATTCAAAATTGAAGCAGTGAGCGGTCCAGCTCACCCCAAACCATCTCGATTGGGTTCAGGTCTGGTGACTGTGGAGGCCAGGTCATCTGGTGTAGCACCCCAACACTCTCCTTCTTGGTCAAATAGCCCTTACACAGCCTGGAGGTGTGTTTGGGGTCATTGTCCTGTTGAAAAATAAATGATGGTCCAACTAAACGCAAACCAGATGGAATAGCATGCTGCTGCAAGATGCTGTGGAAGCCATGCTGGTTCAATATGCCTTCAATTTTGAATAAATCCCCAACAGTGTTTCCAGCAAAGCACCCCCACACCATCACACCACCTCCTCCATGCTTCATGGTGGGAACCAGGCATGTAGAGTCCATCCGTTCACCTTTTCTGCGTGCAAAGCAGTAATCAAAGCAAAAGGTGGCTACTTTGAAGAACCTAGAATATAAGACATATTTTCAGTTGTGGTGTGGTGTTAATTCATAGTTTTGATGCCTTCAGTGTGATTCTACAATTTTCATAGTCATGAAAATACAGAAAAATCATTGAATGAGAAGGTGTGTCCAAACTTTTGGTCTGTACTGTATATAAATATATATCATGTTTGAGGTCAGCTTTATGGTCTAAAGAACTGAGTGTGAAACTTTGTCGTCACTTCCCACATGCCCTCCTCCTCTTCTGCTCTCTGTCAGCCGACAGTACGGCTCCTTTTGTTTTTTCTCCTAGACAATACAACAGACCTGTCATTCTGACATTAATCCTCTGCTATAATGAAGCAATAGCAGTCAATTTCCCTGAAAGTTGCAGAAGCTGTCTATCCGTGACAAGTTAGCAGTCTGAAAATGAAATATTTCCTATTTGTACATGAATAAACATGTCAAAATAAAAGAATAAGCTATAAAAAAAACACAAAATTAAAAACAAAATGTCAGGATCCCACAAATATAGAATCTGGTCACTGTGGTGATTAAAAGGAATCGTGGTCAGGTCATATCTGACCACATTTGTATTCCTCGTGATCACTTTAAGCAATTTACTCTTATTAGTGTTCATTCCAAGTTTTTAAAGATAATCTGTCAGCCGTTTTTTGCTGTGTAATCTGAGAGCAGCATAATGTAGTAGAAGAGAGCCTGATCCTACTGATGTGTCACTTACTAGTCTGTGATTCGCTGTTTCAATATAATCAGTGTTTTATCAGCAGGAAATTATCACTACAGGACAAGCTGCCTTCATGCATCCTAATCCAACCTCGAGGTTTGATTAATAGCTCTCTGTCACTATGCAATGTACACAGAATGGGCAGGGTTATGCACAGTTCAACAACTCAGCTCTGCTAGATCTGCAGCACAGAAAACTGTGATTGTTGCACCCTGAAAACTAAAGGGCACACCACTGGAATTAGGTTATCTGTCCCTACCTTATGCTGCTGTCGGATTACATAAAAGCTTGCTGACCGGTTCCTTTAAAGAAAATGACAATAGCATGGCTCAAATTTATGTTTCCTACCTTTCCTTTTCGTAGGGGCCACTCCTGGGATAGGCAAAATATTAATTACTTTACAAAAACTAGTTTATAGGGAGAGTAAAGCCTCAGACTTCACTCTATAACTTGCGCTAAATGTGTTTTACCCTTCAGATTATTATTTTCTTATTTGCTGGCTCTATTTCGGTTGCAGCCTGTTGTTTCTGAGGGTTGGCGTACCGATATTCCAGTGTTGCCAATGTTGTTGGTTGTGGAATACATTGTGCAGCGAGCTGTAAGTACAGCCATGAGATAAGCTGGGCACTGAAGGCAGAAAGAGTGAGAACCTGAGAGTAGGCTGAACAGCGAGCCTGAGGCCTGAGACAAGCTGTGGGCACAAAGTAGACACATGACGGACGATGAGCAGAGAGACCCAGTCCATTGTGAGACCAGTTGCTTGAGCTGCTAGGGAAACTTAAAAAAATTGAGAACCATTGACTAGTAAAATTGGCTTCCCTAAAGCCTGTAGAAGGGCAGGTACATCCAAGTCTAGTAGAGAGTAGACTATGACAGTAACAAGATACAATAAAGTAATAGTGACACTGGCAAGATACATGAATGGTAAAATATGTACAATAAATTATTGAAATAACCAATATCAAAGTACCAATAAATGGATGCCACATGGAGGAAGGAGTGGGTTGCCACTCCGAAACGCGCGTCGGGGAGGGTGGTCAGGCGACAGGCTTCTGCACCATTTCCACTCTCTTGGTAATTATGCTTCACCCTGGCCTTTTTTCTCTGCTGGTAATGTGATATGTGTCCTTATGTACTTTAGCACATGCTATTTATGTTGAACCCCATTTTTCTATGCAGAGTATGGATGGGATACCATATTACTTAGTCCTTTGGTGTTGCTTTGCTTACTTATTCATATAGGTGTATTGTTTCGTTGCCATGACAGCCCAATTATCATGCGCATATTGTGATGTAATTTGTCCCCTATGTTGCTATTTCACCCTGTCTATACATATATTTTTTTTTAGACTTGATTTAATAAAATTTGTATTTTTTATATAGACCTATGGACTGTTTGTGTCTTTTTGGTTTTGATATGACAGTAACAAGGCAGTAGAGTGTAATGGCTGTGCCACACCATGCATTGTCCATGCTTCAAGCTTCCATGTCCCTGGTGTCCAGGAAACTCGATGTGCCCTCTGCATGTTCTCGTTCACCACTTTATACTTTGTCTTCTTGGTCTTCCTCTATTTTCCTGCACTGGTTCAATGATTCTGTTCCTCGCTCCATGTTCCTGCCCCATGTCTGGTCTTACTCTGGTCCTGTCATTAACTAAGGAATTGTATCTAAAGAGAGAAGAAGGCTGAGGCAAACCAAAAGGGAGATAAGCAGAAGGAAGGCACCAGACAAACTTCCAAACAGCGATCTCCAGAGAATACTCATAAACGGCTTCTCTTTCCACGGCTCACAGCTCCAAACCAACTCCAAGGTATAGCAAGCTATCACTGGCAAAAGCCAGAAGGGCCTGTCTGGTCATGGGCTGCCTTGTCTGCTACGTTGTTAACAGAATTGGTGTTCTCAAGACACCCATACTGTTAAGAGTTGTGACGGAGCACAAAGTCACTAACTCCATTACTTACCCCAGCAGGTCACGGGTATCATTAGAAATATTGGTCTTGTAGAAAATCTTCCTTTCCTACACCCAGGGTAATATTAGTAATATACCCTGTCTGGTTCATGGGGACGGGGACAGCATGGGCCTGTGTGATTTCAAATGCCAGGGCTGAATTTCAGCCCCAGTCCGTACCTGCTGGCAACTACTCAAGCTAAGAGGTGAGTACTTACACCAGAGGGGAGTGGAGAGAAACAGAACAGATGAGATAACTCAGGACAGAAGACTTTAGGAGACCAACAGAACTGCTTAACCCTTGCAACCAACTAAAGAGTGAAATCTGCACAGCTTAACCCTTGCAACACTGGTAGAAGGGAAATCTGCACAGCTAACTGGAAAGCAAAGAAGATCCAACCAGTGCATGCGTGCGTGTAGCAAAACACCTGAAACAAACGAGACCACTCTTTGTTGCGGTACCCCGTGACACCTCCATGTCATTACATGTATATACAGCATATATAAACCTTCCAGGCACCGGTAACGTTGCAGGCAGTCCTTTAGCTGTGGATGACAAGTTATTCTCTTCATCTAATCTTCCCTGATTACGTCTCTAGTAATTGTCCGAGGTTCATGCACTAGCCAGCAGCAGCAATCTTAGAACAGTAGCATTTTGGGAAACACTCCGTAAGCCACTTTTACATATGACGGCGATTAGATCGCTCTATGGGTTATGAAGAAACTGGTGGTTGGCGTCTAAAGTACACAAAGATAAAACTAATCATAAGGTCAATACAAGAAGACAGTTAGATTACAGATACACAGACTTTACTGGTTAAATGACAGCAGTAAAACTACTTGATTACTCCGCTATCAAAGTAAATGCAAATAAATGTGACATGTATCTGAACATATCATGGATTGTGCATAGATAACAGTCACTGCACTGCCTGTGCTTCTCTATCTGGACATGTACTATATATACACAGAGCCTTGAAAAAGTATTCATAGCCTGTGAACCTTTATACATTTTTTTCACCTTACACCCACTAACTAAAATGTATTTTATTGGGATTTTTGTGATCTACCAACACAAAGTAGCAATTATTTGGGAAGTGTAAAAAAAATAAAGTAAAGCAGGGTTAGGTTATTAAAAAAAAGCCCACGCTCTGGAAAGGACAGAGTGTGACACATCTGTAAACCTACCAAGACATGGCTGTCTACCTAGATTGATATCCCAAACTATGAGAGCACTGACTAAATAGGGAACCAGCGAAGAGGCCCATGGTCATTCTGAAGACGCTAGAGATCCAGAGCTCAGGTGGAAGAATCTGTCCACTGTACAACTATTAGTAATATACTCCAGAAATCTGGCCTTTATAGAAGAGGAGCAAGAAAGCAAGTCATAAGAAGTCCTGTTTGTGGTTTGTACAATGCCATGAAGGTACACAGGTAGCATGTGGAACAAGGGGTTCTGGTTAGATGAGACCAAAGTAGAACTTTTTGGGCTAAATTAATAACGCTATGTGTGGTGGAAAAGTAACACTGCACATCTGTAACAGTGACCCGAGACCAGGGGCTCCGTCCCTGTCCCTAACACTAGGGGGCGTCCAAGCTCGCCCAGCTCCCCGGGATACTTCAGATGGCGAAGATGCCGGGCCTCCTCCCTTGCCTTATCTATTGAGTTAGCCCTCTCTCTGTTCTATTCCCCCACCCAGGGAAGAGGGGCGCTACTGTGCACCGTAGTACACCAACCCGACAAACAAGGCAACACAAACAAGGGTTAACAGAAAACTCCAGGCATACAAAATATTCACTCACATATAACAGAGGAATGCACCGGGGTGTGAAAGTAGGGGAATAAAACCAAAATAGAGAAGGATAGGGAATTGACACACATACAAACCAAGCAACAGTCACTAATAACGCCTCCAACTCTTCTTCTCATAAGAACTCCTCTCCTTCCGTTAGCCATGCAGCAAATGATAGCTCTGACAAGGATTTGTATCAGAGCCCAGATTATAAAGAGGGAAAGGAGTGGCTAACCAAGCTCAGCTGTGAGCACAGGGATTTCCATCATGACCGATTAACCCCTGTTCTGCCAGCAGGAATAAACACGTTTAAAATTAAGAAGTGCTTATTCTCAGCTCTGGAGTTGGAGCAATCAGACCTGCGGTCTTCTGGCTCCACACTGTCGCGGTAACCCCGTGAAAGCATCACCCTGAAAACACCATCTCCTCTGTCAAAGATGGTGGCAGAATTATTTTGTGGGGATGCTTTTCTTCAGCAGGGATAGGGAAGCTGGTCAGAGTTGAAGGGAAGATGGATGGAGCTAAATACAGAGCAATCCTGGAGGAAACCCTGTTAGCGGCTGCAAAACACTTGAGACTGGGGCGTAGGTTCACCTTCCAGCAGGACAACGACCATATACATCCTGCCATAGCTACAATAGACGGTTTAAATCAAAGCATGTTCATGTGTATGAATGGCCCAGTCACAGTCCAGACCTAAATCTCACAGATAATCTGTCACAAGACTTGAAAATTGCTGTTCACAGATGCCTCCAATCTCACTGAGTGAGAGTGAGTGTGCAAAGAAGAATTGGCAAATAGGTCACCTCTAGATGTGTAAATCTGGTAGAGACAGACCCCAAAAGACTTGCAGCAGTGAAAGGTGGTCCTACATACAATAGTATGGACTCAGGGGGGCTGAATACAAATGCACATAACAATTTTCAGATTTATATTTTTAAAATATTTAGAAAAGCATGCAGCATTTCTTTTATATTTCACAATACTTGCTACCATGTGTTATATTTCATAAAATCCCAAACAAAAATTAAGTTTATGAGAATAACATGAAAAATGATGAAAATTTCACAGGGTATAAATACTTTTTTCAAGGCACTGTATGTGTATTACCCCTTTATTATCTCTATTACTACCTTAATTAATTTCTTAAAGAATAAGGAAACTTTCTTCTTGATCTTTGTTCAAGGGTCCAAAAGTCCAGGTCCAATAGACCCCTCGAAATGTGCACAGCTTGGAAGATGGGTGAACATAATGTAGCAGTTGTCTGAGCTATGACTACGCTTTCTATTGAATCTGCACTGTGGTCTTCTCAGGGGTCTATTGCGCAATCAATGTAGTATTTACACCCATGACCTCTCCGATCTGTAGGCAATTCAAGTGCCTGCTAAATCTGAAAAATCAAGAATAAAGTTTAATTACATGTAAAAGTCATATCCTGTGTCTTACTATACAGAGGAATTTGTTAGTGATTAATTTTTCACTACAGTGACTGTAAGGAAAAGGTTGTCGCCATTTTGTATAGGGCCTGTACCAGCCTCCATTTTGTCAGTTCACACAGCCACAGACTTTTAGCTACACATTGCCTATTAGCATATCCAGTACGACAGGTTTTGATGCCCACTAGGAATCAATAGGCCTTTACATGCTAATTAGTCTAGGCCAGTGACTGAATGAGATGTTCAGTCGTATGGTAAATAGCCCAAGCTCAGGCATTGTTTCCTGTTCCATATGAATTGCAGGCCAATTAATATGCGTGCTTCAAAGCAATGGGGATGGGCCTAGCAGGTCTAAAAAACTAGCCATGACCAGGCTGCTGGTCATTCCATTTCACACACAGAAGCCAAGAAGATGGTCTAGGAGAGACCAAGGGACTATTCAGGAACGGAAGACTGTACCTGGGAATGGCAGAGCCAAGGCCTTCCCAAGACCATAATACCCGGTAATATTGATCCATAGCTTATACCTTTTAGCCTTGTACATTATGGTTGTATTTTTACCTGACTGCCATTCCATTGTAGTTACGTTGTATAGCTTTACTGTATATTTCTGTAATTATCTAGTGCGCCCTTAAGGCAAATTAAACCATAAAATTAATCTTGGGCTGATGCTTTTACTCTGATCATGAATCTTAGAATACCCAGTGGGTAGCAGGACACCTTCCCCGGCGGCCATTTGCTCTAGGTGCAGTTCTCTTACTGACCTGAGAGACAAAGGGGGGCGCCGGAAAGCTGTACCTGTGGAGTTACGTCCCATTGGTGACGTGGGAGGAAAGGGATCGTCCGTCACATTTGGTAGCGGCGGTGGTATCAGAAGCTGTGATACCCGGGCTACCGTGTGGCGGCCGGCTGAGTTCCTCACAAATTGGTGGCAGCGGTGGGATCAGAGTAATAGTGTGCGTGGGACCCCTACTCCCAGACACTAGAGACTACCAGCAGTACTTTCACTGCTGGGGTCTTAAGGTCAGCCCAGCACTAGACGGTCAGAGTGTAAATATAACAAGTTGTGTGCAAGGTCAGGGTTGCAGCTGTGTTTCAGTGACCAAAGGTTCCCAAGATGGCGGAAGGCACCAGGAGTAGGGCAAAGGGGGAGGCCAATGCTGTGGTCTATGATGAGTTCGATACCGATGGAGGCGAGGGGGAGCTCAGCCAGGGCTCCCCAAGGAGCCCGACCCCCGTGCTCAGTCTCACAGTGGACTGCCCACTCCCTGCCCGTCCCAGCCTGTCCAGATCGGAGACCCTCTTCCAAGCGGCTATGGCGCAGCTCGAGGCTGGTAATGACGCCGCCTATGAAAGACTCCTGGTGGCGGCAGAGCGAGCAGCGGAGCGGGAGCATGCAGCGGCAGAGACAGCAGCAGAGCGTGAGCAAGCAGCGGCAGAGAAAGCAGCAGAGCGTGAGCGAGCAGAACGCCGTGAAGCTGCGGAGCGTGAGCAAGCAGTGGCAGAGAGAGCAGCGGAGCGGGAGCATGCAGCGGCAGAGAGAGCAGCGGAGCGCCGGCACCGACTGGAGATGGCTCAGCACGGGCCCCCACTGGATGCACCAGGCCCACTGGAGACAAGGGCTCCCAAGGTCCGGGCGGAGGACTTTCCCTTGCTTGAAAAGGATGGAGACCTGGATTCCTTTTTGCTGGCTTTTGAGAGGACATGCCTCCAACATCATCTGGCCCCGGATCAGTGGGCAAGGTACCTGACCCCCGTTTGAGGGGTAAGTCCCTGGAAGTTTTGGGGGACTTACCTGCCGGGGAGGAGCAGGACTACAACAGCATCAAGCGGGCCCTGATCCAGCACTACAACCTCACCCCGGAGTCGTACCGCAGGAAGTTCAGGAGCCTGCAGCGGGGTTCAAAGGACACCTGGACCGACCACATGCGGGCCCTGTTGAGAGCTGCGGAGCACTGGACCTCGGGTCTAGAGCTCACTACCCGCCAGGAGGTCCAGGAACTGTTTGTCGTGGAGCAATTTTTGTGGAACTGCCCAGAGGACCTCCAGCAGTTCCTCCGTGACCGGAAACCAAAGGGGGCTTCTGCTACAGCTGCCCTGGCAGACGAGTATGCCAACAACAGGGCGCCGGAGCCAAAGAAGCCTGCCAGCAGCACCTGGAGAGGGGGTAAGCCCAATCCTGCCCCAGCCCCATATCCAGCCCCCAGAGTGCAAGGGGCGTACCCCCCTGCTGCCCTCTCCAGGCCAGGAACAGACCCCAGACGTTGCCATAATTGCAATCAGCCAGGACACTTTAAGGCTGCATGTCCCCAGCGCCAGAAGGCCCCATCCCTGTCCCAGAAACCGTCCACTGTTTTGTGTGTGGGAGGGGGTGGTGGGAGGTCCCTAGACAATTACCAACCCGTCACCATCGGCCGCTCAGCGGTCATGGGACTGCGGGACACAGGCGCTGAACGAACCCTGGTACGCCCTGAGGTGGTGTCCCCTCAAGACTTGGTACCTGGGAAAACCCTTTCCGTCTCCGGAATTGGAGGCGTTGAACCGGCGCTGCCCGTTGCCAAGGTGTATTTGGATTGGGGTGCCGGGAGGGGGATGCGGGAGGTGGGAGTAACGCCGAATATTCCTGCAAATGTGTTGCTTGGGACCGATTTGGGGCGGCTAGTGTCCCAGTATGTGGCCACTGAACCCCCAAGTCCGGCTCCCCAAGAATGTCATGACTTTACTGTGAATGCTAATGTTAATGTATTGAATGTGCCTCCAACAGTGGAGGAGGGAGTGAAACCTGATGGTAAGCCATGCACTGACACTACACACACAGGGCTCACAGTGAGGACAGGTGAGGAGGCTGTCGGGGAGAGCTCAGAGGTGGAGGGAGGGGCTGCTATGGGCAGTGTAGGGCCCCTAAGTGAATCCAGCCTGCTGAGTCTAGGGCCCCTGCAGGAAGAGGAACAGGCCATGGGGGGAGGGGGTGTCCCGGGAGAGGAGCCACCAGGTAGGACCCCAGGTCAGGAGTTCCCCACATCCGGGATGTCAGGAAGTCAGGGAAGTCTGCCTGACCCGGCGACTTGGTCAGAGGAGGAGGGAAAGCAGGCGCTACCCGTGGTCTCAGCGGTCGTGGCCGCTGTTACCAGGAGTGGGAGCGCTGAAGCCCAAGGAGCCTCGCGGAGGTCCGACGGTTTCCCCCTCTCTGACCAAGTGGCTGCCGAGTCAGACAGTAGCCAGGAGACAGATCCCGGGGAACTGACAGAGGACAGGGCAGTTTCGTCAATTCTTGCCATATCTAGTCAGGGATTTCAGGCAGCGTTGGAAGCTGACCCTAGCCTGAAGACCCTCAAGGAACAGGCGGCACAGCCTCCCCTGGAGTCCGACCGCGAGCGAGTGGTCTGGGATCAGGGACGGCTGTACCGGGTAACGGTCCAGCAGGTTCACCGGAGGCGTGGCCCAGGGACCGACAGTTAGTGGTGCCCCATCCGTTCAGGGCGGAATTGTTGCGGATCGCACACGAGATTCCAATGGCCGGACACTTAGGGATCACTAAAACCAGGGCCAGGCTAGCTCAGCATTTCTACTGGCCTGGAATGAGGACCGAGGTGATAGCCTACTGCCGTTCATGTGACACCTGTCAGAGGGTGGGGAAGGCGGGGCCGCGCCCCAAAGCCCCACTGGTAACTCTGCCCATCATCGAAGAGCCTTTCTCGAGGGTGGCTGTGGATCTCATTGGACCTCTGTCCACTCCCAGCCGCTCCGGGAAATGCTTCATACTAACGGTAGTGGACTATGCCACCCGGTACCCGGAGGCGGTAGCTTTGTCGTCCATTCGGGCCGACAAAGTGGCCACTGCCTTACTGGAGATTTTCTCCAGAGTGGGGTTTCCCAAGGAAATGCTCACCGACCGAGGGACCCAGTTCATGTCGCAGCTGATGGAGTCTCTCTGTAAGCAGGTACAGGTGCAACATCTGGTGGCCAGCCCGTATCACCCACAGACCAATGGCTTGTGTGAGCGGTTCAATGGCACCTTAAAGCAGATGCTGAGGATGTTGGTCGACTCCCACGGGAGAGACTGGGAGCGGTATCTCCCACACCTGCTGTTTGCCTACCGGGAGGTTCCACAGGCCTCAACGGGGTTCTCCCCCTTTGAGCTCCTGTACGGGCGACGTGTACGGGGGCCCCTTGCTCTGGTGAAGGAAGCATGGGAAGGGGATTTAGCCACCCCTGGAGTGTCGGTCATTGAGTATGTCGTGCGCTTCCGGGACCGAATGATGGCCTTGACTCGGCTGGTGCATGACAATATGGCCCAAGCTCAGGCTGACCAGAAGCGATGGTACGACCAGAATGCTTGTGAGCGGACCTACCAGGTGGGTCAAAAGGTCTGGGTACTGGTCTCCGTACCACAAAACAAGCTTCAGGCGGCCTGGGAGGGTCCATACCTCGTGCATGAGCAGCTCAACGCCGTCACCTACCTGGTCACCCTGGACCACGCCCGTGGAAGGAGGAAGGCCTTCCATGTGAACATGATGAAGGCCCATCATGAGCGGGAGGCTTATGCTCACCCAGTGTGCAACCTTCCAGAGGAAGGAGAGGAAGAGAGTCAGAAATCCTCGTGGATCTACCACCCTAGCCAAAGAGAGGGTGCGGTAGGGCACACGGGGGAACACAGGAATGTGATACCCCCTAGCGCCCTCAAAAGCAGGGAGGTGTAAGGAAAAGGTTGTCGCCATTTTGTATAGGGCCTGTACCAGCCTCCATTTTGTCAGTTCACACAGCCACAGACTTTTAGCTACACATTGCCTATTAGCATATCCAGTACGACAGGTTTTGATGCCCACTAGGAATCAATAGGCCTTTACATGCTAATTAGTCTAGGCCAGTGACTGAATGAGATGTTCAGTCGTATGGTAAATAGCCCAAGCTCAGGCATTGTTTCCTGTTCCATATGAATTGCAGGCCAATTAATATGCGTGCTTCAAAGCAATGGGGATGGGCCTAGCAGGTCTAAAAAACTAGCCATGACCAGGCTGCTGGTCATTCCATTTCACACACAGAAGCCAAGAAGATGGTCTAGGAGAGACCAAGGGACTATTCAGGAACGGAAGACTGTACCTGGGAATGGCAGAGCCAAGGCCTTCCCAAGACCATAATACCCGGTAATATTGATCCATAGCTTATACCTTTTAGCCTTGTACATTATGGTTGTATTTTTACTCTGACTGCCATTCCATTGTAGTTACGTTGTATAGCTTTACTGTATATTTCTGTAATTATCTAGTGCGCCCTTAAGGCAAATTAAACCATAAAATTAATCTTGGGCTGATGCTTTTACTCTGATCATGAATCTTAGAATACCCAGTGGGTAGCAGGACACCTTCCCCCGGGGGCCATTTGCTCTAGGTGCAGTTCTCTTACTGACCTGAGAGACAAAGGGGGGCGCCGGAAAGCTGTACCTGTGGAGTTACGTCCCATTGGTGACGTGGGAGGAAAGGGATCGTCCGTCACATTTGGTAGCGGCGGTGGTATCAGAAGCTGTGATACCCGGGCTACCGTGTGGCGGCCGGCTGAGTTCCTCACAGTGACCATCAGGGTAGAAGAGATCATACACGAAGACCATATAGAAACTCCATTGATGAACAGAAAATACTATCGATAATGTATTAATAGTCATCATTATTACCAATTTACTTTATTTACTTCTGATCTCCATTTCACAATTTGTATATGGATATCATCTACATGCAAAATGCCAAATGACTCTGCAGACAACTTGACGGCCATACACATGACATAATTGTCTGCTAGATGAGAGTGATCATGTGATGACAGCACATCTCAATTACTATAATCATCCATGAAAAATAAAAAACAGCCTGTATTCACCTCAGGTTTCGGCTCCGCTCCAGCAATGTCAGCACCAGGGCTTGCGTGACGTTGTATCACGTGAGCCCTGAGGCCAATCAGCCATTGCTAGTGGGCCGCCTTACTGTCGCTTCTTTTGAACGAAACTAACATGCAGAGGTAGTAAGAGCTACTGCTGATCTGAGACTGATGCTTCTTATCAATTCCTTGGAACCTCAGACATTTGGAGACCTCTCAATATGACCAGAATTGTCTGCTTAGGGGGTATATTCCTCCCTTAAAATATCTCTAATATGTTCCAGTATTTCTCTCCAAAACTGGCGACAGGTCCTAATGACATAGTTCTTTGGGCAAGGAAAACTAGCCATATACACAACTCCTAGTTCTAGATGATGAATGTTCTGTAAGGGGGTGAAGGAGTATCACTGCTTCACCCTACCCCTTAAATGTTCCTAATATATATATGTGCTAATTATTGTATTATTGTAAATATTTCAGGTGGTACTGCTACATGGAACATGTATTACCACACAAGCAATGGTATTGCCACATCTTCGCTTGTGTTACCATTATGTGTATAATATTGTATATGCTTTGTGTTTTTTCAGTATAATACTGTATATAATGTATGTGATGTGTATTAATGCTCTTGTACACTTTAGGGAAAGGTAGGTGCGGTCTTTTGGGGACATTAGAGGAGGGCACCTTTAGTATATAGTTCTCATATATTGGGTAAGTGTAGTTCTGTTGCGGGCCACTAGATGGGGGGCATACTAGTGGGCCTTGTTAGGTAAAGCTTATAGGATGTTCTATAGAGAGTTAAGTGTAGGAGGGGCTGCCGGATAGTAGTGAGAAGTTTCCAGGTAGTTAGCTCAGATGGGGCCAGTGTGCCCAAGTATCCACATGGGCTATGGGCCCGGACAACTGGCAGCCACGCAACATTTAAGTGCTGCAGCCCACGTTACCCACTGTCGCTGTATACCATATCAGTGGGGCCTGTACAGAGAAGAAAGATGTGGCGTCTTACCGCCTGAGCCAATGCTTTTAGGGCAGAAGTTGGCTGGACAAAGAAGATGAAAGGAGCTGGAACTTCGACAAGATCGGTACAGACGGTCCAGATGATTCACCGGGGGCCACCAAGCGTAGTGATTGATGAACTCAGCTCTGGGGCGAAACAGGCTGAAGGAAATGTCATCACGGCGAGGTCAGACCTGGAACGAACTGGGGAGCAGTCTAGGACGGTATGGTCCGGACATGTACTGCACAGAAGTGACAGCAAAGCAGGGACAGACAAGGAAACAAGTGAAACCCATGATGTGCCAACTGTGGATGTAATGTGTGAAGTGTTAAGTAAAGAGTATTTTCAAGTTATCCTTGACTGTGTCTCCATTACTGGGGGTTGCCTGAAAGAGGGACCGTCATCGCCTGGGAAGAGCCCAGGGGAAGCTGAACTTGTAGATGCAGGTATGCTGAAGAGAAGAGTATAGTTTCATGTAGGGGAAGGACTGGACATAGATGTTGCAGTAACTCAGGTCATGACTACAGTCCGGTCCTCCCTTTACACTTCTTCCATACTCCATGCCCATGCTTGCACTCCTAAAACTGGTAAATCGATCAATAAAGGCACAGGCGCTGCATGACCCACACTGGTAAGTACCAGCAAACAACAGTCTCTGGCCTAACCATATTATATTTCCATCTGCTGGTGAATGTGGCTATCCATGTAATGTAAGGTGATCTATCAAATTGAGGCCCCTATGGTTTGCTACTGATGGATTCATGGTGACCCATCAATGAATGTCTGTCTCCATTGTAAGAACCTTCCAGTACATATGAAGTGTTTCCATAACTTTCGACTGGTTATCAAAGTTCCTTAATTTATTATACGCTTCCTCAGTGAATTTTGGAATGAAACGTTTTGAACAGATTTCAGAAGCTTATCAGGGTAGCCACATTTCTTAAACCTCCTTCTAGTACTCTGTAGACATAGGCAAAAAACCTCAAAACAAATAAAGGAGCGCTCATAGGGTGACTAAGTCCTTGTTACAAAGGAGATCCACATGAATGAAGAGTGATCACCTTTATAGGTTGTGCCAGGTGAGCACAACTCCATCAATAGGTAAAACATGATGCAGCCTCCGTCTTGCATCCATATCTGAGCTCGCCATAGGTCAAAGCCAAGTGGTATCAATAATGCGTCCAAGCATTTGTTGGGTAATTCTCAACTAAACTCCAAAACAGACCTGGTGCAAGGAGCTGAAAAACTTCTTTATTAAAAGCTCAGTACACAACGCGTTTCAGGGCTCAACGGCCCCTTTTTTTCAACTCTGCCATTTGAAAAAGAAGCCCTTGAGCCCAGAATTGCGTTGTGTACTGAGATTTTAATAAAGACCCTTTTAATCATGTTGCACCAGGTTTGTTTTGAAGTTTACCTTGGAATTACCCAATAAACGTTTGTATACTTCTAGTTCTCTAGCTCTCATCTTAAATTTTCCCAACATGGAGCTGTCTTGTCTGATCCGCAGGAAATGGCTATTGGGGACAAGCGTGCTTTCAATCTGCGTTAAGGCACCCGTTTCGTAGTCTGTCGAGGCTTACGTTCAAAACCCACGCAAAACGGAATTCGGGCGTATGCGCCAGTGAGGCCATAGACTAAGAGTGCTGAGAGAGCAAATGTAAGATGGACCGTGCATCATTTTCGGGGGTATACGCCTACTGGAGGAGGTCACTCAGCCGTAGTAGAGTTTCTGTGTTCGTTCATTCCCGAAGAATATTGCTGGCAGTGGGTTTCCATTAGAGCATAAAGGAAAAAAGTATCAGAGTGTTATCTGTAAATATGAGCCACAAAAACAAACTTGATGTAAATTTTTAATTCATCTCAATGAATCCCACCCGTTCCTCCGACCAAACCAGACATGGATTCACGTATGCAGGCGCACAAGTGTTCCCCATGACAGTACCCTGGAGCTGATGGAAGTAGCATCCAAAGAGAAGATAGATGTAATGAGGCAAATTCCATAAGATTAGATTTGGTGGTATTGTGTCTCTGCAGATGTTTTCCTCTCAAGCCGAGAAAGTGTCTCACAGCACCACAGCTTCATAAGGTACTGAGCTATGGAGGACTCTGACATTTCAACTCGCCAAGAGTCTACCAGGTGCACAATAAATGTCCTTCAGCTTCTTGAGGTCATCCTTATTATCTCAAAGAATGGAAGGGCCAGTACACACGATCTTAGTCCTGTATCAATATATGTGCAGATGCCCTGAGTAATACTCTAATGCCAGAGACCATGGGACGGCCTCTGCTGGGGTCATAAATCGTGCTCTCTGAGAGCCCCCTTTAGAAGTTAAGAGGTTATCCACTGCTTAGTCAACCCCTGGTTATTTGGAAAGTGGGTTTTTTTCCTATTAGGTGAAGAAATTACAGGCAGGTAGTTAATGATCTGCCTGCCCTGCGGTGTCTCTCCCTTCTCAGGAGGTGACTCTCCTGCTTCCTCACAACACAGCAGCTCTTTCTGTTTGCTCTGTCGATGGGGCGTCATGCTGATTGACAGCCGGCTCCCCGCAGTTAGGCTCACTGCTGGGCAAAACAGACAGGTATTAGAAACCAGCTGCCAGTAAGTTCTTAACCCAATAGGAAAAAAGTCTCGGATAACCCCATGAAATACTATATTCACACAATGTAACATAACTAATACCCCATACTCACCTCCTGCGCCAGCACCATACCGGTGATGTCAGGGCGGCATCGCCTAAGGCTCGGGGGACACTGTAATGCCGTAAAAGAATGTCACACAAACTAGGGAGACATTG
>JARQOD010000010.1:91975022-92132021 GCA_033576555.1 Oophaga sylvatica
CACAATCAGTTGGTTTCCTTTTCCTAAAGGACGGGTTTCCTACAGATGAAGATCTTCAGGAGGACCCAGGCCGGCCGGTCGACCCAGGTTAGCGGGGGGGAATCTCCTACCTCGGCCGGTGCGGAGCCCCTGGAAGCGCCACGGTGGGTCCGGGTAGGATTCCACGGCAGTGTGCGGAGCAGGTGGAGCAGTATCCAGAGGATCTCTGTCTCCCAGCCAGCGCGGTAGGTAAGTATTTCCCCCCCCCTCTCCCTGGTCCCGATGCCTTCTCCCTGTCCCTCCCCTGTGGTCCTGTCATGGTGGGGGCCTCTTGAGGGTGCAGCCGTGATTTTTTAAAAAAAAAAAAAAAAAAAAGAAAATTTTTTTTTAAATTTGAATTTCCCGCCGCGTCACTGCTGTGAACGGCGCGGCGGGGGTTTTTTGAATTTCCCGCCGCGCGTCACTGTTATGGACGGCGCGGCGGGCGGTTTTGAATTTCCCGCCGCGCGTCACGGCTATGGACGGCGCGGCGGGCGGTTTTGAATTTCCCGCCGCGCGTCACTGCTATGGACGGCGGCGGGGGTTTTTGAAATTTCAATCGTGCGCCGCTGTTGCAGCGGCGCGGCTGAGGTCGGGGGAGATCTCCGCTTGGGGGGGCGATGCAGCGGGGGATTGTGCTTACCTCCGTCGGTCCGTGCGAGCGGGGGAAAAAAGGGGGCGGAGTCTCCACCACCGGAACCGGAAGTAAGACGCGGCCGGCGTTTTTGAAAATTTTGGCGGCTGCATCGTCGGGACGGCGCCTGCTGTGGGGACGGCGGGGAGGTGCAGGGGGGGCCGTGGGGCGGGGAGTAGGAGGGGGTGGACCCCTGGCCAGACCTGCTGATCCGGATATCCGGGGGAGGATATAAGGAGCCTAGGAAGGAGGTAAAGCGCTTCTGCCCCATTTTTTACGATGGACACTGCAGAGGCTCCCTCGGTGCAACAGGAGAGCCAGCAGCAGCAGCAGACAGAGCGCTCCTCTTCAATGGCCAGGAGCACCAGCCGCAGAAGTTCCGCAGCTGGGAAAAAGCCCCTCCCCGTGATCCGGTACCTACTGCTGTACAATCTGGGTAAGAGATCGTCAGATTTAGAATACCCAGTAATACGGTTTTTTCCCCATTTTGTCTGTTACTAGGGGAAGAAGTGTTCGGTGAAAAGCAAGCACAGGGAATGTGCCTTTTGCGCTTGCCCTCTGCCTGACGCTTGCCCTAAGAGGTTGTGCCAGCCGTGCATGCAACAGACGGTAGGGCATTGTTAAGGGGAAGGACAGGGGCATGGGATAACATAGTAAACCCCCCCTATGCCCCTTCCCTTTTTAGATAGCGGAGGAGACTCCAAATTTCACCGAAAGCCTGAAGGAGATAATAAGAGCAGAGTTGAAAGCGTCCTCAAGACACGGAGAATTTTCCAGGCGTAGAAATGTACCAGTGTTGTCTGATTCAGAGTCGCCTGCCGCCCATGATAGGGGTTGAAGTTGTGTCAGGACCCTCCTCGCCTTCCTCTTCGGCTTCCCCCTCGTCTTCTACGGAAGACGCTACCCGTTTTTTGTTTTCCCTTGGACCAGATGGACAAATTTGTCAAATCCGTTAGGTCCACCATGGGGGTAGAAGAGGCGAAACCAGAACCCTCAGTACAGGATCTGATGTTTGGTGGTTAGATCCAAAAAAACGGAGATCCTTTCCACTAAATAGTAGCATCCAAGGCCTTATAGACAGAGAGTGGAAGAGCCTGAAAAAAGAGGGCTCCTTACCCCAAGCGTTTAAACGGAGATATCCCTTGAAGATCCCCTGACGGGTAAATGGGATAAGGCCCCGAAGCTGGATGCAGCAGTGGCGAAGGCTTCTAAAAAATCCTCCATCCCTTCGATGATATGGGGTCTTTGAAAGATCCACTAGACAGGAAGGCAGATTCCTTCTTGAAAGGCACATGGGAGATGTCGGCAGGTGCCCTGAGGCCGGCAGTTGCGGCCACTTGCGCAGCCAGGTCATTGATGGTCTGGCTAGACCAGTTAGCTTCCCAGTTAACAGATGGAACCTCCAGGGGGACAATTCGAAAGACCTTGCCAATAATTCAGAATGCGGCGGCTTTTCTGGCTGATTCCTCAGCGGACTCAGTAAGAATGGCTGCCAGAGCGGCAGGGCTGTCTAATTCAGCACGAAGGGCATTATGGCTGAAATGTTGGCCGGGCGATATTCAAGCCAGATCTCGCCTCTGCTCCATTCCGTGTGACGGCGAATATCTTTTTGGCCCGGTCCTGGACGAACTTTTTAGAAAAGGGGGGGACGACAAGAAAAAGTTTCCCAGTCAAATCAACTCCTTCCTATAAAGACCTTTCAGCAGAAGGAGGTTCAGCTACCGAAGGTCGTCCAGGGAACGAGCCAAATGGGATGAGAAAAGAGGCGAAGAGGTACAGGGTTTATGTTTAGAGGTCCACTAGGGAAACAAAAAAAAACCCTCGCAATGACTAGCGATGCCGGTAGGAGGCAGATTAAAAGCCTTCTACCCGGCCTGGTCGGAAATCTCAAACAGTAGCTGGATCCTTAACATCATAGCTACAGGGCTGCGGTTAGAATTCTCCTCGGTACTCGGGATAACTTTAAAATTACCCCACTCAGATCATCCCCATCGGAGCAGGCCGCTCTAGAGTTGGAGGTTCAGGAGCTTTGCGCTAAGAATGTCTTAGTGGAGGTGCCAGAAGCAGAGCGGGGTAAGGGGTTTTACTCCCCTCTGTTTTTGATCCATAAACTGGATGGGTCTTTTAGAAACAATTATTAATTTAAAAAGCCCTCAATAAATTCCTGATTATTCACCGATTTAAAATGGAAACGGTCAGCTCAGCAATAAAGCTTCTGTTTTGAAAATTGCTTTATGGTGGTGTTAGATCTGAAAGACGCTTATTACCACATACCGATCCATATGGAGCATCAGCGTTTCCTCAGATGTAGCAATCCAGATGGGGGAAGTACTGCGACATTTTCAATTTAGCGCCCTTCCCTTTGGCTTGGCGGTGGCCCCACGAGTATTCACTAAGGTTATGTCGGAGGTCATGGCCCACTTACGTGAATCAAATATGCTTATAGTCCCTACCTTGACGCCCTTTCTTATTATAGGAAAGACGGCAGAGCATTGCCTAGAGCAACTGAAAGAGCGATTTTCTACCTTAGAGCGGCTGGGATGGCTAATAAATACCAAAAAGTCTCGTTTGAATCCGATGAGGGTTCAGCAATTTCTAGGGCTAATCCTGGATTCACAAAATCAGAACTGTAGTTTACCGTCAGACAAGTTAATTCGTTTACGGTACCAGGTCCTAAACGCTTCCAATAATCCCTCCATGTCGCTTAGGAAGGCTATGTCTCTTTTGGGCTCCCTCTCGTCCTGCATTCCCGAGGTTCGGTGGGCTCAATTTCACACAAGGGCACTGCAAGCTGAGGTCTTGCTGTATCAAAATTTGCTAGGTGGTTACCTGGAAGGCCAGCTATCCTTGTCCCAGGCTGCTATAAGATCCCTGGATTGGTGGAAGAATGAGACAAACCTGTTAAGGGGGTTCCCTGGGAATATGAGATATCCGAATAGTCACAACAGATGCTAGCCCCTCTGGGTGGGGGGCTCATATGGGGGACGTTATGGTTCAGGGCTTATGGGAGCAGAATCAAATTCATATGTTTCTAATATGAAGGAATTAACAGCGGTAGAACTAGCAATTAAAAAGCTCCTTGTCTATCTACAGGGTCACCACGTTCGAGTGCTCTCCGACAATCGGGTCACAGTCGCATACATCAACCACCAGGGTGGTACTCGTTCCGGTCCTCTCATGGAAGTGGCAAAGCGCCTACTTCAGATAGCAGAACGACACTTTCTTTCTCTAACGGCTCTACATATAAGGGGAGAAGAAACATACCAAGGCGGACTTCTTAAGCCGCAATCTCCTGAGCCAAGGAGAGTGGTCATTAAAGACTTCCATCTTCGACCTAATTGTGCGGAAATGGGGTCTACCGGAAGTAGATCTCTTTGCTACCAAAAGCAACAGAAAAGTGACACAGTTCTGCTCTCTGAATCCCAAAGAACGCCCTCTGGCAGTGGACGCTCTTCTATTACAGTGGGATTTCAATCTAGCCTACGCCTTCCCTCCCCTGTCCTTACCTCCCCTAGTATTGAGGAAGGTCAGGAAGGACAGGGCAAGGATAATATTAATCGCTCCTTTTTGGCCCAGGAGGGCATGGTTTTCATGTCTCAGAAACATGTCGATAGCCGACCCGTGGGTCCTGCCGGACATTCCCGATCTGCTCTCCCAGGGTCCAGTCTACCATCCTCGAGTAGCGGGCCTCCACCTGACGGCGTGGATTTTGAACGGTTGCTGCTGACAGATAAGGGGTTTTCTGCTAATGTAATTAATACTCTCCTTAAAAGCAGAAAAAGAGGTTACAACTAGGATCTACGCTAGGATTTGGAAGAAATTTCTTCAGAGCTCGGCGGTTTGTAGCAGGGGACACAACACCGATAACCCAGATTCTAGAATTCCTACAAAAGGGTCTGGACTTAGGTCTCTCCACAAGCACCCTTAAGGTACAAGTTTCAGCTTTGGGGGCACTCTTTAGTTGCAACATCGCAAATAATTACTGGGTCAGTAGATTCATTAAAGCTGCGGGTAGGTCGAGACCCATAGTGAAGGTGAGAATCATGCCATGGGACTTAAATCTTGTTCTCACTGCTTTAACAGAGCCCCCTTTTGAACCTATATCAGCAGCATCAATAAAAACTCTTTCCCTTAAGACCGCTTTCCTGGTAGCATTAACCTCGGCTAGGAGGGTAAGTGACATCCAGGCACTATCTAGACTGTCTCCTTACACTCAGGTCCTGAATGACAGGATAATACTTAGACCGGACCCAGCATACCTACCTAAGGTGTCTTCCGCTTTCCACAGAACACAGGAAATTATTCTCCCTTCGTTCATCCCTAATCCATCTAATCAAAAAAGAGATGAAACTTCATACTTTAGATGTTAGAAGATGTCTGCTGCAATATTTGGCAGTCACTGATCCCTGGAAAAGGGACAATGCATTGTTTGTCTCTTTTCAAGGAATTAACAAAGGCCGTAGATTAACAAAGAGCTCGTTGGCCAGATGGATTAGGGAAGCAATTTCTCTGGCATACACCTCGAGGGGCAAGCAGCCACCTGAGAGGCTAAGGGCGCATTCCACTCGAGCTGTGGCGACTTCATGGGCAGAAAGGGCAGAAGTCTCGATTGACCAGATATGTAAGGCAGCTACGTGGTCTTCTCCACACACGTTTTACACTCATTATAGATTAGATTTGGGTGCTTCCTCAGACCTTTCTTTCGGACTAAGGGTGCTGCAGGCAGTAGTCCCTCCCTAAGTAGTTATTACTCTCTGTAATTCTCTCTGTAGTGCTGTCATGGACGTTCGAATAAAGTCTAAGTTACTTACCGTTAACGGTATTTTTCGAAGTCCATGACAGCACCCTTACATTCCCACCCAGGTTCTATGTGCACTTCTTCCGCTTATGTAGTCCACATGTAATAAACAATTGATTAATGTTACTGTGTGATGCATGAAATTTTTTTTGCTGTATACCATTTAACCTTGATGTCCTCTTATGCTCTGTAATCCAACTGATGTGTGGGAGAGGTGCCGCCCTTTTATATCTGTAGGTTTCCTGTTCCTAAGGGGGCGGATCCCCTCTCTCTGTAGTGCTGTCATGGACTTCGAAAAATACCGTTAACGGTAAGTAACTTAGACTTTTCTGCCTGAAATAATTAGCGTGCAGAGGATTTATTTTTGTGCTGGGGCCGATATTCTACACTGACACTTTCCATTTCACATATGTATGGTGTTGTGGAAACCTCTTTACACTATATGCTCGGGACCTGGGATGACGTTGCCGTTAGCGTTTGGTCTATGCCAAAATGCGTTGTTGGTTATACAGAAAGGTGAGAACCCCATATTGGATGCCTCTCTAGCAAGCCAGAAGATTCATCTTGTATGTAATTGATTTAAAATACATACTTGGTATATATAAAAATGTCCCTAATCTGCCTGTTTATATGCTTTCAGGAAGACTTTCTGTTATACACTTTCAATAGATGGCACCCTGGGGTGTCACCATTATATGGCAGAACAAGACATAAATTAGTGCACAAGTCCCCCCAACATGTTTCACGCCTTGTCCCATCCCCTGATGATACCGCAGATGCGGTGAAACACGTTGGGGTTCTGAGACTTGTATACGGACCTTCCATTGTAGACATTCAGTAGCCGGTCTGTCATGTACAGGTGTAATCTTATGCTCATTGCTTGTTAGTTGTTCTAAGGTTTTCCTGTCTCTTCCTTCCTCTAGATAATGCCTATGCATTAGAATAATAGTTATTTTAGCGTTATCGGCTAGTAGTCCGTATCAGGATCGGGTTGTGTGCTGGGTGACTATCTGACTGTTTCTAGTTACTCGTCTGGTGCAGACAAGTTCTCAGGTACATCTTCTCCCCTTCTCAATTATCTATTAGCAACGGAAGACGATGAGAAGCTGCAGAGTCAGGTCTTGTGAAACGGGACCAGTCACTATATTCTGCTGCCAGCACTGCAGGGTTTACCTATCTTCTATTGGAAGGGCGCCTTGTAGATACACTACTCACAAAAGTTAGGGACATATGGCTTTTGGTTGAAATTTCAGGATTATTCTAAAATGCCCTCTAACCTTTTCAGGAGAACGTAATGTGACCATATCTAAACTTCTGAAGTCCAACTGTTCAATGTTTCAGTACTTTTTGCACAAGTTGCTGTTCTCTAAGGGTATGTTTCCACGTTCAGGATTACATCTGGATTTGCTGCGGATTGGACGCTGCGTATAGCCACAGCGTCCAGATGTTACAGCATAGTGGAGGGGATTTTATGAAATCCCGTCTCCACTATGCGTCCTAATACGCGGGTGCACACCCACGAAACCAGACAGGCAGTGCATCTTTTTAGAACGCAGCATGTCTGTTTACCTTGCATAGACGCTCAGTCTCCGTAAGGTAAATAACCTGGTCTATGTATGCGATGCGGTGATACCGCATGTGTTCCATGAACACATGCGGTATCACATGCATACAGAAGGGGCGGGGCTTTGGGTGGAGCGTGGCATTTGTAGCCAGGGGGGCCAATATCCATGGCCCCTTCCTAGGCTATAAATATCAGCTCACAGCTGTCTGTCATAGCCTTTCTGGCTATAAAATATAGGGGGACCCCACTTCATTTTTTTTTTTTTTTTTTTGGGGTCCTCCTATTTTAATAGCCAGTAAAGGCTATGCAGACAGCTGCGGGCTGTTATTCATAGCCTGGGAAGGGGCCATGGGTATTACCCCCTTCCCAGGCTACAAATGTTGGCCCTCGGCCGTCTGCTTTCCCCACGCCATATATATATATATTATTTTTTTTTAATGAAACATTGTTCGTTAATAAACATGGATATATCTATGGATCTATCTGTCTATCTATCACATATTTATCTATCTGTCCCATATTTATCTATCTGTGTGTGTAATGGAGTGTGGGTTGGTTGGACAAATGTAAAAGAGGCGGTTGGACCAGAAATGACATCACATTTTTTTTTTTTCTTTTGTGAAATAAAATCTTTATTTAGCTTACAAATCCGCAGGAAAAACCACACTGAAAAACCGCATCAAATCAGCAGCAAAAACGCATCAAAACCGCGTTTTCTGTCAAGAGATGCAGATTTTGTGTGGGAAAAATCCACAGTGGAATCCGCAACGTGTGCACATACCCTAAGCCCATTATGTATCTGTATAGAGCAGTTGGGAGGCATAGCATTCAACTGACTGGTATCTGAAATAGATTGCCAATTTAAGAGGGTTGTCAGCTGCTCTGACAGCCACTTCTTAAGTGCAATATTCACTAGTGTGTGTGTTATAAAAAAAAAAAAAAAAAAAAAAAAAAAAACAGAATTCCCCTCCCACACTGTTCTGTTTCAGAGATGTTGACCCAGGTGCTTGCCTGACATTGGCTGCAGTGCTTTACTAGCATAATCAGTGGTCGATATTTGCCTGCTTCACTTGCAGTTTCTTCTGATGAACCTCTGACGTACAAAGAAAGTGTGAGAACGTGTTAAAACTGTAGCCCATTAATAAACGCTGATGGGTTGTGATTCTCTCCTGGCATAAAGTCATGGTGGTCCTATGCTGGTATTGCTAGAACACTTTACATGGGGGGAATATTATATTTAAGAAAGGATTGTCTGAGTACAAGGAATCTGTCGGTAACATTTGCCCCAGGCTAGTACAGGATAGGGAAGTGTAAAACATTTCCATAGGTACAAATTTAATATATTTCATATGGCGTAAAAATGTATAGTTTATTCACGTACACTGGTGGGTGTGATAGAGCCCTGCAGTCCTCAGCTCTGCTTCGTTCAGTCAGCGCTACCCTCTGCTGCGTGACAGTGGTAATATCATGCAGCAGAGCCTCTGTCTCCATTGTTAATTATGAAGCGTCACCAGTGAAGAGGAGCTAGGGGGAGCCGAGGACTGCAAGTGCACCCATGCTCCCACCAGCGCACTTGTGAGCCTAATTTGCATATGAATTAAACACACATGGCACCAGTCTGTGGTGTAATAGGTATCCATGCAAATGTTATGCTCTGCCCTCTCCTGCACTACTGCAGGACAAATGTTACTGGCCGATTCCCTTTTACAGACTTCAGGGAAAGTCTAATAAAACCCACTTGACACTATAATTGACATGACTAGTTACACTTGTCCCACCCATGTTACATTTCGTCGTTGAACCTTCTCACCCCCAACTCCTGTTTTTCTCGCACTGTATCATTTGATCCTGCACCGCTGCCATTACTAGGAGCAGAGAGTGGGAAGTATCACAATCCTAGGTAAGACTCTGAAGCAATACTCAATTAGATTCTTGCTACCTTAGATGCCAGAGGCTAAATGGATTTTAATTGCACTTTTAGCTTGATTGCCAAGCATTAGACGGCTTTAGTTTTGCTTTTTTTTTCCCTTCTGAGGGAGTGTGCCGCTCTCCTTTTCTAATGACAGGCTAATCCTCCTAACTGTGGTGTATGATACGGGCACGTGGCACTTGGATAAGTTACTTTCCCAGAAAAATATATATATATTTTTATTACAATATTTTAAAAGGCCATTCCTTTAATTTAAAGGGAATCTGTCATCATCTTTGACACCAATAAACAGCAATCATAAGAGGTTCAGGAAAGGAACCCATGTTTCCAGATACTTATAAAGCGTTACTTAGAAAACCACATCACGTTGTTGACTTTGCCTTATGTTGAAGTGTTTATCTGTAAATTGTTCTATTATGGTGTCAGCCCCCCGAGTCTATCAAATCTGCACTTGATTGGCGTTTCCTGCCATGTGCTGTGTCCTCAGACGTCCCCTGCGGGAGACGTACGTCCTGTGCAGACGGGAGAGGATGTCAGTTAACACAGGACACTTCGCCAATGAGACAGAGCCTGGCATCCGGTTCAAGACTGGCAAATTTTTCTCCATTCAATAGTCGCCCTATTGTGTTTTTTTTTTTTTTTTCTTCTACATAGGATTTTAAAACTAATGTTTTGCTTGTTCAGTTTTTCAGTTGTTTTTTCTAAACTCTTTATGTGGGTCCTCATTTCTGACATTTTTATCTCTGAGATTTTTTGCTAATCCCAAAAGGGTAGAAATAATATATTAGAGCCGCTAAAATGTACGGTATTTTAAATTGTGTTCATTTGCTGGGATTGTGGTCTGGAAGGCAGACACGGTAATAAACCATTCCTTCCTTCTATGTAAGGAGCTCCTGAAGATGCAAAGATGTTCTGAATACTCAAAGCTTAACAGAGAGAAGGACCAACCCTGGAGAAACATTACTCAATAGCCTAAAAGGGTGGTGTGTAATGTGCACAGAATAAAAAGGCCCCACAGTGCAAGAGCAGCATCATAGCTAACAGCGGAGGACCACAGTGCAAGAGCAGCATCATAGCGAACAGCGGAGGACCACAGTGCAAGAGCAGCATCATAGCGAACAGTGGAGGACCACAGTGCAAGAGCAGCATCCTAGCTAACAGTGGAGGACCACAGTGCAAGAGCAGCATCCTAGCTAACAGCGGAGGACCACAGTGCAAGAGCAGCATCATAGCTAACAGCGGAGGACCACAGTGCAAGAGCAGCATAATAGCGAACAGCGGAGGACCACAGTGCAAGAGCAGCATCATAGCGAACAGCGGAGGACCACAGTGCAAGAGCAGCATCATAGCGAACAGTGGAGGACCACAGTGCAAGAGCAGCATCCTAGCTAACAGCGGAGGACCACAGTGCAAGAGCAGCATCATAGCTAACAGCGGAGGACCACAGTGCAAGAGCAGCATCATAGCTAACAGCGGAGGACCACAGTGCAAGAGCAGCATCATAGCTAACAGCGGAGGACCACAGTGCAAGAGCAGCATCATAGCTAACAGCGGAGGACCACAGTGCAAGAGCAGCATCCTAGCTAACAGCGGAGGACCACAGTGCAAGCGCAGCATCCTAGCTAACAGCGGAGGACCACAGTGCAAGAGCAGCATCCTAGCTGACAGCGGAGGACCACAGTGCAAGCGCAGCATCCTAGCTAACAGCGGAGGACCACAGTGCGAGAGCAGCATCATAGCTAACAGCGGAGGACCACAGTGCAAGAGCAGCATCATAGCTAACAGCGGAGGACCACAGTGCAAGAGCAGCATCATAGCTAACAGCGGAGGACCACAGTGCAAGAGCAGCATCCTAGCTGACAGCGGAGGACCACAGTGCAAGAGCAGCATCCTAGCTAACAGCGGAGGACCACAGTGCAAGAGCAGCATCCTAGCTAACAGCGGAGGACCACAGTGCAAGCGCAGCATCCTAGCTAACAGCGGAGGACCACAGTGCAAGAGCAGCATCCTAGCTGACAGCGGAGGACCACAGTGCAAGCTCAGCATCCTAGCTAACAGCGGAAGACCACAGTGCAAGAGCAGCATCATAGCTAACAGCGGAGGACCACAGTGCAAGAGCAGCATCCTAGCTGACAGCGGAGGACCACAGTGCGAGAGCAGCATCATAGCTAACAGCGGAGGACCACAGTGCGAGAGCAGCATCATAGCTAACAGCGGAGGACCACAGTGCAAGCGCAGCATCCTAGCTAACAGCGGAGGACCACAGTGCAAGAGCAGCATCCTAGCTGACAGCGGAGGACCACAGTGCAAGCTCAGCATCCTAGCTAACAGCGGAGGACCACAGTGCAAGAGCAGCATCATAGCTAACAGCGGAGGACCACAGTGCAAGAGCAGCATCATAGCTAACAGCGGAGGACCACAGTGCGAGAGCAGCATCATAGCTAACAGCGGAGGACCACAGTGCGAGAGCAGCATCATAGCTAACAGCGGAGGACCACAGTGCGAGAGCAGCATCATAGCTAACAGCGGAGGACCAGGCCCAATTGTAACGTATAGTCCAGAATGGAGCAGTGACTACACTGATGTCCAGTAGAGTACTGGGGTGTGATAAACCTTTTCATTTGTGTGTTACAAATTGTGGCCATTGTTTATAAAAGCCTTAAAAATAACAATTTAATTCTCCAATGAATGTTTTGTCTAACCAACCCTCAATGGTGCGGCAGCTGGAGAGTACAATCATGGGGGGGATGCATCCATTTTTACTCTAGGTGCTGTAAGTTACATTATTTTTGGAGGTTAGTCTTACTTGTTCTTTCTGTAAACCAGGTGGCACCATTTGGGTTCATGGTGACAAATATACAATATATAGGCCATAAATATCTTGGCGTTCCCAGTACCCTACTGGACCTGCGTCTGTCCTCTGCTTCACATCCTGCATCATTATGCATTACTTTGTACAATTTAGGAGGGGGTCACAATTATGACGGATTTCTTTTAATTGTGCAATTTACTTAGAATATTTCACTACATTGTGGTTGGGGAGGGTTGACTGCTCATTTAGCTTTTCAAGCTTCTATTGTAAGCCTATATAAAATCCGACCACTCAGACCTCCGCTGGTAGAAAGAGCGTTAGTACGTGGGAGCAGAGGGGTCCTGTCACGGTTACCCTACAGACTAGATTTCTCCTTGAACGTGGGGGGGTCCCGTCACTGTACACTACACACTACACAGGTCCTTGCAGTAGAGGGGGTCCCGTCACTGTACACTACACACTACACTGGTCCTTGCAGTAGAGGGGTCCCGTCACTGTACACTACATTAGTCCTTGCAGTAGAGGGGTCCCGTCACTGTACACTACACACTATGTTGGTCCTTGACGTAGAGTGGGTCCCGTCACTGTACACTACACACTACATTGGGCCTTGCAGTAGAGGGGGTCCCGTCACTGTACACTACGTTAGTCCTTGCAGTAGAGGGGTCCCGTCACTGTACACTACATTAGTCCTTGCAGTAGAGGGGTCCCGTCACTGTACACTACACACTATGTTGGTCCTTGACGTAGAGTGGGTCCCGTCACTGTACACTACACACTACATTGGGCCTTGCAGTAGAGGGGGTCCCGTCACTGTACACTACACACTACATTGGTCCTTGCAGTAGAGGGGTCCCGTCACTGTACACTACATTAGTCCTTGCAGTAGAGGGGTCCCGTCACTGTACACTACACACTATGTTGGTCCTTGATGTAGAGTGGGTCCCGTCACTGTACACTACACACTATGTTGGTCCTTGACGTAGAGTGGGTCCCGTCACTGTACACTACACACTACATTGGGCCTTGCAGTAGAGGGGGTCCCGTCACTGTACACTACGTTAGTCCTTGCAGTAGAGGGGTCCCGTCACTGTACACTACACACTATGTTGGTCCTTGACGTAGAGTGGGTCCCGTCACTGTACACTACACACTATGTTGGTCCTTGACGTAGAGTGGGTCCCGTCACTGTACACTACACACTACATTGGGCCTTGCAGTAGAGGGGGTCCCGTCACTGTACACTACGTTAGTCCTTGCAGTAGAGGGGTCCCGTCACTGTACACTACACACTATGTTGGTCCTTGACGTAGAGTGGGTCCCGTCACTGTACACTACACACTACACTGGGCCTTGCAGTAGAGGGGGTCCCGTCACTGTACACTACACTGGGCCTTGCAGTAGAGGGGTCCCGTCACTGTAACTACACACTACACTGGGCCTTGCAGTAGAGGGGGTCCCGTCACTGTACACTACACTGGGCCTTGCAGTAGAGGGGTCCCGTCACTGTACACTAAACACTACACTGGGTCTTGCAGTAGAGGGTTACCGTCACTGTACACTACACACTACACTGGGCCTTGCAGTAGAGGGTCCCGTCACTGTACACTACACACTACACTGGGCCTTGCAGTAGAGGGGTCCTGTCACTGTACACTACACACTACACCGGGCCTTGCAGCAGAGGGGTCCTGTCACTACACTACACACTACACTGGGCCTTTGTAGTAGAGGGGGTCCCGTCACTGTACACTACACTGGGCCTTTGTAGTAGAGGGGTCCCGTCACTGTATACTACACACTACGTTGGTCCTTGCAGTAGAAGGGTCCCATCACTGTACACTACACAACACACTGGGCCTTGCAGTAGAGGTGTCCCTTCACTGTACACTACACTGGTCTTTGCAGTAGAGGGGTCCCTTCACTGTACACTACACACTACACTGGGCCTTGCAGTAGAGGGGTCCCGTCACTGTACACTACGTTAGTCCTTGCAGTAGAGGGGCCACACTACACTGGTCTTTGCAGTAGAGGGGTCCCTTCACTGTACACTACGTTAGTCCTTGCAGTAGAGGGGTCCCGTCACTGTACACTACACACTACACTGGTCCTTGCAGTAGAGGGGTCCCTTCACTGTACACTACACACTACACTGGGCCTTGCAGTAGAGGGGTCCCGTCACTGTACACTACGTTAGTCCTTGCAGTAGAGGGGTCCACACTACACTGGTCTTTGCAGTAGAGGGGTCCCTTCACTGTACACTACGTTAGTCCTTGCAGTAGAGGGGTCCCGTCACTGTACACTACGTTAGTCCTTGCAGTAGAGGAGTCCCGTCACTGTACACTACGTTAGTCCTTGCAGTAGAGGGGTCCCTTCACTGTACACTATGTTAGTCCTTGCAGTATAGGGGTCCCTTCACTGTACACTACACACTACACTGGGCCTTGCAGTAGAGGGGTCCCTTCACTGTACACTACACACTACACTGGGCCTTGCAGTAGAGGGGTCCCGTCACTGTACACTACGTTAGTCCTTGCAGTAGAGGGGCCACACTACACTGGTCTTTGCAGTAGAGGGGTCCCTTCACTGTACACTACGTTAGTCCTTGCAGTAGAGGGGTCCCGTCACTGTACACTACACACTACACTGGTCCTTGCAGTAGAGGGGTCCCTTCACTGTACACTACACACTACACTGGGCCTTGCAGTAGAGGGGTCCCGTCACTGTACACTACGTTAGTCCTTGCAGTAGAGGGGTCCACACTACACTGGTCTTTGCAGTAGAGGGGTCCCTTCACTGTACACTACGTTAGTCCTTGCAGTAGAGGGGTCCCGTCACTGTACACTACGTTAGTCCTTGCAGTAGAGGAGTCCCGTCACTGTACACTACGTTAGTCCTTGCAGTAGAGGGGTCCCTTCACTGTACACTGTTAGTCCTTGCAGTATAGGGGTCCCTTCACTGTACACTACACACTACACTGGGCCTTGCAGTAGAGGGGTCCCTTCACTGTACACTACACACTACACTGGTCCTTGCAGTAGAGGGGTCCCTTCACTGTACACTACGTTAGTCCTTGCAGTAGAGGGGTCCCTTCACTGTACACTATGTTAGTCCTTGCAGTAGAGGGGTCCCTTCACTGTAAACTACGTTAGTCCTTGCAGTAGAGGGGTCCCTTCACTGTAAACTACGTTAGTCCTTGCAGTAGAGGGGTCCCTTCACTGTACACTACGTTAGTCCTTGCAGTAGAGGGGTCCCTTCACTGTAAACTACGTTAGTCCTTGCAGTAGAAGGGTCCCATCACTGTACACTACACAACACACTGGGCATTGCAGTAGAGGTGTCCCTTCACTGTACACTACACACTACACTGGTCTTTGCAGTAGAGGGGTCCCTTCACTGTACACTACACACTACACTGGGCCTTGCAGTAGAGGGGTCCCGTCACTGTACACTACGTTAGTCCTTGCAGTAGAGGGGCCACACTACACTGGTCTTTGCAGTAGAGGGGTCCCTTCACTGTACACTACGTTAGTCCTTGCAGTAGAGGGGTCCCGTCACTGTACACTACACACTACACTGGTCCTTGCAGTAGAGGGGTCCCTTCACTGTACACTACACACTACACTGGGCCTTGCAGTAGAGGGGTCCCGTCACTGTACACTACGTTAGTCCTTGCAGTAGAGGGGTCCACACTACACTGGTCTTTGCAGTAGAGGGGTCCCTTCACTGTACACTACGTTAGTCCTTGCAGTAGAGGGGTCCCTTCACTGTACACTACGTTAGTCCTTGCAGTAGAGGGGTCCCGTCACTGTACACTACGTTAGTCCTTGCAGTAGAGGGGTCCCTTCACTGTAAACTACGTTAGTCCTTGCAGTAAAGGGGTCCCGTCACTGTACACTACGTTAGTCCTTGCAGTAGAGGGGTCCCTTCACTGTACACTATGTTAATGAGAAAAAGGAACGTGAGCACAGCTTCAAGAATGGTGGTGCTTAAGTCTAGGTTCCCACACCGAGAATATAAGAAGATAAAGACTAAGCACTCATCTTATGATTTAAGAGAAGGGTTTTAATGGTAGTTTATCCCAAAAAACGTTTCGGTCACAGAGACCTTCGTCAGTAACTTCATTAAATGATCAATACACAGACTCCTTATGAATAAAGCCCATAAGTCAGAGATAAACAGTGGACACCGCACTTTAGAGGCACGTGTGCCCCTCATGGCTCCAATAAGTGTTGATATGATTATCACCTTGCTAAATGTTTATCTCTGACTTATGGGCTTTATTCATAGGAGTCTGTGTATTGATCATTTAATGAAGTTACTGACGAAGGTCTCTGTGACCGAAACGTTTTTTGGGATATACTACCATTAAAACCCTTCTCTTAAATCATAAGATGAGTGCTTAGTCTTTATCTTCTTGTACACTATGTTAGTCCTTGCAGTAGAGGGGTCCCTTCACTGTACACTACGTTAGTCCTTGCAGTAGAGGGTCCCTTCTAACTGTTAGTCTTGCAGTAGGGTCCTTCACTGCTAGTAGTCTTGAGTAGGGGTCCTTCACTGTAAACTACGTTAGTCCTTGCAGTAGAGGGTCCCTTCACTGTACAACTACGTTAGTCCTTGCAGTAGAGGGGTCCTACTGTACTACGTTAGTCCTTGCAGTAAGGTCCCTTCTGTACACTACGTTAGTCCTTGCAGTAAGGGGTCCCTTCACTGTACACTACGTTAGTCCTTGCAGTAGAGGGGTCCCTTCACTGTACACTACGTTAGTCCTTGCAGTAGAGGGGTCCCTTCACTGTACACTACGTTAGTCCTTGCAGTAGAGGGGTCCCTCACTGTAACTACGTTAGTCTTGCAGTAGAGGTCCCTATCACGTAACACGTAGGCCTTGCAGTAGAGGGTCCCTTCACTGTACACTACACTACACTGGTCTTTGCAGTAGAGGGGTCCCTTCACTGTACACTACACACTACACTGGGCCTTGCAGTAGAGGGGTCCCGTCACTGTACACTACGTTAGTCCTTGCAGTAGAGGGGCCACTCACTGTACACTAGAGTCTTTGCAGTAGAGGGGTCCCTTCACTGTACACTACGTTAGTCCTTGCAGTAGAGGGGTCCCGTCACTGTACACTACACACTACACTGGCCTTGCAGTAGAGGGGTCCCTTCACTGTACACTACACTGAGGCCTTGCAGTAGAGGGGTCCCTTCACTGTAACACTACTAGTCCTTGCAGTAGAGGGGTCCACACTTACACTAGGTCCTTGCAGTAGAGGGGTCCCTCACTGTACACTACGTTAGTCCTTGCAGTAGAGGGGTCCCTTCACTGTACACTACGTTAGTCCTTGCAGTAGAGGGGTCCCTTCACTGTACACTACGTTAGTCCTTGCAGTAGAGGGGTCCCGTCACTGTACACTACGTTAGTCCTTGCAGTAGAGGGGTCCCTTCACTGTAAACTACGTTAGTCCTTGCAGTAGAGGGGTCCCGTCACTGTACACTACGTTAGTCCTTGCAGTAGAGGGGTCCCTTCACTGTACACTAGTTAGTCCTTGCAGTAGAGGGGTCCCTTCACTGTACACTACGTTAGTCCTTGCAGTAGAGGGGTCCCTTCACTGTACACTACGTTAGTCCTTGCAGTAGAGGGGTCCCTTCACTGTACACTACGTTAGCCTTGCAGTAGAGGGGTCCCTTCACTGTACACTACGTTAGTCCTTGCAGTAGAGGGGTCCCTTCACTGTAAACTACGTTAGTCCTTGCAGTAGAGGGGTCCCTTCACTGTACACTACGTTAGTCCTTGCAGTAGAGGGGTCCCTTCACTGTACACTACGTTAGTCCTTGCAGTAGAGGGGTCCCTTCACTGTACACTATGTTAGTCCTTGCAGTAGAGGGGTCCCTTCACTGTACACTATGTTAGTCCTTGCAGTAGAGGGGTCCCTTCACTGTAAACTACGTTAGTCCTTGCAGTAGAGGGGTCCCTTCACTGTACACTACGTTAGTCCTTGCAGTAGAGGGGTCCCTTCACTGTACACTACGTTAGTCCTTGCAGTAGAGGGGTCCCTTCACTGTACACTACGTTAGTCCTTGCAGTAGAGGGGTCCCTTCACTGTACACTACGTTAGTCCTTGCAGTAGAGGGTCCCGTCACTGTACACCGTTAGTCCTTGCAGTAGAGGGGTCCCTTCACTGTAACTACGTTAGTCCTTGCAGTAGAGGGGTCCCTTCACTGTACACTACGTTAGTCCTTCAGTGAGGGGTCCCGTCACTGTACATACGTTAGTCCTTGCAGTAGAGGGGTCCCGTCACTGTACACTACGTTAGTCCTTGCATAGAGGGGTCCCTTCACTGTAAACTACGTTAGTCCTTGCAGTAGAGGGGTCCCTTCACTGTACACTACGTTAGTCCTTGCAGTAGAGGGGTCCCTTCACTGTACACTACGTTAGTCCTTGCAGTAGAGGGGTCCTCACTGTACACTACGTTAGTCTTGCAGTGAGGGTCCCTTCACTGTAACTACGTTAGTCCTTGCAGTGAGGGTCCTTCACTGTACACTACGTTAGTCCTTGCAGTTAGAGGGGTCCGTCACTGTTACATTAGACATTGGTGTCTTCTAACGTTAATTTATGCAGTTGATCTCGTGAAACCCCTGAAATCAGACCAGACTGTGGATCTACTCGCAGGACGCATGGAGTTATGTAGAAAAATATTTAGACTTGAGAGTCCTCAGTGGTTGATACCTTTTAATGGCTAACTTTTTCAGTTAGCCATTAAAAGGTATCAACCACTGAGGACTCTCAAGTCTAAATATTTTTCTATCTACTGGCTAACACGGTACGAAGATACACATCTTTCCTATATCAAAATGGAGTTATGTAGAAATACGGAATGAAATAAAAACCTACTCAACGTCTGACAAGGTTTGTTTTTCTTTTCTTCCGTGTTTCTAAGTAACACGTTCCTTTCTTTCTTTTGGGATTATCGTTTTATCAGCTTGTATTTTATTCTCGTAATACCCCCAGTAAGCTGTAGATTATAACATTACTTGGCAATGACCATACAAACAAAGCGAAGAAGGGGGCCTGACCAAACCCGGATTCTCTGGTCTGGGAAGATATATTTTTATGTCTGGTCTGGACTTGTTTTCTGTGAGCTGGCTTCCTTCTCACCCTGATGATCATTGTGTAGACTTTCGGTTTTCTCATTCTCCCCTCCTCCAGTATTAGTGGCCTTCATAGTAGAAGAGTGACCTTATATTTGACCTTAAATTGCGAAATATCAACAAACAAAGCATTTTAGAGTGATATGATAAATCCCACTACTCCTACCCCTAGTTGTCATTGCCCACCCAAAAATAGCCCTTTTAGGAGCACTGCTGCAGCCGTCCCCGTTTCCCAGGGGAGGATACTGTCGGCTGCAGCCGCTGACGGGGAAGATGTGGTATCACGTCACTGTTCAGTTGAAGTGTCCATGTGGTTTCATGGTCGGACAAGGACCACCATAGCGAAATATGCTTCTTGTCTTCTCTATCTTGATCATAGTGAGATTTTGTGCAAGTTTTCAACAAGAAAAGTCTACACCCTACACCCTTTGTAGCTTTCCTTTTTTTTTTTTTTTTCTTCAGATGTTGTTGTCTTGTACATTGGTCGATCTTGCTTCATGCTACAGGTTAAAAGGTTCGTCCACAACTTTAATATTGATGACCTTAATTGACTACATCTGCAAGGGGCCTGTATGTTCTCCTCGTGTTTGTGTGGGTTTCCTCCAGGTTCTCCGGTTTCCTCCCACACTGCAAAGACTTAATAATTGGGCCTTACAATCTCTATTCCCTATGTGGACAGTGCCGATAGTGTCTGTGAAGCGCTGTGGAATTAATGGCACTATGTAAGTGAGTAAAAGAAATAAATTGTGAAGTAGGTGGCCTCCAGCACGCTGCAGTGGCTGCTACATGCACTGTCTCCATCCATCTGGAGCTGATCGGTGGTGGGGTGGGTCACTGGATGTCGTACCCTTACGCACATAATATTGATGACTAATCGTAACGCACGCTATACGCTCTAGCTACTTGATGGTTGTAGAGCGGTCTCTTCCAACATCTCTTCACACTTCAGCATTCAACCAAGTGTTCATATATTTTCTATCGGGTGAGAGGAGAAAGTTAACAGGTCACCAATATAAAAATAGTGGACAACCCTTTTAGTCTTCTGTTTGGATAATCCTTTTCTTGCTTTTCCATAATTTTTTAGGCACTGTTATCTTGCTTAGACCAGAACGGCCTTTTATCCTCTATCCACTGGCTATGTAGTCGCTGTTAGATCATTGTCGGTCTGCTGGCACACCCTTATTGTCGGAGCAGGGAACTTGTGTAGCCCATTCTGTCCTAGCCACGAGCTGGCAGCCCGGAGGAGTTATATGGAGCTGTCTCACGTGTGTCCTGACTCTGCAATCGAAGATCCGATGATGACTGGACGATGGGCTGTCCTTTACTTGATTGGAGACCTGTGGTCTTGTGATCAGGGGAGGATGGGTGACCCAAGTCCCTCTGGGGGTCCACACAGATAAGATAGCTGCTGGCTCCTTTATCACTCTGCTATCTCTCCCGACTCCCCCAGTCACATGTCTTGGCTGAATGTTCATGTGCTGTCGTAGAGCTAGAGGAGGAAGCCTCTGCCGATTGGCTCTGGCAGCGGCTCGCCTACCGAAAATGATCTGGTGTTAAAATTCATACTACTCGACATTGATCTCCGCTGACATCATCTCTAGGGGTGAACTGAGGGAATATCTTTACTACGTCAGCGGGTTTGGACACCTTTAGGGGTTATCGCTTATCCAGTGAATAGGTGAAGACTAATGCGCACCAGAATACTTCTTTTTGGACTTTGCAGCCATAGATTCCCCACGACATTATTTAATGCGCTCTTGAGTTGTGTGTAATAAGTATGTTGTCCGATCGTTACCACATTGTAATACATAACTTTTTTTTTTTTTCCCCTTTTCATGAAATGTCTATAGGAGAGCGCACACATTAACCGTGCTATTCATCCTGACGTGTTCCTTGGTATATGTCACGTTACTTGAAGAGACGCCTCAAGACACCGCCTTTAATACTAAAAGGTAAAGTCTGTTATGTGTCCCGTTTACTGATTACATTACCGGTCTGCTGTAAGCCCTGTTCACACTGGTGTACAAAGCCCTATGTTTTGGTAAAAAACACATTGGCACAAACCAACTAATTCTCGCCCCGAAGGATGATTTCCTCGATACACACAACAATGCGGGTGATCGTTAAGGTTGAACTTAATGGACCGTGGATTCTAGCAACCTGTATAACAATAGGGAGAGATTTCTTTTGAGTAGTGATCTCTTTAGATCCCAGGCTGGATTATAAGGAATGGTATGACCTGTATACAGAGAACCCAGGATGGCACCATATACATTGGGTGATGGTCACAGATCACCTCCTCCCCCTCCATGTGCAGGCACAGAGCATGCCCACTACACTTTACTATGGAGGTCCTCAAGCATCTGTAGTCTGCAGGTCCTAATAATCAGAAAATAAAACGTATGATAGGAAACCTGTTTCTTCTTCTACTTTTAATTAGTAAATTTAAAAAAAAAGTATAGGTAACACATTCCGCAATGACATTTTGCAGCAGTTTTTCCGATGCGGAAGATTTGCTGTGGAAAGATTCGGTGTAAAATTACCCAGCTCTTCAGGATATCCATGCATGCTGTTGATTTTCAGCACACATGTAACCCTTTGCACTGCAAATAATTACATTTCCGGCCAAACCGGAGTTTCCCTAACAATTTGGTGTAGTTTTTTTATGCTGTGAGTGGACGTACCCTAATGACAAAGATGGAAAGAGAAAAGCTATGAAAAAGCGCATGTAACATAATTTGGCTAATAGGTGCCGAAAAACCTAAAAAAAAAAAAAAAAAAGTATGTCGCTGCCATGCCATGGAATATAGACAAATGGTGACTGACATGCTCAGTAGAGCCAGGGACTAGCCCAGCCCCTGACATATACGCTACTGATAACATGGAAAAAGGCCTCCTGATGACCCTTAGTTCGAGAATCCCACCATGCACTGAGAATTCTCAGCAGGACGGAAGCTAACGTGGTCAACTGTATGGACATCCCCTTCTGAATCCTTATGTTTGCCCCCACCCCAGTAAAATAACACTCATACTCGCCTCCGATGCAGGCGTCGTTCCAGCGGTGTCAGCAGTGTCTTTCCTGGGGATCATGTGACATAATGTCATGCCGTCCCTGCTGCCAATCAGCGCTTGCTTCACTCTCCTTTCCTTCAGACAAATCTCTTAGGTAGTGAGAGCTTTCACAGCTCTCAGAAATCGTCGGCTGTCAATTATGTACAATAATTACATCCGTAGGCGAGGAGAGTGAAGGTAGTGCTGATGGGCTGCAGGGATTGTATGACATAATGTTACCCGATACCCGGGAGAGCAAGTGCCAACACCGCTGGAACGGCATGGAGGGGAGTATAAGCATTATTTTACAGTGGGAAAAACATAGGGATTCAGAAGGTGATGTCCAAGTGGAAGACAACCCCCTTTAAGAAATAAAAAGAAAATAAAGCGGGAACAATAGGGAATTTTTAATTTCAAGTATATTAGAAAAGTAATTGGATTATTAAATAAACATTTAGGATTAAATTGGAATTTGGTTTCAGAGAACCCCTGTAAGGCTAGACATGACTTGATGGCAAAGTCCCCACGTTACATACTCCTCTATGGTAGAGAAGGAATGAATGAAATAGAAGGTGGAGTGCAGATACTGATCAGGAGACCAGAGGGCACGGCACAAGGACGGTCTAAGTGCCATAACATAACACGTGCTTCATACAGGTCATGTTACTCATTCTGCCTCTCCTGACAGGAGCAGGGTGGGGGTGGTTGTCTCGTTACTAGGAGGTTTCTATCTCAAGGGCATAATCTGTTGTAGGATATTATGAGTTTGCCTGGAGCTGAGGGATTACCTCTGTGTAACCTGTCAGGTAATTAAACTGCCACTGTGTGAGGAATGTTGCTAAGCCGGGCGCTGAGGAGGCCAGCAGAGCCGCCATTAATCCTTGTACCTGCAGAGGTGACACGTTTGTTTAGAGCTGAACCCACACCCATCATACCACAACTCACCGTGAAATAGATGTACAGAGAAGTCCACCGATGGGCAAACAATATCAAGATCCATGCACTAAAGTAGCTAGAAGCTGAATAAAAATATACCTTATACATAATTTTATTCATATTTTTTATTTTGTTTCAGAATGATTTTAAAAGCAGTTTTTTTTTTCCTCCCTAGAATGTAACGAAAACTTCTTGTAAATCATTTGGGAGTTATAGTACCTTTAATGGAGAAAGTCAAGGGCCAGATCCATTATTCTTGGTGGTTTTCATTGTTTTTTTTGTTTTTTTTTGCCTGTTTATTTACTCCCTGTGATTATTTTAATTTTAACTTTATTTTTTTTTTCTGTTCCCCTGTTTTGTGTTCACCATTGTTCGCTGGGTTTGTGGTTTCCAGATGTCTTTAGCTGGTTCGTCAATTGCAACTGTTTGAAAAGTTACAAAACTTTTTGTGCAAGTGTCATCCAGTCTAACGCCCCTCCCTGCAGGGTATTTATGTACACCTGGACTCTTTGCACAATTTCTTGCAACATTTTAATGAAACTTGTGGCTTTTGCACTAAAAAGTCAGAAAATAGTTTGGCAAATGAAAGAGTACCAAGTAATTTTGCTAAATTGTTGAGCCATGTGCGCTATTTTAAAGAATTTGACACAAAAATAATTACCAATACCACAAGAGAAAAGTAAGAAAAGACCCCCCATCACTCTTGATCTTGATCCTCCTATGACGCTCAACTGTAGCCTGAGTACAGTATAAAGTATGTGATCACAGGTTCAAATCTCCTAAGAGGAGTAAGGGTATGGTCCCACGGTCCGGAACCACAGCGCTTTGGACGGAGCGGAAAGTCCGCTCCGCCCAAAGCCCCGCCCCCTTGTGAACGCTCGGTGAATCCGGATGTGCTCATTGAACACATCCGGAATCACCGCAGCGCTACATAGGCCTGTGTTATTTACCTTGCGGCGACGGAACGACGCCACAAGGGAAAAGGACATGCTGCGATCTGAAAAGACGCGCCGCATGACCGTTAACGCAGGTCTGCCGCCTGTTTGTTTTTATGCATAGTGGAGACGGGATTTCTTGAATTCCCCTCCACTATGCTGTAACATCTGGACGCTGCGTGTTTGATGCTGCGGCAGCGCACAGCGCCAAACACGCAGCATTTACTGACCGTGGAAACACACCCTAAAAAATGCAAATAATGAAGAAAGTTTTTAAAATGTAAAAACATATAAAAGTTCAAGTTCCCCTTTTTAACTCGTAATAAAAATAAAGGGGAAAAAAAAACATCTTGTATGTAAAAGTCTAAACTACTAAAATATGAAATGAAAAAACCCAATCTTAAAAGCCATAAAGAGAAAAAAATAAAATGCCAGAATTGCCTGTTTTTGGTCACCATACCTCCCTAAAAAATGTAACAATCAATCAAAGCATCATACGTGTGCAAAATTGGCATAAATAAAAATGTCTGCTTAGGCCTCTTTCACACTTCAGTCGTGCGACATCAGTCAAAATCCGCCAAAGTGTGAAAAAAACGGATCCGCCATTTTTTTTTTTTTGGCGGATCCGCTTTTTTTCCCATTGACTTGCATTAGTGACGGATTTTGACGGATGGTCGTCCGTTTGATCCGTTTTTTGGCGGATCCGTCATAAATTTGGCGTCCGCCTTTTTTTAAAACAAAAAAAAAAACGTCCAATGCAATGTTTTTTGTGTGCGTCAAAATGGCGGATCCGCCGCGTCCACCGTTTTGTATAATGGGCGCCTATGGGTGGCGGATCCGCTGCCATCCGTTTTTGATGGAATCCGCCAGCGGATCCGTTGCTTCCAAAAAAAATGCTGAGAACACTGTCCGGGAACTCTCTCTCTCTGTGTCTCTCTCTCCTCCGTGCCAGACATGCGTACAATCCATTTTCCGGGTTGAAAAGTTCATGACAGATCCGTTTGCATCCGTTTTCCCACTTTTGTTGCGGATCCACTTTTTTCACACTTTGGCGGATTTTAACTGACGCCAAACGACTGAAGTGTGAAAGAGGCCTTACTGCGCAAAAAAAACACAAAACACCCCAGTCTGCCATATCAACAGAAAAAATAAAATTGTTACGGGTTTGAGAAAATGGTGACACAAATTTATTTATTTACTTATTTTATTCAGTATCCTGAATTTTTTCATCAGTTAAATAAAAAAAAAAGTCTGTATAGAATCGCCGCTATTGATCTGACGTGGATGACCAGTTTTTTCCAGGTGATTTTTACCACACGATGAACTCCGTAAAAACAAAAACCTACGTCAGAATTACATTTTCACTATTTCATCCCACTTGGAATTTTTTTTTTACCAATTTTTTTCACTACATTATATGGTAAAATGAATGGCGCTGTTCAAAACTACTTTTCATCTAGCAAAAAAAACAGCCCTCATACAGCAGTGTTGCCTGAAAAATAGAAAAGTTATAGATCTTTAAAGGAAGGAGAAAAGTAAAAAAAAAAAGCACAAATAAGAATAATTTCCTGATCCTTTTAAAGGATTAAATACAATCTATATTCCCCGGTGTAAAATAAAAATAACCAATGCTTATCTCCTGCATCGGCGTCATTCCAGCGATCTCTGCACTGGAGCTCACTTGACATTGGCTGCAGAGCTCACTTGACATTGGCTGCAGAGCTCACTTGACATTGGCTGCAGAGCTCACCTGACATTGGCTGCAGGGCTCACCTGACATTGGCTGCAGGGCTCACCTGACATTGGCTGCAGGGCTCACCTGACATTGGCTGCAGGCTCACCTGACATTGGCTGCAGGGCTCACCTGACATTGGCTGCAGGGCTCACCTGACATTGGCTGCAGGGCTCACCTGACATTGGCTGCAGGGCTCACCTGACATTGGCTGCAGGGCTCACCTGACATTGGCTGCAGGGCTCACCTGACATTGGCTGCAGGGCTCACCTGACATTGGCTGCAGGGCTCACCTGACATTGGCTGCAGGGCTCACCTGACATTGGCTGCAGGGCTCACCTGACATTGGCTGCAGGGCTCACCTGACATTGGCTGCAGGGCTCACCTGACATTGGCTGCAGGGCTCACCTGACATAAGTGGCGCTATTGAGCCGCCGTGCTCTCACCTCAGACGTGTGGCAGAGGAGAGAACTGCAGCCCATTAGTGACCACTGGTTGCAGGGCTAACGTGGCAGAACAGTGTGTCACTAGAGACTCTGTGCCAACATTGCTGGAACAGCGCCAGGACTGCCTACTTCTGTCCTATTTTGTAGATCCTGTACCATAAATCAGTGTGAAATCCTGTATCTTTTGCGTTTTGTCTCTGGAGATTTCCTGTTATTCCTTGTGCGCAGGGAGCAGGAGGAAGCTTGTGCTGCTGTCCCTTCCCAGCCCTTCCTGACCTCCACTTGCTCTTCTCCTATTAGAGATATCCACAAATCTTCTGTTACACGTAGCAAGTGGCCTGTGTCCTTGTCCTCAACATCACACGGGCGACCACAGGACCTGTGCGTGGCCACTGATCTGTCCCGGGACGGGGCTGTTGTATGGCAGCCTGGCGACTGCCGAAATCTGCCCTTTTCTTAAGAATGTAATGCCATTTGTATTACTATTGTATATTTGTTAGATTATATTAGTTTAGTAATTTTACTATCAAACATTTCTATTGTTCTTGTTTGTATATTTTCTGATCTAATAACTAATATATTCGCCATTGCCCTAAGGTGCTCAGGTTTTTCCCATTGTGTATTTCCAGAGGAATTGTTGCCAGCATATTGGTTTTCTTATGTTTTGGAGTGACGCAAGCGAAAGATGGCCCATTTTCCAGACCTCATCCAGGTACTTGTGCTGCCGTGGCTGAATGATGGGGGGACCAGTCAGGATGAGTTCACAGCATGTATAGAAATAATGACAGTATAAAGCCTCGTCCACACTGCTGTGTTGGGCAGAGCCGTGACGCCGCACCCATAGGGTTGTATGCAGCTTTTTTTCCTACCCCCTCGGCCACTGAATTCATCAGTCATAATTTCAGTGCCGGATTCTGTAAGCTTGTAGCATTGCTGTTAGGGGGGGACAATATATCCCACGTACTGCATCCTCCATCTACAGAGTCACAGAGGCCTAAGTGGCTTATCCAGGTCTTTTATATTAATGGCTCATCCTTAGAAGAAGTCCCTGGTTTCAGATTAGGACTGCAGTCCCATAGAGCAGCTGTTGTCAGGTCCAGCAGCAACGTCAGAACAGCACAGCGCCATACTCTGCATAGTGGCCATTGCTGGGTACTGCAGGTCATCTCCCATTGAAGTGAATAGGAGTTGAGCTGCAGTACTCAGCAATGACCCCTACACACATACAGAACTGTCTCCATGCACTGTGTCCTTCTAGCTGTGGGGCCTTCTAACATCTGATCAGTGGGGGTGCTGGGTGTCCAATCCTAGTATTCCCACCGAACAGATACTGATTATCTTCGTGTGCTGATGTAATGTCTCTGCTTTCATGGATTCCCTATGAATTCAGAAAGTGAAGTCTTTATTTGGAAGCTAGGAGGCCCATAACTCCTTCCAGATGTGTCCGGCATGGACCCACAGCACTCGTATGTGCATGAGGCCTTGTGCTGCGGACTAATCCCTGCCTGGGACATAATGTGGGGTTACCTGCTGCAGTTTGGTCACACCTAGTAGAACGTTCTTTGGTCGCGGAGCAGTGCAGTAACAGTGTCCGCTCTGATGTCTTGCAGCTTATTGGAGGTTCTGGCTGTGTGTCAGTGTGGTGTACGAGCTCTTCCTCATCTTCATCCTCTTTCAGGTAAGGGGTGAAAGTGCATAATCGTATGTGTCACTAGGGTATGTCAACGCAAAGTGTATTTTCTGTTTGTACATGTGGATTTGGTTCTATAAACCACTCTGAGACGGCCTTGTTTTTCCTCCAATAAGTCACCTGTCATTTATTGCTGCAGTCTCCATGTGAAACCACCACTAGCCATGTGTCAGTCAGCTCCAAAGGGTTTTTCCATCACATTTATTTTCCAGTGTTGAGCACTACATATACGCATTGTACTCTAGTTCTGGTTATTAGAGGGCAGTTGGTGCCTATAAGATTCTATGTAGATGGGAGGAGCTGTAGGAAGGAGGGGCTCTGTCTCTAGCTCCTCCCTCTCCATAGAACTGTATGACCACCAACTATTTTGAGAATGATTAATCGGTCCAGAAGAATAAAGAAGCCGATTTCTCAGATAAGATCTATTACACAGTTTCTTATTTTTATGTGTAATATTTGTGAAATAAAAAAATAAAAATAAAACTACGGTATGTTTACTCTTTAATGATTTGGGTAAATTTTTTTTTTTTGCCCATCAGCAGTATGTAGTGTCCATAAAGACCAATATAAAATGTATCAGGTCATAAATGTGAGGTTGAAGCCAGTTGGAAAGAATAAGACTGAATGCAGCCTAGGTGGGGGAAATAAGTGCACCCTAATATTTGTGAACAGGCTCATATACAGTTAGGTCCATATGTATTTGGACAGAGACAACATTTATCTAATTTTGGTTCTAGACATTACCACAATGAATTGTAAACAAAACAAATCAGATGCAGTTGAAGTTCAGACTTTCAGCTTTTATTTGAGGGTATCCACATTAAATTGGATGAAGGGTTTAGGAGTTTCAGCTCCTTAACATGTGCCACCCTGTTTTTAAAGGGACCAAAAGTAATTGGACAGATTAAATAATTGTAAATAAAATGTTCATTTCTAGTACTTGGTTGAAAACCCTTTGTTAGCAATGACTGCCTGAAGTCTTGGACTCATGGACATCACCAGACACTGTGTTTCCTTCTTTTTGATGCTCTGCCAGGCCTTCACCGCGGTGGTTTTCAGTTGTTGTTTGTTTGTGGGCCTTTCTGTCTGAAGTTTAGTCTTTAACAAGTGAAATGCATGTTCAATTGGGTTGAGATCAGTTGACTGACTTGGCCATTCAAGAATATTCCACTTCTTTGCTTTAATAAACTCCTGGGTTGCTTTGGCTTTATGTTTTGGGTCATTGTCCATCTGTAGTATGAAACGACGACCAATCAGTTTGGCTGCATTTGGCTGGATCTGAGCACACAGTATGGCTCTGAATACCTCAGAATTCATTCGGCTGCTTCTGTCCTGTGTCACATCATCAATAAACACTAGTGACCCAGTGCCACTGGCAGCCATGCATGCCCAAGCCATCACACTGCCTCCGCCATGTTTTACAGATGATGTGGTATGCTTTGGATCATGAGCTGTACCACGCCTTCGCCATACTTTTCTCTTTCCATCATTCTAATAGAGGTTGATCTTGGTTTCATCTGTCCAAAGAATGTTCTTCCAGAACTGTGCTGGCTTTTTTAGATGTTTTTTAGCAAAGTCCAGCCTAGCCTTTTTATTCTTGATTCTTATGAGTGGCTTGCACCGTGCAGTGAACCCTCTGTATTTAATTTCATGCAGTCTTCTCTTTATGGTAGATTTGGATATTGATACGCCTACCTCCTGGAGAGTGTTGTTCACTTGGTTGGCGTGTTGTGAAGGGGTTTCTCTTCACCATGGAGAGTATTCTGCGATCATCCACCACTGTTGTCTTCCGTGGCCGCCCAGGTCTTTTTGGATTGATGAGTTCACCAGTGCTTTCTTTCTTTCTCAGGATGTACCAAACTGTAGATTTTGCCACTCCTAATGTTGTAGCAATTTTTCGGATGGGTTTTTTCTGTTTTTGCAGCTTAAGGATGGCTTGTTTCACCTGCATGGAGAGCTTCTTTGACCGCATGTTTCCTTCACAACAAAACCTTCCAAATGCAAACACCACACCTCAAATCAACTCCAGCCCTTTTATCTGCTTAATTGAGAATGACATAACGAGGGGATTGCCCACACCTGTCCATGAAATAGCCTTGGAGTCAATTGTCCAATTACTTTTGGTCCCTTTAAAAACAGGGTGGCACATGTTAAGGAGCTGAAACTCCTAAACCCTTCATCCAATTTTAATGTGGATACCCTCAAATGAAAGCTGAAAGTCTGAACTTCAACTGCATCTGATTTGTTTTGTTTAAAATTCATTGTTGTAATGTCTAGAACCAAAATTAGATAAATGTTGTCTCTGTCCAAATATATATGGACCTAACTGTAGCTCAAAACCATTGCCACCCTGGGTGAATAAATGACTGTGGAAAACCACGAACGTGAAAACCTTTTCTGTCACTGGCACGTTTCATTGATCCCTGCATGAAGATGAGATTTGGGGTTAGTTCCCATGTAGGATGTGATGCTAATTAATTATTGAGCTTTTATCGTTCCCATCTGCGTTTTGTATTTCCAGCGCTGCGTGATGGTCTTGTTACTGATGTGTCTCTGATTTTTGCAGACTGTACACGACGGGAGACATTTCATGAAGTTTATTGACCCCAAATTGGGCGTTCCTCTACCAGAGCGAGATTATGGCGGAAACTGCCTTATATACGATCCGAATAACAAGACTGATCCTTATCACAACCTTTGGGTAAGAGGAGCTGTAGGAAATGTTAACTTTAGCACAAATGGAACGTTTATATAGGTAAACTCTACTATAAAGGGACGGTCTCATCACTTGTAGCCTCCTTATTATGGAGCCGCTGTGACCTCACTTGTAGCCTCCTTATTATGGAGCCTCTGTGACCTCACTTGTAGCCTCCTTATTATGGAGCCGCTGTGACCTCACTTGTAGTCTCCTTATTATGGAGCCACTGTGACATCACTTGTAGCCTCCTTATTATGGAGCCGCTGTGACTCACTTGTAGCCTCCTTATTATGGAGCTCTGTGACATCACTTGTGCCTCCTTATTATGGAGCCCTGTGACCTCACTTGTGGCCTCCTTATTATGGAGCCGCTGTGACCTCACTTGTAGCCTCCTTATTATGGACCGCTGTGACCTCACTTGTGGCCTCCTTATTATGGAGCTGCTGTGACATCACTTGTGCCTCCTTATTATGGAGCCGTGTGACATCACTTGTAGCTCCTTATTATGGAGCCCTGTGACATCACTTGTGGCCTCCTTATTATGGAGCTACTGTGACTCACTTGTAGTCTCCTTATTATGGTAGCCGCTGTGACACTCACTTGTGGCCTCCTTATTATGGAGCTGCTGTGACCTCACTTGTGCCTCCTTATTATTGAGCCGCTGTGACCTCACTTGTAGCCTCCTTATTATGGAGCTGTTGTGACCTCACTTGGGTGCCTCCTTATTATGGAGCGCTGTGACCTCACTTGTGGCCTCCTTATTATGGAGCCGTTGTGACCTCACTTGGTAGCTCCTTATTATGGAGCTGCTGTGACCTCACTTGTGCCTCCTTATTATGGAGCTGCTGTGACTCACTTGTAGCCCTCCTATTATGGAGCTGCTGTGACCTCACTTGTGCCTCCTTATTATGGAGCGCTGTGACCTCACTTGTAGCCTCCTTATTATGGAGCGTGTGACCTCACTTGTGGCTCCTTATTATGGAGCCGCTGTGACCTCACTTGTGCCTCCTTATTATGGAGCCGTGTGACCTCACTTGTAGTCTCCTTATTATGGAGCTGCTGTGACCTCACTTGTGGCCTCCTTATTATGGAGCGCTGTGACATCACTTGTGGCCTCCTTATTATGGAGCGCTGTGACCTCACTTGTGGCCTCCTTATTATGGAGCTGCTGTGACCTCACTTGTGGCCTCCTTATTATGGAGCCGCTGTGACCTCACTTGTAGCCTCCTTATTATGGAGCTGCTGTGACATCACTTGTGCCTCCTTATTATGGAGCTGCTGTGACATCACTTGTAGCCTCCTTATTATGGAGCTGCTGTGACATCACTTGTGGCCTCCTTATTATGGAGCTGCTGTGACTCACTTGTGCCTCCTTATTATGGAGCGCTGTAACATCACTTGTGGCCTCCTTATTATGGAGCCGCTGTGACCTCACTTGTGGCCTCCTTATTATGGAGCCGCTGTACCTCACTTGTGGCCTCCTTATTATGGAGCCGCTGTGACCTCACTTGTGGCCTCCTTATTATGGAGCCGCTGTGACCTCACTTGTGGCCTCCTTATTATGGAGCCGTGTGACCTCACTTGTGGTCTCCTTATTATGGAGCCGCTGTGACCTCACTTGTGGCCTCCTTATTATGGAGCCGCTGTGACTCACTTGTGCTCCTTATTATGGAGCTGCTGTGACTCACTTGTAGGCCTCCTTATTATGGAGCCGCTGTGACCTCACTTGTGGCCTCCTTATTATGGAGCTGCTGTGACATCACTTGTGGCCTCCTTATTATGGAGCCGCTGTGACATCACTTGTGGCCTCCTTATTATGGAGCGCTGTGACCTCACTTGTGGCTCCTTATTATGGAGCTGCTGTGACCATCACTTGTGGCCTCCTTATTATGGAGCCGCTGTGACCTCACTTGTGCTCCTTATTATGGAGCCGCTGTGACATCACTTGTAGCCTCCTTATTATGGAGCCGCTGTGACACTCACTTGTGGCCCCCTTATTATGGAGCTGCTGTGACATCACTTGTGCCTCCTTATTATGGAGCCACTGTGACATCACTTGTGGCCTCCTTATTATGGAGCCGCTGTGAACATCACTTGTGGCCTCCTTATTATGGAGCCGCTGTGACCTCACTTGTGGCCTCCTTATTATGGAGCCGCTGTAACCTCACTTGTGGCCTCCTTATTATGGAGCCGCTGTGACCTCACTTGTGGCCTCCTTTTATGGAGCCGCTGTGACCTCACTTGTGGCCTCCTTATTATGGAGCCGCTGTGACTCACTTGTGCTCCTTGATTATGGAGCCGCTGTGACCTCACTTGTGGCCTCCTTGTTATGGAGCCGCTGTGACATCACTTGTAGTCTCCTTATTATGGAGCTGCTGTGACCTCACTTGTAGCCTCCTTATTTTCAGCTGCAGATGGAAGGGAGGGAGACACAGAAATTCATTACTGATGGGTAGGCGGAGCCCCAGATCAGGATGTCACCTCAGATCAAAAGAGTGCTGACTGGCTGGCCCCTCCAGCTCGGGCTCCTCCTACTCAGCTCCAGTCTAAGATTTGAGGTCCAGAGGATGGTCGCTGCTAATGCAGCTCCTCAGAAGATTTTATTATTTTATATTCGGACAGGAGACTTGGATCACCAGTTGGTCTAGAGGTCTCAGGGGTACCAGCGCTGCTGTACCCCAACCTCTCCCTTGGCGGATCTGTATTTACTCAAAGTCCCTGCAGAATCCTTGCCGGCCCTGGGGGATGAGGAGAGCTTCCCTGGCGGGACGCAAACCACACGTGCGGTCACTGCGTTCCTCGCCCTGGGGGGAAGCATGGGCACAGCGCCAGAAACCCCTGAGGGTCCCTGTGGCGCTTTGGCTGGTGAGTACTCCACACAAAATTTTTTATTATAATTATGTGTGAGTGCTTTAGCGTCTGAGTGAGCAGCGCTATTACTTGTATGATGCTTCAGCGCTGCTGTGACAGCGCTACTACATGTATGTCAGTATGCTTCAGCGCTGCTGTGACAGCGCTACTACATGTATGTCAGTATGCTTCAGCGCTGCTGTGACAGCGCTACTACATGTACAGCGCTACTACATGTATGTCAGTATGCTTCGGCGCTGCTGTGACAGCGCTGTTACATGTAGATGTGGTGATCTTTTGTCCGCAGGCAGATACCTGCAGGACAGAGAGGGAGCAGGAGCGGGGGAGTTCGCGCTCATTATTTGAGCTAGCAGGGGGCGTGGCCTAACTATTCCCGGTCTTCTGAGCAGGAAGACGCGCGCTCTGGCGTTTCTCCTGCGACTCCCTCACTGTGGCGGCCATTACACAGGCTCCTGGGCTCCTCAGACCGCTCCTCTCCTCATAGACACCACGGCCAGCTGGGTGAGTGCTGATTCCTCACCCCGCAGCGCAGCGATCGCTATCCTGCAGCTGCAGTCTCATTAGAGACATAAAATTGGCTGGGGCTCACAAATATATATATTGTGGTGAGTTTGCAATATTAACCCTCTGAGGGTTATTTCTACCAGCAAAATTTTTTGACTGAATACTGCTGGGGTAACCCTGCCTGGTGGAGCGTTAACCCTTCAGCGTTTAAAAAAAAAAAAAAAAAACGCATAGTTTTTGCTGGTATTACCGCTTTGACCTGCTCATACAGGTGAGACATGTCTGAACAGAGTTCAGATGCCGCGGACCATGTCCCAGTGCCATTACGGCAATCAGATACGCAGACCTCCACAGCGTCTAGCGCTGCGGTCGACAGCGGTGAAAAATTGAACGATATCGCTCGATCGATCAACAACTTGTCTGACCTTTTAGGTCAATATGTGTCTGCTAATTCCTCTCAGAGGAAGCGACGCAGGCCGTTACCGGCCTCTACACGGAGCGAGTCAGACGTATCTGATATTGGGCAGAGTTCCCCTTTAAATTCGGATGGAGAAATATCCGATTCAGATGCGGACGAGCCGCAGGGGCGTTCCTCTATGGCGAAGCGTACGGAGGCATTAATTGAAGCCATGAGAGATATATTACAGTTACCGGAGGAGGTAACTAGTCGTCCTGGTAAATCAGCACGCATGTTCCAGGAGTCCCGTGCTTCGCGTACAACATTGCCAGCTCTGGATGAGCTTAATAGTGTAATAGAGGAGGAACGTCTGTGTCCAGATAAGCGTTTTCATGGAACGCATTTCTTTGATACACTTTATCCTTGCTCTGCGGAGTTAAAGGCTAATTGGACTTCTGCTCCTGAAGTGGATGTGTCTTTATCTCAGCTTAGTAAATCCTCACTACTCCCTATTAAGGGGAAAGCGAGCTTACAGGAGCCTTTGGATAGAAAAACGGAATTGGCGGCAAAAGCAAGCTATGAGGCTGCGGGTCATGGATTCCGAGCAGTGCTAGGATCCATGTGTGCTGCTAGAGCTTCTCTAGGCTGGTTGGCACGTCTGAAGACGGAGTTGCAAAATGAATCTCCGTTATCTGAGATACGGGAAACTTGTGAATGGTTAGAAACGGCAGCCTGTTATATCTTTGATGCCGGTCTGGATACGGCATCTCTGCTGGCCAAAGCGCAAGCTTCAGCGGTCACAGTCAGAAGAGCTTTATGGCTCAGACAGTGGGCCGGGGACGCAGTTTCCAAACAAGGGTTGTTGGCCTTACCTTACAAGGGTGGCCATCTTTTTGGATCCGACCTCACAGAGCTGATTTCCAAGGCTAAGGCGAAGGAATCAGCATTACCACAGCGTAGGGCCATGGCCTCGGTGTCCAGTAAGCCTGGTGTCTATAGTGGTCGGCGGTCCTTTTGGGGCCGAGGACGATCTAGTCACTCCTCATGGGGATCGGGTCGTCCTTCCTTCTCAGGAAAGAAATCCTCTCAGAAAACTCGTACTCCCTGGAAGCAGAGTTTCCGCCAGGACAAGCGGGAACTTGACAAGAAGCCCGCAAAGTCGAATTGACGCCAGGGGTCCACTCGAGGATTCTCGAGTGGGGGGTCGCCTGCTTCTTTTCAAGGCGACTTGGATGGCTCGCGTTCCAGATTCCTGGGTAACGCGGATAGTGTCGGCAGGCTATTTCATAGAGTTTGCTTCTCGACCCCCAAATGTTTTTTGTCAGTCTCGCGTTCCGTCGGAACCCGAGCTTGTTGTCGCTCTACAGCGAGAGGTCGAATCTCTGCTACAAAAGGGTGTAGTGATACCGGTTCCGTCAGAGGACCGAGGGAAAGGTTTTTATTCCAACCTTTTTATAGTTCCCAAAAAGGAGAACAAATTTCGCCCGATTCTGGATCTCAAGCGATTAAACCGGCATGTCCATGCCCGGAAATTTCGCATGGAGTCGCTTCGCTCCGTTGTGGCAGCTCTATCACAGAACGATTTTCTGGTGTCAATCGACATTCGCGACGCCTATTTGCATATTCCCATCGGAAAGGCTCATCAGAGCTTTCTTCGATTTGCCATAGGTCAGAATCATTACCAGTTCGTGGCTCTGCCGTTCGGCTTGGCCTCAGCGCCAAGGGTCTTTACAAAAATTCTGGCGCCCCTCATGGCAATCCTTTCGAAGACAGGGGATTACGATTCTCCCTTATCTGGACGATCTTTTGATCGTGGCTTCCTCGGAGGAGGAGGCGTTGACGGCTCGGGATTTGTCTCTTCAGTTTCTGAAGGACTTCGGTTGGCTGGTCAATTGGGAGAAGTCGTCCCTGGAACCATCGAGGACAATCCTCTTTTTGGGAATGCATCTCGACACGTTTCGGTCGGTAGTTTCCCTACCACCAGACAAACAGTCATGTCTTCTTCGACATGTACAGATTATGAAATCCTCAACGGCAATGTCCCTACGGAAGTGTATGCGTCTTCTGGGACTGATGGTGGCGTCCATGGAGGCAATTCCTTTTGCCCAGTTCCATTCCAGGACTCTCCAAAGGTTCATCTTGAGTCGATGGAACCAGTCGCAATCGCTGGATTGCAGTGTCACCATTTCTCGCGCGGTGCGGGATTCTCTAGAATGGTGGTTACGTCAGGGGCATTCTCCCTGGGGAAGTCTTTCCTCCTTCCGAAGTGGTCAGTCATAACCACCGATGCCAGCCTGACGGGCTGGGGGGTGTTTGGAACAATCTCTGGATTCAGGGGGTATGGTCATCGGAAGAGTCTGTTCTTCCGATCAACATCCTGGAATTGAGGGCGATTTTCCTTTGCCTCCAACATTGGACGGTCCCTTTGAGCGGTCTGCCAGTCCGAGTGCAGACAGACAATGCGACGGCTGTCGCGTATATCAATCACCAAGGTGGGACAAGGAGTTCCAGACTCATGGTAGAGGTGTCCCGAATTCTGATTTGGGCAGAGGCCAGTGTACCAGCCATTTCGGCGATTCACATTCCAGGGGTTCAGAATATTACAGCGGACTTTCTCAGTCGCAGAAGGATGGATCCCGGGGAATGGAGCCTCCACCCGGAAGTTTTTTGCACTACTGTGTTCTCGCTGGGGAACCCCCAAGTGGATTTGATGGCATCCAGGTCCAATGCCAAGTTACCGACGTTCATGTCCAGGTACAAGGACCCGAAGGCTGTGGCGGTGGATGCTCTAGTGGCTCAGTGGGATCAGTTCGAGCTGATCTATGTATTCCCGCCGATATCCTTACTTCCTCTAGTACTGCGTCGGATCAGACTAGAGAGAATTCCAGCTATTTTGATAGCTCCAGACTGGCCAAGAAGGGTGTGGTTCTCGACAATAATGTCGCTGTTGGCGGCACCTCCTTTTCCACTCCCTCTTCAACCGGACTTGTTGACTCAGGGGCCCGTTTGTCATCCGGACTTGATGTCCCTGCGTTTGACGGCGTGGCTCTTGAGACCGAAATCTTGACCCGTAGAGGTTTCTCAGCCGAGGTCATTGCTACCCTTCGTGCTGCAAGAAGTCCGGCTACTACTAGGATTTACCACAAAATTTGGGAAACCTTCTTTTCGTGGTGTTTGGGGTCTTCTCGGAACCCGAGAAAATTTTCCATTCCCAACCTGTTGGCTTTTCTGCAGCATGGGCTAGACAAGGGTTTGGCAGTCAGCACCCTGAAAGGTCAGATTTCTGCTCTGTCCTTATTGTTCCGGAGAACCATTGCTTCAAATAGAGACGTGCTCTCCTTTTTCCGAGGTATATCTCGTAAGTTCCCGCCGCGGAAGGCACCCGTGTCTCCTTGGCGGCTCAACCTTGTTTTGGAGGCTCTTCAGCATAAACCTTTTGAGCCTATGGTTTCTGCTAGCCTTTCTTTACTTTCTTGGAAGGTGGCTTTCCTTGTTGCAGTCACTTCCTTGAGGAGAGTTTCTGAGTTGGCAGCTCTTTCTTGTTCGCCTCCTTTTCTGGAGTTTTTTCCGGATCGTGTAGTGCTTCGCACTCGGGGTGATTTTTTGCCTAAAGTGGTGTCACAATTTCATGTCAACCAGGATATTGTGTTGCCTTCATTCTGCCCGGATCCGAAGAATGTGAAAGAGCGAGCTTTACACACATTGGATTTAGTGCGGGCCTTGAAGTTTTATCTATCTATTACTCAAGGTTTTCGTAAGACGGACTCCCTATTTGTGGTTCCAGTCGGTCGTCGGCGTGGTCAACCAGCTTCCAAGGATTCTATAGCTCGTTGGATTCGGTCAGCTATATTGGAAGCTTACCGTCTTCAGGGTGAATCTTGCCCGATTAAGATTCAAGCCCATTCCACGAGGGCTGTGGCTTCATCGTGGGCTTTTCACCAAGGTGCTTCGGCAGTGCAGCTCTGCCGGGCGGCAACTTGGCGCTCTGTCCACACGTTTACGAAGTTTTATAAAGTGGACGTCAGTGCTTCCGCTGATGCAGCCCTCGGACGTAGGGTCCTGCAGGCAGCTGTAGTTTAAAGTTCTGGATGAACTTGTGTTTAGCGCTGGTTGCGCTTTGTTGTTAAGGTTGTTGGGTTTCTGCCTCTTGTTGGTTTTTTTCCCACCCTTATTTTTGAACTGCTTTGGGACGTCCCATCAGTAATGAATTCCTGTGTCTCCCTCCCTTCCATTCTGCAGCTGAAACACGGATTTTGGTAAGAACTTACCGGTAAAATCCTTTTCAGCGAAGGAAGGGAGGGAGACACAGCACCCTCCCAAGGCAGAAGTGTGTTGATGTTTTCAGATGCAGCGCGACCCTTATCTAATAGCGATTATCTGGGCTGAGGTCAGCGCGCTAAGGCTCTGTTCCAGCATCGCCAGCTCATCGCAGTAGTCAGGTTCCGTGAGTAGTACCTGGAACTCTGTGGTTTTTGGCTTTCTTTGCATGCATAACCTGTATCCTTGTGTTTTTTCTCTGAAGTTCCTTCAGAAGGGGTTATGTTGCTCCGCTGGTGATCTTGGCTCTTTTCCTAAAAGCTTTGGTACGACTGGAGCTGAGTAGGAGGAGCCCGAGCTGGAGGGGCCAGCCAGTCAGCACTCTTTTGATCTGAGGTGACATCCTGATCTGGGGCTCCGCCTACCCATCAGTATGATCTGTTCCCTCCTTCTTCGCTGAAAGGATTTTACCGGTAAGTTCTTCCGAAAACGTGTATTTACCGCTGTTACCTCACTTGTAGCTCTTATTATGGAGCCTCTGTGACCTCACTTGTAGCCTCCTTATTATGGAGCTGCTGTGACCTCACTTGTGCCTCCTTATTATGCAGCTGCTGTGACCTCACTTGTAGTCTCCTTATTATGGAGCCGTTGTGACATCACTTGTAGTCTCCTTATTATGGAGCTGCTGTGACCTCACTTGTAGCCTCCTTATTATGGAGCCGCTGTGACCTCACTTGTAGCCTCCTTATTATGGAGCCGCTGTGACCTCACTTGTGGCCACCTTATTATGGAGCCGCTGTGACCTCACTTGTAGCCTCCTTATTATGGAGCCGCTGTGACCTCACTTGTAGCCTCCTTATTATGGAGCTGCTGTGACCTCACTTGTGGCCTCCTTATTATGGAGCCGCTGTGACCTCACTTGTAGCCTCCTTATTATGGAGCCGTTGTGACCTCACTTGTAGCCTCCTTATTATGGAGCGGCTGTGACCTCACTTGTGGCCTCCTTGTTATGGAGCCGCTGTGACCTCACTTGTGGCCTCCTTATTATGGAGCCGTTGTGACATCACTTGTAGTCTCCTTATTATGGAGCTGCTGTGACCTCACTTGTAGCCTCCTTATTATGGAGCCGTTGTGACCTCACTTGTAGCCTCCTTATTATGGAGCGGCTGTGACCTCACTTGTGGCCTCCTTGTTATGGAGCCGCTGTGACCTCACTTGTGGCCTCCTTATTATGGAGCCGTTGTGACATCACTTGTAGCCTCCTTATTATGGAGCTGCTGTGACCTCACTTGTAGCCTCCTTATTATGGAGCCGCTGTGACCTCACTTGTAGCCTCCTTATTATGGAGCGTGTGACCTCACTTGTAGCCTCCTTATTATGGAGCTGCTGTGACCTCACTTGTGGCCTCCTTATTATGGAGCCGCTGTGACCTCACTTGTAGCCTCCTTATTATGGAGCCGTTGTGACCTCACTTGTAGTCTCCTTATTATGGAGCCGCTGTGACCTCACTTGTAGCCTCCTTATTATGGAGCCGTTGTGACCTACACTTGTAGTCTCCTTATTTGGGCCGTTGTGACCTCACTTGTAGTCTCCTTATTATGGGCCGCTGTGACCTCACTTGTAGCCTCCTTATTATGGAGCTGCTGTGACCTCACTTGTGGCCTCCTTATTATGGAGCCGCTGGTGCCCTCACTGGGGCTCCTTATTATGGAGCCGTTGTGACTCATTGTAGCTCCTTATTATGGAGCGGCTGTGACCTCACTTGTGGCCTCCTTGTTATGGAGCGGCTGTGACCTCACTTGTGGCCTCCTTATTATGGAGCCGTTGTGACCTCACTTGTAGCCTCCTTATTATGGAGCCGTTGTGACCTCACTTGTAGCCTCCTTATTATGGAGCGGCTGTGACAATCTGTTAACCATTCGTAGTTTGCCTCCGGATTCGTTAAGATCATCTATCTGTTGGCTGATCACTGCCACTCTAGTGGCCCCTACAGGGGAGATGCAGTATTACACACGGCATTCATCATGAGGACCCGTCTGTGTGACACATGGATGCTCCACATGTACTCCTTACTGATCTTTATGTACGGCCACACACTAAGCACAAGTGCTAATGATAATGGGGTTTTCTCAGGTCGTCCTTCTATCGAGAATCCTCATCCTTCGATTACAAATTATAAAATGTATGGTTACTCACCATCCTCTGGTCCAAAGCTGCATCTCCACTGCTGCTCTGGTGATTGTTTACAAGCTGCACCAATGATGGCATGTTAACAACGCTGCAGCCAATCACTGGGCTCAGCGGCTCATGCCAAGTACATTCCAACCTGCAAACAATCGGAGGAGCATCGGCGGAGATGCAGCTCTGGACCTGGGAGAGGGGAAGTGACTCCTATTTTTTATTTTTTTTTTTTATTTTAAGGGGATGAATATTTTAAACAAAGTTGAAAGAGGAAAACCCTCCATAATATATGGAGATTCATGATACAATAAAGGGGTTCCCCAAATTACAGTTCAGCACGTATACAAGGGATATGTGTAGTGTACTATCTCTGGTGGTCTCCCTCAATGACCCATTCTGCAGCCACAAGACCCCTGATTAAGGTCTGATTTTGATTGTGAGCCGTCTCTCCGTGGAATATCTGTGGGGCTCTGACCATGCCGCGCACATCGGCGACACCCCGCACTTCCATGGACTCTGGCACAAGTTTTGGGTTCAGTTTGCGGCTTCGTTGTTTTTATATCTATTAGTCAGATGTTTCTCTAGTTAGTGAAGTACAATTATCAGCATTTGAGAAGTTTTTATTGACAAATACTTTTTCAAGACTTCTGCACTTTTCTTTTGAATGTCCCAAACACTGTGAAGGGGCTTCATCCGATAAGAATAACTGCCGGAAGTACAGGGAATGGACTGCCGAGGACTGGGGCAAAGTTACGTTCTCTGATGAAGCCCCCGTCAGACTGTTTGGGACAAATAAGGATTGTCCTGAGAAGAAAAGGTGAGTGCTACCATCAGTCCTGTGTCCTGCCAAGAGTAAAGCCTCCTAAGACCCCTCGTGTGGGCCCTTTTCATCCATGGAGGGGCTCAGTCACAATTTTTCCTAAGAACACAGCCATGAATAATGAATGGGAACTAAACAACCTCCAAAAGCAACTTCTCCCCAACATCCAGGAGCAGTGTGGTCATGGACAATGCTTTTATCATCTTGAATGAGACAAAGTCACAAGGCAAAACCGATGGCTAAGTGTCTTGGTGAATAAAGCATTGAGACTGCGGATCCGTGGCCAGGAAATTCCCCAGATCTCTATCCCGCTGAGAGCCTCCTGTTAATATTCATATGAAAATGGGTGAAAGAACAAAACCCTGACCTCATGATTAACTCCGAGCCCTGATTAGGTAAGAATGTTGTCATCAGCCAGGATTTGGCCCAGAAGCTGATATCCAGCTGTCAGGGCGAAGGGCAGAAGTCTGGAAAATAGGGGACAACACTGGAAATACTGAGTCTTTTGCACAAAACTTACGAGATTATATTCATAAATAAGAGGTTAAGTGTCTTAACTACTTCAGTAACTACAGAAACATCTCATTACTGGACCTGGAAACACTGAAGCCGTAATCGTTATGAAAACCAACATTTGTCAGCCTCAAAACCTTTGTCTGCGACTGTACGAGTCCTACTCCTAGTCAATCATGTGCCGTCGTTCTTGTCATCGTTTGTGTCACTAATCAGACGTGTCTCCACTATTGTAGATCTGTGATCACTTGTGACTCTGAGAACACCACTATTTGAGGTTCTTTAGCCCATAAGTTGGATGTCTGGTATGGGACCTTTGAAGACCAAATCCAGGCTGGTGTATGTGGCACCTATTTTGTGTCCTGCCCAGGCATGATGCTCTGCGGCTCTCCACAACGCAGATATCTGCCATACGTACTCTACAAAGCATTAACCACAGGAAGAAAACGGTCTCGTACTGACCGTACCGCTGTATTGCCCTTCCCTTGAAATGGCAGTGCCAATAGTTCACGTGTGACAGTCCACATCTGGAAGCCATCGCTGACAGCCCGAGCCTGGATTAGGAAGGGATTGGAAAGGATTTGTCATCTCTAGACTCCAGCAACAAAATGACAAGCAAAAGGAGGGGGGGTAATTACAGTCAGCAAGTCCACAACGTGGGGGTCGGAGGCTGTTAATGACGCCGAAGCGTTGTCACCCCCGTATGTCTCTGCTGCTTTATGTCATGTAACAGAGACATGAGGGATTCCGGCTGGAGCTGATCGGCTCTGCTACGTCGGCCTGGGTGTTGTCATGAGCACAGATTACCTGGCTTGTGCACACAATGTACCAGACTGAAGTCAGTCCTGCCTCAATGTATTTAGGAAACAGATTATCTGCTTAACGCTCCTAAATGACACCGTAACCGCTAAACCAAGAAGCCAGCAGAAGGCAAATGGATGGCTGTGGTCACATATCCTAGGATATCACTTTCTGATAGGCGGGGGGTCAACACACAGCGGCGCCCTGGCTGTACATGAGAGTAGCAGCATGACCCCATTATAGTGAATGGGTCCAGCTCTATACTCAGCAGCCTGGTACAGTAAGGAGATGTCGAGGTGATTTAGCTCTGTAGTCTCTTCATTCTTGAGATCGGTGGCGGCTCCCAGAGTTGAAGCCTCTTCTGATCTATAAAGTGAATTATTCCAGTGACGTGCCATAACATTTATCTTTAGACCCCTGCCAGAGGCTTCTCATTCAGCCAAATCATATCTCCTGCTGTGCACTGAAGAGGGGCGAACACCCTGAAACACATTTCTGAAAATAGCCAATGCAGACCCTAAGTGGTGTGGAAAAGCTCATTAAAGGGTCGATAATGACTTAGGATTGCAATTCTAATATGTGCCTACTCCTCTTCCACTCTGGGGAGGCTATTTTGCTTATGCCTTAACTTTTCGATGGGAATACCCTTATAAAATAGCACACAATATAACTTTCAGGACTCAAGCATCAAAAGATCCATAGTTAGGAAACCTGTTACGTCACCTATTATGGAGGGCCAGATGTTCTTTGAAACCACTTTTGCAGCTGCCTAATAAGGGATAAGGTCATTGTAGAAAGGTGGTCTCCTTGCTGCGGACCCTCCCCTTCTGCCGCAGCCGACTTGGATTCAGTTAACCAATTTGTTTTCTTCTATTATTTTGTAGGATAAGATGGATGGCTTTGTACCTGCACACTTTCTGGGCTGGTATATAAAAGTAAGTTCTAGCTAATATTACTTTCTTTTGGGAGGAGGGAGAGATGGAGGGGGGTTATGTATTCATGGATGCACACATCGGGGGTGACTGACCATCTCCTTCTTGCCTTTCTAAGCATCTATTGCCTGTTTTACATTGGCTCAGACCACAGACCCCCAGCCTCCATGATGGTGTAACGGTGGGGTCCATCCTCTCTATCTTTAGATGGCCTCATTCTTGTCCTCTTGCTTCTCAGACACTAGTGATCAGGGACTGGTGGATGTGTATGATGATCAGCGTTATGTTCGAGTTCCTGGAATACAGCCTGGAGCATCAGCTGCCCAATTTCAGTGAATGCTGGTGGGATCACGTAAGTTATTTTCATAAGCGGATATTAGGGGTATAGACTGTATACTGTTCAGTGGTTGGAGGCTGTTATCTACACATTTCACAGGTCACATCTGGTCATGCTGGAGCATTTCCTACCTATACCTCCACCATAGGCTACTGTACAGCCCCACAGTGGCATACGTCACCCACCCCAAGCCTCCCGTGCTATCTTTTATTCGTTTTGTATGGTGTAACGCAGCAGACTGCTATACTAGAACAGTGATGGCTAACCTTGACACTCCAGCTGTTGTAAAACTACAACTCCGAGCATGCCCTTGCAACCTGCAGCAGTTGAGGCATGCTGGGAGTTGTAGTTCTCCAACAGCTGGAGTGCCAAGGTTCGCCATCACTGTACTAGAATATACCAGCTCGGTACAGGCTAAATGACACTTATTTAGCCTCCATCGAGTAGATGTAGGCCTATTTATAGTATGCACCCAGAGCTTTGGTGTTGCGTGCCGCAGTCGGACACTGTGGTGTGATTTTAGCTTTATATCAGTCACTGAAACATAGGCAATCCGTTCTCTCATGACATCCTGCATGTGGTGCAGTAATGTGAGGATACTACAGAACATCTGTCTCCTAAATCTACTTGAATTGGGGCTTCGTACAGCTTCCCTGCTCCACTGATAGATTGTTCTGACCATATGGCCAGGTTAGGAATTTTCCTGTACATGTAGTGTCCCAGCAGAGAAGGTAACGTTCAACCCTACATCCACAAAAATAAGTGATTCATACATGAAGGCATCATGGTGACATTTCATTCATGGTGATGGGACATGTTCACATAAGATTCTCACTGACCACAGCGCGGCGACTGAGGCTGCTCGCATAGGGTCTTCTTGCTGACCACAGCATGGCGACTGCCGGCTGCTCACATAGTGTTGTCTCAGCATGGCAACTGGACGGCTGCTTGCATAGGGTCTTCTCGCTGACCACAGCGCATGGCAACCTGACGGCTGCTCACATAGTGTTGTTTCGCTGACCACAGCGTGGCGACTGAGGTTGCTCACATAGGGTCTTCTTGCTGACCACAGCATGGTGACTGACGGCTGCTCACCTAGCGTTGTTTCGCTGACCACAGCGTGGCGACTGAGGCTGCTCACATAGGGTCTACTTGCTGACCACAGCATGGCGACTGAGGCTGCTCACCTAGCGTTGTCTCGCTGACCACAGCATGGTGACTGCCGGCTGCTCACATAGCGTTGTCTCGCTGACCACAGCGTGGTGACTGCCGTTCTGGACAGTTTACTTGATCTTTAAATGTACAGTCACCGACGCTTGCAATGTTGTAATTTTTTTTCTCTTTTGTAGTGGATTATGGATGTACTAGTGTGTAATGGATTAGGAATTTATTGTGGCATGAAGACCTTGAAGTGGCTTTCCATGAAGCCGTACAAATGGCAGGGTCTGTGGAACATTCCTACATACAGGTGGGTCAGACGGATGCAGCGCTCTCCCTTTGCACAGTAATCTACAGAAATCTGTCAGTCGGCTCCTGGGACGAGGCTGCTACACATCGCTGACTCCTTGTGCAGCTGCAGCCGCTCAGTGCACAGTCAAGTCACTTTGCATTGCTGCCTGCCTCAACAGAGGGGGCCACATAAGGGACCGTATAGGGTCTGGGACCACAGCAGAGTGGATGGGGAATTTGGACGGTGACCTTTGTGTTGTGGGGGGCTCATGCTGTCTTCTACTTCCAGGGGTAAGATGAAGAGAATAGCCTTCCAGTTCACACCTTACAGCTGGGTGAAGTTTGAATGGAAGCCGGCCTCAAACCTGCGCCGATGGTTAGCGGTGTGTGGCATCATAGTGGTAGTAAGTATCGCTGCTCCGTCCATCATAGGGTGGGATTCCAGCAATAAGCACTGGTGACATTTCTGGTAATGACGCCCTGACTGCTGGGCCCCCCATGTGTAGGGTCCTGTCTCTTTATGCACTTTTTCACCAGGCACTGTTCAGGATTCATCGTTCAGAGCCCTCTTTTCTCATGTGGCTGCTTCCCCAGTACTAGGCCTCATCTATTAGTATATGATGCTCATTGACTTGAAGAGTTGTATAAAAGTACGAACAGATCAGACCACCGATGATCAGGGTGGTAGAAGAGACTGCATGGATCAGTGAAGGTTACACTTATACTTAAAGGGGCGTTCCCACAAACACAGGACATATTAATTAATAGATTTTGAAATAATACCACATCTATTGGGCAGGGGAGGAAGCCCAGAACATGTGGTATGATCGGACCATGTTCCTGTTCAGACACGGCCATTACACCGTACACAGCAGGGGCACAATTGTGGATGTTATTATTATTGTTCCAAGGTCTATTGTTTAAAATGTTCTTGCAAAAACACCTTTACCTTTATAATACCAAATATATTTAATGTGACCGCAGGTTTAGGCTGTCCACATCCGGGGTGGAGCGGTGTCAGCACGTCTGGTGGTGCGTGTGTTGTCAGACATCTGCCTTCACAATGCCGACAATGTCAGCGTCGGGTCTCGTGACACCGTAATGCCATGTACACCTTGCAGTCTATTATCGGCCACTCTCGGGCTGCTTCCGCTCGTCTGACCTTCATCTGGGAGAAGTGAGACCAGCAGACAATATTATGTTACTCACTTATATAGCGCCAATAATTCCACAGCACTTTACAGACATCATCACTGTCTACAATCTAGATTCCCTATCAGTATGTCTCTGGAGTGTGAGAGGAAACCCACGCAAACACGTGGAGAACACACAAGACTCCTTGCAGATGTTGTCCTTGGTGCTAACCACCGTGCTGGCTCAGATTGGCTGCATGGCTCACGGAGCATAACAATGTCGGCCACCAACATAGCTGAAATGGTGAAAGTACGGGGGGAGGTGACTGTTATATTGCTTTAAAAAAAAATCCTTTAAAACAGGGTTGTCCAGCTAGTAGACATCCTCTTTGGTATTTAGAGCCCTATAACAATTTATGGTCAAATGGAAACTACAAATAGTTCTTAGCTGGGAGTGATGGTGTCTGAAGAAACCCATCCACCAGAATGGTGCTGAGCTGCTCTACCAGACAGAGCCAATGGGCCACAGTGGTGCAGTCTCTAGAAAGAAAAGAATTTATGGATTATAGTGTAAAGGCCTCCATACACATTACACTGATTTCACTCCTGACATCCATCAGCTCCTCAGGAGCCACCAGCAGATGATGTTTCAGGATTTCCTTAGTTATATGCACAGTAGATGGTTTTCCTGCCTGTACAGGTACTGCAATTATCACCTGAGCAGTACTAAAGAAATCCCGAAAACATGACCTGTTGGTGGCTCCTGAGGACCAGAGTTGAGGAGCACAATGTATATGGAGGCACCGTCCAAGTGATTGTCAGGGGGATGTCAATTGGACATGACCGACTTAAGACTGCTGACCATACTGTTCCACTGGACTTAAGCCACAGGGAGCATGTCAGCCGGTGGCTTTCTCATATGGGAGAGTTGGCAGAGATGACTGTTGGTTGAAGGATCAGTCCAAGCATCATTCTCCTGACAGCCATGTAATGTATATGGGGGCTCTAGTGTAATGTTTCTCGTGTCTATAAGCAATGAGTATACAGAGCAGACCTCTCAGGTCATCATTGGATCTGATGCTGATCAGATTTTCTAGATTTCCGAGCATTGTGGTGATTTCTAAAACTTAGATGGCTTACAGTTTTAAAGGGTTTGTCCACTACTAGGAGAAAACCTTCTTAAACTCTTAAACTGCATGTTCGGGCCCCGATAAAATAATAAAATCTATACTCTCCTCCCGTGCCCGCACCTTTCCAACGGTGTCTGCACTCACTCTCCCCAGGGCTGTGATGTGTTGTTGTGACATAGGACACCGGCGCCCAATCAGCACTGGCGTCACTGTCTTTCCTTCGGACAAACTGAACATGAGGAAGTCCAGTTTCAGCTGCAGTCCTGACTTCCTTTTCAGGTTCTGTTTGTCCGAAGGCGGAAACAGTGACGCCAATGCTGACTGGGCGCCGGCGTCACGTGTCACAACACTGCATCACAGCTACGGGAGAGCAGGGCCGACACCGTGGGAACGGCGCCAGACAGGAGGCGAGTATAGGCTTTATTATTTTATGTGGTCCGAACATTGTTTAAGAAAGGGTTGTCCTAGTAGTGGAAAACCCATAATGACCTTTATTACACGGAGCTGCACTGTTTAGAGCAATGAATGGATTTCATAGATCTGGGCTATAGGGAGGATGTAACTTCTTTCTCCTGGATCCACTTCTCCACCAGAACCTGTAGTTGTCACATTTCTTGTCTTCATGTGTAATGATCCATGATTTCTTCTTAGTTTCTACTTGCAGAACTCAACACATTTTACCTCAAATTTGTCCTGTGGATGCCTCCAGAGCATTACCTGGTGCTGCTGCGTCTGGTGTTTTTCGTGAACGTGGGCGGTGTGGCCATGAGGGAGATCTATGACTTCATGGACGACTTGTAAGTCTCCTATCATCCTCGCCTATAACCTGATGTTTTTGTCCAGTGTTTGCTCCACAGTTTCCCTGAATAGTGAGATTCTCTGGTCAATATTCGCTATATTTGAAAGTATCGGACGCTACAGGACACCCATGTCACATCCATAGGCGCAGCCAAGACGGCTTCCACACTTCTGGGAAGACTTTGTGAAAGATTTTGTCTGTGAATTCTTGCTCTAGCCTGATGAAGAGACCTGAGTAGTCTCGAAAGCTTGCAATTTGTTACCATCTTTTTAGTTAGCCATTAAAAGGTATCAATCACTGAGGACTCTCAATTCTAAATATTTTTCTGCTCATTTATTTGTGAGATTAGGCACCGATGTTGGAGGAGATGTCTGGGCTTATAATCTCCTTTCAGGTTCATCTGAAAGGTGTTGGACGAGGTTGAGGTCTGGACTGTGTGGTTGGTCATGTTGTTCCGCTACAAACTCCCCCAGCCATGTCCTTATGGACCTTGTGCACTGTGCACAGTCATGGGGAACAGAAAAGGGCCTTCTCAAAACTGTACCCCCAAAACCAGAAGCATACAACACTGCAAACCAAGCGCATAGAATTATATCTTTCCAGGACGTCCCCCTGACAGCACTATGGAGGACGTCCTTCTCCTCCTTACAGGGACAGGAAAGCACACGAGAGGTTAAAAGGTCCCACTCCTCCCCCTATACCTCAGTGTTTTTCCTGTCCCTGCATGGAGGGACACACGAGAGATCGCTGCGATGGAACGCAGTAGCTTACCGGGCCCAGGGGGATCGTGCGGTTCGTCCAATCCTTCCCCCTGTCAAGAGGTCCAGGGCCGAAACTCCCTCCTTGGGAGTCCCTCTGCTCCAAAGACCGGGGGCGGACGAGCTCCCGGGTAAGAGCCGCTCCTCCCGGTGGGAGGCTCTCGGCTCAGGCGTCTTCCTCCTGGTCCAGGGAGGAACGCCGTACAGGCCTCGTCTGGGAGCGGAACGTCACTTCCGGTGACGCAGGCACAAAGAACCAGCGTGCGTTCTGGAATGGATCGCAGGAAGGCCGAAGAGCGTCGCATTTGGAATCGCAGGTGCACCTCTGATTCATGCGTTCCGGAACGGAACGCAAAAGGTAAAAGCGTCGCGTTTGGGATCGCCAATCGTTGTGCGTTCCAGGATGGAACGCAGGAGAGGCGGCGCTAATGACGTCACTAAAAAAAGCGCTATATTAAGAGCGCATGTATGGTGGCGTTTGAACGGCTGAGCGCCATTCTGTGATTTAAACACAGGGAACGTGTTGTAGCCACCATAGCAGTCCTAAGGCAGCAAGGTGAATCTTTCTGCGGCAGGACATGGAGTCTGAGAAATCCAGAGAGGAGGATGCGGGGGTGAGTGCGCATAGCGCAAAAAACTGCACCCTCACTATGTAAGATTCATCATCCAGACTCAGTCCTTAGTATACATATTGTTGTATTACTTGGGACAAGGATACTTCATCGATGTCTCTGCAGGCAGCGAAAAAAATCAGGCAAAGCCTCGGTGAAATCTAATCGCTGTTCCACATGTCACACGAAGCTTCCTGACGCTTATAAGAAACCGGTCTGTTGTTCTTGTACAGCAGCAGTTTTGGAGCAAGAAAGATCTTCATTATTATCTGACTTGAAGCTCCTGATTAGGGAAGAAGTGCAGGCATTGTTATCTGCTAGTTCACAACTGCAGCCCACTAGTCAGGGTCCATGTCGCAAGAGACCTAGGTGGGAGTTGGAAGAGGACCCGGAACCGGAATCAGAAGAAAATTCAGATACTCAGTATTCGGAGCAGGAAGAAGGCGAAGTACAGCCAGAAAACCAGGAAAAGGCCAGGAGGTACCTATTCCCGGTGGAAGATACGGAAGATCTTGTCCAGGCGGTGAGAAGTACAATGCATATGGAAGATGTTCCACGGCCTCAATCCAGACAGGATTTGATGTTTGGAGGTCTCCCAGCTCAGATACAGAAAGTCTTTCCTATAAGTGATCATATTAAAACCATGATTCTGAGTGAGTGGAAGGACGCAGAGCGGAGGCTGGTAATGTCACGTGACTTTAAGAGTCGTCTTCCATTTGATCCTGAGGACTCAAAACTTTGGGAGGAGATTCCTAAAGTTGATATGCCAATTGCAAAAGTGGCAAAAAAGACTTTGATTCCTTTTGAGGACTCTTCAAGTCTTAAAGATCCCATGGACCGAAAGGCGGACATCCTTCTTAAACGGGCTTGGGAATTATCGGCGGCTTTAACAAGGACCAATATTGCGGCTACTTCGGTAGCAAGGTCTATAGTTTTTTGGATGGGTCAGCTGGAGGAACAATTAACCAACAAGACCCCTAGAGCTGAAATATTAGAGTCCCTTCCACTTATCAAATCAGCGACGGCTTTTTTGGCAGATACCTCAGCTGAGTCGGTCAGGTTTTCTGCCAGAAATAGCTCATTGTCTAATGCAGTCCGTAGAGCTATCTGGTTAAAATCCTGGTCAGGGGATAATGCCTCTAAAAATAAATTATGTTCCTTACCCTTTGCAGGTTCAAAGGTATTCGGTCAGGCGCTAGATGATATCCTAGAGGCGTCAGATAGCAAAAAAGGGTTTCCAGAGGAAAAACCCAAGAAGTTTCAGTCCTTTCGGAAGAAACCAGCTTTCCGTAGACAACCTTTTTACAAAGACACAGGAAGAGCTAGTAGGGGATCTATAAAGGTTCCTACACTCAAAACAGAGGAAATAAGAGCTCATTGTTCGGATCTTCCTCAAGATCTAGAAAACAATGACGCCAGGCACATAGGGGGCAGACTCCTGTTCTCTGCAGAGAACTGGAAGCAGGTTACCAGAAACGAGTGGGTCTTACAAACCATAAGAGAAGGCTACAGAATAGAACTGACATCCTATCCGCCCCAAAGATAAATATCTCCCACTGTGGTCCAGGCAAATTCAGGGATGTTTCAAGATCTAATCTTCTTCCCAGGTTATAGTGCCAGTTCCCAGACCAGAGGAAAAATGGGACATTATTCCTCTCTCTTTCCAATAATGAAACCATCAGGCGAGTCACGGACATTTCTGAATCTCAAACCATTGAACAAGTTTGTTCGGTACAAAAGATTCAGAATGGAGTCTATAAGGTCGGCAATTCCGCTGATAGACAAAAACTCGGTAATGTGTACCCTAGACTTAAAAAGTGCGTACTATCAGGTCCCGATTCATCCAGCCTCGCAGGAACTTCTGAGATTTGCCGTAAGCCTACCGGACTGTACCTGCCACTTCAGTTCCAGGGCCTTCCGTTCGGGCTGGCTTCTGCTCCCAGAGTTTTTACGAAACTAATATCAGAAGTCGTAGCCTATCTGAGAAACCAAGGAATTATAGTAATACCTTACTTGGACGACTTTTTGTTAGTGGCTCGAACAGCAGAAGTTCTAAATCATCACACAGAACGAACAGTGTCGGTGCTGGAGTGTCTCGGTTGGGTGGTGAATCGAGAAAAATCTCATTTAACACCCAGTTCAAGAAGAGTATTTCTAGGGGTATTACTGGATTCCAGATCCAGGACAGCCTTCTTACCAGAAGTCAAGCAACAATCGTTAAAAAAGAAGGTTGCAGAAATGGTGAAGAGCAAAGTTACCATAAGAAGAGCTATGCAGGTTCTGGGAGTAATGACTTCATGCATTCCATGCGTCAGATGGGCACAGGCTCATTCAAGACCCCTACAAAAGAGGTTCTATCTTTGTGGGATCGTCGTCAGTCATCCCTAGACAAGAAGATCCATCTTTCTGCAAAAGTGAAGAGATCTTTAATTTGGTGGATGCAAAGCAGAAATCTCAGAAGAGGAGTTCTTTGGATTCCATCTCCAGTCATAGTAATAACTACAGACGCAAGCGCTTGGGGATGGGGAGCCCACTTAGAAGGGAAGATTCTTCAGGGAAAATGGCCAGAAAAAATCAGACGAATGTCGTCAAATTATCGAGAGCTGTATGCGATTTGGGAGTCTTTAAGAAGAAACCAAAACCGTTTAAAAGACCAACATGTCAAAATCCTGTCAGACAATATGACAGCAGTAGCCTTCATAAAACATCAGGGAGGCTCTCGATACAGAACTCTGCAGGATCTAGCAGAAAAGATATTCATATGGGCAGAACAGACGGTCCTCTCCATAACCGCAGTACACCTGGAAGGTTCGCAGAACTTAGTAGCAGACTATCTAAGCAGACAGAAGATCTACCCGACCGAGTGGGAGCTGAGCCAGGAGGTCTTCCATCTACTATGCCAACGATGGGGAACACCTCAGTAGATCTTTTTGCTACAAGGAAAAATTCGAAGCTACCAAGGTTTTATTCCCTGAGCCCAGCGGACAATCCAGAAGGTGTAGATGCCTTGAGTCAGAGATGGAACGAACCTCTAAATTATGCATTCCCACCAATAGCACTGATACCAGCGGTTCTGAGGAAGATAAGAGAAGACGGAGCGAGAGTCGTACTAATAGTTCCGTTCTGGCCAAGGAGGAGCTGGTTTCCACTTCTAGGAGCCATGACCACAGAAAAACCAATCGAGCTTCCCCGGTGGAAGGACATAGTTCACCAGGGACCAGTTCTACACCAGGACCCAGAAAGATTACACCTGTCAGCCTGGATCCTGAACGGGACATTTTAAAAGCTCAGGGTCTATCAGATCAGGTCATAACAACGATTCAGGCCAGCAGAAAACCGGTAACTTCGGCAATATATTATAAAATCTGGAAGAAATTCTGTCTGGAAGGTGGCAGGTCTGATGCTGTAGCTGGGATCCCGGATGTTCCTCGAGTACTGGATTTCCTCCAGGCAGGATTTAATATGGGTCTTAGACCTAGTACACTTAAAGTGCAAATCTCGGCATTAAGTACTTACATGGACTATCCATTGGCCTCACATCCTTGGGTAGTTAGATTTGTCAAAGCAATCCAAAGATTGCGGCCCACTATAAGACAGTTGTCTCCTCCCTGGGACTTAAATCTAGTTCTGGCGGCTCTTTGTAAAACTCCTTACACACCAAATAAAGATTTGCCTATTTCACTCTTATCTATGAAGACAGCTTTTTTGGTAGCAATCACCACAGCCAAGAGAATAGGGGAGATTCAAGCACTTTCCATTAAAGACCCATATCTACAGATCAGAGAGGACCACATAATACTAAAACTTGATCCTGCTTTCATGCCCAAGGTAGCTTCTTGGCAAAACCGCAATCAGGAAATCGTGCTCCCGTCCTTTTGTGAAAAACCATTAAACATAAAAGAACAGCCTAAAGGTACTGCCACTTAACAATCCCGGAGCTTCACAATAACGAGCATACTAATGGATGCTAGCGGGATTGTTTCTATATCGCTAAATGCGGCCACATTTAGCAATTGTTAACGACGCTATCGCCGTTAGCGATCTTCTTAACGACTTTAGCGGTACAAAAGTACCGCTAAATCGCTAAGAAAAGGTGCCACACAGCGATTAGATACTTACCCAGCGGGAGCGCCGACGAGAAAATAGGGTCCGGAGCGATTCCAGCGACGAGCGAGATCACAGCAGGAAGCTCGTCGCTGGAAGCTGCCGCACTGAACAACATCGCTAACAGGATCGCTAAATAGTGACGTTTTTTAGCGATCCCGTTAGCGATATTGTTTAGTGTGGCATACCCTTTACACTCCCTGGATGTTAGACAGGCAGTGATTGATTACTTGGAGGCCACTCAGCTCTGGAGGAAAGACCCTAATTTGTTTATTTTGTTCGGAGGTAAAAATAGGGGTAAAAAAGCTTCCAAAGCATCCATTGCAAGATGGATTACCACTATAATCTCAAAAGCTTACACTTCTGAAGGTGTAGTTTGTCCTATAAAGATAAGAGCCCATTCTACCAGAGCCTTGTCAGCATCATGGGCTGAGAGAGCAGGAGCATCATTAGAACAAATTTGTAAGGCAGCCTCTTGGGCTCGAGTAAATACCTTTTGCAAGCACTACAAACTAGATGTGCTGTCAGGACAACAAACGGCATATGGTAGAAAAGTATTACAGGCCGTAGTCCCACCCTAGGAGGGTTTCTTTGGTACTCTCCATAGTGCTGTCAGGGGGACGTCATGGAAAATGGGTATTATACCTACCGTTAATTCGGTTTCCAGGAGTCCATCCTGACAGCACGGTTAGTTCCCTCCCTTGTTTATCTTGATATATACGCTAATTCATATGATGTAATATGTTTAAGTAAATTAAAGTGTTATCACTGGCATTTGATCCATGGTATGGTACTTGTCAAATCACTGAGGTATAGGGGGAGGAGTGGGACCTTTTAACCTCTCGTGTGCTTTCCTGTCCCTGTAAGGAGGAGGAGGACGTCCTCCATAGTGCTGTCAGGATAGACTCCTGGAAACCGAATTAACGGTAGGTATAATACCCATTTTTCCACCAAACTTTACAGCCGGCACAGTGCAGTCAGGCAGGTAACGTTCTCCTGGCAATCACCAAACCCAGACTCATCCATCAGACACCAGATGTAGAAGTGTGATCTGTCACTGCACAGGGGGAACTAACACGGAAAATCCCAAAAATGTTAGATATAAAAGATAAAAAAGTAACTTTTAATATACCCGATTAAAAGCCAAACCTCAAATACTGTACCGTGCTCTGAGTACACTTTAAGATAAATTCCCTGAGCTCTGTACCTGCCTGTCAGCAGAGGTTGGCACCCTAAACAAATCTACGAGTCAGGCAAACACAAGCCCACCAGGTGCAGGGGATGAGGATACCATGGTGATTGACAAAAGTAAAGATGTATATCTTTGTACCGTGTTAGCCAGTAGATAGAAAAATATTTAGAATTGAGAGTCCTCAGTGGTTGATACCTTTTAATGGCTAACTGAAAAGATGGTAACAAATTGCAAGCTTTCGAGACTACTCAGGTCTCTTCATCAGGCATAGGACTAATACAAAATCTGTATAATATGTGATTCTTCAGATTTTGTATTAGTCTTTGCCTGATGAAGAGACCTGAGTAGTCTCGAAAGCTTGCAGTTTGTTACCATCTTTTCAGTTAGCCATTAAAAGGTATCAACCACTGAGGACTCTCAATTCTAAATATTTGACAAAAGTAAGACGTAGACAAGTATCAGAGAGATGCACAGACAAAAGTGAACTAATCAACACCAATAGAATGGCATATAGATAATAACTTTCTCAGTACCTCACTAAGTTGTTCCCTGCTAAATCAAAACCTACCTGCCAGTGGAGGTTGGCACCCTACTTACCCTACTTTACAGCAGATATGCACCCCCCCCCTCCATGATGGCTGACCATGGGAGTTCCTAGGATAAATATAGTTGCATCCCCAGGAACAATTTCTGTAGAAGCAGTGTAGGAACATTCACAGACCATAACCAGTTAAATGGTCATATACAATATCCATTGATACATGGTACAGATCATGATAACAGCATAAAGGGGTACTTATGGTTGGTAATTTGAAACCTCTACGCGTTTCACCAAATGTGGATCATCAGGAGGCAAGATGAGTTGATTGTGCATAAGACACGTTTCCTCTAGAGTCCAGTGGTGGCGGCTTTACACCACTCCATCCATCGCTCTGCATGGTGCTTGGTGATGTACAGCGCTGCAGCTGCTCGGCCACAGAGAGAGTGGCACACAATTTTTGTGTGATGTTAATAGAAGACAAGGTTTGGTATCTGCAGTTATGGAGTCAGCAGAGTGTTATCACCTTCTGCCCTCTGCTGCTCAGCTCTCGGCCCCCCTGTGTAACGTTACGTGGTCTTCACTTTGTGGCTGAGTTGCTGCGGTTCCTTCCACTTCTTATTAATATCATAGTGATGGGGGAATATTTAGGAAGGAAGAATGTCATTTTCTGACTTGTTACCCGGTGCCTCCTATTACAGGACGCGCTGGAATCACTGACTTCTGCACCACCGGCCATTCTGTCACATGTTAGGAAAGGCAGACAGCGTGGTGGGGGCCGGAGCTTATACACCGGGATCACAGGTCTGAGTGAAAAACCTGGTTTATATGATTAAGGGGCCTGTTACAATACTCATACTCATGTAATGTACCTGCATTCCCTCATGCCAGATAACTAGAGGACTTTCCAAATTCACGTAAAAATGATTCATGTCGTACTCCATTATAATAGCTTCCTACATCATTGGTCTGTCTGCTGGGACCACCGCCTTCTTCTTGTAGTAATATAGGAGTCACATACAGGTGCATCTCACAAAATTAGAATATCATCAAAAAGGTAATTTTAGTTCTTCAATACAAAAAAAGTGAAACTCTTATATTATATAGAGCCATTACAAGCGGAGTGATCTATTTCACGTGTTTGTTTCTGTTAATGTTGATGATTATGACTTACAGCCAATGAAAACCCAAAAGTCATTATCTCAGTAAATTAGAATACTTTATAACGCCAGCTTGAAAAATGATTTTAAAATCTGAAATGTTGGCCTACTGAAAAGTATGTTCAGTAAATGCACTTAATACTTGGTCGGGGCTCCTTTTGCATCAATTACTGCATCAATGCGGCGTGGCATGGAGGTGATCAGCCTGTGGCACTGCTGAGGGGTTATGGAAGCCCAGGTTGCTTTGATATCAGCCTTCAGCTCGTCTGCATTGTTGGGTCTGGTGTCTCTCTTCTTCCTCTTGACAATACGCCATAGATTTTCTATGGGGTTAAGGTCAGGTGAGTTTGCTGCAAATCAAGGACAGTGATACTGTTGTTTGTAAACCATGTATTGGTACTTGTGGCAGTGTGGACAGGTGCCAAGTCCTGCTGGAGAATGAAATTTCCATCTCCAAAAAGCTTGTCAGCAGAGGGAAGCATGAAGTGCTCTAAAATTTCCTGGTAGATGGCTGCGCTGACTTTGGTCTTGATAAAACACAGTGGACCTACACCAGCAATGACATGGCTCCCCAAACCATCACTGATTGTGGAAACTTCACACTAGTCCTCAAGCAGCTTGGATTGTGGCCTCTCCACTCTTCCTCCAGACTCTGGGATCTTGATTTCCAAATGAAATGTAAAATTTACTTTCATCTGAAAACAACACCTTGTTCCACTGACAACAGTCCAGTTCTTTTTGTCCTTGGCCCAGGTAAGACGTTTCTGTCATTGTCTATTGGTCATGAATGGCTTGACACAAGGAATGTGACACTTGTAGCCCATGTCCTGGATACGTCTGTGTGTGGTGGCTCTTGAAGCAATGACTCCAGCAGCAGTCCACTCCTTGTGAATCTCCCCCAAATTTTTGAATGGCCTTTTCTTAACAATCCTTTCAAGGCTGCGGTTATCCTGGTTGCTTGTGCACCTTTTCCTACCACACGTTTTCCTTCAACTCAATATTCCATTAATATGCTTGGATACAGCACTCTGTGAACAGCCAGCTTCTTTACCAATGACATTTTGTGTCTTACCCTAAGGGACCTTTTTAAACGCTCAGGAAGCGTTTGCAGGTGTTTTTTGTTAATTCTAATTTACTGAGATAATGACTTTTGGGTTGTCATTGGCTGTAAGCCATAATCATCAACATTAACAGAAATAAACTCGTGAAATAGATCACTCTGTTTATATAATGAATTTCATTTTTGGTATTGAAGAAATGAAATAAATTAACTTTTTGATGATTAATGTTTTGAGAATCACTTGTACTTTTGTCTTACTGCACTTCTCGTTAGCTACACTAGATGGCAGAGTACACCTTTTCCCGGTAAGAGCCCAAGTCCCCAGATCCGTCTCTTCTACATTGGGTACTTCTCACCTGCACCCACTGAACACCTCTCACTTTGGCCACGGTATTATTCATTTTACCCCTATAACCCTTTTATTGCTTTATACTGTGAAAGAAACGTGGCCCAGGTCTGAAGATGGCCAAACACACCTAAGGTCAGCCAAGCCTGCCGACTTAGGAACAGCCGACCATGTAATGTGTATTAATGTTTGGGATTGTCTGGCATATGTGTGCCCACCTTTTTAGGCCATTTGCATAGGGAGAATCACATTAATCTCAAAAATGGAATTCTGGAGTGCTGCGAATAATTGGTGCAATGACCCCACATGCACACTGAGACCGCCATAGATAGTGCTGTGCTCTGCTGTAGCTTGCAGTCCCATCGGCAATGAATGCCAGGTCTGCCCTTTGGTGGTTGATGACCTCTTTAAGCCTTATCGTAAGAATACATGTGAGATGCCACAAACATTAAGGTCTTTGTTTTTCAGCAGCAGAATGGAAGGAAAGGAGACACACTAGTAATGACTAGTGGGTAGGCGGAGCCCAGATAGGATTGACACCTCAGATTATAAAGAGTGTTGACCGGCCCCTCCAGCTCGGGCTCCTCCTACTCCTGCTTCTTCAGTCTAAAATTTGAGGTCCAGAGGATGGTCACTGCTGGAAGCAGCTCCTCAGAAAACTTTATTATTTTTATCGGACAAGAGACTTGGATCACCAGAAGTGGTCTAGAGGTCTCAGGGGTCTCAGCGCTGCTGGACCCCCACCTCTCCCTTGGCAATCTGTAATACCCTGTATGGTGGTCCCTGCAGTTTCACGCCGGCCCTGGGGGATGAGGATTGCTTCCCTGGCGGGGACGCAAACCGCACATCGGGGGTCACTGCGTTCCCCGCCCGGGGGGGGGGAAGCGATGGGCACAGCGCCACAAACCCCTGGGGGTCCCTGTGGCGCTCGGCTGGTGAGTACCGCATTTTTATGTGAATGTGTGTGTGCTCTCAGTGGCTGCTGCGGCAGCCGCTGGTACATGTTTAGATGACATGTTTGGTGACTATTTTATGTCCGCAGGCAGATACCTGCAGGACAGAGGAGAGCAGAGAGCGAGGAGTTTGCGCTCTTTTTCTTTGAAGCCGGAGGGGGCGTGGCTTCACGCTTCCCGCTCTTTTTGTGACAGGAATCGCTCTGAGGAGACTGCAGCTTCACTGTCCTTCTCTTCCGGCTTCTCTCAGCGCGGCGGCCATTACAAAGGCTCCGAGCTCCTCATGCTCCGCTCCTCCTGTTTAAGGTATACTTTCACCGAGGCCAGCTGGGTGAGTGAATATCATCACCCCACAGCGCAGAACCTATCTGTGTTCCAAGTGACAGATAGCGTTTATCTGCAGCCGCGTTCTCTTATAGAGACCTGGGACTCGCACACTCCTTTTATTTTATATAGGGAGTTGTGGGGAGTTGGCGGCATTAACCCTATGAAGGGTTAACCCTTTCAGCAATAACCGCCGCAGGTTCTACCCGGTAGGGATCAGAACGCAGGAGGTTATTTATATACTGAGAGATAGCTGGGGTAACTCTCTTCTTTAAGAGCTTTAACCCTTCAGCGTACTTGCTCAGTCTGCTTAGTAACCACACTGTTTCCAGTTACTAACAGGGTTTTGACCTGCCATTTACTGCTGACATGTCGGTTCAGGGTTCGGAAGGTGCGGACCATCTGCCAGATCCGCTACAGGATCAGTCGCAAGTATCTGATACGCAGACTTCGACGGCATCAAGCGCTGCAATTTACAGCGATACCAAATTGGATGCCATCAGTCAATTAATGGCTTGTCTGACCTTTTAGGTCAGTGGGTGTCAGCTAGATCCTCTCATGACAGGAAGCGGCGCAGGCCGGTGCCATCTTTTCCGCGTAGCGAATCAGAGGTATCTGATATGGAATGCGGACAGGGTTCTCCTTCAAACTCAGAAGGGGAGTTATCCGATTCGGATAAGGAGGATCGCAGGGACATTCTCTCTTGTGAGCCGAACAGAGGCTTTAATTGAAGCTATGAGAGAGGCGTTACAGTTACCGGAGGAGGTAACTACACGGCCTGGTAAGTCGGGCCGCATGTACCAGGAGTACCATAAGTCGCGGTCAACATTACCGGCTCTGGAAGAGCTTAATACGGTAGTGGAGAAGGAACGTCTGTGTCCAGATAAACGTTTTCAAGGGACACGGTTCTTTGAAGCTTTATATCCGTGTTCAACGGAATTGACGGATAATTGGATTCCTTCTCCTGAAGTGGATGTTCCTTTATCCCAGCTTAGTAAATCCTCATTGCTTCCGGTTAAAGGGAAAGCGAGTCGGCAAGAGCCGCTGGACAGAAAAAACGGAAATGGCGGCGAAATCCATCTATGAAGCTGCAGGTCATGGATTCAGAGCAGTACTAGGATCCATGTGTGCTTCTAAGGCTTCCCTGTGCTGGTTGGTCCGTTTACGGAAGGCGTTGCAAAATAGATCTCCATTATCCGAGATAGATGGACTTCTCGATTTATTGGAGACTGCAGCCCGATATAGCTGTGATGCAGGTCTGGATTTTGCGTCATTATTATCCAGGACGCAATCCTCAGCGGTCACAGTCAGAAGAGCACTGTGGCTTAGACAGTGGACCGGGGACGCAGTTTCCAAGCAGGGTTTACTGTCTTTAGCCTACAAGGGTGGTCAGCTATTTGGATCTGATCTCACAGAGCTGATTGCCAAGGCAAAGGCTAAGGAAGCGGCTTTACCACAGCGAAGGGCTATGGCTTCTACGTCTGGCAGACCTAGTGCCGGTAATGGTCGGCGGTATTTTCGGTCTAGGGGACGATCCGGTCAGTCTTCTTGGGGATCGGGTCGTCCCTCTTTTTCGGGAAAGAAGTCTTCTCAGAAATCCCGCACCCCTTGGAAACAAAGTTTCCGTCAAGACAAGCGGGAAACTGACAAGAAGCCCGCCAAGGCAGACTGATGCCAGGTCCTCACTCGAGGGCTCTCGAGTGGGGGGTCGCCTGCTCCAATTCAAGGCGAATTGGATTTCCCGCGTTCCGGATTCCTGGGTAACGCGAGTTGTGTCGACAGGCTATTTCATAGAGTTTTCTTCTCGACCCCCGGACAGTTTTTGCCAGTCTCGCATTCCGTCAGAGCCCGAGCTATATGCCGCTCTGCTGCGAGAGGTGGAATTCCTTCTGCAGAAGGGTGTAGTAATACCGGTTCCGACAGAGGACCGGGGAAAAGGTTTTTATTCAAATCTCTTTGTGGTCCCCAAAAAAGAGGACAAATTTCGTCCTATTCTGGATCTCAAAAGATTGAATCAGCATGTCCACACCCAAAAATTCCGCATGGAGTCACTTCGCTCCGTTGTGGCAACCCTGTCGCAGAACGACTTTCTGGTGTCAATCGACATTCGCGACGCTTATTTGCATGTTCCCGTCGGAAGGGCTCACCAGCGCTTCCTTCGTTTTGCCATAGGTCAGGACCATTACCAATTTGTGGCCCTGCCATTCGGCTTGGCTTCAGCGCCCAGAGTTTTTACAAAAATTCTAGCGCCTCTCATGGCAATTCTTCGAAGACAGGGAGTCACGATTATTCCCTATCTGGACGACCTTTTGATTGTGGCGTCCTCAAAGGAGGAGGCGGTGACGGCTCGCAATCTATCCCTTCAGCTCCTGGAGGACTTCGGGTGGCTGGTCAATTGGGAGAAGTCGTCTCTGGAACCGTCGCAGTCAATCCTGTTTTTGGGGATGCATTTCGACACGGTACGGGCAGTGGTGTCCCTACCTCCAGACAAGCGGGCATGTCTCCTTCGACATGTACAGACTATGAAGTCTTCGACAGCAATGTCCCTTCGGAAGTGTATGCGCCTTTTAGGTCTGATGGTGGCTTCCATGGAAGCGCTTCCGTTTGCCCAGTTTCATTCCAGAGCCCTCCAAAGGCTCATTCTGAGTCATTGGGATCGATCGCAGATTGCACTGGATCGCAGTATCCTCATTTCTCGCAGGGTGCGAGAGTCCCTAAGTTGGTGGTCACGTCCAGGAACGTTATCACTGGGGAAGTCTTTCCTTCCTCCGAGGTGGTCGGTCATAACCACCGATGCCAGCCTGACGGGCTGGGGGGGTGTCTGGAACGATCTCTGGGTTCAGGGAGTATGGTCATCGGAAGAGTCTGTTCTACCGATCAACATCTTGGAATTGAGGGCAATTTTTCCTTTGCCTCCAACACTGGACGGTCCCTTTGAGCGGTCTACCAGTCCGAGTGCAGACAGACAACGCAACGGCGGTCGCGTATATCAACCACCAAGGCGGGACGAGGAGTTCCAGGCTCATGGTGGAAGTGTCTCGGATCCTGAATTGGGCCGAGGACAGAGTACCAGCCATCTCTGCGATTCACATTCCAGGAGTTCAGAATACCACGGCGGACTTCCTCAGTCGAGAGAAGATGGATCCCGGAGAATGGAGTCTTCATCCGGAGATCTTTGCACTGCTGTGCTCCCTTTGGGGAGTTCCCCAAGTGGATTTGATGGCATCCAGGTCCAATGCCAAGTTGCCGACCTTCATGTCCAGGTACAAGGACCCGAAGGCTGTGGCGGTGGATGCTCTGGTGGCCCCGTGGGACCGATTCGAGCTAATCTGTGTTTCCGCCGATATCCTTACTTCCTCTGGTGCTGCGTCGGATCAGACTGGAGAGAATCCCGGCTATGTTGATAGCCCCAGATTGGCCAAGGAGGACGTGGTTTTCGACACTGGTGTCGCTTTTGGCAGCACCGCCATTTCCACTTCCTCTTCGCCCGGACCTGTTAACCCAGGGTCCTGTCCGTCATCCGGACTTGAAGTCTCTGCGTTTGACGGCGTGGCTCTTGAGACCGAAATACTGACCCGTAGAGGTTTTTCAGCCGAAGTCATTGCCACTCTGCGAGCTGCCAGAGGTCCGGCTACTACTAGAATTTACCACAAGACCTGGGAAGCCTTCTTCTCGTGGTGTTTGGGTTCTTCAAGGAACCCGAGGATTTTTTCCATTCCCAATCTGTTGGCTTTTCTACAGTACGGGCTGGACAAGGGTTTGGCAGTTAGCACCCTGAGGGGTCAGGTTTCTGCCCTGTCCCTGTTGTTCCGGAAAGTTATCGCCTCGCGTAGGGACGTGCGCTCCTTTTTTCGCGGGGTAACCCGTCAGTTTCCGCCGCGGAAGGCACCTGTGTCTCCTTGGCGGCTCAACCTTGTCCTGGAGGCTCTTCAGCATGGGCCTTTTGAGCCAATGGATTCTGCTAACCTTTCTTTGCTTTCTTGGAAGGTTGCCTTCCTAGTCGCAGTCACTTCTTTGAGAAGGGTTTCTGAGTTGGCGGCTCTTTCTTGCTCGCCTCCTTTCCTGGAATTTTACCCGGATCGAGTAGTGCTTCGCACACGGGGCGACTTTCTACCTAAGGTAGTGTCGCAATTCCATGTTAACCAGGATATTGTTTTGCCTTCACTTTGCCGGGCCCGAGGAATGCAAAGGAACGGGTTTTGCACACATTGGATTTAGTGCGGGCCTTGAAGTTCTATTTGTCTGTTACTCAAGGTTTTAGGAAGTCAGACTCCTTGTTTGTGATTCCAGCAGGTCGTCGACGTGGTCAACGAGCTTTCAAGGACTCTATAGCTCGTTGGATTCGGTCAGCCATTTTGGAGGCTTACCGACTTAAAGGCGAACCTTGCCCGATTAAGATTCGTGCTCATTCCATGAGGGCTGTGGCCTCATCGTGGGCTTTTCATCAAGGGGCTTCGGCAGCTCAGCTCTGCCGAGCGGCGACTTGGCGCTCCGTCCACACGTTTACAAAGTTTTATAAGGTGGACGTCAGTGCTTCCACTGATGCGGCCTTAGGACGCAGGGTCCTACAGGCGGCTGTAGTGTAAAGTTCTAGTTAACTTGTATTTGGCGCCTGTTGCGCATTTACCAAGGTTGTTGGGATTCTGCCTGTTTTTTCTTGGTTATATTCCCACCCTTAATTTTTGGACTGCTTTGGGACGTCCCACTAGTCATTACTAGTGTGTCTCCTTTCCTTCCATTCTGCTGCTGAAAGACGGATTTTGGTAAGAACTTACCTGTAAAATCCTTTTCAGCGAAGGAAGGAAAGGAGACACAGCACCCGCCCATGGCAGAAGTGTGTTGATGTGTTTTCAGATGCGGCGTGACCCTCTTCTGATAGCGATTATCTGGACTGAGGTTGACGCTCTACGGCTCCTTTCCAGCATTGCCAGCTCATCGCGGTGGTCAGGTCCAGTGAGTAGTACCTGGAACTGTGTGTTTTGTTTTTTTTTGCCTACATGCATACATAACCTGTATTCTTGCTTTTTCTCTGAAGTCCTTCAGAAGGGGTTATGTTGCTCCGCTGGTGATATTTGCTCTTCCCTAAGCTTTTGTACGACTGAAGAAGCAGGAGTAGGAGGAGCCCGAGCTGGAGGGGCCGGTCAACACTCTTTTTAATCTGGTGTCAATCCTATCTGGGCTCCGCCTACCCACTAGTCATTACTAGTGTGTCTCCTTTCTTTCCTTCGCTGAAAAGGATTTTACAGGTAAGTTCTTACCAAAATCCGTCTTTTTCCTTTATTCATTTGATGGACCCTGCTGACATTGCGAACCCAATATAAACCTTAGGCCAGAAGATGATGGAGCTCCCATTGTCATCATCCTATGTGACTTCAGCATTAATAATTTGGGTAAACTTGGTGGTAAAGCCGCCTTCATGTAGCCCAGGAAGGCACAAACCACATCCATGCCATTCTGTATGGCCAACCAGCCATCAGGGCAGCAATGCATCAAGGGCCACCACTTTGCGGCCTCCATTGAGCATTGTGTGCCCTCTCAGGCCCTGCACTAGGCATAAGGCAATACATAAGATTTACCAAGTGTCTGCCTTCAAAGGGATATTTCACTTTTAGACCTCTATGTAATCACAAGATGATGCCTTGGGTATTAGGGTTTCACCTCTGGAGTCCACATATATTGGTAAAATGAGGGACCCGGGCAGATTGTGCTGAGTTTTGGGTGCAGTTACTAACAATTAACAAGAGCTACTGGAAATATAAAAAGGAATTTACTAAAGGATATTTACAAGTACATACATAGGGGAACCTAAGTAAGGGACTGGATGGTAGGAGATGGGAAGTGCCTAATTCACTTTACTTTTTTTATATCAGCCCCACAATTGGGTCCTGGTCTTCTCCAGGAACATACACAAGGCTGCTGACATAGTCCACCTTTACGAGAGGGTCTGTCTGGTCCAGCATGGATCAGAGGGTCAAGGGTCATTTACGAATACGGTTGCAGTGGACATCATCTCCCTGTGGATGGTGTCCTTGGACTTCAGATAAGTCCTTTATGACCAGATTGAAGCCAACTGTCCATTTCGAGCCTTGCAATAGCCTCTAACTTCAGGGTAATTCTCATCGCCTGATGCCAAATAATTGTATTCTTCCTCTTCACACTTTAGGAAGTTCCACAAGAAGCTGGGCCAGCAGGCGTGGATGGTGGCCGCCATCACAGTGACAGAGTTCCTGATTGTCGTAAAATATGATCCTTACACTATAACACTACCATTACCGTTCTATGTCGCACAGTGCTGGATTCTGGGTATAGTTCTGGTCCTATTGTGGACAGCATGGCGGTTCTTTATCAGGTAAGCAACTACTGTGCCTTATTTCTGTGCTCAACTTTGACCCCTCTCTCCCATGATTGAGTACTCACTTTCCCAATTATCCTTTGTTTTGGCAACCGGGAAGAAGCAAAGTTATATACAGTGATGGACAAAAGTGTTAGCACACTTGAAATTATTCCAGAAAATGAACTACTTCTCCCAGAAAATTATTACAATTACACATTTTGTCATACACCTGTTTATTTCCATTGTGCGTATTGGAACAACAACAAAAGATCTGGGGAAAAAAGGGCAAATTGGACATAATTTCACACAAAGCCCCCAAAATGGGCCAGGCTAAATTGTTGGCACCTTTCCAAAATTTTGGGTAAACAACTTTTGTTTCAAGCATGTGATGACTGATCAAACTCACCACTGGCAAGTCACCAGTGTGGGCAATATAAAAATCAAACCTGAAACCCAATGATAAAGGTGAGAAGTTGACTCAATCTTTGCATTGTGTGTCTATATGTGCCACACTAAGCATGGAGAACAGAAAGAGGAGATGAGAACTGGGTGAGGACTTGAGAATCAAAATTGTTGAACAATATCAACATTCTCAAGGTTACAAGTCCATATCCAGAGATCTTGATGTTCCTTTTTCCACAGTGCCCAACATAATCAAGAGGTTTACAACCCAAGGCACTGTAGCTAATGTGGCAAGTAACAGGTGTGGACAATATGAAAATCACTCCTGAAACCAGATAAAAAGGGGAAAAGTTGACTCAGTCTTTGCAGTGTGTGTGTCACACTAAGCATGGATAGCAGAAAGAGAAGAGAACTGTTTGAGGACTTGAGAACTTAAATTGTTAAAAATACCGGCAATCTCAAGGTTACAAGTCCATCTCCAAAGATCTTGATGTTCCTTTGTTCACAGTGCACAACATAATCAAGAGGTTTACAACCCATGGCACTGTAGCTAATCTCCCTGGACGTTGACGACAGAGAAAAATTTATGAAAATTTGCAATACAGGATAGTCTGGATGGTGGATAAGCTGCCCCAATCAAGTTCCAAAGAAATGCAAGCTGTCCTGCAGCCTCAGGGTGTCATCGTGAACTATTTGTCGATATTTGAATGAAATTAAATGCTATGCCAGGACACCCAGGAGGACCCCACTGCTGACAGAGACATAAAAAATCTAGACTGCAGTTTGCTAACATGATGTGAGTAGACAGCTGAGACAAAGATAGAGCTGTTTGGTAAAGCATATCAAATACCGTTTACTGAAAATGGAATGAGGACTACAAAGAAAAGAACACAGTACCTACAGTCCAATATGGTGGAGGTTCTAAATTACATTCAACACTTGTGGAGAGATCTTATAATTGCTAATACTAGAGAAGAGAGAGAGAGGATTCAAAAAGATATACATAAACTGGAGCAGTGGGCAGCAACTAACAGAATGGATTTTAACAGGGAAAAATGCAAAGTACTACATCTGGGCAATAAAAATGAAAAAAGCATATACAAAATGGGAGGAATAGGGCTAAGTAACAGCACATGTGAAAAAGACTTGGGTATGCTAATTGATCACAGACTTAACATGAGTCAACAGTGTGATGCAGCAGCAAAAAAGGCAAATGCAATTCTAGGATGTATCAACAGAAGCATACAGTCTAGATCACGTGAGGTCATTATTGCCCTCTACTCCTCTTTGGTCAGACCTCATCTGGAATACTGTGTCCAGTTTTGGGCACCACATTTTAAAAAAGACATCAACAAACTGGAGCAAGTTCAGAGAAGAGCCACCAGAATGGTGACCGGTCTGCAAACCATGTCCTATGAGGAACGGTTGCAGGATTTGGGAATGTTTAGCTTGCAAAAAAGAAGACTGAGAGGAGACTTAATAGCTGTCTACAAATATCTCAAGGGCTGTCACATTGTAGAAGGATCATCTTTATTCTCATTTGCGCAAGGAAAGACTAGAAGCAATGGGATGAAACTGAATGGGAGGAGACACAGATTAGATATTAGAAAAAACTTTTTGACAGTTAGGGTGATCAATGAGTGGAACAGGCTGCCACAAGAGGTGGTGAGTTCTCCTTCAAGGGAAGTCTTCAAACAGAGGCTGGATAGACATCTGTCTGGGATGATTTAGAGAATCCTGCTTTGAGCAGGGGGTTGGACCAGATGACCCAGGAGGTCCCTTCCAACTCTACCATTCTATGATTCTATGCTGTTGGGAGAAGGCGCCTTCAAATATGAGACACCTGGAGTAGTTGCAAAAGAAGAGTGGTCCAAAATTCCAGCCGAGAGGAGTAAGAAGCTTATTGATGGTTATAGGAAGCAATTGATTGTAGTTTGTTCCAAAGGATGTGCAACCAAATATTAAGTTGAGCGTGCCAACAATTTTGTCTGGCCATTTTTTTCCAAAAATTTTTTTTTTTTTGTGACATTGTCAAATTTGCCTTTTTTCTGTGTTTTTCTGTTGTTCCAATACACAAAAGGAAATAAACGTGTATAACAAAACGTGTAATTGCAATAATTTTCTGGGAGAAATACTTCAGGTTATAGAACAATTTCAAGGGTGCCAACATATTTGGCCATGACTGTATATATTATATAGTGTGTGTATTAAAGGGAATGTCAGCAGGTTTTTGCTATATAATCTGATGGCAGCATGGTGTAGGGCAGACCCCGATTCCAGCAATGTATCCTTATTGGGCTTCATTCAAACATCTGATTTTCTACTTGTGAGAAATACGGACTGATTATTCTGGTCAGCATGTGGTCCGAGTGTCATTCGATTTTCTCGTACGTGGAGAAATAAAGAAAAGTCTCCACCTTCTCCATTCTGACAGTCCATGAAAAGTGTCGTCAGTGCTGTTTTTTTTTTTGTTTGTTTTTTGCCATGGACTCATTGACTTTCATTGCTTATTTTGATTTGCCCTCAACTCAAAATCTGATGTCTCTGTGACTTTCCGCGGACTGCTCGGTCCATGAAAAATCAGACATGTGAATGGCTCCATAGACTATTACAGGTGCAAGTGTTATCCATGAAAATCGGACTTGTGAATGAAGGCCTTCTGCTGTGTGCTGTATATTCAATACAATCAGTGTTTTATCAGCAGCAGATGATCACTGCAGGGCTAAATGACGTGTGCCAGGCAGGTGTAACACAGAAAGCTGCCAATCAGTGGTGCGGGCAGGGTTACACATTCTGAGCCCTGCTACATCTACAGCAGAGAAAACTGGGATTGTATCAAAACTGCACAAGTATCCAGTGAGTGACACATCACTGGAATCAGGGTATCTGTCCCCTCATCATGCTTACTGATTTATAGCAAAACCTACTGATAAATTCTGTTCAGTAATATAAAGAAAAGCAGCCATTTCAGACCAGAATATTATTGGTGCAAGCCTCCAGAACCTGACCTACTGATTCAATGAATAGTTTAAAAATAAGAGGTGGCACTGAAAAAAAAAAAAATATTCCCTGTGAAACTGGTTGCTGCTGTGGTTGGTTGTTTGCTGTTTGGTTGCTGCTGCGGTTGGTTGGTTGCTGTGTGTGGTTGCTGTTATTGTAGATGCTGCTGTGGTTGGTGCTGTGTTGTGGTTGCTGCTTTGGTTGGTTGCTGTTGTGGTTGCTGCTTGTGTTGTGTTTGGTTTGCTTGTTGTTGTTGTGGTTGCTGTTTGGTTGGTTGCTGTTGTGGTTGCTTGCTTGTGGTTTGGTTGGTTGCTGTTTGTGTGTGGTGCTGCTGTGGTTTGTTGGTTGCTGTTGTGGTTGTGCTGTGCTGTTGGTTGCTTTGTGTTGGTTTGCTGTGTTGTGTTGCTGTGTGGTTGTGTTGTTTGGTTGCTGTTGTTGTGGTGCTGTTGGTTGTGTTTGTGTTGTGGTTGCTGCTGTTGGTTGTGTTTGGTTGCTGTTGTGTTGCTGTTGTTGTGGTGGTTGCTGCTGTTTTGGTTGCTGTTGTTGTGGTTGCTGTTTGGTTGGTTGCTGTTGTTGTGGTTGCTGCTTGTGGTTGCTGTTGTTGTTCGTTTGTTGTTGCTGTTGTGGTTGCTGCTGTTTGGTTGCTGTGTGGTTTGTTGGTTGCTGTTGTGGTTGCTGCTGTGTGTTGGTTGCGTTGGTTGCTGTGTGTTTGTGGTTGCTGTTGTTGGTTTGCTGTTTGTTTGTTGGTTGCTGTTGTGGTTGCTGCTTTGGTGGTTGCTGTTGGTTGCTGTTTGGTTGGTTGTGTTGTGTTGCTGTTGTGGTTGCTGCTGTGTTGGTTGGTTGCTGTTGTGGTTGCTGTTGTGGTTGCTGTTGTGGTTGCTGTTGTTGTGGTTGCTGTTGTGGTTGCTGCTTTGGTTGGTTGCTGTTGTGGTTGCTGCTTGTGTTTGTTAGTTGCTGTTGTTGTGGTTGTTAGTTGGCTGTTGTGGTTGCTGCTGTGGTTGTTGCTGTTGTTGTGGTTGTTGTTGTGGTTGCTGTGGTTGGTTGCTGTTGTTGTGGTTGCTGCTTTGGTTGGTTGCTGTTGTGGTTTGTTGGTTGCTGTTGTGGTTGCTGCTGTGGTTTGTTGTTGCTGTTGTGGTTGCTGCTTGGTTTGTTGGTTCTGTTTGGTTTGCTGTTTAGTTTGTTGGTTGCTGTTGTGGTGTGTTTGGTTGGTTGCTGTTGTGGTTGCTGTTGTGTTGCTGCTTTGGTTGGTTGCTGTTGTGCTTGCTGTTGTGGTTGCTGCTGTGGTTGGTTGGTTGCTGTTGTGGTTGCTGTTGTGGTTGCTGTTGTGGTTGCTGTTGTTGTGGTTGCTGTTGTGGTTTGTTGTGGTTGCTGCTTTGGTTGGTTGCTGTTGTGGTTGCTGCTGTGGTTTGTTAGTTGCTGTTGTTGTGGTTTGTTAGTTGCTGTTGTGGTTGCTGCTGTGGTTAGTTGCTGTTGTTGTGGTTGTTGTTGTGGTTGCTGTGGTTGGTTGCTGTTGTTGTGGTTGCTGCTTTGGTTGGTTGCTGTTGTGGTTTGTTGGTTGCTGTTGTGGTTGCTGCTGTGGTTTGTTAGTTGCTGTTGTGGTTGCTGCTGTGGTTTGTTGGTTGCTGTTGTGGTTGCTGCTGTGGTTTGTTGGTTGCTGTTGTGGTTGCTGCTGTGGTTTGTTGGTTGCTGTTGTGGTTGCTGTTGTGGTTGCTGCTGTGGTTTGTTAGTTGCTGTTGGGGTTGCTTCTGTGGTTGTTGGTTGCTGTTGTGGTTGCTGCTGTGGTTTGTTAGTTGCTGTTGTGGTTGCTGCTGTGGTTTGTTTGCTGTTGTGGTTGCTGCTGTGGTTTGTTGGTTGCTGTTGTGGTTGCTGCTGTGGTTTGTTGGTTGCTGTGTTGTGGTTGCTGTTGTGGTTGCTGCTGTGGTTTGTTGGTTGCTGTTGTTGTGTTGCTGTTGTGATTGCTGCTGTGGTTTGTTAGTTGCTGTTGTGGTTGCTGCTGTGGTTTGTTGGTTGCTGTTGTGGTTGCTGCTGTGGTTTGTTAGTTGCTGTTGTGGTTGCTGCTGTGGTTTGTTGGTTGCTGTTTGTTTGTTAGTTGCTGCTGTGGTTTGTTGGTTGCTGCTGTGGTTTGTTGGTTGCTGTTGTGGTTGCTGCTGTGGTTTGTTGGTTGCTGCTGTGGTTGTTATTGCTGTTGGGGTTGCTTCTGTGGTTTGTTGGTTGCTGTTGTGGTTGCTGCTGTGGTTTGTTGGTTGCTGTTGTGGTTGCTGCTGGTTTGTTGGTTGCTGTTGTGGTTGCTGCTGTGTTTGTTGGTTGCTGTTGTGGTTGCTGTTGTTGTGGTTGCTGCTTTGGTTGGTTGCTGTTGTGGTTGCTGCTGTGGTTTGTTAGTGCTGTTGTTGTGGTTTGTTAGTTGCTGTTGTGGTTGCTGCTGTGGTTTGTTGCTGTTGTTGTGGTTGCTGCTGTGGTTTGTTAGTTGCTGTTGTTGTGGTTGTTGTGGTTGCTGTGGTTGGTTGGTTGCTGTTGTTGTGGTTGCTGCTTTGTTGGTTGCTGTTGTGGTTTGTTGGTTGCTGTTGTGGTTGCTGCTGTGGTTTGTTAGTTGCTGTTGTGGTTGCTGCTGTGGTTTGTTGGTTGCTGTTGTGGTTGCTGCTGTGGTTTGTTGGTTGCTGTTGTGGTTGCTGCTGTGGTTTGTTGGTTGCTGTTGTGGTTGCTGTTGTGGTTGCTGCTGTGGTTTGTTGGTTGCTGTTGTGGTTGCTGCTGTGGTTTGTTAGTTGCTGTTGTGGTTGCTGCTGTGGTTTGTTTGCTGTTGTGGTTGCTGTGGTTTGTTTGCTGTTGTGGTTGCTGCTGTGGTTTGTTGGTTGCTGTTTGTGGTTGCTGCTGTGGTTTGTTGGTTGCTGTTGTTGTGGTTGCTGTTGTGGTTGCTGCTGTGGTTTGTTGGTTGCTGTTGTTGTGGTTGCTGTTGTGGTTGCTGCTGTGGTTTGTTGGTTGCTGTTGTGGTTGCTGCTGTGGTTTGTTAGTTGCTGTTGTGGTTGCTGCTGTGGTTTGTTGGTTGCTGTTGTGGTTTGTTAGTTGCTGCTGTGGTTTGTTGGTTGCTGCTGTGGTTTGTTGGTTGCTGTTGTGTGCTGCTGTGGTTTGTTGGTTGCTGTTGTGGTTGCTGCTGTGGTTTGTTGGTTGCTGTTGTGGTTGCTGCTGTGGTTTGTTGTTGCTGTTGTGGTTGCTGTTGTGGTTGCTGTGTTGTGGTTGCTGCTTTGGTTGGTTGCTGTTGTGGTTGCTGCTTTGGTTTGTTAGTTGCTGTTGTGGTTGCTGCTGTGGTTTGTTAGTTGCTGTTGTTGTGGTTTGTTAGTTGCTGTTGTGGTTGCTGCTGTGGTTTGTTAGTTGCTGTTGTTGTGGTTGCTGCTGTGGTTTGTTAGTTGCTGTTGTTGTGGTTGCTGCTTGTGGTTTGTTAGTTGCTGTTGTTGTGGTTGCTGTTGTGTTGCTGCTGCTGTGGTTGCTGTTTTAAGTGCTGTTTTTCCGATTTCCTTGTATTACAAAAATGCAAAAATCTTCTTCTAGTGGTGTATTATTTATCACAAGCTATTCTGGGACTCTGGGCTTTGTATCAGAAAAGCTCAGCTCCAAGTTCTATAGCTAAATGATAACTCGAGTGTTTCCTGTAACAATCTGGTTAGAAATGGTTGTTTTAGAACATGAACTCTTGAAGGATGGGTAGTAATGAACACCACATACGATCACTATAATCAGTAGTGTAACTTTTAAAGCTTTTGGGCACAAATGCAAAATCTCAAAAGGGGAGGTCAAACTATCACAGAACTTCGGCCTTTTCTTATAGGCCAAAGGGATCTTTTGGACTCTCTAGGCTCCAGGGCCTGGGTGCGATTGCAACCTCTGCGCCTACTATAATTATGCCCTCAAGTATCATTATGGTGACCCATGAGCAAAAATGGTGTCAGTTTTGTTCCCTCAGACCCCATATGTCTCCAATGTGATGGTGTAAAGCACGAGCCTATATGTATAGATGACATAATGTGGAATGTATGGAGCATGTCGGTTATTAACTTCCTAAATGTTTCTTCTTCTACAGGGACATTACATTGCGCTATAAAGAAATTCGCCGTCAGAAACAAGAGTACCGACCTGAAGAAGACGTGTTACAAGTGAACGGGGGAGCAAATCCTGAAAGGAACTTTTCCAAACAAAAGAACCTCTGAGTTTTTCCGAACCGACCATTCAAGTTCTTTCCTCCCAACCCACCGCTACTGAACATGAATTGTACTTTTTTATATTTTAATGTTATGGATATTTCTGCTATTTAATATGAAACACATAAACCTCATGTTTTGCTCACTTTTTTTTAATTTTTAAAAAAGGAACTGGAATTTTTGTGAAGGTCAAACCTGCTGATTTGCACCAGGGGGAAAAAAAAACGGAAAAAAAAAAATCACCTGCCTCTTATGATTTACAGCTTTGGCAGTGAAGAAACTAATGTTTTACATGTAGCAAATAATTTTAAAGCATAACTTGTGGGATTCTATATTCTTGTTACTTTTTTTTTTTTATATTAATGGTGGTTTAGTCTTAAGATTTTTGAGATGTTGCGCTACGGAGATATTAATGTTTTTAATACGTAGGTATGAACTAAAGAGGTTCAGTGTTTGTTAAAGGAAGCTAATGAATGTGAAGATGGATACATTTTCTAAATCCACGTCATTACTGTCCTGAGCCATTGCATGGGCCGAATCATTTACCGTGAGAGTGAATGACATCGATTCGCTCTGAAACAGTGCCTCGTGGGGATTGGAGAAGTGCCTCGGATCAGTCATTGCATCATAGAAAAAGGATGGAGAAGTGGAGCCAGTCAGCGCATCTGGAGATGAAACCATGCTGTTTTCTATGTAGCAAGCTATGATGTACAGTTCAATTTAAGGGAACCTGTCCGGTCCCCCGTTACCGTGTAGAGCCCTAACCCTGCATCCCATTCCCATATGCTAAGCAAAAACTCATCTTTTGCAGTTCTCAGTATCTGTGAATTACCTGAACCAGTCCTGCTTAGCGCCAGTTCACACAGAGAAGTCCAGCTCACGTTCATTAATCACACCACCCCTGGGACTGACTGATGTCCCCAATTGCTGTGCTATAAAAATGGTGTGGCCACTGGCCGGTGAAGTGGGTGTCACTCAATCCCAGCGGGGCATGATTCCAGCATCCGAGGTTGCTCTCCTCCGGGCAATGAAACGCCAAGCCAGACTAGTCCCAGGTCATGTACATATGCTGAGGACTGCAATAAAAGCGGTGTTCACAGGAAGGGAGAATTGTGGGTGATCTGCCCTGCTGGTAATCAAAATGGGAAATCCAGGTCCACACAAGTAAGTTCGCAGCAGTCTCTTATTTTGTCAACGTGTTTCAAAGTTTACACACTTCATCAGGACAAAAGCCATTCATTTGTTGGTTTTTCTTTTTTTGTCCTGATGAAGTGTGTAAACTGTGAAACGCGTTGACAAAAGAACTCAAACTTGTGTGGACCCGGAGTTACCATTTTGATTACCGGCAGCGTGGATCATCCACAAGTCTCCCTTCCTGTGATTTCTTTGCTCTGAGGACCCGTGGATCTGCCGCTGCTGGGTTTCTATGCCATAACAATGTTGTGTGAACTCCACCAGACCACGTTACCTTTTAGAATATCTAATTGTCAAGCAGAGAAGACCCTATTGTGCTTTTTTTTTTCTGCCCCTTAGTTTTATATAAAAGTTGTTAGCTCAGACTGTATTTGTTCTGAGCGCTGTCCAAATAGTAATGGGGTTAATGTGAAGGAATTGACAGGTCCCCCAACACTGTAACCAACCTGGCTGGTTTTGTGGGGCCACAAAAACCTCTATTGTGTATGGCGACATTCTGAGTCTGACCTGTTAGCAGAAGTTTTAGTTCTCCTGGGCGATAAGATGGCATCAGAGACCTGGCAACGGGGTGCTCCCTTTTTTTTTTTTTTCCTTACAGAAAACGTGCATGCTGGCTTAACAAAGTGTGCTTATATATGGAGGTGGGAGCGTCATCTGAACAGTAAAATATATGTAGTCTCTTTCCAAGATTGAGTTCCACGTACGGAGCCGTCCGGCCATGCAAGTTCCAAAGAAAGAAGGAAAAAAAAAGGTACTCCAGCGTAGAAAAATATAAAACTTCGTCTTTCATGGAAAAAATTTATATAAACAGGTACAATGCGTACAACATACGCGTTTCAGCACCCCAGTCTTAAGCATGGTCGGTTGGTAGCTCTCTGGGATCTATATGTTGTCCGCATTGTGCCTGTTTTTATGGATTTTTTCCATGAAAGACGAAGTTTTATATTTTTCTACGCTGGAGTACCTTTTTTTTTTCCTTTTTATTTCCTTCTATTATTTATATACCCTTGCCCACCTGCTTGTTTTCCATCCATCTCCTTCCTTCTCTGGCTCTATGACATTAGAGCTGTCAAATAAGAGGGGAGATTGAGGGACTACAAGCAGGAGCGAAGGTGTACATAAATGATTGGTCCATGATGCACGGAGCGCCTGTACTTGGTTTGAACAGTCTTTCTGTGTGGACAGTCCCTTTAAAGAGAACCTGTCATTGTATTCCTGCTGCCCAAACTAAGGGCAGCCAGAGCCAGATATAGTTTTGTCTGAAAGGCTCTGGACTTTCAGATAATTTTTAAAGATCCATCCCTTGACCATTGGCCTGCTTTTCCCACAGTGCTTGACTTGATTGACCGGTCTTTCTCTTTGTCCCCACTTGGGAGACTGGTCAATCAACCTGAACGAGCCGAGAAGCTGCCAGCCTGGGGTAGTGTTGGTACGGACAACCCCCTTTAATGGATTTACAGATGTGGACACTGCGCACATACATTGGAGGGATACTGAAGGTTTGACTCGCTGAAATAATTCTAGAAGGAAATAGGATATTACATGTGTTTTTATTGCTGGAGGTCGCCCGTGCAACCAGAGGAAAGTAATGCGAGCACCATGGAGAGAATTGTATATGCATCATGCTCAAGATTTTAGGATTTTTTTTTCAGCAAAATCTACACACGTTTGAACTACCTCTAATGCTATTGCTTTTCTGATTCAAAGTATGCTTGATAAGCAGCAGAAAATGTTATATTATCCCGTACAGAACAGCCATTGCAGAATCCACAGTCCTGGACACAATGGGCCGATTCATCATTTGCCATTTCTTGAAGTGAAGTCCCTTTTCTTTTTTTCGTCTTGTAGTATTTGATGAGATTTTTTGCTCCAAATTCTTCTAAATGGCACACGCTGCATATGAATTCAAAATCAAGACTGCTTGGTTAAAATGTTGACATTTTTTACACCAAAAGTAGTGTAAAATGTAGAAAGAATCAGGTGCAAATATTAAAGTCACTAAAAAGGAGCAAATTACTCAAGAAAAGTGGAGAAACCGCAATGATGAAATAGGGTCTGCGATTTCTTGTCTAGGCTCTCCCGTGTCCATGATATAAGTCATCTGAAGAGTCGCCATGTTCTAGGCCTTAGAAGTGACTTCCATCTCTCCATAACTTTTAGCAATAGGTTACAGTATTCGATAGAGATTTCCCTGCTATCAAAATTTTAAAATCTGCACAAAATTGTGAGCTGCTGGCTTCAGGAAGAAAAATTGTCAATTTTTGGAGTATACTGTAATTCAATTTGCTATCGTATGTTTTGTACAAGATTTGTGCCGTCTGGTCATCAATGTTTTCTATCGGTGAAGAAGCACTACATTTCAGTAAAGACACATGGTGGTAATAATGTTGTGTCTGGACCTTGTTTGTGGCCGATTCGGCATTTGCTTTCCAACATGGTTGGCCTGGGCCGATAAACGGTAGTCACTGATACAAAAATGAGCCTCTTCTACAGTAAGCCCTCAGCAAAGTCTCGATAAAAGGGTCTGTAAGGGCAATTCTAATAGGTTGCGGTCTGAATTATAATTTTTTTTGGTCTTCTAGAAATCTTGGTTTCTTTCTGAAGATCATAAGTTTGTGGTCAGTTATTTAGTAAATGAAGCGATGGAGAGGATTTGCAAAGCGAAACGTACCAGGATTCAATCACAGAATTCAGTAAAGAAATTAGAGGGCTTGGCATGCACCCAACATATAGGGTGCAGGAAAAGTGTATGCCATTTATGTACGGCAGCCATGAAGTGCGTCTCACCATTGCACCAAATTTATGTGCTGGTTTCCTCATCTTGAATATTGATTCTTTCAAAATATTATAGATTTGTTTAGTTGTGACGAGCAAATGCCTCTGTGTTTTATAAAATGATGGAGTTGAGAATTACTGAAAATAGAAAAAATATTGAATAAACAAGTTCAAGGAGGGCCTGGATGCCCCTCTTTAAATGTATCATGACAGGTTGTGGGTAGCGATGAGCGCATGTGCTCCTTACTCAAGTTTGCCTAGGTTGCTCGGGTGTGTACAGAGTATCGCGGGTGCTGGAGTGACATGTTCGAATCCCCACAACCACATATTTCGTGGCTGTTAAGACAGCCAGCCACAAAACATGCTAAGATTACCTAGCAGCCACAAGACATGCGGGGATTACCTAACAGCCGCAAAATATGCGGCCACATGGACTCGAACGTGTGACTTGAACACCTTAGTCAAACTCGAAGAACGAGCACTTGCGTTCATCACTTGATATGGGCACTAGATTCTGCGACTGGACATTGATCCAGGAAACTAGTCTGGTTGCCGTATATGGAGTCAGTAAATCATTTTGCCCCTAACTTCCGGCAATTAGCATCCGTGCCACAGGTTGTTTTTTTTTCTTCCTCTTGATCAACATATCAGGCTACAGTTTGAACTTGATGGACCTGTTATCTTTCATCATTAAAACTATGAAAACCAATGAAGGTATTATCCTGTAGAACAGTGGTTCTCAACTTTTCTAATGCCGTGACCCCGGAATACAGTTCCTCATGTTGCGGTGACCCTCAAACCAAAAAATAAGTACAGTCCTCCATACAATATTATGGGCACCACATAGTCCTCCATGCAGTATTATGGGCCAAATAATGCTCCATAAAGAAATTGGACCCCAAATAATGCTCCATACAGGATACTAGTCCCCATATAATGCTCCATACAAAATATGGAGCTCTCCTCTGCACTGTACTGCGTTCTGCACTGTTACGGCTCAGGAAAGGGCACTGTGGAAAGACTCCCATTATCATCATCGCCTCCCCATCATCATTGTCTCCCATCATCATCATTGGCTCCCCATCATCATAATTGCCTGCCCATCATCATTGGCTCCCCATCATCATCGCCTACCCCATCATCATTGCCTGCCCATCATCATTGGCTCCCCATCATCGTCATCATTGGCTCCCCATCATTATCATTGCCTGCCCATCATCATTGGCTCCCCATCAACATCATTGCCTCCCCATCATCATCATCTTTGCCTGCCCATCATCATTGGCTCCCCATCATCATCGTTGCCTCCTCACCACCATCACTGCCTCCCCCCATCACACATACAGCACCACACACAGCACTGCAGCACACACACGCAGGCTTACACACAACACTGATACAGACACATACAGCTCACCTGTCCGGCGCCCGCGCTTACTCTCTGCCACAGCCGGCGGTTGAATGATGACGTCATCCAGCGGTGCTGCTGTGACAGGAAGCGCGGGCGCCCTGCTGGAGCCCGGAGCTGCAGCAGCGGAGGCACGGGGAGATTTAAGTATTGCGCCGCCTGCTCAGGCCGGGTCCCCCCTCTCCCCGCACAGTGGACTCACCGACCTGCCACTCAACTCCGGAGGGTCCCGGGCTGCTGCACTGTGCCTCCGTGGGAGGAGGAATTGCTGCTGCTGCCACGCCGCCCCCACACACACGTGCTGCCTGGGGCGGCCCGCCCACGCTACGCCGCCCACACTACGCCACTGGGCTAAAGCCATCGGAAATATGTATTTTCTGATGGCTTTAAGCGACCCCTGTGTTTTGGTCGTCCGACCCCCGCCGGCGTCGCGACCCACAGGTTGAGCACCGCTGCTGTAGAAGATGTGTGAAAGGAGCAGAGGTACATGACAAAAGTTTTATACAGAAATCTTTGGGAATTAAATCAAATCTTGTATATTCTCCATTCTACTCTTCACTGCCATGTATTTGACTGTAAGGCTGGCGTCACACTAAGGCTGGGGTCACACACAACGTCTAAAAAATCTGACCGTTTTAGTCTGTCGATTATCGCAGCAAAATGTCATGAACATTGATGCGTCTTGCATGCGATTTTCGGGAAGGATGCGATTTTGTCGCATGTGAGCGTACGTTTCACATCCGATTGACATCCGACTTGCAAGATTTTGTCAGTGGCTAGCAAAACCAACATGTAATGGATCCAAATGAATAGTTTTTAAATCACAAAAGAAAGAATAGATATATACACAGAATACATATATATATATATGTCATTGAGACATATATTTATTGTTCATGCACTTCTACATAGTGTAATAGCTGCTAATTCAATTGCCGGCTTTTGTGAAATTACAGACCCGACATGAAATGACACATGGTTTACATACAGTTAACCATGTCATTTCATGTAGTTTGATATATGGTTTTCACTAACAATTACATGAGTGCATGTGTGCAAAATTTCACACATGTAGGGGTTAATTAAAGGTGTAAATTCTTTGAAAAAAAATGCGTGGGCTCCCGCGCTATTTTCTCAACCAGACAGACAAAGCCAGCGAGTGGGGGCAGATAATATTAGCCTAGGGAGGGTGCATTTATTTTGTGCCCCCCCCTGGCTACTAACATCTGCCCCAGCCACCCCAGAAAAGGCAAATCTATAATTAGATTCGCCCTTTCTGGCACTTTGCCCATCTATTCCCATTGCCCTGTAGTGGTGGATAATGGGTTAAAGCCACCTTGCTATTGGAAGGTGACTTTAAGCCAGGTTAATAATTGAGAGTTGTCAATTAGACAACTCTAAATTATTAATCCTATTGAAGGAAATAAAAAAAACAATAATAAATAATTTTAATGAAATAAACACACATTTTTGGACCATCTTTTATTTAAATGGTAATCCTTGCAAAGCCCTTGCTCTTCTGTAATAAAGAAAAAATAATAAAACAACATTATTCTTACCTATCCGCTGGTCTGTCAGGTCCCACGCTGTAATCCTTCACAAAGGGTTAACAGGATTACAGCCAAGCAGTACAGCTAATGCTGGCTGCTAAACTAATCCCCCGAATGAATGAGCTTATCTCCGGCCCGACAGGAGAGGAAGTGATTACTGTGATTGCTTCCCACAGTAATCAGTTCACTTCAGGTCAGCCGGGGACACCGCACAGCATCAGTGACGTCAGAGGGAGTCCCGGCTTACCTGAAGTGAACTGATTACTGTGGGAAGCAATCAATTAAGCTTCACACAGTAATGACTTCCTCTCCTGTCGGCCCGGAGATAAGCTAATTCATTCGGGGGTTTACTGCTAAGGCTGGCAGCCTTAGCTGCGGTCTCTGCAGTAAACGTTAACCCTTTCAGAAGGATTACATCGTGGGACCTGACAGAGCGCCGGATAGGTAAGAATAATGTTGCTTTTTTATTTTATTTTTATTACAGGAGATCAAGGGAATCGAGGATTACCAGTAAAATAAAATATGGTCTAAAGCTGTGTCTTTATTTCATTAAAATGATTTTTCATTAATGTGTGTGTGTATTTTTTAACCATTTCATATAATAGGATTATTAATTGAGAGTTGTCTAATTGACAACTCAATTATTAACCTGGCTTAAAGTCACCTTCCAATAGCAAGGTGGCTTTAACCCATTATTAACCCATTCACCACCGCTACAGGGCTATGGGAATAGATGGGCAAAGTGCCATAAAGGGCAAATCTAATTATAGATTTGCCTTTTCTGGGGTGCTGGGGGCAGATGTTAGTAGCAAGGGGGGCACAAAATAAATGCACCCTCCCTAGGCTATTATTATCTGGCCCCACTTGTTGGCTGTGTCTGTCTGGTAGAGAAAATAGCGCGGGAGCCCACGCATTTTTTTTCAACGAATTTACACCTTTAATTAACCCTACATGTGTGAAATGTAATTGTTAGTGAAAACCATATATCAAACTACATGAAATGACATGGTTAACTGTATGTAAACCATGTGTCATTTCATGTCGGGTTCTGTAATTTCACAAAAGCCGGCAATTGAATTAGCGGCTATTACACTATGTAGAAGTGCATGAACTATACATATATATATGTCACAATGACATGTATGTGTATATATATATATATATTTCTATGTGTGTATATGTATTCTGTGCATTCTTTATTAAAGCTGTCAGTGTGCTTTTACAGTATAGCCGGGGATGAATTGCCGGCTTTTCTAAAGGACACAGGTGCGATTTAATCGCAAGTCACACGTGAGGTCCGTTTGTAATCCGAGTTTTCATCGCACCCATAGACTTGCATTGGCTATTGTTGATCCACAATCGGTGACAATCGCAACATGCTGCGATTTCACTCGCACGTATAAAACGGACCACAAAAAATCTGATACTGGGAGCTGCTCCATAGATTAACATTGGTCCAACTGCAATGCGATATTTCATCGCTTTGCAGTCGTCCGATTTTGTTGCCAGTGTGACCCCGGCCTAAAGAGGAATACGACGAGTGAGAAGCGTGAAATTCACGCATTACACTCGGACCAATATTTCTCTATGGGGCAGCTCAGATCATGCGTATATTTCTCAGGCAGCATGCTGCGATTGTCATCATATTACACCCATTGTACGCCAATGAAAGTCTATGGGTGCGAGAAAAATACGGATTAAACACGGACCACACTTGTGACTTGCGAGAAATACGCACCGGTGTCCTTTAGAAAAGCCGGCAATTCATCCCGGCTATACAGGAAAATCACACTGACAGGTTTAATGAAGAATAGAAGGAATAGATATACAGTTGTAACATTTCCAGGGGATATAGCTCTAGGATCGCTGTCTGGGTAGACAGAATGGCACGAAAACAGTTCATTCAGACAGCAGTTCTGGTGTAAAACTAGTGGTGGAGAAAGGTCATTACACCATCCATTCAAGTACACGTTTGCAGCTCAAACCTGTGGCCACTCAGGTGATAATTAGGAAACCAGAAGTAGGTGTCTGGGAATACAGACAGGGAGCTAGCTTAGCCTGGACACAGGAAGGTGTCCCGGCACAAGAAGCAGTCTCCAGGAGTGTGAGCTAGTTTTAGTCTGGACACAGGAAGGTGTCCCGGCACAAGAAGCAGTCTCCAGGAGTGGGAGCACGCTCAGTCTGGACACAGGAAGGTGTCCCGGCACAAGAAGCGTCTCCAGGAGAGTTTGAGCTATCTCAGTCTGGGTGCAGGAAGTACCCCGGACACAGGAGTAGTCTCAGTGAGAGTCCGTGTGAATAGCGGCTGAATAGGAGTGGATCTCTCTCAAGTCTGGACGCTGAAGGGGCCTTCAGACACAAGGAGGAGTATCTGGGAAACTCCATACTGGTAACATATATCATATGTGTTGTTTTGGGCACAGACTGGTAGAGTCTGGACCCGGAGAGACAGGGAAATCGATCTGTGTGTAGTTAGTGGCTAGACAAGCCTAGGTTTTCTGTTTATGCTTTATTTTTATCTGTGTGCTGTGGACTTTAATAAAGCTGGTTGCGGCCAGTTTTACACCAGAACTGCTGTCTGAATAAACTGTTTTCGTGCCATTCTGTCTACCCAGACAGCGATCCTAGAGCTATATCCCCTGGAAATGTTACAATTGGCGGAGAATGCTGGGGCAGCGCAGTGGCTGATACAGTTAGTGCTGGAGTGTGCGTGCGGCACAGTGGTGAGAGACAGCAATAAAGGTGAAGTCTATTAAGCAGCAGCAGAGAAAAAAAAAAGTGTGTCAGCAAAAACGTCTGATTGGAGCAGTCTTAAAGAGACAGTAGCCCTAATAGACTTTGCAAAGAAAAAAAAAAAGTGTCTGCACAGCAAGGCTGAATTTTCTGTGGAAAAGGCTGTGGAGTGTGTATGTCTTGAGTGAAGACTGCCGTTGTTGAGACAGAGAAGTTTGACAGCATGGACGACGAGTGTGGATACAAGCATCTTGCTGTGACTCAGTGGGGTCACGAAGGCATCTTGCTGTGACTCGGTGGGGGTTACGAAGATTGTCGTCGCACTCAAATCCGGTTTTCAGCTGCAACTCGGCGGGGTTGTGAAGATGGTCGTCGCACTCAAATCCAGTTTTGCTGTGGCTCGGCGGGGCCACGAAGATTTTTTCAAGGGAAAGCGGTGAAGTTCTGGTGTGAACAGTGCTCCGCGATGGCTGTGAACGGAGCAGCGAATGGGTCTGACAAGTCGGACCGCATATTTGAGAAATGTCTACTGGACATGCAACTGGACATGGTGCGGGAGCTATGGGCACCGTATGGAGTGGCGGCAGTGGACCATTCTATGGACTCTCCGGGGGTGCCAGTGTTGTCACAGAGTGCCCGGGGAGGTGGTAAGAGATGTTGTGAACTGAGTCCTAAGACTACTGCTGATTTTTTGTGTAAAAATTACCCTGCCGGTGTGGTTGTTAAAAAGGGGGCGGAGTCTAAAAAAGGGGCGGATTTTCACAAGAGTGTAGAGTGTGGAAAAATGAAAATTGTTACTGGTGGTGGGTTGGTACCTCCTAAAAATGACAATGTGACCGTTGATAACGGGGTAGCTCCAGTAGAAGGGGGTGACGTCAAAGTGGGAGGTGACCTGTTAGTCCACAACACCATGGGGAGTGACACAGACCCCGTAGCTGACTGGGACACTATGAAAGTAAAAAGTGAGTTCAGTCAGGAGAGGCTAGACGAGGGAAGAGAGTCCTCCTCTCGACGTAGACGGCGCAAGGGCCACAAAAAGGTTGTTCCGGTAGTACTCGCTGAAAATGAAGAGAATGTAGTACTGTCTGCCTATGCTTCAAGTGTGGATTCTCCTTTAGAGGTAGAAAAGGAGGTGGCCAGTCATGGCCAAGAGCTGGAACCTATTCAGCTGCAGTATCAGAGTGACATGCTGCAATTATGTGAAAACCTGGAGGACGTGTCCTCAGACCAGCGAGTCCTAGAAGGAAGCAACGAGGAAGTTATCCTGTGGCAGAATATGTTCTTTGCCATTAAAGAGGACCGCCGCAAAATCAAGGAAGAGGTTTTGCAGTTGAAGCGTGAGAAGGAGGCGCTGCAGGATGGAGTTTCTGGAAGTGAACAAATCCTAGAACGACTGCGCGAACAGCTCAACCAGGAGCTGTGTGACTCCAAGAAGGAGTGTGGTGAACGCAGTAGGGAACTGCAACAGATGAAGAGAGATTATGTGGATCTCCTCAGGGTCAAAGAAAAACTAGAAGAGGATTAGATGGATGCAGAGCAAATGCGCCAGGTGGTTGAGACCACTCTGCAGGACACCCGTGATGAAAATGGTGATCTGCGCAGAAAGACCCTAGGTCTAGAAGCTCAGGTGAAGGAGCTACAGATGTCCTGTGATACTCTCCAGAAGGCGGAGATGTGCCTTAAGGAAAAGCTTAGCCAAATGGAAGCTGAGCGGGAAAAGATGGAGGAGTCCATCAGAGAAGCTACAGACCAGGGCCAGGAGTTGGCCACTGGAGAAGAGAGGTGTAAAGCAGATACTTCCTCGAGTGCTGTGAGTTCGGATGATTCGGTGGATGTCGGAGCCGAGATCAAGGAGCTCAAGGAGTGGTTACAAGCCCATTGGACGCAAGAGAAGCTTCAGAGACGGGCAGCTGAGAGGCGAATGGCGGAACTAGAGGAAGAAGTTCTCGGGCTTAAAAGTCGCCTGATACAGTGTCGCTCGGTGAACAAGGCCTCCTTGGAGAAAGAAAAGGGCAAACACGTTGCACTCGCTCCCTTTTGCCAGGAGAAAATAGACCTGAGGAGAGCTAAGAGGGTGGTAACGGAAGATAATTGTGAAATGGAAGTGGTCCGGACGGAAATTCACGAAATTGTAGCTGTGAGTCAGCTCAGAAGAAGTGTAAAGGGGGAAGAAGCTGAAAGTCAGTTGTCCCTGAACCCTGAGCTGATTGATCGTCTGGAAACCACTGGTGAGACCGAAACGTGTCGGTACAAGTGCCTCGTAGATGTACCCGAGGACTTGAGAGAAGAATGCACCCGTGAGTCTGTGCATGAAGCGTTTAGGAAGGCCGTGGGAGCCTGTAAGGTGTACTCGACCTCAGGAGCTAAACAGCTGGTGGTCTTGTCCACGACTGAAGTTACAGTGAAGAGGGTGGCAATCCTAAGTGACATGCACTGGCGATGTATTCGCACAAAGCGGTTTCTCCGGTTGAAGACAGAACAAACCGTTAGACAACTAAAGCTTATGAGAAAAGCTCACAGTCTACAGGAAGAGGTCATCCGGATGCCTCATGTTCTAGTGAGAAAGCTGATTGGGAGAAATGGCCGAGCCATGCAGATAATGGTGAAGAAGTCTGGTGTGGTGAAAGTAAGCAGTCCACGTGATCGTCGGGACTGGATACCAGATGAAGACGGCATGGTGTCTTCTACGCTATAGGAACGGAAGAAAGTCTTGAATATGTGCGCATGCTGGTGGCGTACAGTGTGACCTACCTGCGAGAGGTAGAACAATTGAATCTCGCTAGACAGCGAGTAGATAGACAGCATCATCTGAGCAGCAGAAGATGGCAGCCGTCTAAGAATAGTGAGACCCGACAGAGAAAGGGCCCCCTAAATAACAGAACAGCTACGGCTGAAGTTAGGGACCTTACAAGATGTCCTGAGGGTAGTGGGCGTGGGTTTAGAGGTAGTGAGACCTCCAGTAACTCAGGTTTGAGAGGCCCATACAGACGACCCGATAGAGTACAGGACAGTACGGAGTCTAACCGGACCTTAGATACCCAGGCAAGACCTGACAAGGTTACGATTGACCACTGGGAGCGAAGGGGAGACCTGACAAGGTTACGTCCCAGAAATGTGACTGGATGAAGTCTGTGACAATGACAGACGGTAGGTCCCTAAGGAATGAGCGAATGTCATTGACTAATATTCCGGGGCTGAACAGAGCAAGGGACAAGTACATGGTCTCTGTGTGAACTGTGGGTTGAGGTGATTGGATATATTATGTGTTCAACCCCACAAGCTTAAACTTATGTGATGATCATGATAATGATGATGATGATAATGATGATGATGATCATAATGATGATGATAATGATGATGATGCTAATCATAATAGTGATGATACTGATAATGGTGATGACCGTGATAAAGATGAGGTTCCCCAGGAGCCTGACTCTGAGGAGAGGTTTCCTCATGCTGCCATGAACAATAACCTATTGTATAGGGACACTGAGGTCCAGGGAGAGGTCGTGAGACAGCTCCTGGTACCTGACCTATATAGAAGTATAGTGCTGATGCAGTGTTCGGAGTTCACTGTCTCTTTTGGATTGTTGACCAGCCCTCCGGTCTGGATGACCAGCCCTCCGGTCTGGAGAAGAGGGGGGGGATATGTGAGACAGTGAGAGCGTATGTATTGAATGGGGTGTACATTTCACAGGTACTTTGCTGACTTGTATAAGGGAAATGTGTGCCTTTGTAAAACTAGTGGTGGAGAAAGGTCATTACACCATCCATTCAAGTACACGTTTGCAGCTCAAACCTGTGGCCACTCAGGTGATAATTAGGAAACCAGAAGTAGGTGTCTGGGAATACAGACAGGGAGCTAGCTTAGCCTGGACACAGGAAGGTGTCCCGGCACAAGAAGCAGTCTCCAGGAGTGTGAGCTAGTTTTAGTCTGGACACAGGAAGGTTTCACGGCACAAGAAGCAGTCTCCAGGAGTGGGAGCACGCTCAGTCTGGACACAGGAAGGTGTCCCGGCTAGGGTTGAGCATTCCGATACCGCAAGTATCGGGTATCGGCCGATATTGGCTGTATCGGAATTCCGATTCCGAGTTCCGATATTTTCGTCATATCGGATACCGGAATCGGAATGTCACTGTCACTGTCAGTGTCCGTCGGTCGGGTCTGTCAGGAGTCAGCGGCACTTACCCGGCAGAAGATCTCCGGCGGTCACATCCCGGGCTGCTTAATGGCCGCCATCCTCTTCTCCCCGGCGGTCACATGCAGTATCTCGCGATAACTGCAGTGACTGCTGGGTAATCGCGGCCGTAAAGCAGTCCGATGACGTCACCGCCGGGGAAGCTGGTAAGCAGCTGTGCTGCGCCGGGATGACAGGCTCTGCCTGTCATTCCGATGTAGCAGAGCTGGATCGTCGTGGGACAATCGTTACTATGGACTGCGTCGGACAGGTGGTATACTGTTGGTTTGTTTTTTTTATTTTTTTACAGGAGATCGATGGCGTCGCAGGAATGAGAGAGTAATAAAAAAAATGAAAACTGTGTTGTCTCTTTTATTTCATTAAAAGACTTTTTTCTTGCTGTGTCTTTTTTTTAAACATTTAAAAACTTTGGGATTAATAATGGATCGGTGTCTTATTGACACCTCTCCATTATTAACCGGGCTTATTGTCACCGTGCAATCAACGGTGACATTAACCCCTTATTACCCCGCTTGCCACCGCTACAGGGCAAGTGGGAAGAGCCGGGTAAAGTGCCACAATTGGCACATCTTTTGATGCGCCAAATGTGGGGCTGCTGTAGCCTGGTATTATCAGGCTGTTGAGGGCCAAAATCCATGGGCCTTGACAGTCTTTTAATACCAGGCCGCAGCAGTCTGCATTTTACTTGGCTGGTTAACAAAAATAGGGGGGATCCCTACGCCGTTTTTTTTTCGAGGGGATCCCCTATTTTTGTTAACCAGCCAAGCTAAGCAGACTGCTGTGGCCTGGTATTATCAGGCTTGCAAGGTCCATGGATATTGGATCCTTACCAGCCTGAAAAACCAGGCCTCAGCGGTCTGCTTCATCTGGCTGGTTAACAAAAATAGAGGGGACCCCACGCCATTTTTTTTTCGAGGGGATCCCCTATTTTGTTAATCAGCCAAGATATGCAGACTGCTGTGGCCTGGTATTATCAGGCTGGCAAGGTCCATGGATCTTGGCTCCTTAACAGCCTGAAAATCCAGGCCTCAGCGGTCTGCTTCATCTGGCTGGTTAACAAAAATAGGGGGGACCCCACGCCATTTTTTTTTTCGAGGGGATCCCCTATTTTTGTTAATCAGCCAAGATATGCAGACTGCTGTGGCCTGGTATTATCAGGCTGGCAAGGTCCATGGATCTTGGCTCCTTAACAGCCTGAAAATCCAGGCCTCAGCGGTCTGCTTCATCTGGCTGGTTAACAAAAATAGGGGGGACCCCACGCCATTTTTTTTTCGAAGGGAACCCCTATTTTTGTTAATCAGTTCCCTCTGACGTCACTGATGGTGTCCCTGGCTGACCTGAAGTGAAAGTGGAAAGCAATCAATTAAGCTTTCCACTTCCTCTCCTGTCAGCCAGGAGAGGAACTCATTCATTTGGGGGTTTACTGTGAGGCTGCAGCATTAGCTGCGGTCCCTGCAGTAAACATTAACCCTTTCTGAAGGATTACACCGTGGGACCTGACTGTGCATCGGATTAGTAAGAATAATTTTGCTTTATTATTTTATTTTTATTACAGGAAATGGTTTTAGCAGGTAAATAAAATATGGTCAAAAACTGTGTGATTATTTCATTAAACTTCTTTTTTATTAAAGTGTGTGTGTTTGATTTTTCTTTCATACAATAGGATTAATAATTGATAGTTGTCTAATTGACAGCTCTCAATTATTAACCTGGCTTAAAGTGACCTTTCAATTGCAAGGTCATTTTAACCCCTTATTAACCCATTCGCCACCGCTACAGGGCAATGGGAATAGACGGGCAAAGTGCCAGAAAGGACAAATCTAATTAGAGATTTGCCCTTTCTGTGGTGTCTGGGGGCAGATGTTAGTAGCCGGGGGGGCCAAAAATAATGGTCCCTCTCTGGGCTATTATTATCTGCCCCCACTCACTGGCTTTGTCTGTCTGGTTGCGAAAATAGGGCGGGAGCCCACGCATTTTTTTTCAGCAATTTTACACCTCATATATATATATATATACATGTCATTGAGTTTGTGACATATATATATATTATATTTATAGTTCATACACTTCTACATAGTATAATAGCCGCTAATTCAATTGCCGGCTTTTGTGAAAATGCAGAACCCGACATGAAATGACACTTGGTGTACATAGGGTTAACCATGTCTTTTCATGTCCTTTGCTATCTGATTTGCACAAACAATTAAATCAGTCTATGTGTGCAAAATTTCACACCTGTAGGGGTTAATTAAAGGTATAAATTCGTAGCAAAAAAGTCCGTTTTTTTTACAACGAATTTACACCTTTAATTAACCCCTACAGGTGTGAAATTTTGCACACATAGACTGATTTAATTGTTTGTGCAAATCAGATAGCAAAGGACATGAAAAGACATGGTTAACCCTATGTACACCAAGTGTCATTTCATGTCGGGTGCTTCTGTCTTTTCACAGAAACCGGCTTTACCCGGCAATTGAATCAGAGGATATTTTACTATGTAGAAGTGTATAAACTATACATATATGTATATATATATATGTCACAATGACATGTATATATATATATATGTATTCTATGTGTGTATATTTAGTGTTTACAAGGAAAGAATGGGGTTTTTTTAGTTACGATATTTTGTTCCCATAGACTTACATGGGACTTCCGGTATCGGTATCGGGTATCGCCGATATTTTAATGGTATCGGCGATACCATTCCATCCGATACTTTTCGATATCGGAAAGTATCGCTCAACTCTAGTCCCGGCACAAGAAGCGTCTCCAGGAGAGTTTGAGCTATCTCAGTCTGGGTGCAGGAAGTACCCCGGACACAGGAGTAGTCTCAGTGAGAGTCCGTGCGAATAGCGGCTGAATAGGAGTGGATCTCTCTCAAGTCTGGACGCTGAAGGGGCCTTCAGACACAAGGAGGAGTATCTGGGAAACTCCATACTGGTAACATATATCATATGTGTTGTTTTGGGCACAGACTGGTAGAGTCTGGACCCGGAGAGACAGGGAAATCGATCTGTGTGTAGTTAGTGGCTAGACAAGCCTAGTTTTTCTGTTTATGCTTTATTTTGCTGAATAAACTGTTTTCGTGCCATTCTGTCTTCCCAGACAGCGATCCTAGAGCTATATCCCCTGGAAATGTTACACAGTACAGACCAAAAGTTTGGACACACCTTCTCATTCAACGATTTTTCTGTATTTTCATGACTGAAAATTGTAGAATCACACTGAAGGCATCAAAACTATGAATTAACACATGTGGAATTATACATTACACTTTACAAAAAAGTGTGAAACAACTGAAAATATGTCTTATATTCTAGGTTCTTCAAAGTAGCCACCTTTTGCTTTAATTACTGCTTTGCACGCAGAAAAGGTGAACGGATGGACTCTACATGCCTAGTTTCCACCGTGAAGCATGGAGGAGGTGGTGTGATGGTGTGGGGGTGCTTTGCTGGTGACATTGTTGGGGATTTATTCAAAATTGAAGGCATACTGAACTAGTATGGCTACAACAGCATCTTGCAGCAGCATGCTATTCCATCCGGTTTGCGATTAGTTGGACCATCCTTTATTTTTCAACAGGGCAATGACCCCAAACACACCTCCAGGCTGTGTAAGGGCTATTTGACCAAGAAGGAGAGTGTTGGGGTGCTATGCCAGATGACCTGGCCTCCACAGTCACCAGACCTGAACCCAATCGAGATGGTTTAGGGTGAGCTGGACCGCTCACCGCTTCAATTTTGAATAATCCCCAACAGTGTCACCAGCAAAGCACCCCCACACCATCACACCACCTCCTCCATGCTTCACGGTGGGAACCAGGCATGTAGAGTCCATCCATTCACCTTTTCTGCGTTCAAAGCAGTAATCAAAGCAAAGGGTGGCTACTTTGAAGAACCTAGAATATAACACATTTTCAGTTGTTTCACACTTTTTTGTAAAGTGTAATGTATAATTCCACATGTGTTAATTCATAGTTTTTATGCCTTCAGTGTGATTCTACAATTTTCGTAGTCATGAAAATACAGAAGAAACTTTGAATGAGAAGGTGTGTCCAAACTTTTGGTCTGTACTGTATACACATAGAATACATATATATATATATATATATATATATATATATATATATATTTATATATTTTAGTTCATACACTTCTACATAGTAAAATAGCCGCTAATTCAATTGCCGGCTTTTGTGAAATTACAGACCCGACATGAAATGACACATGGTTTACATACAGTTAACCATGTCATTTCATGTAGTTTTATATATGGTTTTAACAATTACATGAGTGCATGAATGCAAAATTTCATACATGTAGGTGCTAATTAAATGTGTAAATTCATTGAAAAAAAATGCGTGGGCTCCCGTGGTATTTTCTCCAGACAGGGAAAGCCAATGAGTGGGGGCAGATAATAATAGCCCAAAGAGGGACCATTATTTTTGGGCCCCCATAGCTACTAACATCTGCCCCCAGCCACCCCAGAAATGGCACATCTATGATTATATGCGCCTTTTCTGGCACTTAGCCCGTCTATTCCCATTGCCCTGTAGCGGTGGCTAATGAGTTAATAATGGGTTAAGGCCACCTTGCTATTGAAAGGTGACTTTAAGCCAGGTTAATAATTGAGAGTTGTCAATTAGACAACTCTCAATTATTAATTCTATTGTATGAAATAAAAAAAAAACACTCACACATTAATTAAAAATCATTTTAATGAAATAAACACACAGTTTTTGACCATGTTTTATTTTACTGGTAATCCGTGTGAAGCCCTTGTTCTCCTGTAATAAAAATAAAATAATAAAGCAACATTATTCTTACCTATCCGGCGATCTGTCAGGTCCCCCGCTGTAATCCATCGGAAAGGGTTAACTGGTTTACAGCTAGCAGCGCAGCTAATGCTGCCAGCTCAGCTGTAAACCCCCGAAGGAATGAGCTAATCTCCCGGCTGGCAGGAGAGGAAGTGATTAGTGTGGGAAGCTTAATTGATTGCTTCCCAGTCTAATCAGTTCAGGTCAGCTGGGGACTCCCTCTGACGTCACTGATGCTGTGCGGTGTCCCCGGCTGACCTGAACTGATTAGCCTGGGAAACAATTAAGCTTCCCAGCTAATCACTTCCTCTCCTGTCGGCCTGGAGAGGAGCTCATTCATTCAGGGGCTTACAGCTGAGCTGCCAGCATTAGCTGCGCTGCTGGCTGTAAACCAGTTAACCCTTTGTGAAGGATTACAGCGTGGGACCTGACAGCGCTGGATAGGTAAGAATAATGTTGTTTTATTATTTTTATTTTATTACAGGAGAACAAGGGCTTCACACGGATTACCAGTAAAATAAAAGATGGTCAAAAACTGTGTGTTTATTTCATTAAAATGATTTTTAATTCATGTGTGCGTGTTTTTTTTTTATTTCATACAATAGGATTAATAATTGATAGTTATCTAATTGACAACTCTCCATTATTAACATGGCTTAAAGTCACCTTTTTAATAGCAAGGTGGCTTTAACCCATTATTAACCCATTAGCCACCACTACAGGGCAATGGTAATAGACGGGCTAAGTGTCAGAAAGGGCGCATCTAATTATAGATTTGCCTTTTCTGGGTGGCTGGGGGCAGATGTTAGTAGCCAGGGGGGCACAAAATAAATGCACCCTCCCTTGGCTATTATTATTGCCCCCACTCATTGGCTTTGCCTGTCTGGTTGAGAAAAAAGTGCCGGAGCCCACGCATTTTTTTTTCAAAGAATTTACACCTTTAATTAACCCCTACATGTATGAAATTTTGCACACATACACTCATGTCATTGTTAGTGAAAACCATATATCAAACTACATGAAATTACATGGTTAACTGTATGTAAACCATGTGTCATTTCATGTCGGGTCTGTAATTTCACAAAAGCCGGCAATAGAAGTAGCGGCTATTATACTATGTAGAAGTGTATGACCTATAAATATATATATATATATATATATATATGTGTCACAATGACATGTAATATATATATATATATATATATATATATATGTATTCTATGTGTATATATCTATTCTTTCTTTTCTTTATTAAACCTGTCAGTGTGATTTTACAGTATAGCCGGGGATGAATTGCCGGCTTTTCTAAAGGACACCGGTGTGATTTAATCGCAGATCACACGTGCGGTCCGTTTGGAATCCGATTTTTCATCGCACCCATAGACTTGCATTGGCGATTGTCGACCCACAATCGGTGACAATCGCAGCTTGCTGCGATTGCACTCGCACGTATAAAATCGACCACAAAAAATCTGATGCTGGGAGCTGCTCCATAGATTAACATTGGTCCGACTGCAATGCGATATTTCATCGCTTTGCAGTCGTCCGATTTTGTTGCCAGTGTGACCCCGGCCTAACAGAGATTTTACATCAGGGATCAGGAGCTTTACTTTAGGGCTTTAACACATTTTCCTAAAATTAAGAGACCACCGTAAGACCCTAAAAAGAAATATGATTTTGTCCAGATTGTCCAGGCTTTGGAAAAATGTCTGCAGACGCTTTATGTGACTGCAGACTGATGAATCGTGACAGTGTGTGGTGCACACACTGTCCTGATTCCTGGTATTCCTGGTCTGAGTGGGTTAAGAAAAGTCAGATGAGACTAGTTGGAACCTGCCGGCAATAACGCAAACCACTCAACAGGAATGTCAGGAATCATGACCGTGTGTGCACCGCGCACTGTCATAATTCAGCAGTCTGCAGTCACATAGAGTGCCTGCAGACTTTTGTCCCAAGCCTGGACAATGGCTTTAATATGTCAGCATTCCTTACTGCTGAAGAACTTGCTCTGGTGATTTGCATTTTGAAAATTTAATTATTCCTACAATTTATTTAATTCACTGCGCACTAATCTAAGGGTGTGTGCACACGACACCGGCGCACCTGACGTTGATTTCCTAGGTAAAGCCACTTCAGACAACAGTCAGCAGTCATTTTCCTGAAGAGGCTTTGCTGGTGGATTTTCCATTGTCTTTGCGTTTTTTTTTTCTATAATTTGAACCATAACTAGAGAGCAGTTTCCTAGTGGAAGCCGTCTGAAGAGTGAGCACGCTACTTCTAACCGCATCACGGTTTCCAAACTCTAAAACATTTGACAGATGTGACAGAACACTGAACATGTGCACAGCAAGTCGTTTTTACATTACTGTGCATTATGCTCATTTTTGGAATCGGTTCCGCTGTGCTTCTTCAGGAGGTTTCCAAAGGGAATGCACCTGAAAAAGACATAATGTGCACAAACCCTGATGTGAGATGAAAGCTATCTTACTACATTCATAGAAGCTCATTTTACGGATCTGGTTGTCAAAGATTTTGATGACTGTTTCCACCAGCAACTATTGATTATAATAGAAATTGTAAAGTATGATTATCAAAAGCAAGTCAACAGTAATTCTGGCAACTGTTCTGGGGGGTTCTGATTCTCACAAAGTCCTCAAAATATCAACAAAAGGCGTCCTTCACAATTTGAAAACCTTCTGTACAGTAAAACCAAGTATGTCTGAGATACTACTAGCCATATCTGCTCTTGCCAGTAGAGGGCAGCATCACACCTATGCACAGCGCAGGGATTCTGCGAATTTTCCCTAGGACAGGATGAGTCCGAGGAAGAAAAAACTGATATTTGCACGGTCCCATAGAATAACACTGGTCCGAGTGCAAATCGACGTCTTGTCAGATCTTAATATGCAAATTGCCTCTTCAAACAAAGAGGACTTGTACTCTATAGCGCCACCTATTGGAAGTAGCGATCCTACAAGTCACAATCAACCCTTTAACGAGTCTTGTAATATGACTTAGGATAAAAGCCAAATCAGAATCTCCATACTCAGACTAAAATGTTATAATTCAGGGTTTCTAGATAACTGATGAAGAGACCTAAATAATCTGGAAATCTCGCTTTATAGCGCCATTTATTTTATGTTTGTAACATCATTCTTTTTACGCTTTTTTTTTTAGGAAAAATTATGTTTCTATTGTTACTTTTATGTTTTCTCCTTATCCCTTACTTAATCTTCTTTCAGCTTGGTTGAGTCTATTTTTTTCTTTCCTTACAATGTGTGTCTGATTTTACTTATCCAGATGCTTTCTCTTAATTCATAATTTGCAACCTTTCAAAATTACACAAAATACATGTGCAGATTTACTCCCATACCCTAATATAGTAGTGTGTCATCAGTGTTTCTCAAGGATGGATAATAAAGAAATTTCACAGACCCATAGACTTGTATAGGGCCTTGTCATCTGTGCTGCAGGAAAAAACACGGACATGTGAACAGAACCCTTGATTATAATGGGTTTGTGTCCTATCCATGAAAAAAATGGATAAAACACATGCGTACGACACCTTAAAGGGAACCTGTCACCTCATTTTTTGCCATCAGGGGCTTATCTACAGCATTCTGTAATGCAGTAGATAAGCCCCCAATGTAGCCTGAAAGATAAGAAAAACAAGTTAGATCATACTCGCCCGGGGGTCTGGTCCGATGGGTGTCGCAGGTCCGGGTCCGGCGCCTCCCATCTTCATGCGATAACGTCCCCCTCCTTGGTTCTGTCGCCCTCTTGCGCAGGCGCACTGATCTGTCCTGGTGAGGGCGGAGCAGAGTACTGCAGTGCGCAGGGAAAGGTCATAGAGGTCCAGCGTCTGCGCACTGCAGTACTCTGCTCCGCCCTCACCAGGACAGATCAGTGCGCCTGCGCAAGAGGGCGACAGAACCAAGGAGGAGGACGTCATCGCATGAAGATGGGAGGTATTTGGTAATATTATTATTATTGCACCTGCTACATATTGTGATAGGATCTTGGAGATGGGAAGACCTCTTTAAGGCTAAGGTAAAATGAGCATATGAAAAATCACCCTGTATTCTTCCCATATGTAATTCAGAAGTCTATTTTGACATCTGTACTGCATCCATTATTATACATCAATAATTAAAAAATAATAGAATTTCTACGTTAATAATTGCAATGGATCTGTTAAAAATGGATGCTATATGCCATTTCTATGTAAAGGTGAGTTTGTGAATTTGGACATGTGAGTGGCCCCATACACTATCACGGGTGCGAGTGCTTTCCATGAAAAACACAAATCACACTCATACGCGAAAAACAGACATCTGAATGAGGCTTTAGGTACGTCACTCCTGAAGAAGAGGATATGAGCAACACGTCTGTTTAGCGGAAAATATCGAAGATATATTCGATTTTTGATCCAAGGGTCAGATGAAAATTGTCAATGGGTTCGTGAAAAAAATCGGACTGCACTTGGATGACATCCGAGTGTGGTCCGAGATTTTCATGGACTGTCAGAATGGGGAAGGCAGAGAAACTTGTTTTTTTTCTCTACAAGAAAAGCTGATGCCGCTTCGACCCCTCTCTGATCAAAGCCTGATCAGAATAATGGGTCATTTTTTCTCATATGTGGAAAAAGCTGACGTCTGGATGAGACCTTAGGCCCGGTGCACACGTTGCAGATTCACTTGCGGATTTTTCCGCGCAGATTTTGCTAGATCCGCAGGTAAAATGACCTGCGTTTTACCTCCGGATTTAGCGTGGATTTACTGCGTTTTTTGTGCGGATTTGCCCTGCTGTTTTACACCTATAATGGAGCAGGTGTAAAACAGATGCGGAATCCGCACAAAGAATTGACATGCTGCGGATTTAAAACCGCACCACATCTGCGCGGAAAAATACGCAGCATGTGCACAGTGTTTTTATTTTTTACCATTCATTTACATTGTACTGTACATGGTTTCCAGATCTGCTGCGGATCTGCAGCAAAATCTGCAACGTGTGCACAGGTCCTTAGGCTGTGGTTCCACGGTCGGAACCACAGCGCTTTGGACGAGCGGAAATTCCGCCGTCTAAGCCCGCCTTTATGACGCGCGATCTTTCCGGAGTGTTCAGGACACTCCGAACACCTCGGAAAGAGCGCAGGGCTACATAGCCCTGTGGTTTAATTCTGTTGCGGCGACGCACGTCGCCGCAATACGCGAGACATGCTGCGGTCTGAAAAGACGCGCCGCATGTCCGTTTACGCAGGTATGCCACCTGCTATTGTTAGCATAGTGGAGACGGGATTTACTGAAATCCCCTCCACTATGCTGTAACATCTGGAACTTGCGTGTTTGGCGCTGCGCCAGCGCACAGCGCCAAACAGCAGCTGTTTCCTGACGTGGAAATACCCTTAGGGTAAGTTCACAGTGGGCGGGATTTTTTTTGCAGCAAAACCTGCGTGCTTGACAGGAAAGAAGTTGCTGCAAAATGCAGGTTTTGCTGCGCTTTTGGTGCATTTTTTTTCCATTCAATTCAATGGGTGAAAAATGCTGAAAAAACACTGAAAGAAGCGACTGCTCTATGTCCAAAAAATGCTGCAAAGCACAAGATACTGATGACAAAAAAACAATGTGTGTGCATGAGATTTCTGAACTGTCATAGACATAGCTGGTACTGTCAAATGCAGCCTAAAATTAGCATTAAAAAAACGCATAAAAAAACACTGCAAAAAAGCCCAATGTGAACATAGCTTTATAACAGTAAATTCCAGCTGTATTTGCTATATAGGTAAAGTAGGTGAAAACAAACACAACAAAAAGTCTAAACATAAAAATATTTACAGATATAAAAAAGGCATGAAGAAGTCATGAGAATTGGAGTAAAACCTGAGCAGTGCAGAGATTAAGGGGTTAAGTCTGGAGTGAAGACAAGAAGTTAGGGAGGTCTTTCACCAGGAGTCTCAGGTTACAATAACTTCAATGGCTGCCAGCAGTGAGCCCTTTCTTGTGCTAATGGCCATGTTTCCTGTATCAGGGCTCACACTCCAGTGCTGGGAGCCCAGAGGGTAAAGCTGAGCCTGAAATTCTATTTGGAGGAAGATGATTTTTTTTTTTGCACTGAACCAACAAGGAAGTGAAGCTCTGAGGAACTTGTATCAGAAAGTTTACAGGCTGCAGGCTGAGATCCTAAAGGAAGCCTGAGCACTTCCTACATCTCTTTCCTCTGTCCTGGCATCTTCAAGCAACATCTGCTGGGAAAATAGGTAAAACCTTGCGCTGGGCGCCCACAAAGCGGCCAATATGTAACCGGTTTGATCATGGATGTTTCTGTGGAAAGTCACAATGTAAAAGGCAGGAGATAGAGGTGTCTTGTCTACTTGTGGCCCTTACAGATGGTGTGTGCACTGAGAATTATGCCTGATGTAGGTGCGTTTATTGCAGTGTTTTGCAATATTGACTACGGTAGTAGATCTGATGTAGCAGAGTGACTTTATAATTCAGCATCGGGTACGGTAGTAGATCTGATGTAGCAGAGTGACTTTATAATTCAGCATCGGGTACGGTAGTAGATCTGATGTAGCAGCGTGACTTTATAATTCAGCATCGGGTACGGTAGTAGATCTGATGTAGCAGAGTGACTTTATAATTCAGCATCGGGTACGGTAGTAGATCTGATGTAGCAGAGTGACTTTATAATTCAGCATCAGGTACGGTAGTAGAGATACTTTTTCAGATGGTATAGCGAGAGTGACTTTATAATTCAGCATCAGGTACGGTAGTAGATCTGATGTAGCAGAGTGACTTTATAATTCAGCATCGGGTACGGTAGTAGATCTGATGTAGCAGAGTGACTTTATAATTCAGCATCGGGTACGGTAGTAGATCTGATGTAGCAGAGTGACTTTATAATTCAGCATCGGGTACGGTAGTAGATCTGATGTAGCAGAGTGACTTATAATTCAGCATCGGGTACGGTAGTAGATCTGATGTAGCAGAGTGACTTTATAATTCGCATCGGTACGGTAGTAATCTGATGTAGCAGCTGATTATAATTCAGCATCGTAGTGTGTGTAGCGAGATATAATTCAGATCGGGTACGGGAGTAGATCTGATGTAGCAGCGTGACTTTATAATTCAGCATCGAGAGTACTGAGTAGAGGATATAATCAGATGATAAGATTAGCAGCGAGAGTTTATAATTCAGCAGGTACGTAGTAGCTGATGTAGAGAGTGATTTATAATTCGCATCAGGTACGGTAGTAGACTGATGTAGCAGCGCAGTTTATAATTCAGCATCGGTACGGTAGTAGAGCTGATGTAGCAGCGTGAGTTTATAATTCAGCATCGGGTACGGTAGTAGAGCTGATGTAGAGCGAGAGTTTATAATTCAGCACAGCGTACGGTAGTAGAGCTGATGTAGCAGCGTGAGTTATAATTCAGCACAGGTACGGTAGTAGAGCTGATGTAGCAGCGAGAGTTATAATTCAGCATCGGGTACGGTAGTAGAGCTGATGTAGCAGCGAAGAGTTTATAATTCAGCACCGCGTACGAGTAGTAGAGCTGATGTAGCAGCGGAGATTATAATTCAGCATCGGTACGGTAGTAGAGCTGATGTAGCAGCGAGTTATCAGCACGACGGAGTGATGTAGAATGATATATTCAGCACAGCGTACGGTAGTAGAGCTGATGTAGCAGCAAGAGATTATAATTCAGCCTAGCGTACAGTAGTAGAGCTGATGTAGCAGCGGTTAATTCAGACGTACATTAGAGGATGTAGCAGCTAGCGTATAATCACGCGTAGTTGAGCTGATGTAGCAGCGAGAGATTATAATTCAGCCTAGCGTACAGTAGTAGAGCTGATGTAGCAGCGAGAGATTATAATTCAGCCTAGCGTACAGTAGTGAGCTGATGTAGCAGCGAGAGATTATAATTCAGCCTAGCGTACAGTAGTAGAGCTGATGTAGCAGCGAGAGATTATAATTCAGCCTAGCGTACAGTAGTAGAGCTGATGTAGCAGCGAGAGATTATAATTCAGCACAGCGTACAGTAGTAGAGCTGATGTAGCAGCGAGAGATTATAATTCAGCACAGCGTATCAGTAGTAGAGCTGATGTAGCAGCGAGAGATTATAATTCAGCCTAGCGTACAGTAGTAGAGCTGATGTAGCAGCGAGAGATTATAATTCAGCCTAGCGTACAGTAGTAGAGCTGATGTAGCAGCGAGAGATTATAATTCAGCCTAGCTACAGTAGTAGAGCTGATGTAGCAGCGAGATATTAAAGATTCAGCTAGCGTACAGTAGTAGAGCTGATGTAGCAGCGAGAGATTATAATTCAGGCACAGCATACAGTAATTATGAGCTTGATGTATGCAGCAGAGATTATAATTCAGCTAGCGTAAGGTAGTGAGCTGATGTAGCAGCAAGAGATTATAATTCAGCCTAGCGTACAGTAGTAGAGCTGATGTAGCAGCGAGAGATTATAATTCAGCCTAGTTTACGGTAGTAGAGCTGATGCAGCAGCGAGAGATTATAATTCAGCACAGCGTACGGTGTGTCGTGTGCACATACCGTTAGGCCATGTTCACACTTGCATTTTGTTTTTTTCTGCAGGCAAAACCTGCTTTCTTGGCAGTAAAGAAGCTGCTTACAAAAAGCATGTTTTACAAAGTTTTTTCTGTGTTTTTTTTTTTTTTTTTTTGCCGTATTTTTGTTGTCTCTTGTGCATGTTGATAAAGTTTGGCTTAAGAAAAAACATGATGCAACTTCCTTAGATTTTTGCACAAAAAATGCAGCAAAACCTGATACCTGCATTTTCTGCTGTGTTTTTGTACTTGCTCAATACTTTCCACGAGTGAAAAAAAACATCAAAAGAAGGGACATGCTGCAGTTCACAAAAAAGCATAGGTTTTCCAAATCAGTCAGGGATAAAATAAAACAATGGAATGAGATTTCTGACATTTTTCTCATAGCCTTTGCTTGTACTTTAAAACACAGTTTAAAATTTGCAAAAAAAAAAAAAACGCAGGAAAAACGCAACGTGTGAGCATAGCCTTAGGCTGGGTTCACACTTTTTTTTTTTATGAGTATTTTAAAGCAGATCCGCCCACAAATCCTCCTCAAAAACTGCTTTAAATGCTCTTCCTATTCAATTCAATAAAAAAATTCATTTTGCTGTTCAGTGTTGTACTTTGAGCTTTTTTTAACGAGGTTTTGAAAATCACACTGTGGAAAAAAGAAAGTGACGTCATTTCTGCTCCAAGCTCAACACTGGAAAGTCAAGAGGCTGTAAAAAACTGAGGAAAAAAACAAAGAAAGGGCATTTCCCGAAGGGGATTCCTCATAAAAAAATAAATAAAGAAAAAAATTCATAGGTAAACGAGTTTGCTGCATTACGATATATTTGCATTTTTATCTTTGGCAGATGCTTTGGTTTAGTATTTTGATAGCAGGACGTGGTGATTCCAAATAGGCTTCTTTTTTTTTTTTTCCTTTTTTTTAAAGTAGAAGAGTGGTGTTTTTGTTTTAATTTTTCTTCTAGTTTTTTTACCTATATACTGTATTTTAAACCTTTTTTATTTTTAATTTTATCTTTTTGTCCCCTTTATATATAGTCAAAATGATATGGTTGAGTCTATGAAGGTCATCGACACTGTTTTTTTTCTAGGAGGCCTAAAATACAGCACGATTCACTCGCCACTTTACCAGGAAAAATTGCTGTAACCCCTAAAAGAGACGATTTACCGTTCTGAAGTTTGGACTGTACATATCTTAGTACGTGAGAAACCGATGTTTTAAAGCCGATGTTGAAAATGTCCACCGTTCGCATCCAAGCACGTCTGCGTGCGCCGTTCCAGCACGTGAGGTGCCAAGCTGGCGAGACCACTCGGTGCGAGGATGCTTCTCATCCCTGACGTTCACTGCGCAATCACTTCTCATGAACCAAAGTATGTACAGTTCAAAGTTCAGTATGGTGGACCGTCTTTTAGAATTTGTAGCAATTTTTTCCTGTAAAATAGCGAGTGAATCGCCCTGTGGGTGACCCATACACGTTAGAAAAGGTCGGCTAAACGAGCTATGTTGCTGACCACCTAATGGGTAGACTTGCTACAGGCCAAAAATTCTTAAGATTGTCCCAGGTTTTTTTTTTAATTACAGCTCTGACAAATGTAAGACTTGCCTGAGTAAAGGAGGTGAATTTTATTTAACCCCACTTATCCCTTCCCCTCCCAGGGCTAGGGTTAATAATAAAGAGAGGTCGTCCTGCCTGGATCGGGGCCCAGAATTAAGACCCAATATTGGAAGGTAAGCAGATGATGCTGAAGGAAAGAAGTATCCGCCATTTTGAACTTCAGAGTCTGATCCTTTTGTCATCAAAAAGAAGATAATCTGATGGTAGTGGCGTCTGGCAGCTTAATACTGGGTTCCTACAGGTGTACTTTCAGTCAGTGTGCTGACAGACACATGACAGACTGCACACTGACTAATGTGCCGATGCAGCCACTGAGTTTTCCCACACAAAGCTTCTTCAGGATACGCCAGTGGCCATTTCCTCAGGCGGCTTTGCCCTTGTTCTTGCGGCACCTCCAAGCCCTGAAGTGGATAGAATAAGTAACATAAGATGGACCATGCGCACAGCAATGTTCTGACATTTGGGAAGTTCATTCTATGGGAGGATTTTGTGGTGTTTTTTCATGCAACTTCTATGAAGGAAAATTCGTAGTCTGACGCAAAATGGCCGTCGTCCACCATGCTGCCCATGTCTTCCTGCATCCATATTTTTATTGAATTTTGAGTAAGAGTTTTTATGGGATTGTGAGCGCCACTTTTAACTCTCCTGATTCTGTATTGCCATTACTTATCTAGTTGAGCACCATGATATCCCTGCGGTTAGATGGTGATGATAAATGGTCCCTTGTTGATTTTTGTGTATCCATTTACTCATAAGTGACGAGTCTGATCTGAAATACAGATGAAAGTAGTGCTAGTGTGATGTGTGAGGGTTTGTTTCCAGGACGTCCCTCCTGACAGCACCATGGGACGTCCTCCTCTTTGCTGGGACAGGAAACACACAAGAGATTAAAAGTCCCCTCCCCGCCCCCTTTCCCTCAGTGTGTTTCCTGTCCCTGCATGGAGGGACACACAGGAGAACTTACCGGGCTCAGGGGGATCGTGAGGCCACGCCAGATCCTTTCCCCTGTCAAGCGGCCCAGGGCTGAAACTCTCCAGTGGGGAGTCCCTCAGCTCCAAAGTCCAGGGCAGGCCCTGGATAGCGGACGTTCCTCCAGGTGGGAGGCTCTCGTCCCGGACCTCAGGCAGGGGGTCCAAGGCGATTCCTGGTAAGGCAGCATCCCGCAGCCAGTCTGGCGCTTTGCGGTGGAATCTGTCCGTGCCTCGGCTGTGACCAGCGTCTGGGGGAGCGGTTCACTTCCGGTTCGGCGGTTGGACTTCCGGTGACGTCATATCCGGGAGACGCTCATCATGCTGTGAGCAGACGCTTCCTGGAACGCTGAACGCTGGGAAAGACCGTTGCATCACCTAAATCGTGAGTATGTGTGCGTGCTCTAGAAGAGGCGCCATACAGGTGACATATCGCCGCTTCCCCTATCGGCAGGACGCAGTAATCTGGTTAAGCAGCCTACCTTGTTCCTCATGGATACAGATGCGGCAGATGGCGGTGGGGTAAGTGCGCCTGGCGCAAAAGATCCCAGCCATGACCTGACAGCCACCCAGGAATCTGACCTGATTAGTTCCTGTCTCTTACCATAGGACAAAGGAACTTCGACCGCTCCCATGACTACAAAAAAGACCGGCAAAGCCTCAGTAAAATCAGCCAGGTGTCCGGTGTGTCACAGCAAACTGCCAGATGGCTATGACAGAACCCTCTGTTCTTCTTGTACCTCTAAGGTCATGAGAGATGAACAGCCTTCATTGCTTTCTGAGATGAGGCGCATGATTTCTGATGAAGTTCAGGCCTCTATATCCACTCTTACTCAGCAGTGGCCATGTAGTCCCAGCTCTAGTCGCAAACGGCCCAGGTGGGAGACGGATTCAAGGGAACAAGATTTAAGCTCCGAAAATAAGTCAGATTTAGAAGACGCTATTTTGGAGGAAGAAGGGGAACTTCCCCCTGACACTCAGGAAAGAAAAAGGAAATTCCTATTTCAACCTGAGGATACTAAGAATCTGATCAGGTCGGTACGGAGTACTATGGAGGTCGAGGAGACTCCCAGAACACAATCCAGACAGGACTTGATGTTCGGGGGACTTACTTCTCAGAAGGAGACTGTTTTTCCTGTTAGCAACCACATTAAAACGATGATCCTGGAGGAATGGAAGAGTGCAGAACGTCGTCTAGTTTTGTCACGTGACTTCAGGGGAAGACTACCGTTCGAACCTGAAGATGTTAAATTATGGGAAGAGGTTCCGAAAATTGATACCCCAATAGCTAGAGTCACAAAAAAGACTGCCATCCCATTTGAGGACTCGTCTAGCCTACGTGACCCAATGGACAGAAAGGCTGATATTCTCCTGAAAAGAGCCTGGGAAACCTCAGCGGCTCTTATCAGGACCAATATAGCTGCCACCTCAGTGGCGAGATCCATGGTTTATTGGATGAGTCAATTGGAGGATCAGTTATCCAATAAGACTCCTAGAGCTGAAATTTTAGCCTCTCTTCCTGTTATGAATTCAGCCACGGCTTTCCTGGCCGATATGTCTGCAGAATCGGTCAGATTTTCCGCCAGAAACAGCTCCTTATCTAATGCTGCTAGGAGAGCTGTCTGGCTAAAATCTTGGTCCGGAGATAACGCCTCTAAGATGAAATTATGTTCCATTCCATTTTCAGGGCTTAGGGTCTTTGGACCTGCCCTGGATACTATCTTAGAATCAGCATCAGATGAAAAGAAGGGATTCCCAGAGGATAAACCTCGCCGGGCTCAACCCTTTCGGCGGGGTTCCCTGTCTAGGAGACAGTTTGATTCTAGAGCTCAGGGAAGACCAAACAGAGGATCGTATAGAAGCTCCCACTCCCAGGGAGCAAAGAACAGGAATACGTTCTTTGGCTCCTCACATAGAACAAGGAGACAATGACGCCAACTTTATCGGCGGACGACTCCGTTGTTTTGCAACAAACTGGGAGCTGGTTACTCAGAACCAGTGGGTTCGCAGAACTATAGCAGAAGGTTATCGGATAGAGTGTTACGCTCCGCCACCCGAAAGATATGTTCCCCCTACGGTGGTCTCCATGGACTCGGTCATGTGGACAGAGCTCCAGGACCTACTAAGACTTTCAGTCATAATTCCTGTTCCCCGGGCAGAGTTAGGCAGAGGTCACTATTCTTCCCTCTTCACTATCTTAAAGCCGTCAGGAGAATCTCGTACTATAATAAATCTGAAACCTCTAAACTACTGGGTCACATACAAAAGGTTCCGGATGGAATCAATCAGGTCCGCAACCCACCTTATAGACAGGGGCGCGTTCATGTGCACTCTCGATCTGAAGAGTGCATACTACCAGGTCCCAGTTCATCCTTCATCACAAAGTCTTCTCAGGTTTGCAGTGCGGCTACCGACCCGGACCTGCCACTTTCAGTTTCAATGCCTACCTTTCGGGCTGGCCTCGGCTCCCCGAATATTCTCAAAACTGGTCTCGGAGGTGGTGGCCTTCCTAAGAAACAGAGGCACCATTATCGTTCCATACTTGGACGATTTTCTTATAGTGGCACGGTCAGAAGAGGCGCTGGTCGAACACAGAGATCGCTGCATTTCCACACTCAAATATCTGGGTTGGATAATAAACTGGGAAAAGTCAGATCTAGTTCCCGAACAACGGAAAGTCTTCCTGGGTGTTCTACTGGATTCAAGACGAAGAATCTCTTTCTTACCTCGAAAGAAGCAAGAGACCATACAGGATGGAATGAAAGTTCTAATGAAGCACCAGCCCTCTTTAAGATAGTCAGATGGGCACAAATTCCACTCAAGACCCCTTCAGAAAGAGATCCTCTCGTCATGGAATCGGAATTACAGCTCGTTGGACAAAACATTACGTCTATCAAAGGTAGTGAAAAGATCTCTTCTTTGGTGGATGCAGCCAGGCAATCTAATTAGGAGTGCGGTGGTCGACTTCCCCTTATGTAACAATTACCATGGACGCCAGTTCGTGGGGTTGGGGAGCTCATCTAAAGGGCAGAATTCTACAGGGCAGATGGCCAGAAGAAATCCAGAACCGATCCTCAAATTTCAGGGAACTCTACGCAGTATGGGAGGCCCTGAGAAGGAACCAATCCGGGCTCAAAGATCAGCATGTCAGGATTTACTCGGACAACATCACAACAGTCTCTTTTTTGAATCACCAGGGAGGTCCCAGGCATCGACCCCTCCAGGAGCTGGCCGAGATGATATTCACCTGGGCAGAGCAGGTCGTGCTTTCCTTAACGGCAATCCACCGGGAAGGTTCCCAGAACGTAATAGCAGACTACCTGAGCAGAAAGAGAGTGAGTCCTACGGAGTGGGAACTAAACCAGGATATCTTCAGAGATCTATGTCGGAGGTGGGGAACCCCCCAAATAGACCTATTTGCAAACAGAAGAAATGCGAAGATTCCCAGGTTCTTCTCCCTGAACCCCTTGGACGATCCGGAGGCACTGGATGCCTTAAGCCAGAAATGGGAAGAACATCTGTTATATGCATTCCCACCTCTAGCACTTATCCCAGCCGTATTACGGAAGATCAAGGAGGATCGGGCTACAGTAATAATGATCGCCCCATACTGGCCAAAGAGGAGCTGGTTTTCTCTGCTAACAGACATGTCAATCGAGAACCCCTTAGAGCTGCCTCTGATTCCGGACTTAATCCATCAAGGTCCAATCCACCATCTGGACCCGAAGAGATTACATCTCTCAGCCTGGATCCTGAGAGGGTGACCCTGAAAGCCAAAGGCTTATCTGACCAGGTCATAACCACCATCCAGGCCAGTAGAAAGCCAGTCACATCGGCTATCTATCTCAAAATCTGGAAACGCTTCTGCATAGTGAGTGGCGGGTCCGACTTGGTGGCAGGTACTCCTGACATTCCTAAGATTTTAGATTTCCTCCAGTCAGGCTTCAACATGGGACTCAGACCCAGCACCCTAAAAGTGCAGATAGCAGCACTAAGCTCCTTCTTAGACTACTCACTAGCTTCCCACCCATGGGTCATAAGATTTGTTAAAGCTATTCAGAGACTACGTCCCACGATTCGACGGTGTCTCCCAGAATGGGACCTTACTCTTGTGCTCAGGGCTTTATGTAATGATCCATTCAATAACAACAACACCATGCCTATTTCCTTGCTTACCAGGAAAGCAGCTTTCCTGGTAGCAATTACCACGGCTAAAAGAATAGGTGAAATTCAGGCTCTATCCACCAGGGATCCATATTTCCAGGTTAGGGACGACAGCATTCTGTTAAGGTTGGATCCTGCTTTCTTACCCAAGGTTGCTTCAAATAGTAACCGCAATCAGGAGATTATTTTACCTTCCTTCTGTGATAACCCTTCCAACGCAAAGGAACTGAAGTTCCATTCGTTGGATGTCAGAAAGGTGGTCTTAGACTATATAGATGCCACTAAAGACTGGCGTATAGATTCGAGCCTATTCATCCTCTATGGAGGAATCAGTAAAGGTAAAAAGGCGTCTAAGGCTTCTATCGCTAGATGGATTACGTCTTTAATTTCAGACGCTTATTTAGCTGAAGGGTCAAGGCCTCCGGCGGGCCTAAAGGCTCACTCAACCAGGGGGTTGGCTGCCTCCTGGGCAGAGAGGGCAGGCGTCTCTCGGAACAAATTTGTAAGGCGGCAACATGGGCTAGAATTGATACATTCTGCAAACATTATAAAATAGATGTACTTTCTAACCAGCAGACGGCCTTTGGTAGGAAAGTTCTGCAGGCTGTAATCCCACCCTAAGGAGCTTTCTTTGGTACTCCCCATGGTGCTGTCAGGAGGGACGTCCTGGAAAAGGGTCATTAGACCTACCGCTAATTAGGTTTCCAGGAGTCCATCCTGACAGCACTGGTAGCTCCCTCCCTCTTCAATATGTCATATGCTGTAATATGATTTTCAATAATTAAAGTGTTATGTGCATTATACATGTCATGGTTCTTGAGACAACACTGAGGGAAAGGGGGCGGGGAGGGGACTTTTAATCTCTTGTGTGTTTCCTGTCCCAGCAAAGAGGAGGACGTCCCATGGTGCTGTCAGGATGGACTCCTGGAAACCTAATTAGCGGTAGGTCTAATGACCCTTTTTTATAGCACAGGCTATCAATCATTGTGTAAAATCGTTCATGTGAACTAAGGCCTCTTTCACACTTCAGTCGCTTGATGTCAGTTAAAATCCGCCAAAGTGTGAAAATGGCGGATCCGTCAGAAAAGGTGAAAAACTGATGCAAACGGATCCGTTTTTTGACGGATTCGCCATGAACTTTTCAACCCGGAATATAATCCTGAAAAATGCTGGTACGCATGTCCGGACCGAGGAGAGAGAGAGAGACCCCAGACAGTGTTCTGGGTATTTTGAATGGATTTTCAATGGGAGGAACGGATCCGCTGGCAAATGGTCGTCCGTTACATCCGTTTTTTGACGGATCTGCCATTTGGCTGACAGAAAAAACGTTGCATTGGACGTTTTTCAAAAACGGTGGACGCCAAAATTTGGCGGATCCGTCAAAAAACTGACCTAACGGACGACCATCCGTAAAATCCGCCATTAATGCAAGTCAATGGGAAAAAAGCGGATCCGCCCAAAAAAATGGCGGATCCGTTTTTTTCACACTTTGGCGGATTTTGACTGACGTCGCACGACTGAAGTGTGAAAGAGGCCTAACCTCTTGATTTGCATTGATCCTTGTGCTGTCAGTATACCCTCCACCTTGCATACAGAAAGCACGCGACCATTTAATATTCTCATCAGAATGACCCTTTACCCCCTTTTGCCTATTGAGAACACATGCACGTTTGGCAGAACCGAGCGTGCGTGTGTACTAGGGAGCTGGAGGAGATGGCTGTCAGCCATACACGCACTCATCCAAAAAACGGTCTAAGCTGTAAGGGCGCCTGTATATTTGTGGTAATGCAGGATAATTCCTTCTTCTCACCTCTGGTGTACGGTGACGCAGTGAGCAGCCTTCCCAATAATACATGTCTGTACTTGTGGACGTTCTTCCATTACGTGGCGGCTGCATTCATGTGGATTTTTTGTCTTTTCTTCTCAGCCTCAAAGTAAATAGGAAAAGCTAGCTGGCGTCAGCGAGTGCAGACAGTGTGTGCACAGGGGCCCTGTGGCATCACTATAAAGTGACAGTCATGTGGCAAATATATTGATGGGTAATCCGGGTGCTGAGGTCAGACCTTGTTGGTGCAGGAGAGGATTATTCTTCTGTTAGTCTGTCTTTCTTCAGTTTACACTCGGGTTATTGAAAAGCTTCATCTATATCAGGGGTGGGGAACCTCAGGCCCCTGGGCCATTTACGGCCCTCGATGACCTTTCATCCGGCCCCCGGGCAGATTCTCAGGGACCGCAGTACTTTGGCAGGGAGCTATATTTTGATTGCCACAGCTCATTAATTTCTTCTTGCTCTGTGAACACACACACACACACACACACACACACACACACACACACACACACACACACACACACACACACACACTGTTCACTTCTGAACACTGAAGGTCATGCAATGAAAGATTAAGTCCTGACACCAGTGCCAGAGTCAGGATGTACTTTGTGGGCGGAGTTTGTACGGCCCCTGTAGGATGGTATAAATATCCAAATGGCCAATGGCAGAAAAAAGATTCCCCACCCCTGATGTATATAGACAGCGCCATATTGGTATGTAGTGAATGAGAAACCCCATGGGGATTTTGGCCTTGGCCCCGAGGTCTGCAGATTCTTCTACATGAAGGCTTTCTGGTTTGGTTTAGCACCCATGATTCATATATAATATTGAGGGGGGTTGGCCTCTGTTTAATCGATATCCGATGCCTAACCTGCTAGATACCAGTGGAATCCATGGAGCTTCCATTATGGCGGCTGGCGTTTTACCACACAAAATAAGTCAGCATGTGGTTCTACTGTTCGATGTGTACACAGCCTTAGTAGACAATCATATTTGTGAACCAAAGTGGACAGTAATTACAAAAGGCACCATAACCTCTGGTGGACCGGCCCTGCACTACAGAGTCAGCCCAGTAATGGCAGATATCAGAGCACACATGGTTTGGGCAGTTCGGTTTCTGCTGTCTGGTCCTTTTTATTCTGAGGAAGAGTTTTCTCTGAGTATGCCCTGTGTATGGGGGGCTCTTGACCCCCTGTGTAAAGCCCAGCAACTCCAGATGATGTGATCGTGAAGTGCTGATGGGTTGCTGTGAGTACAAGAACCTATTAACCATGGTCGTGAAGGGCCGAGTGCACTGCATGGCAGTTAAATGCTGATATATAATCTCATCATTGGAGTATTTAAAGGGGTGTTCCCATCTCCAAGATCCTATCCCAATATGTAGTAGGTGTAATAATATTAGCAAATTCCTCCAATTAGAAATGTGGTATAGTTTTTCTGTTTCAATATGTCTCTTTCCTCATGTGCAGGACCTTGGGTATCCATGGTTATGACCACTATCAACACGCTTACTGCCACAATATCAGTGATGGTACCTAAGGTCCTTCAATGTCTGCACATGAGGAAAGAGACATAGAAATGTATAGTTCATCTGATTCACTAATTGTAGGTATTCTCTAATATTGTTGTTGTTGTTATTATTATTATATTATTATTATTATACCTACTGCATATTGGGATAGGACCTTGAATATGGGAATACCCCCTTTTTAAGTGTTTTTTTTTTTTTTAAATTTTTTTGGAATTGCTCACTTAGATAAAACAACAAAGGCTGACGGCTATTAAACAACTGCCGATTGAATAAATGCAAACTGATCAGTGGTCTTTTAACCCCTTTCCGACATCAGGCGTAATAATACGCCAATGTCGAACACCCTCTCTTTGATGTGGGTTCCGGTGGTGAGCCCACATCTTTTCCCGCACATGTCAGCTGTTTTGAACAGCTGACATGTGCCGCTAACAGCGGCAGCAGGAATCGCAATCCACCAGTGGCTGTTAACCCATTAAATACCGCTGTCAAACTCACAGCGGCATTTAACATGCACTTCCGGCAAGCGTGCCTGAAATCCCGCCCATCGGTGACCCCGTCACGTGATCCCGGGTCATCGATGGGTTGGCATGACAACCAGAGGTCTCCAGCAGACCTCTATGATTGTCACTGCCGGATTGCTATGAGCGCCACCCGGTGGTCAGAGCTCATAGCAAGTGAGTAATTCTGCTATATAGAGGCGATCTGATCATCGGCTGTTTGTAGCACAGCCGATCGGGTTGTCAGTTTTTTGTCTCCCATGTAGACTATTGAAGGATGCCAAAAGTAGAAAAAAAAATGTTTTTAAAAAAAATAGAAATAAATAAAAGTTCAAATCTTCTCCCTTTCGCCCCATTCAAAACAATAAAAAATAAACAAACATACACATATTTGATATCGCCGCATTCAGAATCACCCAATCTATCAATATAAAAGAAAGATTAACCCGATCGCTAAACAGCGTAACGAGAAAAAAAGTCAAAACGCCAGAATTATGTTTATTTGGTCGCTGCAACATTGCATTAAAATGCAATAACAGGCGATTAAAAGATCGTATCTGCACCAAAACGTCAGCTCGGCACGCAGAAAATAAGCCCTCACCCAACCCGAGATCACGAAAAATGGCGACGCTACGGGTATCAGAAAATGGTGATTTTTTTTTTTTTTTTTTTAATTCAAACTTTGAAATTTTTTTCACCACTTATATAATAAAGAACCTAGACATGTTTGATGTCTATGAACTCGTAATGACCTGGAGAATCATAATGGCAGGTCAGTTTTAGCATTTAGGGAACATGGTAAAAAAGCAAAACAAAACACAATTGTGGAATTGCACTTTTTTTTGCAATTTAACCGCACTTGGACTTTTTTTTCCGTTTTCTAATACACGATATGTTAAAACCAATGGTGTCATTCAAAACTACAACTCCTCCCGCAACAAGCAAGCCCTCACATGGCCATATTGACCGAAAAATAAAAAAGTTATGACCCTGGGAAAAAGGGGAGCAAAAAGCGAAAACGCAAAAACGAAAATGCCCCCGGTCATGAAGGGGTTAATGGCCTGAATAGACAAATCAACCACACATCCAAACAGAGAACGATTGTTAACACGAATGTTCTGTGCTCATTAAACCTCGTGTTATCAGCAGCACATGTCCACATGCTGCCGAGAAGGATGATTTTTAAACTCGATCTCTCAGAAGCCTGTCGGTCAGCACAAAGTGCGATGTGTGAAAGCGCTCCACTCTTGAGTATTCCAGATTCCTAACTAGGGGTCTCTTATTTTTTTACTGCTCCTATTGGCAAAATGACACAAAATCATCTCCCTCTACGAACCGCCTTTTTGCTCATATTTCGGGTTATTGCCGGCGTGTTTATGGGCACCCCGATAATCATGAAAGGAGCGTTTCTCTCTGCCAATTATGTGATGGCTGACAGACTGATGAGTGTACATAATAAGACACTGTGCGGGCCCATTTCTTCGGAATATGCTAGTGAATGGCGTTTAATCACCATCTGCAAGGTACTGATATTGTGACAGGCAAGTCACAGAAAGTCACAACCAGTTGGATCTTTTGTGACTTGCTTGTCGAAATCATCATCCATTGTAGCTCACATTCCCATTCACTTGCATTACACTGCGTTGTAGCAGTGGCATTCAGCAGTGTTGGCCCACGTGGCCTGCGTCGTGGCCTAGGTTGGTAACTGGGTGTTCCCAGGTGGGGTTGTGGCACTACACATTCCAACCTTTCTTTAACCAAAAAGGATGATAATTCTAAGGCCGGATTCACATATCTGTGTTCTGTGGTCTAAGTATGGGATGCACGGACCAGCCATGAGTCTCCACACCGGAGGTTGACATCATCATAGGCATATCGTCAATGAATACATTGACCACTTAGTCTGGATTCACACATCTGTGTTCTAAGGTCTAAGTATGGGATGCACAGACCAGCCATGAGTCTCCACACCGGAGGTTGACAGCATCATAGGCATATCGTCAATGAATACATTGACCACTTAGTCTGAATTCACACATCTGGGTTTTACGGTCGGAGTACAGACTGCTATGCATGGATCGGCTGTGGGTCTCCTAACCTAAACTCGACAGCCTCATAGCCCAATACAAGGTGGTCGAGTTCAGGTCGGGAGACCCCTGACCGCTTTGTGCATCATGGTACTTATCAATGCCGCAAAATCAAAGTGTGTGATTCTGGCCTAAGTGGTCTTCCTTCATGTAGTCCTATCAGTTTTCAGGAGAAATGATAGTGGAACATCACAGCGCATATACAGTGGGGATTGGGGAAATAAGTATTTGATACACTGCCGATTTTGCAAGTTTTCCCACCTACAAAGAATGGAGAGGTCTGTAATTTTTATCATAGGTACATTTCAACTGTGAGAGACAGAATCTAGAAAAAAAAAGACAGAAAATCATTGTATGATTTTTACATAATTAATTTTCATTTTATTGAATGAAACAAGTATTTGATACAATAGAAGAACAGAACTTAATATTTGGTACAGAAACCTTTGTTTGCAATTACAGAGGTCAGACGTTTCCTGTAGTTCTTGACCAACACACTGCAGCAGGGATTTTGGCCCACTCCTCCATACAGATCTTCTCCAGATCTTTCAGGTTTTGGGGCTGTCGCTGGGCAACATTGAGTTTCAGCTGCTCCAAAGATTTTCTATTAGGCTCAGGTCTGGAGACTGACTAGTCCAATCTAGGACATTGAAATTTTCCCTGTAGTGCTACTAAGTTTCCCTGGCTGTGTGTTTCAGGTCATTGTCATGCTGGAAGACCCAGCCACGACCCATCTTCAATGCTCTTACTGAAGGAAGGAGGTTGTTGGCCAAAATCTCACAATACATGACCCGATCGATCCTCCCTTCATGACAGTGCAGTTGCCTGTCCCCTTTCCAGAAAAGCACGCACAAATTGTGATTCCTCCACCATGCTTCACAGTTGGGATGATGTTCTTGGGATTGTGCTCCTTGTTCTTACGGCGAGTGGAGTTGATACCAAAAAGTTCTTATTTGGTCTCATCTGACCACCTGACCTTCCTCTCCCATGCCTCTTCTAGATCATCCAGACGGTCATTGGCGAACTTCAGACGGGCCTGGATATGTGCTGGTGTGAGCAGGGGGACTTTGCGTGTCCTGCAGGACTTTAATCCATGACGGCATAGTGTGTTACTATGAGTAATGTTTGAGACTGTGGTTCCAGCTCTTTTCAAGTCATTGATCAGGTCCTCCTGTGTAGTTCTAGGCTGATTCCTGACCTTTCTCAGAATCCTCCTTACCCCACGAGGCGAGATCTTGCATGGAGCCTCAGACCTTAGAAGATTGACAGTCATCTTGTGTTTCTTCCATTTTCTAATAATTTTGCCTACAGTTGTTGCCGTCTCACCAAACTGCTTGCTTATTGTCCTGTAACCCATCCTAGCCTTGGCAGGTCTACAATTTTTTCCCTGGTGTCCTTAGACAGCTCTTTGGTCTTGGCCATGGTGGAGAGGTTGGAGTGAGATAGATTGTGTGGACCGGTGTCTTTTATACAGGTAACGAGTTCAAACAGGTGGAATTAATACAGGGTGCAGAGTAGGAGGGCTTCTTAAAAAAACAAACAAACAAAAAAAAAAAAAAAGCTAACAGGTTTGTGAGAACCAGAATTTTTGCTTGTTGGTAGGTGATCAAATACTTATTCATGCAATAAAATGCAATTTCACTATTTAAAAATCATACAATGTGATTTATTTATTTATTTTTTAAGTTTTAGATTCTGATAGTTGAAGTGTAGCTACGATAAAAATTACAGACCTCTCCATTCTTTGTAGGTGGGAAAACTTGTAATATCGGCAGTGTGTCAAATACTTATTTTCCCCCCACTGAATGCGAGAAAAGATGCTCTGAAGTTTATGGGAAGAACAAGCTTTTATTACTATAGACAGGTGATAGGAGCTGAGGATCCTCTTTAAAGGGAACCTGTCACCTCGTTTTGCCGCTATAAGCTTGCGCCACTAGCTAAGCCCTGAAAGGCGGTGGCCGCATCTTATAGCGGGAAAAGGAGGCGACAGGTTCCCTTTAAGGATTGAGAATATCTCTTGCATAATGTACATAGGACCAGTTTGAGACATGTCACACGTCGTTATCACATCCATCAAATAGGTGTCTAACTTTACCTCTTAGAACCTGGTCCCAGCAGTATACAGAGGCTCTTTGTGCCTCGTTTAAGGGATGTTTGGTATTGTGTGATTTTGATTTGTATACAATATTTTATTTGAGCAAATTGTATGTAAGTGCCCTTGTGTTACATGTTCTGCAGGCGCCCCAGTAACACTCCAGTAACACTTCCGGACAATTACTTACTGTAGATAACATTGCACAAACAAGAAAACTTGCCGGTCAGGGCAGAATTTGTAAGTTTAAGGCCAAGTTCACACGTCTAAAGCAGTATTTTCTGGACGACTTAGCAAAAAATCACGGACAGACATTATTTTATATGGACACGTTGAAAAACAATAATAAATCATTACGATTATAAATGATGCATGTCTACAGCCCCTGATTCTGATAAGAAGAAATTATCTGCTCTGACTATTGATTGTAAAACGATGAGAATTACAATAAAAATAATCTGCAGAAGTTTCTAAAGCGTCAAGAAAATCATGGACGCCTTACATTTTTTTTTTTCGGACAGAATGTACTGTTCTGAAATTTCTGGATGGTTGACAACCATGGTCCGAAGTTCAGACTCCAAGTACAGACTGTGATGACCGGACCAGCCATGGGCTCCTGACACATGCCTAGGAGTGTGTTGAGTTTGGGTTAGGAGACCCCCAGCTCTTCCATACTCTGACTGTAAATCTCAGGTGTGTGAATGTGACCATGCTTGCCTGGGTGTAGAGAAAATACAAGGAACCACTGGCCGCTTCTGAAAAATATGACGGGTAGAGGTACGGTCATATTATTGAGGCTGAAAGAGTTATCATTTTTCTGATATAAGTCTTCCTACAAAATGGGACCCACCAATTTTCACCCATGACCCTCACTATTTGGCCTACAACGCAATGCAGAGAAGGGGATTTGACTAAGGGATCATCGTGCAGTTTACGGCAGTAACATTGTACAGTGTGATGGCGGAGGTTGTGGAATTTTCTGCTTGACTTGTAGAATGTGCACTTAACATAGCTGTTTATGGTATTTTCCATAGTGTTTGTGGTATTTTCCATGGTGTTTGTGGTATTTTCCATGGTGTTTGTGGTATTTTACATTGTGTTTGTGGTATTTTCCATGGTGTTTATGGTATTTTACATTGTTTATAATATTTTACGTGGTGTTTGTGGTATTTTACATTGTGTTTATAATATTTTACATTGTGTTTATAATATTTTCCATGGTGTTTATGGTATTTTCCATGGTGTTTGTGGTATTTTACATTGTGTTTGTGGTATTTTCCATGGTGTTTATGGTATTTTACATTGTTTTTGGTATTTTCCATGGTGTTTATGGTATTTTGCATTGTTTATAATATTTTCCATGGTGTTTATGGTATTTTACATTGTTTATAATATTTTCCATGGTGTTTATGGTATTTTCCATGGTGTTTGTGGTATTTTACATTGTGTTTGTGGTATTTTCCATGGTGTTTATGGTATTTTACATTGTGTTTGTGGTATTTTCCATGGTGTTTATGGTATTTTACATTGTTTATAATATTTTACATGGTGTTTGTGGTATTTTACATTGTGTTTATAATATTTTCCATGGTGTTTATGGTATTTTACATTGTGTTTGTGGTATTTTACATGGTGTTTGTGGTATTTTACATTGTGTTTGTGGTATTTTCCATGGTGTTTATGGTATTTTACATTGTTTATAATATTTTACATGGTGTTTATCGTATTTTAAGTGCCCCTGTTACCTGAGGAGATCACTTCCTTTTCTGTGGTGCTGAGATAATCATCCCATTGTCTCTCTAGGTTACTTGAAGGTAAGTTTCTAGGTGTGCTGTGCCCCGGGGCAATCTGAATGCCTACTCTTTCTATTGATTCCAAGTCTGAAATGGGCATGTAACAATATAAAATGGTGCGCTTCTTGTCCTCCGTATCAGTCAGTCTACATCGTAAAAAGGGATTGTATGATAAAGAGACAAAGACCCTTTTTTGCGCTGTTTGTCCCTTCACTTGTTCATTATATCATTGCTTCCATAGGAAGAGTTAAACTTTGTGACATTCTCCAAAGCACATTATTCTGTGGATGTATTCTGCTGTAAAAAAAAAAAATTTGAGCAAATACAGAGATTTGCGTAGGACTAATATGACAGCAGGACGGCATACCAGTGTGTAATATGGAGCGCTAGAGACACCTTGTGCCGTGTAACACTGAGTGTATGGATCTGGTCTATAGATGAGCAGAGAAAGCTAAGGTAAAGCCTTTATACACTTTATATAGCTTTTGATCGGTTTGGTCGATCGCATGGCAGCAGCTCTTTCCCATCTCCTCCTCTGCCTGTCTGTGAACGAGTCACTGACAGAAAAAATCAGACTTGCCGAATTCTTCTGTCCCTTGATGTTTTTTCGGGTAAAGTCTGCAAGACCCATACACATTAGACTCTGCCGAACCCATGAATATCAATGGATTTAGCCTACATTAGCTTAATGTATATGGTGGTCTTAAGGCTGGGGTTACATGGCATCAGAGTAACACAGGGTGTATTGTGTGGCCCAGCTACGCCAGGCACACATAATTCCAGGAAAATGCACAAGAAGGTAACCGTGAAGCTTGATATTCATTCACGTCACTCACATTTCCCAACACACCCACTAGGGGTATAAAAGGCAGTGACACGTAGCAGTCAGCCATTCAAGCCTTGGAGGGAGAGGAGAGGAGTTCAGTCAGAGTTCAGTCAGCTTCCTGTCTTAGGACAGTACAGTCTAGTCTTGGAGGAAGAGGAGTGCAGACTAGATTCTGACAGAGCAGTTCATAAAGTGGAGTCTGGTTTGAGTGTAAGGAGTCACTCTAGCCCAGTCAGAACTGCAGGACCAGTACCTCAGGACAAGCTACCTGTATTCTTTGGAAGGAGGAAAGTAACCCTCGGAGCTACAGCATTTACACAGTTGACAGAGTACCTGTGCGCTGCTCTGGACAGGGTCAGAGAAAAGGAAGAAAGAAGGGAATCATAGGAGCTACAACAGTGAGTGTACTGAGAACTGTTCAGCGAGCTCTGGAGGAAAAGCTGGCATTTTACATCATCGCTACTTGTGCTTATGTTAAGAGCAAGAGCAGGACGCGAGGCACAGTGGAGAAAGATAGAGACTAGTGCATCAGGTACCGGATTACCCGCACTAATTCACCGGACACCGGGGTCCGAAGCGTTGCTAGTGCTTCACGCCTAGTAATAAGATAACCGGAGGCTTTCTGGACTACAAGTCGCAGAAGGTAGCCCTAAGTGCTGATACGTAAACGGAGTCAGGGAGAACGGGGACTTTGAGTCAGTGCACGACAAAAGTAAGGACTTAGTTCTTTCCAACATCTGATAGTCAGAGACATAAAAGGCTCTACCACAATGTCGGCCGGGCGTTGCAGCTATTGAACAAGCTGGAGATTAACAGAGTTAACTTGACTTCATGCAAGTTTGTACTCACTTACATACAAAGTTAAAGGAGGCCTCTAACCTGCTCAGCGGTTATCCTGAATGTGCATTCTCCACCCCGACCAGCTCCCCGGGACCTGCCTGAAACATCTGCAAGTAAAGGTATGGAAAGAGATTGCCTTGTGTGAGACTGCTTTATTACCTACACCCTGCACCACCATAGACTTCCAGGGACCAGTCTCACCTGTGGGAGACCTACCATCTAGCTGCCCTATAACATCCCCTGTGAAGATCCATATAGCAGCGCTGGTCCAATTGATCAGATACCACGGGTGGCGTCACGAACTATCTAATCTACAATTCCCCTGTAAATATCCCCCATTGCATGACCGCCAGGGCCACGGACCGAGTCCCGCTGCCAGTGACATCTCCCATAGAAATCAATGGGCTCGGTGCCGAGTACCCCATAGCCCTGGTACCACCTCAGTGTGGTGCGCGTCATCTTTGGCGTCACGAACAGGATGCGAAACTTGCAAAAATTGTGAGTCCTGTGTTGCCTATATTGACTGTTTTATGCGAAAAAGACTGTTTGCTGTTTGTCACTTTTGGCGCCAAATACCACCATTTTTGCGCCATATTCGCGCCCTGAGGCGCTGGTGAAGAAGGTGGGCGTGCATTCGTGGGCGTGTACCCCCCCTGTGGCGCAAAAGCTATGGCCGCCCTCTCAAAGTGTTATTACAACGTCCGCAATGGCCCCACTGCAAGGGAGATCCGCCTCCTCTTCATCTTCTATGCAAGAAGGAGGAAGCGCAAATCCCGCCTCCACGGAAGGGACCAGATCGTTCCTGATGGAGAACACAGTCTGGCCTGGAGGGAGATGGCGGAGGGTCGGGAGACGCAGTGCGGAAGAGCAATGGCGCGCGGGCCCTGCTCCCCTGAAAAGCCGATGCCCGTACCGGAGTTGTCCCTGGGTCGGACGACTGACCAGCTAATGCTGGAGCTGGAGGAAATAAGCACGGTGATCGAAGATATGATCCAGCACCGTGAAGATATGGACGAGGCTGTGAAGCAATGGTGTGCCCGGAAACAGCGGCTGCTGTGGGACGTTATGCTTCGCCCCCCAGGAACGACGCCGTTACCTGTGTCCACTGTGCCACCACCGCCAGCGGCTGAAGAGAAACCGGAGGCCAGCAGTGAGGAAGCTGAGCCCACCTCTACTGATGATGTGACGGGAGAGGAACCGGTATACCAGCCTGGCCCGGAGGCCGCAGCCGACTACAGTTCCCCGGTAGGAACACCAGAGGGGTCCCAGCCTTCATTACCGGAAATCGATTGGGACGCAATGCAGTACCTGGATGATGTGACCTATGCCGTCCAGTGGCAAAGTGAATGGCAACGTCGTGAAAAAGAGGAGCAGCAGTCCCGTCAGCAGTGTCATGAGAAGTTCCTAGCAGACAAGGAAAATGTCAGAAAGGACAAAAGCACGCTGAAGGAGCCGCGGCGCCAGGGATGCGTGAGTAATTTTAAAACTCGCCAAGGTTGGGGGTTCATACACGAGCCGGGCTTGTATCAAGGGGTGTTTGTTAGCCGCCGAGACGTGGAGTCGCATCTGCCCATTGGTCACCCGGGAAGAGATCTCGTGAACGGGGACCTTGTTAGTTACACACGGCATTGGGGATTTAAAGGGTGGTATGCCCTCAACGTTACCATTATCAGTGACCCCGTCCACGACGCCAGTAACATACACTCTGCCGCAGCGTCCCAGTCCCGGGCCCCCCACAGCACCAGGCCGTGCACCAGCATCGCCCCCGGCATACTCCTCTAGAAGTACGTCACCTTCAGCAACGCATCCCGCATCGCAAGCCCCAGCAGCGTCATCGTTGGTGTCCGCACCAGGCCGTGCACCCACAACGCAACCTGCGACCGTTTCTGCATCGCAACCTGTGATTATTTCGGCATCGCCCCCTGCGTACACGTCTGAATCGCAACCAGCGACCAGTTCTGAGTCTTACTCTGCGGTACCCACGGCAACGCAACCAGATGGTGCGGCCTCAGTGGAATCGCAGCATGAGCTTGTGTCCCCAATGAAGGAGTTGAATTTGCAAGAGGTACCGTCGGGACCTTAGTGGATCACATGAGAACTGTAGCCACGCAAACACCAATAGCAGGCTATGATCTTCTGGTAATGCATACTAGAGGACATCGCATCCTCCCAGCCCCAGGGATGGAAAAAGCAATTGTTATGTGTGAAGAAGTAAAAGACCAGTAGGACCCAGACAGGGGTTTACTGCATCTGAACCTGTATAAAGTTTGATGAAGAAGTTAAAGAAGAAGTTTTTGCAAATTTGCACTTTATTGAAAAATGTTTGATAATATGTCTGATGATGTTTATTTAGTCTGCATAGAATACCCCAGTTGGGTAAAGTGAAAGTTAAAGTACTAATGTGATTTCTCTTGATATGTGAAATGTGTTTTATCATGCAAGGACTGCGTGGCTGAGGACTGTGCCAGCCCAAAAACTTTTAATGTAAATAGTTTGCGCTTCGGTGCTACATCTTGGTTTTACACAAAACCTAACTACCTCTGAAGAAAAACCCGTATGGTGTGGCCTAGATTGAGGTCTGCTGCTCAGAAGTCCTGCAGCCCACCCAGGACCCACGTGGGAGGTTTTTGGTGCGGGTCCTCCACAAGAATCTTGTCTTGTATTTATGAAAGTGTTTTTGATACTTTTATATTTTTCTAATGTACAAATTGTAACGTTCAAGAATTCGTACCTCCCGCAAGGAAAGAGTTAAAGTTGTTTGATGTTTTATGCAAAACAAAATGTTTTCTTTTCTCTTTTACAGCCCGGGAGTGCTGTGTTTAACCAAGGGGGGATGTGTGGCCCAGCTACGCCAGGCACACATAATTCCAGGAAAATGCACAAGAAGGTAACCGTGAAGCTTGATATTCATTCACGTCACTCACATTTCCCAACACACCCACTAGGGGTATAAAAGGCAGTGACACGTAGCAGTCAGCCATTCAAGCCTTGGAGGGAGAGGAGAGGAGTTCAGTCAGAGTTCAGTCAGCTTCCTGTCTTAGGACAGTACAGTCTAGTCTTGGAGGAAGAGGAGTGCAGACTAGATTCTGACAGAGCAGTTCATAAAGTGGAGTCTGGTTTGAGTGTAAGGAGTCACTCTAGCCCAGTCAGAACTGCAGGACCAGTACCTCAGGACAAGCTACCTGTATTCTTTGGAAGGAGGAAAGTAACCCTCGGAGCTACAGCATTTACACAGTTGACAGAGTACCTGTGCGCTGCTCTGGACAGGGTCAGAGAAAAGGAAGAAAGAAGGGAATCATAGGAGCTACAACAGTGAGTGTACTGAGAACTGTTCAGCGAGCTCTGGAGGAAAAGCTGGCATTTTACATCATCGCTACTTGTGCTTATGTTAAGAGCAAGAGCAGGACGCGAGGCACAGTGGAGAAAGATAGAGACTAGTGCATCAGGTACCGGATTACCCGCACTAATTCACCGGACACCGGGGTCCGAAGCGTTGCTAGTGCTTCACGCCTAGTAATAAGATAACCGGAGGCTTTCTGGACTACAAGTCGCAGAAGGTAGCCCTAAGTGCTGATACGTAAACGGAGTCAGGGAGAACGGGGACTTTGAGTCAGTGCACGACAAAAGTAAGGACTTAGTTCTTTCCAACATCTGATAGTCAGAGACATAAAAGGCTCTACCACAATGTCGGCCGGGCGTTGCAGCTATTGAACAAGCTGGAGATTAACAGAGTTAACTTGACTTCATGCAAGTTTGTACTCACTTACATACAAAGTTAAAGGAGGCCTCTAACCTGCTCAGCGGTTATCCTGAATGTGCATTCTCCACCCCGACCAGCTCCCCGGGACCTGCCTGAAACATCTGCAAGTAAAGGTATGGAAAGAGATTGCCTTGTGTGAGACTGCTTTATTACCTACACCCTGCACCACCATATACTTCCAGGGACCAGTCTCACCTGTGGGAGACCTACCATCTAGCTGCCCTATAACATCCCCTGTGAAGATCCATATAGCAGCGCTGGTCCAATTGATCAGATACCACGGGTGGCGTCACGAACTATCTAATCTACAATTCCCCTGTAAATATCCCCCATTGCATGACCGCCAGGGCCACGGACCGAGTCCCGCTGCCAGTGACATCTCCCATAGAAATCAATGGGCTCGGTGCCGAGTACCCCATAGCCCTGGTACCACCTCAGTGTGGTGCGCGTCATCTTCGTCTGTCCAAAGATCACTGATTGCCACTGCTACATAATATCATAAAATTAAAAGCAATTTAGAACGGATCTACTAACCAATACCTGGCCGCCATGCAAGTTTACCGCCATACATGCAGCCAGGACCCACCATAAAAGGTTGTTATATCGCAGGTTCACAATATTTATGAACAAGCACTCACACACTTATCATTCACGTGGGAGGTGGTTGCTTATAGGGGAAGACATATTGCTGGTGCAGCTGCTCTGGGGCCTGGAGCTGGAAGGGGCATATCAGCACTAGAGACTATTTCAGCTGGATGTGCGTCCTCGGATGCATGTCCAGCTGAAATGAAATGTATTATGGCTCATGGGACCCGACAGCATCCTGCACTGCCATACATGCCGCCGGCCAGTCGGAGAACTGACTATGGCACTGATGTCATGTGATATGGTGCGCACGCCAACGTCCGCTGCCGGCTCTTGCACCCAGTCAGAGAAAAACTGCTGGCACTCTAGCACTCTGCTGGCACTTTGATCAAAACACTGATGAATCTATGATTTTCTGGTATAAGAAAATCACCAATATGTGCATGAGTCCTTAGCATTGTCTTGTTTTTGATTGATACCTTTTATGTATTCTTAATTGCAATTTTTTTTTTATATCTCTAATTCCTTTCACACTGAATTTTTATCCCACAAACATTGACTTTTTTATTCTTAAAGGTTAGTACAGTCATGGCCAAAAGTTTTGAGAATGACACAAATATTATATTTTCACATTATCTGCTGCCCTCTGGTTTTTATGTGTGTTTGACAGATGTTTTTATCACAGACAGAAATATAATAATTGCAAACATATGAATAACAAAAGCTTATATTGACAGTTAGAATGAGTTAATGCAGCAAGTCAATATTTGCAGTGTTGACCCTTCTTCTTCAGGACCTCTGCAATTCTCCCTGGCATGCTCTCAATCAACTTCTGGACCAAATCCTGACTGATAGCAGTCCATTCTTGCACAATCAATGCTTTCATTTTGTCAGAATTTTTAGGTTTTTGTTTGTCCACCCGTCTCTTGATGATTGACCACAAGTTCTCAATGGGATTAAGATCTGGGGAGTTTCCAGGCCATGGACCCAAAATCTCTATGTTTTGTTCCCTGAGCCATTTAGTTATCACCTTTGCTTTATGGCAAGGTGCTCCATCATGCTGGAAAAGGCATTGTTGATGGCCAAACTGCTCTTGGAGGGTTGGGAGAAGTTGCTCTTGGAGGACATTCTGGTACCATTCTTTATTCATGGCTGTGTTTTTAGGCAAGACTGTGAGAGAGCTGATTCCCTTGGCTGAGAAGCAACCCCACACATGAATGGTTTCAGGATGCTTAACAGTTGGCATGAGACAAGACTGGTGGTAGCGCTCACCTTGTCTTCTCCGAATGAGGCGTTTTCCTGATGTCCTAAACAATCGAAAAGGGGATTCATCAGAGAAAATAACTTTACCCCAGTCCTCAGCAGTCCACTGCCTGTACCTTTTGCAGAATATCAGTCTGTCCATGATGTTTTTTCTGGAGAGAAGTGGCTTCTTTGCTGCCCTCCTTGAGACCAGGCCTTGCTCCAAGAGTCTCCGCCTCACATTGCATGCAGATGCACTCACACCTGCCTGCTGCCATTCCTGAGCAAGCTCTGCACTGCTGGTAGCCCGATCCCGCAGCTGAAACACTTTTAAGAGACGGTCTTGGCGCTTGCTGGTCTTTCTTGGGCGCCCTGAAGCCTTTTTAGCAACAATGGAACTTCTCTCCTTGAAGTTCTTGATGATGCGATAGATTGTTGACTGAGGTGCAATCTTTCTAGCTGCGATACTCTTCCCTGTTAGGCCATTTTTGTGCACTGCAATGATGACTGCACGTGTTTCTTTAGAGATAACCATGGTTAACAGAAGGGAAACAATGATGCCAAGCACCAGCCTCCTTTTAAAGTGTCCAGTGGTGTCATTCTTACTTAATCATGACAGATTGATCTCCAGCCATGTCCTCATCAACACCCACACCTGTGTTAAAGGAGCAATCACTGAAAAGAGGTTAGCTGGTCCTTTTAAGGCAGGGCTGCAATGATGTTGAAATGTGTTTTGGGGATAAAGTTCATTTTCTAGCCAAATATTGACTTTGCAAGTAATTGCTGTTAAGCTGATCATTCTTTATAACATTCTGGAGTATGTGCAAATTGCCATTAGAAAAAGTGAAGCAGTAGACTTTGTAAAAATTAATATTTGTGTCATTCTCAAAACTTTTGGCCATGACTGTACACCATGTTCCAAATTATTATGCAAATTATATTTTTCTCTGATTTTCCTAAGTGGTCGGTGCTAATGACAGTCAGTCTAATAAAAGTCATCACCCGTTAGAGTATACATCGCATTTTATTGAAGAAACCTCCCAATGATAACAGTATAATCTCCAAAATGAATAAAAACTCAAAATGCACTGTTACAAATTATTAGGCACAGTAGAATTTCTAAACATTTGATCTGTTTTAAAGAACTGAAAATGCTCATTTGTGGAATTTGCAGCATTAGGAGGTCACATGCACTGAACAAAAAAGCTATTTAACTCCAAACATCCTAACAGGCCAAGTTGCATGTTAACATAGGAACCCTTCTTTGATATTACCTTCACAATTCTTGCATCCATTGAACTTGTGAGTTTTTGGAGAGTTTCTTCTTGTATTTCTTAGCATGAAGTCAGAATAGCCTCCCAGAGCTGCTGGTTTGATGTGAACTGCCTCCCACCCTCTCAGATCTTTATCTTGATGATACTCCAAAGGTTCTCTATAGGGTTGAGGTTAGGGGAAGATGGTGGCCACACCATGAGTTATCTCCTTTTATGCCCATAGCAGCCAATGACTCAGAGGTATTCTTTGCAGCATGAGATGGTGCGTGGTCATGCATGAAGATGATTTTGCTCCTGAAGGCACGTTTCTGCTTTTTATACCATGGAAGAAAGTTGTCAGAAACTCTCTATACTTTGCAGAGGTCATTTTCACACCTTCAGGAACCTTAAAGGGCCCTACCAGCTGTTTCCCCATGATTCCGGCCAAAAACATGACTCCTCCACCTCCTTGCTGATGTCGCAGCCTTGTTGGGACATGGTGGCCATCCACCAACCATCCACTACTCCATCCATCTGGACCATCCAGGGTTGCTGGACACTCATCAGTAAACAAGACTGTTTGAAAATTAGTTTTCATGTATGTCTGGGCCCACTGCAACTGTTTCTGCTTGTGAGCACTGTTTAGGGGTGGCCGAATAGTAGGTTTATGCACCACAGCTAGCCTTTGAAGGATCCTACACCTTGAGGTTCAATTGACTCCAGAGTCACCAGCAGCTTCAAATACCTGTTTGCTGGTTTGTAATGGCTGTTTAGCAGCTGCTCTCTTAATCCGATGAACTTGCCTGGCAGAAACCTTCCTTATTCTACCTTTATCAGCACAAACACGTCTGTGCTCAGAATCAGCCACAAATCTCTTAACAGTACGATGATCACGCTTAAGTTTTTGGGAAATATCTAATGTTTTCATCCCTTGACCAAAGCATTGCACTATTTGATACTTTTCAGCAGCAGAGAGATCCTTTTTCTTTCCCATGTTACTTGAAAACTCTGGCCTGCTTAATAGTGTGGGACATCCAGTTTTCCTTTTATTGGGGTCAAATGGCAAACTAATTATCACAGGTATCTGAGATTGATTTCAGTGACCCAAAAAACCCTGAGACACAGTACCATCAATGGGTTTCATTTACTAAAAACAAAAAAAACGCTATGACATTTAAAACCAATTTGCATAATAATTTGGAACATGGTGTAAAATGTGGCACTCAGGGGAACGTAATGCACTTTTTTAAAGAAGATAAATAATGAAAATGACTTTTTAAGTGTATTTTCTTTTTGTGGCAGATCTGATGGATTACCTATTGTTTCTTATATGCCTTATCCAAATGAATTGCTTTTTTTTCCTTGTGTGCTTGATTTGCTTTGTCCTCCCATAACCTGATATTACCCAGCTTCTTACCTAGTAAATGTTAACTGAAAGCTATGACCTGAAAAAAGAACCTGAAACAAGGAGCAGAAAGCTCATTTATAACCTGATGTAAATTTACTATTGGTGGCTAATATTTAGTCAAGCATAAACATAGAAGAGGCAGTCCGATGATGTGCCAAATCTGCCGCGCTATTGGCTAGATTTGGCACACTTCAGGCTGTTTCCTATTTTACATCACCTGCCCCAATATGATTGTAATATCTGTATATTAGTTATTACGGCATGGGAAACTTCTAGTTTAACCTTTTGAGGACCGTGGGATTATTCTATTGAATTGGTTCCAGTTTAACACTGTGGGACAAATGCGTTCCTTGGTACTCAAAAAGTTAAAGGGAGGGAAAAAGGGAATTTTTTTTTCCTTCATGCGCCTAACCTCTTATCGTCAGGTTGCTGCTAACTCTCTGCCTGTCCTGTCATGGGACACTCTCTCCTGACTCCTCAACTGCTTGTACCAGAGATTTTCTTGTGTCCTGTGATGTCACATCGACAGAGTCGTTCTGCTAGGTCGATAGGGTGTCACTGGTTGACTGACAACTGGCTATGGGCAGCGTTGGGCTAAGCCGGCTGTCCATCAACTTGAGGGGAACAGTTGGAACATTTCCAAGGCGCTGCCCAAGCTTCATGAAAGCTCATTGGAAGGATTGCTTCCGAAAGGTTTCTTCTGGTGGAGCTGTAATGTCCTGTCATAAGACCAATCTCCTATTCAGGGAGCATGAACTGGAATCGGGGCCTATGTCTAAAATTTAGGAAGAAAGCCAAACTGTCCACAGGTCTCACCTTTCATATACTTCTTAAAGATTTCCATGCTCCTAACAAGGAAATGTATCTCCTAAAATTGTCACCTAGTGCGCTCCTTCTTATTTCAGTGCAAACGTTGGAGGTTTGTTCTCCATTACTTTTTCTTTTGGATAATACACTGCTCAAAAAAATAAAGGAAACACTCAAATAACACATCCTAGATCTGAATGAATGAAATATTCTCATTGAATACTTTTGTTCTATACAAAGTTGAATGTGCTGACAACATAATCACACAATATCATCAATGGAAATCAAATTTATTAATCAATGGAGGCCTGGATTTGGAATCACCCACAAAATTAAAGTGGAATGTAATGTCCTTATAACAAGTCAAAATGATGCTTAGTAGTGTGTGTGGCCTCCACGTGCCTGTATGGCCTCCACGTGCCTGTATGACCTCCCTACAACGCCTGGGCATGCTCCTGATGAGGTGGCGGATGGTCTCCTGAGGGATCTCCTCCCAGACCTGGACTAAAGCATCTGCCAACTCCTGGACAGTCTGTGGTGCAATGTGACGTTGGTGGATGGAGCGAGACATGATGTCCCAGATGTGTGCAATCGGATTCAGGTCTGGGGCACGGTGGACCAGTCCATAGCCTCAATGCCTTCATCTTGCAGGAACTGCTGACACACTCCAGCCACATGAGATCTGGCATTGTCCTGCATTAGGAGGAACCCAGGGCCAACTACACCAGTATATGGTCTCACAAGGGGTCTGAGGATCTCATCTCGGAGCCTAATGGCAGTCAGGCTACCTCCGGCGAGCACATGGAGGGCTGTGCGGCCCTCCAAAGAAATGCCACCCTACACCATTACTGATCCACTGCCAAACCGGTCATGCTGAAGGATGTTGCAGGCAGCAGATTGCTTTTCCCTTCCCCATGACAGCACCGACATGAGAGTATGGTATCCGCCCCCAGGAACAGGAAACCTGCAGCAGAGATAAAAGAAGGGGGGCAGTACCTCTCCCTCAGTTTTGGTTTCCTGTTCCTGCAGGTGGATGCCTGTGGGACAGAGTACCTGTAGGGGAATCTTCCCCTGGATGGCCGGTCTGGAGACCGAGGTCCTGAGGGAGGCATCGCAGCTGAGCGCAGCGGCGCGCGCTCTTTATCCCGGCTTCTTGGGGGCTGCCTGGCCGCGTCTCGCCCCCCGGTGGACTCCCCGGCGGTCGCTCCGAGCAGGAGGCAGAGCCGGGGGAGGCGTGTCCACCACGACGCTGGCGCCGACTGAGTGGGGCTACACGCCGGGAGAAGCGGTGTGCTGGACACTTCCGGCGGAAGTTGCTCCAGAGGCGCGCACACCGCTCTCCCCCCTGAACCCCTCCCTCGCATACATAACCTTCCTGAGGGCAGGAAATCGTGTCCAGGCTGAGACCGACGAGCTGAGCAGAGTCCACTGCAGAAGCGCTTCACATCACGGTGACTGGAGATGGAAGGCGCAGATGAGGAGCGCGTGCCAGAGGAGGGAGGCCAGCAGACCGCTGTGGTACCAGGGGGTCGGTGGGTGAGTGCCTTTGTAAGGCGAAGAAACATATAGTGATGGCCTTTACCCTGTTCCCCTCTCCCTAGGGCAGGAAAGCTACGGCCAAACAAAAAAACAAAGCTTGTTCTTTGTGTAAAAAAAATGCTTCCCAGAGATTACAATAAACGGTTGTGCCGCTCATGTGTGCAGAAAACGGTAGCGGAGGAATCACCGTCCTTGTTACAGGATATTAGAGCCGTCATTCGTCAGGAAGTAAAAACAACAGTTAAAGAGGAGTTAAAACAGCACACGCCAGTCAGTTCAGGCCATCCTCCCTCCCCCCCTCCTACGGAACAAAGTGACGCAGAGTCGGATGACGAACCGACGGAGTTAAGACTCTCTGGAAGCTCAGACCGAGATTCCTCAGACGAGGAATATGGTCGCCCTTATTTTTTGTCCGAGGACATTGGAAAATTATTAAAATTGGTTAGATCTACCATGGGGGTTGAGATGCCAAAAGAGCATCTTTCGGTACATGACTCTATGTTCAGTAATTTAGAGGGGAAAAAACGTAAAGTTTTTCCCTTCCATGAAAATCTATTAAAATTGATTAAAAAAGAGTGGAAGAAACCCAATAAGAAGATGTCTGTGCCACAAGCATTAAAACGAAAATATCCGTTTGATGAGGAAATTTGTGGAGAATGGGAAAAGCCCCTAAACTAGATGCCACCATTGCTAGTACATCTAAAGGAATAGCGTTACCATTCGAGGACATGGGGGCCTTGAGAGACCCCCTTGATAAAAAAGCGGATGCTTTTTTAAAATCTGCATGGGAAGCATCGGCCTGGTCAATTAAACCGGGGGTAGCCGCCACTTGCACCGCTAGGGCCATGGTCAAATGGTTGGAAGAGCTCAGTGAGCAGATTAAGAATAAATGCCCAAGAGAGGAACTATTGGACGTAATACCGTCACTACAAAAAGCGGCAGGGTTCCTAGCAGATGCAGCGGTGGATTCCGTGCGAGGTGCCGCCCGTGCATGCGCTCTCTCTAATTCAGGTCGCAGGGCATTATGGCTGAAAAATTGGACGGCAGACTTCCAGTCGAAAGTAAAACTCTGCGCAATTCCCTGTGAGGGGCAATACCTGTTCGGAAAAACATTGGATGAGATATTGGAAAAAGCATCGGATAAGAAGAAACGATTTCCGCTACCGCCTGTTTCAAGACGTCGTTGGAGTGATGCTCGCTCGTCCTTTCGTGGAGCAAGGAATAGAGGGGGCAGAAGTTGACCAGATGAGAGGTCTATCTGGGGCAGACCTTGGGGAGAGAGAAAGGAGAAAGGATTCCTCTTCAAGGGCCCTCCCAGATCAGATACTAAACGTCAATGACGCCAAGACTCCGGTGGGAGGAAGACTGAGAAAATTTGTACATCAGTGGGAAACATTGCCCGCCTCACGGTGGGTAACCAATCTACTATCCGAAGGCCTACGACTAAGTTTTCTCAACCTCTCGCCACAGCGGCTAAAGATAACTCAGGTCGCCAAGAAGAACCAAGCCACGATGGAAAAAGAAATCACCCTCCTTATGGAAAAGAAAGTGTTAGTGGAAGTACCAAGTCATCAAGTAGGAGAAGGGTTCTACAGTACCCTGTTTCTTACTCTAAAACCAGACGGCTCCCTGAGAGTAATATTCAGCTTGAAGGCATTAAACCAATACATCCGGGTAGAGAAGTTCAAAATGGAGACATTAAGATCAACAGTGAAGTTGCCAGAACCGGGCTGCTACATGGCAGTGATCGATCTGACAGATGCATACTACCATGTACCAATCTGGGAAGAACATCAAAAATATCTAAGATTGTTGGTACAGATTGCGCAGGTCCCTACGCATCTGCAGTACCAATGTCTTCCCTTCGGGATATCTGTGGCACCCCGTATATTCACGAAATTAATTTCAGAAGTGGCATCTTTTGTGAGAAAAGAAGACATATTACTGGTACCCTATTTGGACGACTTCCTAGTAATAGCAAATACCGAAGGAGAATGCAGGAACGCAATAAAGAGGATGCTAGAAATCCTAACCAGCTTAGGCTGGATAATAAACGAGAGAAAGTCAAAACTAATCCCAGCCAGAAAACAAGAATTCTTGGGAATAGGGTTAGATTCCTGCAAACAACAATGTGTCCTCCCAGACAGAAAAATAGACTCCATTCAACACAAGATACAACAGTTGAGGTCGAGCAGGGCCATAACAATCCGACAAGCAATGTCGTTGTTGGGAACATTAACAGCAACAATACCAGCGGTCCAGTGGGCACAAAGCCACACAAGAGACCTGCAAAAGCAAATCTTAGCCGAACAGGCAAAAGATACGACCAGCCTAAATCGACGATTCACTCTAACGTCACAGGTTCTCAGCTCATTGGAATGGTGGCTACAACCCGAAAACCTCAAAAGGGCTGTGCCCTGGTCAATTCACAACCAGGTGATATTGACCACAGATGCAAGTCCCTCAGGATGGGGAGCACATCTAACAGGACGGCTTGTACAAGGCCTATGGGAACCCTCAATGAGGGAAACATCCTCCAATTTGAAAGAGCTAACAGCGGTGAGGCTGGCACTTTATTAGGTGGAAAAAGAGGTACAAGGAAGACACGTCACAATACTGTCAGACAACAACACGACAGTAGCCTACAAGGAGGTACGAGATCACCATCTCTGATGGCGGAAGCAAGAGAGTTATTCGCATGGGCAGAAAACAACCTGTTATCCCTGTCGAGCACACACTTAAAAGGGACAGACAATACGGTGGCGGATTTTCTAAGTCGGCATGTACTGCACCAAGGAGAATGGTCCCTAAATCAGGACATATTTGGGAAAATTTGTGCCAGCTGGGGCAGACCAGAGGTGGACCTGTTCGCTACAAAAGAAAATTGAAAAGTGAACAGATTCTACTCCCTGAACCCGAGAGAACAACCAGAAGGAGTAGATGCGCTACTGCACCGCTGGAAATTCAAACTGGCATATGCCTTTCCACCATTTCCTCTAATACCAGTAGTCCTGAGAAAAATACGGGAAGACAAGAGCCGTATAATTCTTATAGCGCCCTTCTGGCCGAAGAGAGCGTGGTTCACATGGCTCACACGCATGTCTGCCTCGGACCCGTGGATCTTACCCGATGTTCCCAATCTACTATACCAGGGACCAGTGGAACATCCTCAGGTGCACAGTCTACACCTCACTGCCTGGAACCTGAGAGGGGACTCCTATTAGCAAAAGGGTTCTCAGGACCCTTGGTGACCACCTTGCTCACTAGTAGAAAAAAAGTCACCTCGGCCAAATATTATAAAATCTAGCAAAAATTCTTAGACTTCTCAGGACGACGGTTTTCGGGGACAGTCCAGATGGTCCCGATGACGGAGATCCTAGAATTTCTACAAAAAGGCCTGGAAAAAGGGTTGTCCACAAGCACCCTAAAGGTGCAAGTCTCGGCACTAGGTGCGCTATTTGACAAAAAACTGGCTGACCACCCATGGATCTATAGATTCATTTGGGCCTCCTTTTCAGCCAGACCCTCGAAATTTGTACCTAAGGTAGCTCCCTGGGATCTCAATTTAGTATTAAATGCATTAACTACAAACCCGTTTGAGCCTATCTCATCTATTTCAATAAAGGCTCTAACACTAAAAACAGTGCTCTTGGTTGCCCTGACGTCAGCTCGGCGAGTCAGCGAGCTGCAAGCTATTTCTGTAAATTCCCCATATACTACCTTTATGGATGACAGAGTGATCATAAGAACTGACCCAGCCTTCCTCCCGAAGGTTAATACAAAATTTCACAGGGACCAAGAGATAATTTTGCCCTCGTTTTGTGCCAACCCAAAATCCCAGGGAGAGCAAACCTTTCATTGTTTAGATGTAAGACGTTGCCTACTTCAATATATAGAAGTTTCAAAAGCTTGGCGACAGTCGTCAGCCCTTTTTGTCTCATTCCAGGGGATAAACAGGGTTAAAAAAGCTTCAAAAGCTACAATTGCACGGTGGCTACGCATGGCTATCTCACTTTCTTATTCTTCGTCAGGTCAGACTCCCCCACTGGGTGTAACGGCTCACTCCACAAGGGCTGTTGCGACATCTTGGGCCGAATGGGCAAATGCGTCAATAGAACAGATTTGCAGGGCAGCGGTATGGTCGTCACCCTCCACCTTTTTTCGTCATTATAGGCTAGATTTAAGTCTCTCGAATTTAGCCTTTGGTAGAAAGGTGTTATCTGCTGTTGTCCCACCCTAGGAGGCTCTTCTATTTCTTCCTCTCATGTCGGTGCTGTCATGGGGAAGGGAAAAAATGATAATTACTTACCGGTAATTTGATTTTCCAGAGCCATGACAGCACCGTATTAATTCCCGCCCTATCTTGGTGATGGTTGTGTGACTCACAAAAAAAAAAAATATATATAAATATGCATATATAAATTGATATATAAAGAAGGTAGATGTCGTAAATATGCTAGTATATGTGTATATATAACGACTAATTTTGGCGGTTACCTTGCATACTCTGAAACAAACTGAGGGAGAGGTACCGCCCCCCTTCTTTTATCTCTGCTGCAGGTTTCCTGTTCCTGGGGCAGATACCATACTCTCATGTCGGTGCTGTCATGGCTCTGGAAAATCAAATTACCGGTAAGTAATTATCATTTTTCCACGGCGTCTCCAGACTCTGTCACATCTGTCACATGTGCTCAGTGTGAACCTTCTTTCATCTGTGAAGAGCACAGTGCGCCAGTGGCGAATTTGCCAATCCTGGTGTTCTGTGGCAAATGCCAAGCGTCCTGCATGGTGTTGGGCTGTGAGCACAACCCCCATCTGTGGATGTCGGGCACTCAGACCATCCTCATGGAGTCGGTTTCTAACAGTTTGTGCAGACACATGCACATTTGTGGCATGCTGGAGGTCATTTTGCAGGGCTCTGACTGTGCTCCTCCTGTTCCTCCTTGCACAAAGGCGGAGGTAGCTGTCCTGCTTCTGGGTTGTTGCCCTCCTACGGCCCCCCCTCCACGTCTCCTGGTGTACTGGCCTGTCTACTGGTAGCGCCTCCAGCCTCTGGACACTACGCTGACAGACATAGCAAACCTTCTTGCCACAGCTCGCATTGATGTGCCATCCTGGATGAGCTGCACTACCTCAGCCATTTGTGTGGGTTGTAGAGTCCGTCTCATGCTACCACGAGTGTGAAAGCACAACCAACATTCAAAAGTGACCAAAACATCAGCCAGAAAGCATTGTTACTGAGGTGTGGTCTGTGGTCCCCACCTGCAGAACCACTCCTTTTATTGAGTGTGTCTTGATAATTGCCATTCATTTCCATCTGTTGTCTATTCCATTTGCACAACAATATGTGAAATTGATGGTCAATCAGTGTTGCTTCCTAAGTGGACAGTTTGATTTCACAGAAGTTTGATTTACTTGGAGTTATATACTGTTGTTTAAGTGTTCCCTTTATTTTTTTGAGCAGTGTACATTCTAGGGTTCTAGAGAAGGTGGCGTTGAGTTGTTTACAGGGGTAAGAAAATACTGTAGTTATTAGGACCTTGAATTACTATGTTACAAGCAGCAAAAAAAATATTATTATAACTAAATAATCGTCTTAAGGTAATTGTCAAGGATATGAACATTTTTGCAAAGCCAGGGAACACTTTAATATTCTATATCCTGGACAACCACTTTAATCCACATAGATGAGAGCTAACCGTAGGCATTAGTTCCAACAAGAAAACCATTTTTATAAATGTAGACTTGCAGATACCTTTCTTTCTGAAATCCATATGTTGCCTTTAAGTAGAATGTAAATACAGGGGGGGGGAACACTAGTACAGTTGTTTCCAGAACATACCAGTCAAACCTGAATAGTCAGGTTTACTGTAGCCAATCTCCGTATCTTCCCACACCAAGTGATGGCGGTCCAAGAAGCAGTGATGCGGGCTGCTCTAGACCGTAGTGTCCTCACACAGAGGTTCTGTATGAGGACATCTTGTACTTGTTCCTTCCTCCATTCCAGTTTTGTTGGCCGGGTGAGTCAACTTTTGCTCTTTGACCTCCAAAACAGAGTCTGTATGGGATTATTACACAAATGTATGGTGATTCACCTCTGTGACATTCAGAATGGGATACGCTTAGCCCCTTCCCTACATGAACAATTTACGTTTTTGCTCTTTTGTTTGTTTTTTTTTCTCTCTACTCTTCCAAATTATTTTTTTTTTATTTTTCTATTGAGTCATGTGTTTTTTTTTTTTTTTTGTTTTTTTTTGTAAGATGAGTTGTAGTTTTGAATGACACCATTCCCTTTTTCCCTTTATAACATACTGAAAAATGGGGAAAAATTCTCCCATTGTTTTTTTTTTCTTTTGTTTTTTTTTCTATATGAGGCTCCTTGTATAGTAAAAAATGACCTGGTAACTTAATACCAAATGTATTTATATATTTTTTTGTAATTTTTTTTATACTTACTGTATGATGTTGTTTGCTGTAATGACCCTCTGGGGTGAGATGGACAATGGTGGATGAGCACTTGGACCACTCAGGAGCTAAACACTAAGAGGGAACCTGTCATGTTGAAAATGGTATCTGATCTGTAGCAGAATGATATAGCTCAGGAGGAGCTGATGCGATGGATAGACGTTTTTGTGAGAAAAGTTTGAATAGGGTCTGCTCACATCTGCGTATAAATACGCCGTGTGCAATGTGATAAAAAATAGCATTGATGTTCTTTGCGCTACCCGCTGTAAAGTGCGCCTGCGCGGCCAGTGGTGTTACTGCGCAGGCGCGAGTCTTCCTTCAGGTATGTGGATGACGTAGGACACATCATCCACATCAATCAGAGCCGGATGACGGACTTACTTGCAGAGAGGAGCAGACACCGCAATGAGGACGTCCATCTGGCCACACCAGCCTCACTTAAATACAGCCCCGGACCAAATCAAACTGTATTTTTGAGGTGTACAGGGGGAGTCAGGAGGCAATGAAATAATTAGTGAAATGCATAACGACAGCAGAAAAATGTGGTGCCATTTGTTGGGTATAAAAAAAAAAAAAAAACTTGTGACAAGTTCCCTTTAAACCAACCTATGTCAATAATATGGGGATGCACCCATTAGGATACTAGCACAGAAATCCCATAGGCAGTGGTCGCAGGGACTTAAGACGGCGCAATTATTATCCACTCCTTTATAAAAACATTTTTTTTTTAATTGAACTTTTTTTTTTTTTTTTTTAAACATATACGCAAACAATAAAAAAGCATGGTTGTCTCAAGGAATACACTTGGTAAGGGCAAATAATGAGTAGACAGCAAAAACTGTAAGGTCAACGTATCATTCTTTAGCCTCAATGAGTGGAACTGGCTGCCACGAGAGGTGGTCAGTTCTCCTTCAATGGAAGTCTTCCAACAGAGGCTGGACAGACGTCTGTCTGAGATGGTTTAATGAATCCTGCATTAAGCAGGGGGTTGGACACAATGACCCTGGAGGTCCCTTCCAACGCTAACATTCTATGAGTCTATGTGCAAGGAACAATTACGTCTAACAATATATGGTAAATCAGATATTTTCAGACCGTATTGTAAAGACACTGCTCAAAAAAATAAAGGGAACACTAAAATACCACATCCTAGATATCACTGAAAGAAATATTACAGTTGTAAATCTTTATTCATTACATAGTGGAATGCGTTGAGAACAATAAAACGTAATAATGATCAATGTAAATCAAAATTAATATCCAATGAATGTCTGGATTTGGAATGATAATCAAAATCAAAGTGGAAAATCAAATTACAGTCTGATCCAACTTCAGTGGAAATGCCTCAAGACAAGGAAATGATGCTCAGTAGCGTGTGTGGCCTCCACGTGCCTGTATGACCTCCTTACAACGCCTGGGCATGCTCCTGATGAGGTGGCGGATGGTCTCCTGAGGAATCTCCTCTCAGACCTGTATTAAAGCAGAAACAAAACCACCGAAGTGGAAAAACGATGTACTAGTCCATGTATAAAACAAGAATCTTTATTAATTACCAAAACAACAACAGGTAAAAGACAGTAAAGGGCATGACATCACCTAAGTGGATGTACAATCAGCACACATGCAGATTAAAATAACGAAGCGGGGCACACAACCCCCAACGACCCTCTAATATAATAAAGACACTAGGGTAGACAAAATGCAGAAAAATAATGATGTCTGTAAGAAGGTAGCTGTGCTAACCACATATTATCATGTATAACAATCACAGCGCAACTACCTAATAAAGAAATTATTATTAATTGTAAGTGCAGATACCAATTGATAGGCTAATCCTCCGCGTTATGAGAAATGTCAATAGCAGTATAATACACCCTGGTTGACAGAAAACAAAAAATCTGCCAGTGAATTACAAAATCAATCAGGAATGGCAATCAGGTGCATCATGACTGCATTGAAATGCAGGGTGCCTAATTCACATCAAAGAGGCATATTACCTGGCACCGCGGACAACTGCACACTAAGGATGCGAGGGCAGGAGGGGGTGTGTGTGCGCACCCCAACGCACGTTTCGGTCCAATCCTTCTTCAGGGGGCACACACACCTCCCTACCAGCGCTTCTTAAATACACTGGCATAATAACCAAGATCCCTCCCACCACATCGGAGGCCGCCGGCCTAATGACCGGAAGTGATGTCACCTGCTTCCAATGACGCGCCCGTCGTCATGTCGACAGGACGCCTCTCGCGTCGTCGTCACAGCGGTCGGCAGAATCGCCATTATCGCTTAGAGACGCCGAAAGCCAGAGGGCGGCGTGTGCATACACGACAGCGAGCGCGTACCAGCAGGAAAATACCCAGATCACCTGTGGCAGCAAAAATACAGTGGAAATCACCCTAGCATGCTACAATTAGCCACCTAACAGAAATTAAAGCAATATACAAATCAATAACGAAAATATATGGCAAAAGTGCATCGGTGAACCAACTATAAAAAAAATTGCCGCTAACAGACATCACATCATCATGTTCCGGATCCGATATAGAGGAGATGTTCAAAGGTTGATAGACTAATAAAAGGTATTTCTTGATCTTCTTGTGTAGGGAAAACGATTCAATTGTGTAATCACTAAAGCGCAAAAGGGAGAAAAATAATACCGTTAAAAAAAGAACAATATGTTAAAAACATATGAGCATAATAGTAACAACCACCCTCACACGGACGAGGTGATCAAAGGAATGGGGCATAGCTTAGATGTTCATTCAATCCCAACGGATGAACAGTATCCAGAAGCCAGATCCATTTGGACTCTAGCTGAGCCAATTTCTTAGAGACACGGCCACCTGAATGTTGATATCAATCATATCTATACCCCTCACTTTTAACAGGTCGCCATCGCAACCATGGTGGATCTTAAAGTGGCGCGGGATGGTTTTTAGAAGATGGATCTCTTCCTGTGAGGCTGCCGCAATAATTCCTAGCACGTGTTCCCTTACCTGCACCTTTAGTTGACGCGTGGTCATCCCCACATAAATCTTGTCACACGGACAAGTAGCAAAATAGATAACATTAGTACTAGTGCAGGTGATCCGTTTGTCAATCTTAAAGGTGCGAGATCTTGCGGAGTTGAAAAAAGTATTTGAGTGCTGAATATTGCGGCACGCCACACAGCGGCCACATGAAGTGCACCCGTTAGCTCTCCTGATATCATCCAAAAAAGTCCTATGTGGGGTACCGGTATAGTGACTATGTACCAGCAAATCACGTAAATTACGTGACCTCCGTGGCGTGATGGCCACCTTATCGGGAAGAAATCTTGCTAGGACTGGGTCAGCTTTTAAAAGATGCCAAGACTTCTCTAAGGCTTTTCTCATTAAAGGGAATTGTGAGTGATAGTTGGTAACAAATCTCACAACCCCTTTATCCTCCTTATTCTGAGTCTTATAAAGCAAATCCTGTCTAGATGAATGTTTGGCACGATTGAATGCCTGTTTAATCATACGTTTACTATACCCACGTTCCAATAAACGCTTTTTTAATTCATCTGCCTGTTTGAGGAAATCCTCTTCCGTCCAATCCTTCTTCAGGGGGCACACACACCTCCCTACCAGCGCTTCTTAAATACACTGGCATAATAACCAAGATCCCTCCCACCACATCGGAGGCCGCCGGCCTAATGACCGGAAGTGATGTCACCTGCTTCCAATGACGCGCCCGTCGTCATGTCGACAGGACGCCTCTCGGCGTCGGCGTCACAGCGGTCGGCAGAATCGCCATTATCGCTTAGAGACGCCGAAAGCCAGAGGGCGGCGTGTGCATACACGACAGCGAGCGCGTACCAGCAGGAAAATACCCAGATCACCTGTGGCAGCAAAAATACAGTGGAAATCACCCTAGCATGCTACAATTAGCCACCTAACAGAAATTAAAGCAATATACAAATCAATAACGAAAATATATGGCAAAAGTGCATCGGTGAACCAACTATAAAAAGAGGAAGAACAATTAGCTATAAGAACACTTGAAGATTTGTCTAATGAACATAATGAAACCGAAGGAGGTAAGATTCCTCCCTCCATACAGGTTCGCTCTAAGAAATTTCCCCCATTTTCCTCTTGCCCTAATTTAGATCTATTTGTACAAATTGTATCTAAGGAGTTTCGTACAATCCCTAAATCCATCAATCATGACAATCTGTCTGTAGAGGAACGGAGGAGACTGCGCGTCCTTGTTGAGTTACCAGATGTGGTTTTCAAACAGGCGGACAAGGGGGGTAATATTGTGATTTGGCCCAAAGAGGGCTACGAAAAGGAGGCCTATCGACAATTAAATGATAGTGGGTGTTATAAGAAACTTACCTTTAACCCCTTGTCCGCCTATTTGTCACAGCTTAAGAACATCATTCAAGGAGCGAGAGATGGAGGTGTTATTACTAAACAGCTGGCTGAGGCACTCATTGTGGAGGAACCGACTGTAGCCACTTTCTATCTCCTGCCCAAGGTCCACAAGGACGCGCGCTCTCCTCCAGGACGCCCTATTGTTTCAGAGCGGGGGAATTACTTAGAGAATGTGAACTGTTGGATCGACTCTAAATTACAACCTCTAGTTGAAACTCTGCCCTCCTTCTTAAAGGATACGGGTGAATTCCTTAGGAGGGTAGATGGATTACAGCTGGACAGTGATACGTTGTTGGCCACAGCTGATGTAGAATCGCTCTACACAAGCATTAGACACGCAGATGGCCTAAAAGCTACCGAGTTTTTTCTGTCCACATCTACCCTTCCAATAGCAATTCGTCAACTAATTATGGAATTATTGGAATTTGCCTTATCGCACAATTTCTTCATCTTCAAAGGGTCCTTCTACCTACAGCTCCAGGGGACAGCAATGGGGGCGTCCTATGCGCCCGCCTATGCTAATCTCTTCATGGGGCTGTGGGAGAGGGACCTACTCCTGTCAGATCGGATGTCATCAGTGTACCGAGTCCTTTCCTGGACTCGCTACATTGATGACATCTTCTTGATCTGGCAGGGGTCTGTGGGAGACCTTGAGGATTTCATGAGGTTTTTGAACAACAACGATCGTAATATTCGACTTACCTTTGTGTCAGATTTGAATGAAATAGAGTTTCTGGATGTTAAGATTAAGAGAGATAGCCGTGGCGAACTTCAGACCAATATTTTTCGTAAGGCCACTGCTTCGAACATGCTACTACATGCCTCCTCACATCCTAGACACGTCATCCAATCAGTTCCAACTGGACAATTTCTGCGCATACGTAGACTTTGTTCTACGGAAGAGGATTTCCTCAAACAGGCAGATGAATTAAAAAAGCGTTTATTGGAACGTGGGTATAGTAAACGTATGATTAAACAGGCATTCAATCGTGCCAAACATTCATCTAAACAGGATTTGCTTTATAAGACTCAGAATAAGGAGGATAAAGGGGTTGTGAGATTTGTTACCAACTATCACTCACAATTCCCTTTAATGAGAAAAGCCTTAGAGAAGTCTTGGCATCTTTTAAAAGCTGACCCAGTCCTAGCAAGATTTCTTCCCGATAAGGTGGCCATCACGCCACGGAGGTCACGTAATTTACGTGATTTGCTGGTACATAGTCACTATACCGGTACCCCACATAGGACTTTTTTGGATGATATCAGGAGAGCTAACGGGTGCACTTCATGTGGCCGCTGTGTGGCGTGCCGCAATATTCAGCACTCAAATACTTTTTTCAACTCCGCAAGATCTCGCACCTTTAAGATTGACAAACGGATCACCTGCACTAGTACTAATGTTATCTATTTTGCTACTTGTCCGTGTGACAAGATTTATGTGGGGATGACCACGCGTCAACTAAAGGTGCAGGTAAGGGAACACGTGCTAGGAATTATTGCGGCAGCCTCACAGGAAGAGATCCATCTTCTAAAAACCATCTCGCGCCACTTTAAGATCCACCATGGTTGCGATGGCGACCTGTTAAAAGTGAGGGGTATAGATATGATTGATATCAACATTCGGGTGGCCGTGTCTCTAAGAAATTGGCTCAGCTAGAGTCCAAATGGATCTGGCTTCTGGATACTGTTCATCCGTTGGATTGAATGAACATCTAAGCTATGCCCCATTCCTTTGATCACCTCGTCCGTGTGAGGGTGGTTGTTACTATTATGCTCATATGTTTTTAACATATTGTTCTTTTTTTAACTGTATTATTTTTCTCCCTTTTGCGCTTTAGTGATTACACAATTGAATCGTTTTCCCTACACAAGAAGATCAAGAAATACCTTTTATTAGTCTATCAACCTTTGAACATCTCCTCTATATCGGATCCGGAACATGATGATGTGATGTCTGTTAGCGGCAATTTTTTTATAGTTGGTTCACCGATGCACTTTTGCCATATATTTTCGTTATTGATTTGTATATTGCTTTAATTTCTGTTAGGTGGCTAATTGTAGCATGCTAGGGTGATTTCCACTGTATTTTTGCTGCCACAGGTGATCTGGGTATTTTCCTGCTGGTACGCGCTCGCTGTCGTGTATGCACACGCCGCCCTCTGGCTTTCGGCGTCTCTAAGCGATAATGGCGATTCTGCCGACCGCTGTGACGCCGAGAGGCGTCCTGTCGACATGACGACGGGCGCGTCATTGGAAGCAGGTGACATCACTTCCGGTCATTAGGCCGGCGGCCTCCGATGTGGTGGGAGGGATCTTGGTTATTATGCCAGTGTATTTAAGAAGCGCTGGTAGGGAGGTGTGTGTGCCCCCTGAAGAAGGATTGGACCGAAACGTGCGTTGGGGTGCGCACACACACCCCCCTCCTGCCCTCGCATCCTTAGTGTGCAGTTGTCCGCGGTGCCAGGTAATATGCCTCTTTGATGTGAATTAGGCACCCTGCATTTCAATGCAGTCATGATGCACCTGATTGCCATTCCTGATTGATTTTGTAATTCACTGGCAGATTTTTTGTTTTCTGTCAACCAGGGTGTATTATACTGCTATTGACATTTCTCATAACGCGGAGGATTAGCCTATCAATTGGTATCTGCACTTACAATTAATAATAATTTCTTTATTAGGTAGTTGCGCTGTGATTGTTATACATGATAATATGTGGTTAGCACAGCTACCTTCTTACAGACATCATTATTTTTCTGCATTTTGTCTACCCTAGTGTCTTTATTATATTAGAGGGTCGTTGGGGGTTGTGTGCCCCGCTTCGTTATTTTAATCTGCATGTGTGCTGATTGTACATCCACTTAGGTGATGTCATGCCCTTTACTGTCTTTTACCTGTTGTTGTTTTGGTAATTAATAAAGATTCTTGTTTTATACATGGACTAGTACATCGTTTTTCCACTTCGGTGGTTTTGTTTAAGTTTACTATTGATGTGTCTATACATTTCCATGTCCACTCCTAGTTCCCCATGTTAGGGTATGATTAATGTATCAATTAGGATGTGGTGTTACTGGTTATTTGTGCATTGTCTGTATTAAAGCATCAGTCAACTGCTGGACAGTCTGTGTTGCAACGTGGTGTTGGTGGATGGACTGAGACGTGATGTCCCAGATGTTCTCAGTTGGATTCAGGTCTAGGAAACGGGTAATGCAGTCCACAGCATCAGTGCCTTCATCATGCAGGAACTGCCAACGCACTTCAGCCATATGAGGCCTAGCATTGTCATGCATCAGAAGGAACCCAGGGCCACTGCACTTGCATACGGTCTCCCGTTGGGTCTGAGGATCTCATCCCGCTACCTAATGGCAGTCAGGGTACCCATGGTAGTAAATGGAGGGCTGTGCGGCTTTCCAAAGAAATGCCTCCCGACATCATTACTGACCCACTGCCAAACCGGTCTTGCTGGAGGATGTTGCAGGCAGCAGAATGGTCTCCACGGCGTCTCCAGACTCTATCAGGTCTGTCACATGTGCTCAGTGTGAACCTGCTCTCATCCGTGAAGAGCACAGGACACCAATGTCGAATCTGCCAATCTTGGCGTTCTCTGGCAAATGCCAATCACCCTGCACGGTGTTGGGCTGTAAGCTCAACACCGTCTTGTGGATGTCGATCCCTCATACCACCCTCATAGAGTCCATTTCTCACAGGATGAGTAGACACATGGATGTTAGTGGCCTGCTGGAGGTCTTTTTGCAGGGCTCTGGCACTGCTCCTCCTTTCACAAAGGAGGAGGTAGTGGTCCTGCAGCTGGGTTGTTGCCCTCCTACGGTCCCCTCCACGTCTCCTGGTGTACTGACCTGTCTCCTGGTATCTGCTCCAAGCTCTGGACACTCTGCTGACAGACACAAATACTCTTCTTGCCATAGTTTGCTTTGATGTGCCATCCTGGATGAGCTGCACTAACCTTAGCAACTTCTGTGGGTTGTAGACACCACCTCATGCTATTGTACAGTACCTCTAGGGGTGAGAGCAGTGAAAAAGTGACCAAAGCAACAGCCAAAAATGATTAGAACAGAGAAATGGTTTGTGGTCACCCCCTGCAGAACCAGTTCTTTATAGGGGTTGTCTTGCTAATTGCCTATCATTTCTACCTGTTGCCTGTTCCATTTCCACAACAGCAGGAGAAATTAATTCACAATCGGTCTTACTTCATAACTGGACAGGTTGACTTCACAGAAGTGTGATTTGACTTGGAATTATGTTGTGTTGTTTACATGTTCCCTTTATTTTTTTGAGCAGTTTATATGTATCATAAATGTAAAGGTGCAGCCCAGAAAAATATTTAGAGTTGAAAGTCCTCAGTGGTTGATACCTTTTAGTGGCTAACTGAAAAGATGGTAACAAATTGCAAGCTTTCGAGACTACTCAGGTCTCTTCATCAGGCAAAGACTAATACAAAATCTGAAGAATCACATATTTATACACAACACAGCACAGAAAAAATCCAATAGTTGAGTCAAGTGACGTGAAGCAGAGCTGTCATTATGGGAGAGGGATGAACAGTTGTGGCAATAAATATTGGACTAGTTCATAGATAAGGAGTGTGAAAGTTTTATTGCCCTCTGATTGGGGTCTGGTAATGTTTTGTGATGTTCTCAAAGGGTCTTTGAAGCAAATTCCTTAATTGATGTAATAGGCCATAAATCCATGTGATAGGTTCATTCCAGCATTGAGAGTGTCAAAGGTCACCATCAATTTGTATTCGCAAACTCTCCTCTGTCTCTGAGATGTGAAATCACCTTTCAGTACAAGTAATTTCATGTCCAACATGCTATGACCGGGGATGCAGAAGTGTTTGGCCACAGGTAGATCCATTCTTTTTTCTCTTATTGTGTGGCGATGGGAATTCATCCTTGTTCTTAGTTTTTGCCCTGTCTCCCCACATACAGACCCCCAGTTGGACATTTTGTACAAATAATTAGGTACACCACATTAGATGTGATGCAGCTGAAAGTACCTGGGATCTTGTAGTCCTGATGTGAGTTGGAGATCTTTATCTTGTCCGTGGTCATTATAAATGGACAGGTTGCTAAGGGGAGCTGCACGGAAACTACAAGCTTTACTACAAAAAGATGCCCGAATACAATCCATATTTCCAGACCCCCACTACTGTGTTTTAGGCAGCCCCCAAATCTAAGAAGCATCATTGTCAGAAGTTCCCTGTCCTCTCCAACAGCTGCAGGAACCTTTCCTTGAAACCAGAAGAAATGCAAAACCTGTCCATTTATAATGACCACGGACAAGATAAAGATCCCCAACTCACATCAGGACTACAAGATCCCAGGTACTTTCAGCTGCATCACATCTAATGTGGTGTACCTAATTATTTGTACAAAATGTCCAACTGGGGGTCTGTATGTGGGGGAGACAGGGCAAAAACTAAGAACAAGGATGAATTCCCATCGCCACACAATAAGAGAAAAAGAATGGATTTACCTGTGGCCAAACACTTCTGCATCCCCGGTCATAGCATGTTGGACATGAAATTACTTGTACTGAAAGGTGATTTCACATCTCAGAGACAGAGGAGAGTTTGCGAATACAAATTGATGGTGACCTTTGACACTCTCAATGCTGGAATGAACCTATCACATGGATTTATAGCCTATTACATCAATTAAGGAATTTGCTTCAAAGACCCTGTGAGAACATCACAAAACATTACCAGACCCGAATCAGAGGGCAATAAAACTTTCACACCCCTTATCTATGAACTAGTCCAATATTTATTGCCACAACTGTTCATCCCTCTCCCATAATGACAGTTCTGCTTCACGTCACTTGTCTCAACTATTGCATTTTTTTCTGTGCTGTGTTGTGTATAAATATGTGATTCTTCAGATTTTGTATTAGTCTTTGCCTGATGAAGAGACCTGAGTAGTCTCGAAAGCTTGCAATTTGTTACCATCTTTTCAGTTAGCCATTAAAAGGTATCAACCACTGAGGACTCTCAACTCTAAATATTTTTCTATCTACTGGCTAACACGGTACAAAGATACACATCTTTACTGTATCAATAAGGTGCAGCCCATAAATTATCCCCACATATAATAGGCTCTAGAGCTACAATAGATAACATAATACATCCTACACATTATATAAATGGCAGCGATCCAATTAATAGTATTTGCCTATGTATAAAAGGAAACCTGCCTACTGCCCCAAGATATGCTGCATAATATAAGTGGCTGTAATCCAATTGATTGCATTTGTGTGTTTATATATATATTATTATATATATATATATATATTATGAAACAAACCAGCCTAATGCCTAAAGATATAGGATTCATTAATATAACAGGTCCAAGTCCAGATAAATCATTGTATGGTAATACAACCAAGGGTGATTTCGGTCATAGTAGCAATGAAGAGAAATGGGGTGCACAGATCGTGTAACCGCACTAAATGGAAGTACATTATACTAAAGTAATGGATGGTCGATAGTAATGCCTGGATCAGTGATCCCAGTGCAGATGTATGCATCAGGGTAATTTCACACTAGGCGTTTCTTCAGTGTTTTTTCTGCAACAAAACCTGATCTCTTGGCAAGAAAGAATCTGCAGGTTTTTTGATTTTTTTTTTTTTTTTTTTGCAGTAGTTTTGGCATGCTAGATTTGTCCCTTGTGCATGCTGATAAAGTTTAGTGTTGAAAAAAAAAGTCCTATTCCATTGAATCGGGTTTGGCACACAAAAAACACAGCAAAACATGATAGCTTCGTTTTTGGAGCGTTTTTTCACCACCCATTCAAGTCAATGGGTGAAAAACACTGAAAGAAGTGACATGCTCCATGTCCAAAAACCATGAAAAGCACAAAATACTGATGACAAAACAAAAAGTGTGTGCATGAGATTTCTGAAATCTCACAGGTTTGCTGGTATTGTAAAAAGCAGCTAAAAATTAGCATAAAAATACGGCTAATGTGAATTTAGCCTAAGGCCTGGACGGAGCACTCTTCTCTCTGTGCTGCTGCTGAGCACACCGCTCCCCTCTGCGCAGCGGTCCCTCTGCAGACGGCGGGGGACCCTCTCACTGTGGCCCGTCGGGGTGCTGGTACTCTGTGTGAGGGAGGGTTCACAGCGCTCCTCTGACTGCACACTGCCCCGGGTTGGCGCCAAATGGCTCTGCTGCTCGCGCTTTCTGCTTTTATCCCCCTGCCCCCCTCGGTCAGGAGGAAGGTCCGGCTCACTCATGTTTGCCCCCGGGAACAGGGGATGCAGCCTTACTAGTTCCAGCCCCGGCATGCAGGTACCCGCTGTGCGGTCGTCCCCCTTAAACTACCAGTAACGTGGAATCTCCCTATATTATTATTATACATTTATATAGCGCCATTTATTGCATGGCGCTTTACATGTGAAAAGGGGAAGTATAGACAAGTACAGTAAACATGTGCGAGACAAGGGACACACAAGTACAGAAGGAGAGAGGACCCTGCCCGCGAGGGCTCACAGCCTATATTTCTGTTAAGATGACGGACCTGAGGGGGATTTGCTTTTTTATTGTGGATTGATTTGAAGCTATTGGGACCATTTTGCATAACATTTTGGATCACATTTATCTGGCGCTCTACGCTGAGCACTTACATCGGGGTTTCCATCTAAATCTCAGAATGACATGATCCCGGTGAAACCCCCGAGGGATCCATTCACTATAATGAGGCAGTAGAGTAACTCTGACCGCTTGTGGCCTCTGTTCAGCATTGTCATTCTTTTCAGAGATGCACACAACTGTGGCTTTTATGCACGCCTAAAAAGACAGACACCGCTGGATCATAGGCCAGACGGCATCCACAATGCCTCCATCTGTCAAATTAGAGGGAATCTTCTGCCGTGGGTTCCATCTGAATCACGTAACTCAGAGATTTACACATAAAATACGGTGTAAGCGCTCAGTGCAGAGCACAGGATAAATGTGAGCTGAGCCTTACTCCAATCTTTGTGAGGTAGAATGATAAAATCAACAGCAGGTGCAAAATTGGTTTTATTTATTTTTTACGCTGTTTCTCGTGCGATATAAGTGATTAGACAACTTTATTCTTTGGGTCTGTGCGATTACAGCGATACCAGACTTACTGTATTTATTGCTTTATACGACGCACCTAGGTTTTAGAGGAGATAAACAAGAGCAAAAAATTTTTTTAGCCAAATGTGCTAAAACATTTAATAAAAAAATTATTATTTTAATGGGGATTGGGGGGAGAGAGAATCTGTGGATGAGGCATTGTTATGGAGGATCTGTGTAATTGATTGCAGATCTCATATCCGATACCTGCCCAACACCCTCCTTGTAATTGCAGACCTCTGATCTGAATGCTACAATTACAAGTGATGGGGGTCTGACCCTACCTCCCCCACCCTTTTAATAGCAGACCTCAAACCACATAACCTCCCTCCCCTTATAATAGCAGACTTCAGTTCACACACACCATCTCTCTCCCCCCTTGTAATTGCAGACCTCAGTCCACATACCCTTTCTTGTAATGGCAGACCTCAGTTAATACCACACATCCCCTTTTTTGTTATAAGGGGGATGGGTAATAGCAGACTTAACTTGTTATTATTTTGCCGGGTGCCGCACTGTACTGTCACATGACATCCTACGGCATCAGGGACAGTGCGCTTCCTGCGTACAGATGGTGATGTGCCTAGGAAAAGGAGAGGAGGAATCATGAGAATTCCTCGCTTACCTGCCCCCGCTGCATGGCACAGCTGTGGGGGCTTCCTTCGCCACCGCTCCTCCCGGTGAAGTGATGGTGCAGGGAGACGTGAGCGCAGTGCCGTGCAGCGGAGAAGCAGCAGGCTGCATCCCTGGTTTTGTGCTGTCCGCATCCCCGATCCCACGGCTTCTCCACTGGCTGCCACCTTTGCTTTATAAGATGCACTGTTTCCCCCCCCCCACACGTTTTGGGGAAAAAGTGCTTATAAAGCAAAAAATATCTTTTTTTTTTCGTTTGGCTGCGGTCAAACTAACAGATTCTTTTGCATCACCATATTTTGAGAGCTATAATTTTTTCTTATTTCTGCTGACAGTCATTTGAGGACCTGTTTTTTGGGGGATGAGTTGGAGTTTTTATTGGTTCCATTTTCAGGCTCATGACATTTTTTTTTCTATTCTGATTTTTGGGAGGCAGAATGAACAAAAAACAGCAATTCAGGATTTTTTTTTTATATATACCGTTCCGCGTGTGGTATAATTGATAAGGCAACTTTATTCTTCGGGTCAGTACGATTACAGCAATACCACATTTATAGTAGTTTTTTTTTAATGTTTTGCCGCTTTTACACAATAAAAAAACTATTTTATAGAAAAATAGTTTCTGCATCGCTTTATTATGAGAGCTATAACTTGTTTATTTTTCTGCTGATGGAGCATGGATGTATGGTGGCTTGTTTTTTGCTTGACAAGATGATGTTTCAGTGATACCATTCTTATTTACATTTGTTTTTTTTTATCCACATTTTGTTCGGCGCTATGATGAAAAGTTGGGACTGGTCGTTCTGGACACATAGGTACCAAATATGTGAATTTTTTTAACATAATATTTATGGGTGTGACAGTCACTGGTAATGTAATAGAGGGGAGATATGTTTCACTACGTCTAATAGCATCAGTGATATAAAATCCAGAGTTGTATTTCCTTCAGCACAGTAAGTGTTGCGAGGGTTAAGTTTTGTTATGGGCTGGATTTTAGGGGGATATTCATAGAGCGGGTGGGAGAGAGTTACCCCCATATCTCCCCCTACAGAGCCGGCACCACTGTGTGCTGACAGGACTTTGTTGATGTCACAGTCATGTGATCAGTCACGTGGTGGAGGAGTCACATGGTCTGGGCTTAAATGGCTGAAGGAAAGGGCTTTCAGTGTACAGTGTGTGCGCCTGGAGAAGGAGCACTGCAGGAGAGTGCTGCATGGACTGGTGAACCTGAACCGTGTGTGTTCTGCCAGCCGTGAGCCGGAGGAACTCCACTCACAGAAGGACTGTGTTTGTTCTGCCGCCATTTTGTTTTGTTTTGCCCAGAGGTCTGTATTTTCTTTTCCACACCTTGGTTTATGCTGCCTGCAATAAACCAAAGGAAGTTCTTAAAGCCGCAGTGTACCCGTGTCTACCTCCATGTACAGCCGAGTGAGCTGATCTACCACAGGTGGTGTTACAAGTGCGGGCAGCATTTCCAGTGAACAAGTGGGACGGCCACAAGCCAGCATACAACATCAGGCAAGATGGACGACCTGCTGAAACATCTGCTACAAGCACAGCAGCAACAGCAACTACAGCCCCAGCAGCAGTTGCAGCAGCAACAGATGGCGCAGCAAGAGACAATTAAGATTGTTATGCACCAGCAACACCAGATGCTGATTGACTTGCTTAGAAAAGCTTTTCGTGGAAGACCGGCAGCTCCTCCCTCAAGTCCAGGTGACAACACGTTCGTCCGGAAGGTGGTAAGATGAGCTATGTAAAAAATGACCCCGGGTGATGATGTAGAGGCATTTTTGACTGTATTCGTGTGGTGGCGGAGCGTGAGAAGCTACCACCAGAGCAGTAGGCAGAGGTGCTTGCTCGCTATTTGACTGGTGAGCCCCAGAAGGCCTTTTATGATCTGGCATTACAGGGTGCACAATTATGCCAAGTTAAAAACTGAAATTTTGGCACGCACAGGAGTAACTATGTCAGCGACATCACAAAAGGTTCACCAGTAGGCATATTGTGGGGATTAACCGCCTCGAACCCAACCGTTTGAGCTACTGCATCTGGTGCAAAAATGGCTGTAGCCAGAGTCCTCCACTCCAGCCCAGACTGTCGAGCGGCTTGTCATGGACCGATTCATGCACTTCCTTCCTAGGCGGTGCAGACCTGGGTTGCCCAGGGAGATCCCTGAAATACTTACGAACTGGTGGGCTTAGTGCAGTGACGGCAAACCTATGGCACGCATGCCAGAGGGGGCATTCAGAGCCCTCCCGATGGACACGCACGTCATCTCCTCTGGACTAGTGCCACCACCACTCTTCTCAGCCCAGTCACCATGTCCCTCATCACTAGCACTGTGGCTACTCTCCTCTGCATGCCCGCCATCCATCAGGTCACGCATCCTCCCATCAGTCTGAGCACGGGCTGAGGAGAGTGGTGGCGCTAGTGCCCACAGGTAGGATTGTGATATATGAAGAGACCAGATCAGCGTTGGAACGGGCAGAAGTGAGTAGTTACCATATAAACTTGAGTATAAGCCGAGTTTTTCAGCACATTGTTTTTGTGCTGAAAATGCCCCCCTTGGCTTATACACGAGTCATTGTCCCAGAAGATGTGGGGGGAGGGGGAGCAGCGGGTCACAGGAGGCAGGAGATGGCTGCTGTGGCTAAAGCCTGTGCCCGCTGCTAAAGAGCAATACATTTCCAATTCACTGGCAGTGAATATTAATTTCTCTTATAGCGCGCACAGTGTCATCAGCAGTTGCCGGGCTATCAATGGTTGCCATGCGCGACAATGCCACAATGGTTGCCATGCGCGACGATGTCACAATGGTTGCCATGCGCGACGATGTCACAATGGTTGCCATGCGCGACGATGTCACAATGGTTGCCATGCGCGACAATGTCACAATGGTTACCATGCGCGACGATGTCACAATGGTTGCCATGCGCGACGATGTCACAATGGTTGCCATGCGCGACGATGTCACAATGGTTGCCATGCGCGACGATGTCACAATGGTTGCCATGCGCAATGATGTCACAATGGTTGCCATGGTGACTATGTCACCATGGTTGCCATGGCGACTATGATGTCACAATTTGGGGGGAACTAAGGGGGGGGTTTCGTAGGGCTTTTTTACTGTCGTGTGGGGGTTTCACTGGGGGATATCAACTGTGTTTGCATATATTTTATTATCTTTTTTATTCAAGGTTTTCTTCCCCTTTTATTAATATTAAATTGGCTTTGACCCATATTTTTTTTACTGCGTTACGAACATTATATTATTCCACAAAATTCCCCAAACGGCTAAGTGCACACGATCAGGAAAATTTTTTTTTTTCGCGGTTTTTTCCCCCGGTTTCCGGGGTAAAAACGCGTTTAAAAAGCAAGCATTAACACCTTTTCATTTTATTGATTCCGCATTTTTTTGGCCCATTTGCTTTTTTTTTCCCGAAAAAAAGCTTTCCCCGGAAAAAAAACCCAATTTTTTATTAATTTCGAATGAAGCGGTTAAAAGGGGTGGACCCGGGTTGGAGGAGGGGGAAAATCTCCCCGGGCCCCGGGTCCATATCCCGGTTTAAAAACAAAAATTAAAAAAAAAATAATGATTTTTCCCCTTCCCCCCGGCCCCGGCCTTCCCCGGGCCCCCCAGGCCTTCCCCCCTTTCAGCGACGCTCCCGGAACCCCGGGCCCCCAAAGCCTTTGCGAGAATACCCAGATGGCATAGTGGCTCGGGGAAGTAGTCTCGGGGTTTTTTTCCCCAAAAATCCGGGGGAAAAGGGTTTGGGGCCGGGGCTGGGGGAAGGGGGAAGGCTGCGGGGCCCCGGGGGGTGGAAAATATTATTTTTTTTTTACATTAATCTTTTTACATTAGGGGACAAGGCGGATAAATTTTAAAAATTTTGGCAACTTTCAAACACTATGTTTGACCGGGCCCCCAAAACCGTAATCATTTTTTCCAACATGCTACAGACGCTAGGAAAACCTACATTTGCAAGCAAAAAGTCCCCAAAAGCTTTTTTGGCGGGAATCGCACACAAAAAACGGGGGATTTTGGGGAGAAGGGGGGTTTGCCCCGGAAAATTTCCGGGGGAATTTTCCCCCAAGGGAAAAATTTGCCTTCGGTAAGGGGTTTATTTTAAAGGAAAAATTTTCCCCAATTTAGACCTTTTTTTTTCAAAAATCAAGGTTGGCCCCCCAACTTTCTCAAGCTTTTAATTTCGTTTTTTTTAAAAATTTTTGATACCCTCCTTAAAGGGTTTGTTTGCCCCTGTAAATTTTAAATTTTGAAAGGGTTGGAAAAAAAATAATTTGAATTTGCAACTTTTGAAAAAATCCCCCTTCTCAAAACAGATCTTCAAAACGATTCGGGGTTTTTTCTTATTGGAACGCCTTACAACTTTGAATTGATTTTTCACGTAATGTAGATTGTTTTTAATCTAAAACCTCAGTTTCAAGGCACTTTGAAAAAAAAAAAATAAGTGGGTTTGGATTCTTTGGCATCTCTAAAAAAAGGTTCCCATCACGGCCTAGGGGAAAACTTCTTGTAGTTAAAGGCCCCTAAAAACCGGGGTAGTGCTCCTATCTGGGGTCCCAGGGAACGGACCCCAAAAGGGGGGTAGAGGGCCCCCCGGGGGGTCCAGACCCAAGGGGCGCTGAGGGGGGTAAACCCGGGGGGGAAATTTTTTGCTAGATGCCGGTCGGAAATACTCCCTTTCCCCCAAAAAGGGTGGACTGATTGGGAGGCGTGTTTCGTGCATTCTGCCGCAGGGGATTACCCCCCGGGGGGGGGCCGCCATGGTTTTTGACCAAAAAGGGTGGATGTCGGAATTAGATCGGGGGGTTGGGGGCCCCCTCCCAATTTGGTCCCAGGGAAAAAAGGGGGGTCCATTATCCAAGAGAGCCTGGACTATCCCGTTGCAATGTCAAAAAAATTACTGTAGGTTGGTCCATGGGGTCGGGTGGTTAAAGCTTCACACCCCGGGTAATTGGGGGGGGATTTAGCCTTTCTGTGGGGGAAAAGGGGAACCAGGTCCCCCGCGAACCCCCCTCAATCCCGAAAAACCCATCGCATTGGGGGGGGATGATTCCCTTTTTGGGGCGGGGGGGACGAGGGGCCCTGCGCTGAATTCCAAAGTGGGTTTCTGGGGAAATTTTGGGGGGCGCAAAATGTGGGGTTTTAAAAGGGAGGAAAAAAGTGACTGAAAAAGGGTTTCCCAAAAAGGGGGTGACCCGGTTCCACATTTTGCTTAAATGGGACGCTGTAAGGTCCAAGCAAGAGGGGTCAAAGCGACGAAACCTCCGACCCCAATGAAATCCACCCGGCGCCGGGCCCCGCAGTTTGGGGGGGGCTGCAATAAAAAATGCCCGCGGGACTCACCCCCGAGTGCGCGCCAGGGGGATTTACTGCGAGGTCGACAGTTTTTTCGCATTGTGCCCCCGGGGGTAAGCGAAGAAGTGGGGGCAGTGTTTACGTGTCCCTTAGGGGTGGTATTAGACCTGTCCCATTTCCCATTTTTGGGGGGACCTGGGGGTAACCCAAAAACCAAAACGGGATTAGGGGTTTTTACAGCCTTGGTTTCAGAGGGAGATGAACTACTGCTGGTCCTCCCTACTTTTTAGTTTAACTCCGTGTCCCTTTCCAAAGCCCCTTAGTGTCATTTCCCATTATAGAGGTCCCTTTCGGTTCCTGAACCTTTTTGGGGCCCTGGTTAAAAACCCCCAAGGGCCCAAAATTTGGGCGATGGAATGCAAATGGTACTGGGGCGGTACCCCTTGAAAATCCCCCCGGGCATACCCCAAAAAATTGGCCTATTTTTTCTCGGAGGGGCCCGCCGAAAAAGCCGACGGCCAAAAAAAAAATTTTTTTTCCCCCAAATGAAAGGGAGGTTGTAAAAGGTCTCCCCCACACAAAACCCCACGTTGGTTTTCCCCCACGGACGGGGCCGGTGGGGGATTTAAAAAATTGAACCCCTTTTTAAATGGGGGGGAGAGAATGGGAGGGGATTGCCCGCGTACCTGGGTTCCACCAGGAAATTTCTGGATTCAGTTCAAGATTGATGGATGACCCCGGAACTTCTAGATTTTCAAAGGAACCTGGGGGCAAAAATTTCACCCCCCCGGAGATTAGGCGGGGCACAAAGCGGCCCCGGAGAAGGGGTGACCGATTGAACTAGTAAATAGTTATTGGTTAAGGAAGATTTAAGCCATCAGTTAAACCCTTTGACCTAACTCCCAACTTTTTGCCCCGGGGGGAAGGAAAAAAACCCATGGCAAACAGAAGCCACTTGGGGAAAAAACCCTTCCCCGACCCACATCGGAATAACTACTCCTGGACAACACGTATTAGGAAATATAAATATACTAAAATTTTAAAATTTTCAAAAAGGGGACCAGTCCCTTTAAAAATTTTGAAGGAATCATCAAAAAAAATTTAGACGGAGAGATTAAAGTTCCCGTTTACAAAAAGAATCTGCATTGTGATTATGGAAACTTTTTTCCAACGTAGGACCCCCCTCGTCCCCACGGTTAAATAAAAAAATCTTTAAAAAGGGTTTTTGACTGCCCCCTAATTTGACTTGTAAAAAATCACCCCAAGCCTTTTCTTTTTTTAAATAAAAACCCAATTTAAAAAAACCGTTTGGGGATTGAGACCCCCGTTAAAAATTGGCGTCTTTTGCACCCCCATTATAGCTTTTTTTTATACCCGGAGCCAAAGACACAGTATTTTAAGGGGTCGCACCGGGCTTTTAAGAGGTAAAATTATTTTCTCCATGGCACATGCCTTCAAATTTTCCCCTTTTTTATTTGCCTTGGAGCATGCTGACAGGGCACAAATTATGTGTCGCCCCCAACACCAATCTTTTTCAGTGACAGTTTGCCAATGTTTTTAAAATTTAAAAAAATTAACATTTATTTTTTTTACCCAAGTGCAGCCCTTTTTTTATCCCCTTAAAGCTATTTCCATTTCACCCAAGTTTAGTTTTTCAAACCCCTTAATATAAAAATCCTCTCTGTATTTATTTCCCCGGTTTAGTGATCTGCAAAAAAAATTTCTTTTGTATGCCCACAAGGGAATTAAAAAAATTTAAAAAAAAAGGGCCCCAATAGCCCCTTTTGGTACCCCATGAACCGTGACCCAGTCGAGTGTGCTCCTTAAAAAACCCCTTTTTTTCCACCATGACCATTTTTAACCCACTTTAAATTTTTCCCCTTTTCCCCTGTTCTATTTTTTGTAAAACCTTTTTTGGGGCCCGATAAAAAAATTTTGAGAAGCCCCTAAAACCCCCAAAGTCCCGATTCCTTGGTCCCCTAAAAATTACCCCTTATAAAGCTTTAAAATTAGGGTACAAAAAGGCCTGTAAACCTGCGATCGTGCATGAGGTTTTTCACCTCAGATCCCATATGTACCCCCAAAAAAAACCCCCAGGATTTTAACCACAAATTTTACTCACGGCCTAAAATTTCCAGGGTTTATTTTTTCCCCTTTTTGAATAATTTCAACATTTGCTATACGCCGCCCCGTGAAAGCCCCCCCTTTTATGAATTTTAAAAAAATTTTTAAAAAAAAAAGGGCTAATAGACTGCAATTCTGCATAGGGGGGGTATCCCCCCCGGGCCGGGGATTTGTAATTTGTGTTTTTAGACCCCCCCGACTTCTGCGGGTTAACGTGAATTTAATGGAGAAATTTTTTTTATCTCTGACATGTTACGTTGGGATTTTCGTGTAAATTGTGTAGCCGGGGTAAGGCAACGCAGACCCTGGGGATGTGCGGGAGGAAATTTTAAACTCAAAAAATTCACTCCAAAAAACAAAAA
>JARQOD010000010.1:92132121-92250358 GCA_033576555.1 Oophaga sylvatica
ATAGAGTACATACTTACCAAACACCTAGTCCCTGCGCCCTCGTCTCCTTTAATAAAAATTAAAATAAAAAAACAACCTATACTTACCTTTCCGCCGTAGTCCAGCTATTAACGAGTGTCCCACGACGATCTCCGGTGTAGAACACTGACATCAGGGATGTCAGTGCTCTACAGGGGCCCCGCGATGAATGACAGCGGAGGTTAATCCTCCGCGATATATAAACCCTCCGCCGCTGCCGGGAGAGAGGTCACTTCAGTTCTTTCTCTCACCGGGCAACGCTGTGTGAGAAAATTCCCACGCAGCATTTCCCGGAAAGTGAGAGAATGAACTCTGGTAACCTCGTCAGTGATGTACTTAAGGAGGATTATCTCGGTCAGTTAATCACTGGGGGGCCCCTATAGAGCAGTGACATCACCCGATGTCACTATTCTAAGGGGAGATCGTCGTGGGACACTTGTTATAATTGGACAGCGTAGGACAGGGAGTATATGTGTAGCCCTGGTACACAATACCAGGAGGATGAGTGGGAGAGGTAAAGGTTAAGTGTTCTTCATGTCATCATGTACCTTCAAACACGCCCAGTAGGGGTGTGGAAGAGAGAGATTTGTTAGTCTGTGTCCGGACTTCAGAGTGAGAAGTCTGTGTTTTCCTGTCCTTGGACAGAGGGAGAGTGTGTCCAGACTTAGGAGAGACAAGACGTCTTTAGGGGACTCTGCTCTATCTTCCTTAAAATTGGGGGATTCTAGTATAGGTACTTTAACGTACCCGAGCCTAGTCAAAGCTGTGCCCCACTGGAGACAGGCTGAAATATCTCCTGAGAACTGAGCAAGTCGAAGGGCAAAAGTGAAGAAAGCAAGGAAAGTGCTATAGGTGAAGATACCTGCACGAATCTACCGGTTACTGGGGACCGAAGAATCATCTTTGTTTTCAAGCAAGGTGATAAGATAGCCAGAAATCTACCGGACCCTAGGTCGCGGCGGATAAGCCCATACAGTCAGTACGTAACTGGGGTCAGAGGAAGTGAGGACCGTGAGTCAGTGCACGACAATTATAGGAAATCATCTTTCTCACCAAAAAGGCTCCAACCACAACACTGATCGGGCAGAACAGCTAAAGATAAGCTGGAATTATAGAGAGGACTACGCTTCAGGCTGGTCGGCTCAGCTTCATTGGAGTTAAAGGAGGCCCCTAACTTGCTTAACCGTTTGCCTCAAAGCTCATCCTCCATCAACCCCATCAGCCTCCCTGGGACCTGCTTTACCATTCTGCAAGTAAAGGTATGGAAAGACTTTGACTGTGTGAGACTGAGTTATTACTGCATGCCTGCACAATCCCTACCTAACCACCGACCTGAGGGAAAAGTCCCACCTGTAGGGGACCCGTCATCTAGCTGCCTCACCATCCCCTCAGAGATCTACAGCAGCGCTGGTACTAATTACCAGAATACTACAGGTGGCGTCACGAACTGTATATAGTTATCCCCTGTAAATATTCCCAACAACAACATACGCCAGACCGCCCGGGCCACAGACCGAGCCACAGCTACCTGTGACAAAATCCCCATAGACTTCTACGGGCTCGGCTCTGAGTACCCCATTGTCCTGGTAACCCACAATTGTGGTGGCGGGTCGACACAACAATTTGGCGTCACGAACAGGATACGAAACTCGCAGAATTGCGAGCCCTGCGTTGCCTATGTAACTGTTTGAGTGAAAAAGACTGTTGCTGTTATTTGGCGCTAAAATCCGCCATTTTGCCGCCATATTCGCGCCCTCAGGCGCTGGAGAAGAAGGTGGGCGGACCTGAAAAAGCGCGCAAAGTCTTGGACACGCCCCAACCTGCATCCCAAACTGCATAGCAATCTGCGTCGCAAACCGCATCGCAAACTGCATAGCAATCTGCATCGCAAACCGCATAGCGAACTGCATAGCAATCTGCATCGCAAACCGCATAGCAAACTGCATCGCAAACCGCATCGCAATTAGCATAGCAAACTGCATCACAATCTGCATTGCAATCCGCATAGCAAATTGCATCGCAAAATAGAGCGGCAGGTCCTGCAACAGGAAGTGAACGCTCTGACATCAGAGCGCCTGCGACGAAGGTCCTGTTCTCACTGCGGTGCTGTGAAGTAGCAGCATCTGAAACCGGTAGGCTCCGTTTAACCAAGGGGGAGCAAGGATGTCACAACAACAGGCTGACAGTGCGGCCCCGGCCGGAGGGCTTAATCCCGCACCGTCTGGTATTGTAGCGCCAGATGGAGGCGCAGGCCCAGCACCTAGTCCGGTAGTCCCGATCATGCCACTAACGCTTCCATATATGCCTGGGGCGAAATGGCTTCCCCAGTACAGCGGTGAGCCAGGCACATTATCAGGCTTCAAGCGGAAGTTAAGCAGCCTATTGGAAATGTACTCCATGCCTGAGAAACAAAAAGCTGCTGTGTTAATAGGGCAGTTAACTGGCGCTGCTGAGAGGGAAGTGGAGACTTGGGATACCGTTGATCTGGAGTCGGTACCTGCGATTTTCCTTAAACTAAATGCCATATTTGAAGACCGCACAGAAACGGATCTCCGGATGGCCTTCTATCACTGTTCACAACAGCCAGGTGACAGCATCCGGGACTATGCTTGCCGATTGCAAGGAGCCCTGAAAGCACTCAAGCAAATTAACAATTTAATGCTCTCCATGAGAATAAAATGTTGAAAGAACAGTTTATACAGGGATTGAGATCCCCAGAGGAACGCAGAACTGTAAATTGGTGGTCCTTAGATCATCCGGATGCTACCTTTGATGCCCTAAAGGACATGGCAATAAAAGGGCTGCGGCCCCTGGGCAAACCTGAGGTGGCCACCCAACATCATCAGGTGAAGTCACTCCGGAACCGGCAGTAACCCCCTTTCCCCGCTAGTGGCTGAAGCCAAAGCGCAGGTGACATCTCCTAGTGAATTGGACTGTCTGCGCTCAGAGGTGCGCCAGCTGACTAAAAATCTGGCTGCTGTTATGAGTGCCCTGCAACTGCGGAAAGAAGAGGAAGGAAAAATCTTGCTAGCGGACTGCCCAGAAGACGTCCCGTGGATGCACCGGAGAAGAAAGAAGAGTCGCCCCCCCGGAGGAGGACAACGCCACCCCAGGAGCAATCTCTGATCAACACCCTTCTCGTCGAGAGATCGTCTGTTTTCGCTGCAACCGAAAAGGTCATTTGTCTCCACAGTGTCCTTAAAACGGGCAGAACCTGGTCCAAGGGCCAACACCCAGGAGAATACCCGCCAGGCCCCCTAGACTGGAACCGCAGGTATGTGGGCGGGCGACCCTACCTGTCCATTATTTTAGATGGGATTGCTGTTCCAGCATTGCTAGACACTGGGGTCTCAAGTCACCCTCATACCTGATGCCCTATATACCAAGTACTGGTCAATGGACGATCTTAAACCCCCGAGCCTTGACTTTACCGTGTATGCTTCTAATGGTCTTCCTGTAGAAGTACTTGGAACAAAATGTGTAGATGTAAAGGTGGGAAGAGAGGAGTTGAAAGACCAGGACTTCTGGTAGTGAAGACTGTAAATGAGGAGAATGGTCTAAATATAATATTGGGTACTAATGTTATTGGTAATTGTTTGGAAGAAGTAGTGTTCTTGCTCCAACAGCTCGCTGAGATTGCCCGACCAAGGCAGAGAGGAGTCATCCAAAGAGAGATCCGGGCCTGGTGTGTCAGCAACAAGCGAAGCTTACGACGGCGAAATTGGTAATGTACGGGTCACTGACTCGAATCCTATTGTGATACCCCCAATGAGTGAAATGATCATTTGGTGCAGGGCAGCCATAGGTCTGAGAGGACAGAATTACCAAGCTGTAGTAGAACCCCACCATTCAGAACATAGACCTACACTTATGACTGCTAGAGGAGTAGTAGAAGTGGTGAATGGGAGAGTACCTGTACGGCTTCTCAATTGGGGAGATGATGAGGTAAATTTACCCGTTATGCAACCATTGCTAAACTTCATGCTGTCGACAATAATTCCATTCTCCCGGCTGAGTCCTTAGACTCCTGTCAAATAGAGGAGGACAATGACCAGCAACTCAGGTGGCGGAATGGTGTCAGCAGCTCCATGTTGGGACGGACACCACTCCCGCTCACCAGAAGCAAGGGGTATTACGGGTGGTGCAAGAGTACGCCAAGTGTTTAGCAAAAACCCACTTGATTTTGGGATCATTAAGGGAGTACAACATCATATCCCTACTGGCAGTCATCCTCCCATCAAAGAGCGGTATAGGCCCATACCTCCAGCTCACTATCAGAAAGCTAAAGAAATGTTGAATGATATGAAGAAAGCTGGGGTGATAAGGGATAGTTGTAGTCCCTGGGCAGCCCTCTAGTTTTGGTTAAAAGAAAGATGGTAGTATGAGAATGTGTGTGGATTACAGGCAGGTGAACCGCATAACACACAAGGATGCATACCCGCTACCACGTATAGAGGAATCATTAGCTGCTCTGAAAACGGCTAACTACTTTTCTACCCTTGATCTGACTAGTGGTTACTGGCAAGTGGCTGTGGCTGAGGAGGATCGTGAGAAAACGGCTTTCACCACCCCAATGGGGCTCTGTGAGTTCGACAGAATGCCGTTTGGGCTCAGTAGTGCCCCAGGAACATTTCAGAGAGTGATGGAAAACTGTCTGGGACATCTCAATTTTGAAACCGTGCTGCTATACCTAGACGACGTTATCGTGTATTCCAAGACATATGAGGACCATCTGAAGCACCTGGCAGAAGTGTTTGAGTCCCTGTCCAGGTACGGGATGAAGTTGAAACCCTCAAAATGCCATCTACTCAAGCAGAAGGTACAATACTTGGGGCACATCGTCAGTTCGGAAGGAGTAGCGCCGGACCCAGAGAAAGTCACTGCCATCCAGAAGTGGCCGGAGCCGAAGAACCTTAAGGAAGTGCGACAGTTCCTGGGACTAACGGGTTACTATAGGAGATTCGTGAAAGATTACACGAAGAAGGCAGCTCCTTTGCAGGACCTCCTGGTAGGACAATCCTTAAAGAGCAGAAACCCTCCTTTAATTGGGGTAAAGAACAGGCTGAAGCATTCCAAAAGATGAAAGAGATCCTTACAGGTGATGAGATCTTAACCTATCCTGATTACAGCCAACCGTTCCTGTTGTACACCGACGCAGTAATGAAGGGTTGGGAGCCGTTCTCAGTCAGAAGCAGAATGGACAAGAAAAAGTCATCGCATATGCTAGCAGAAAACTCAGGCCAACTGAAAGGAATCCGGAAAATTATAGCAGCTTCAAGCTGGAATTTCTGGCGCTGGTCTGGGCCATTACTGAAAGATTTAAGCACTATCTGGCCTCCAATAAGTTCACGGCGTACACAGACAACAACCCGTTAACGCACCTGGAAACCGCCAAGCTGGGTGCCATGGAGCAGCGATGGATGGCTCGGTTGTCCAATTACCAGTTTACTATCAAGTACCGGGCAGGTCGAAAGAATGCTAATGCTGATGCGTTGTCCCGAATGCCGCATGACTCTGATACGGAAGAAGAATCGGACGACCTGGAAGAAATTGAGCTACCCGCGTTCCATCGAAATGGGGTAGTCCACGAGCATCGAGTTCACAGAAAGCAGTATGGTGCAACATTAAATCCTTTACCCCATCATAGTTGGAAAGAGACTCAGGACAGTGATCGGTGGTCAGCCGCATCAAGGAGTTGTTAAGACAGGAAGGTTCCTCTCTGGAAAAGGACGCACCTATGTCAGCCAAGCTCCTGTGGAACGAGAAAAGCAGGTTGTTCCTATACCGTGAGAAGTTGTGCAGAAGATACGTCAACCCCAGAACCCATGAAATGGTCTGGCAAATCGTGGTCCCCAAGACAGACGTCCCTATGGTGTTGGAAGCGTACCACGATCAAGCAGGACACTTTGGCTGGAGGAAGCTGGAGACACTGTTGAGATGCCGGTTCTACTGGGTAGGGATGCGCAGCTCCGTCGAGAGGTGGTGTCGGAACTGTGGACCCTGTGGTCTCAGAAGAAAGGACTACGGAAGTCAGAAGGCCCCCCTGCAACCTATCCGGACGACTCGTCCCCTGGAGATTGTGGCCCTGGACCACGTCAAATTGTCGCCAAGTAGATCTGGATACTCATACGCCTTGACCATGGTGGACCATTACTCCAGATTTCTGGTAGTCGTTCCAGTGAAAGACCAGACTGCAGTGACGGCAGCGAAGACCTTTCAAGCAAGCTTCTGCAGACCGCATGGGTATCCCGAGCAAGTCTTAACCGATCAGGGACCTGCTTTTGAAGCCGATTTATTCAAGGAATTCTGTCATATGTACGGGTGCAAGAAAATAAGAACAACACCATATCACCCTCAAACCAATGGTCTCTGCGAGAAAATGAACCATATTGTCCTTGACTTGTTGAGATCCATACCGTTGGAAGACAGGAATCGATGGCCGGATTTACTACCTGATTTGGTTGATTTGTATAATCATATACCTGTAAGCTCAACTAACTGCACTCCAGCCTATCTGATGAGAGCAAGGCCTGGAAAACTACCAATGGACCTAGAACTTGGAGTGGTAGAACCGGAGGCAGACGACGCTGTTGAAAACTGGGACGTCAATCGGCAAGAGCAATACAGAAGAGTACAAATCTGTGTAGAGGAAAGTCTTAATAAGGCACGGGAGAAACAGGAAGATGTTTACAACCGAAATGCTCCTGCCAAGCCTTTGATGCCTGGAGAGGTAGTATTAAAAAGAAGAGGAAAATGCATAAACTGGATAATCAGTGGGAGCAAGAACCCTACGTCATACAAGATTCTAAGTACGACAACGGAAAAGTTTGTGTCGTCAGTAAAGACGGAGGAAAAACAACAACCACTGTGTCTAGAGACCATTTGAAACTATGTCCGGAACCCTTGAAACGTTGCGATAAGAACCCTGTCTTCAATCAAAGAGAGAAAAAGGAAGAGGTTATACACACAGATCTGGGAGATTTTCCTGCGGATTGGCCCCGACTGGGAGATGCTGTGATAATTCCAGTGTTGCAGTTTTATAAGCCACAAGAGGAAGTTCTACCTCCAGTTGTGCCTGTGGTGCCAGTTGAACCCGCTCAGGAGTTACCCATTCCAGCCACACCTCAACCTGTAGAACCTCAAGATGGATCATCTGAAGCAGCGCCCCATACTATGGGATCCCCTGGTGAAGCTGACTCACACCGCCCAGCCATCAGTACACTTGCCAGATCCATGGAAAGATTAAGGCAGTTCTATGGTTTACCGTTTCATAGTGCAGACAGATCGCAAATTGATTTACCTGAAACTACACCACGTAGGTCAGAGAGAATCACAAAAGGGAAATTACCCATTAGATATCAGCAATAGTTATGACGAACTGATGTAAATATATTGTGAAAAGTCTATATATATAAATGTGTTTTTCCCTATTATGTCTTCGTTTACAATGGACTCAGAGGCTGAGGACTGAGCCAGCCCAAAAACTGTATCCTGTAAATAGTTGCACTAAAGTGCCTTCTTAATGGTTTCACATGAAACCTTGACTCACCTCTGAACCAAAAACCCGTGTGGTGTGGCACTGAGTGAGGTCTGCACTTGGATGTCCTGCAGCCCACCCAGGACCCACGTTGAAGGTTTGGTGCGGGTCCTTCACAAGTATCTTGTATATCTATTTATTGAAAATGCTATTTGATACTACTTGTATTTTTCTATCAAGTTTGTAACGTTCAAAGTAGTCTTACCTCCCGGATGGGAAGATGTTATTGTTCCAAATGTTATTGCATAAACAAAATTTTTCTGTCTTTTGTATTCCACAGCCCGGGAGTGCTGTCGTTTACCATGGGGGAATGTGTAGCCCTGGTACACAATACCAGGAGGATGAGTGGAGAGGTAAAGGTTAAGTGTTCTTCATGTCATCATGTACCTTCAAACACGCCCAGTAGGGGTGTGGAAGAGAGAGATTTAGTTAGTCTGTGTCCGGACTTCAGAGTGAGAAGTCTGTGTTTTCCTGTCCTTGGACAGAGGAGAGTGTGTCCAGACTTAGGAGAGACAAGACGTCTTTAGGGACTCTGCTCTATCTTCAGCTTAAAATTGTGGAGTCTAGTATAGGTACTTTAACGTACCCGAGCCTAGTCAAAGCTGTGCCCCACTGGAGACAGGCTGAAATATCTCCTGAGAACTGAGCAAGTCGAAGGGCAAAAGTGGAAGAAAGCAAGGAAGTGCTATAGGTGAAGAATACCTGCACGAATCTACCGGTTACTGGGGACCGAAGAATCATCTTTGTTTCAAGCAAGGTGATAAGATAGCCAGAAATCTACCGGACCCTAGGTCGCGGCGGATAAGCCCATACAGTCAGTACGTAACTGGGGTCAGAGGAAGTGAGGACCGTGAGTCAGTGCACGACAATATAGGAAATCATCTTTCTCACCAAAAAGGCTCCAACCACAACACTGATCGGGCAGAACAGCTAAAGATAAGCTGGAATTATAGAGAGGACTACGCTTCAGGCTGGTCGTGCTCAGCTTCATTGGAGTTAAAGGAGGCCCCTAACTTGCTTAACCGTTTGCCTCAAAGCTCATCCTCCATCAACCCCATCAGCCTCCCTGGGACCTGCTTTACCATTCTGCAAGTAAAGGTATGGAAAGACTTTGACTGTGTGAGACTGAGTTATTACTGCATGCCTGCACAATCCCTACCTAACCACCGACCTGAGGGAAAAGTCCCACCTGTAGGGGACCCGTCATCTAGCTGCCTCACCATCCCCTCAGAGATCTACAGCAGCGCTGGTACTAATTACCAGAATACTACAGGTGGCGTCACGAACTGTATATAGTTATCCCCTGTAAATATTCCCAACAACAACATACGCCAGACCGCCCGGGCCACAGACCGAGCCACAGCTACCTGTGACAAAATCCCCATAGACTTCTACGGGCTCGGCTCTGAGTACCCCATTGTCCTGGTAACCCACAATTGTGGTGGCGGGTCGACACATATACGGTTGGTTTATTATTTTTACTTTTTATTACAGGAGACCTAGGGCGTCGCATGGATTAGGCGTGCAATAAAAATATGAAAAACTGTTGTGTTTTATTTCATTAAAATACTTTATTCTTGTGTGTGTGGTTTTTAACCCTTTCATACTATTAGATTAATAATGGATAGGTGTCTTATTGACGCCTCTCCATTATTAACCGGGCTTAATGTCCTCTTACAATACAAAGGTGACATTAACCCCTTATTACCCGATATGCCAACGCTACACGGCAGTGGGAAGAGAGGGGCTAAGTGCCTGAATTGGCGCATCTTACAGATGGGCCTTATTTTAATAGCTAGTAAAGGCTATGGAGACAGCTGCGGGCTGATATTCTTAGCTAGGGAAGGGGTCATGGGTATTATCCTCTTCCCAGGCTATAAACATCGGCCCCCAGTCACTGGCTTTCCTTCTCTGGACTTGAAAATTGCGTGGGAGCAATTTTTTTTCCATTTTTTTTTTTTTTAAATTAAACAGATATTGCATTTAAGGCCGGGTTTGCACTTTACGAGAAACTCGCACGAGTCTCGCACCTCAATACTCGCACTGCCGCCGGCACTCGGGACCGGAGTGTGCGGCAGCATATATTTCTATGCAGGTGAACACTCCGGTCTGAGTGCCTGCGGCAGTGCGAGTATTGAGGTGCGAGACTCGTGAGAGTTTCTCGTAACGTATGACCCCGGCATAACGCAGATTCTTTTCTACATCTATAGATAAATAGATATACATCGATAGATGGATATCTATACATCGATAGATAGATAGATAGATAGATAGAGGGATAGATAGATAGATAGATAGATAGATAGATAGATCTGTCTATCTGTGTGTGTAATGGAGTATGGGTTGGACAAATGTAAAAAAGGAGTTTGGACAAGAAATGTCATCACAAATCTTTTGTTTCTTTTTGTTAAATAACATATCTTAATTTAGCTTACAAAAATGCATACAAATCCGCATCAAATCTGCATCTGCGTTTTCTGCCAAGAGGTGCAGATTCTGTGCAGAAAATTCTGCAGGCAAATTTGCAATGTGTGCACTAGGGTGCCAAGGAAATGCATGGTAAAAATTAAGTAGCAAGTTTTTGAAGGTCTTGCCTCCTAATTTTGTTCCTTTTTGGTCATAGATATTTTATAATTTTTTCTTTTTTTAAGATTAGTTATCATTTACTGGTTGCTCAATGGCACATCATATTGCAGTTTTAAATGTTTGTTTAGTATTTATGGTCATGCATATCCAGCGTTATGTATGGTATGTTATGCCGTTTACCGATCAGATTGAATTGATTTTATATTTTGATAGATCGGGCGTTACTAAGGCTACTAAGTACTGATACATGTTCAATGTACATACCGTATATACTCGCGTATAAGCCGAGATTTTCAGCCCAATTTTTAAGGCTGAAAGTCCCCCTCTCGGCTTATACACGAGTCATATACCGGGAGTCGTGGGGGAGGGGGAGCGGGTGTGTCAGATCATACTTACCCCTCCGCCAGCGCGTCTCTGCAGCCCTGCTTCTCCCACCATCTCAGGCTCCTTCCTGCAGAGGTCACGTGGTACCGCTCATTAAAGTCATGAATATGCATATATTCATGACTTTAATGAGCGGTACCACGCGACCGCTATAGGAAGGAAGAGCCGCCGGAGACCGCGGGAGAAGCAGGGCTGCAGAGACGCTCCAGGAGGGGGTAAGTATAGGAGATATTCACTTGTCCCCGTTCCACCGCTGCTCGCTGCTGTGTCCTCGCGTCCTCTGGCTGTGAATGTTCAAGTCAGAGGGCGCAATGACGTGGTTAGTGCGCGCCGCGCCCTCTGCCTGAGCACACACTGACAAGAGGACCCGGAAGACGGAGCAGCGCGCAGCAGTGGACCCGGGACAGGTAAATATCTCAGGTGCCGGGGCCCTGAGCTAGTGGTGACACCGGCACCTGTCCCCCATAGCGCGCCGGTGTCTGCGCCTGCTCAGGACACCGGCACCTGGCCCCCAGCGACGAGAAGTGAGTATGTCATTTTTTTTTTTTTTTTTTTTTTTTTAGTTGCAGCAGAAGCAGAATAAGGGACCTATACTGTGGAGCATAATCTGTGGAGCATATGGGGTATAATCCATGGAACATATGGGGCATAATCCATGGAGCATATGGGGCATAATCCATGGAGCATATGGGGCATAATCCATGGAGCATATGGGGCATAATCCATTGAGCATATGGGTCATAATCCATTGAGCATATGGGACATAATCTAGGGTGCATATGGGGCATAATCTAGGGTGCATATGGGGCATAATCTAGGGTGCATATGGGGCATAATCTAGGGCGCATATGGGGCATAATCTAGGGCGCATATGGGGCATAATCTAGGGCGCATATGGGGCATAATCTAGGGAGCATATGGGGCATAATCTAGGGAGCATATGGGGCATAATCTAGGGAGCATATGAGGCATAACCCAGGGAGGATATGGGGCATAATCTAGGGCGCATATGGGGCATAATCTAGGGAGCATATGGGGCATAATCTATGGAGCATCATATGGGGGCATAATCTATGGAGCATTTTAGGGGGGCATAATCTATGGAGCATCATATGGGGCATAAAATATATGGAGCATCTTATGGGAGTATAACTTTTATGGAGCAGCATATGGGGCATATTATTCTCTGGAGCATCTTATGGGGCCATTATTAACCTTTATGGAACTTTATATGGGGAGTATTTTGTATGGAGCATCTTATGGGTCCATCATGAACTGTATGGAGCATTATGTGGGGCTCCTGATTCAATATGGATATTCAAAAACCTTTAACCTACTGATGTCTCAATTAATTTTACTTTTATTGGCATCTATTTTTATTTTTGTAATTTACCAGTAGTTTTCCCAGTTTTTTGTGGCAAAATTAGGGGGTCGGCTTATACACAGGTCGGCTTATGCATGAGTATATACTGTAATTGTGTAATGCATATTTTACTTTAATAGAATGCTTACTGCCATTCTGTTTTTTTTTTAAATTATAAATAGTATATCCAGATAGTATATACAGATATGATGACAAACTGAGTGGTTTTGTGTGTACAATATTGTGGAAAATGAGAAACGTGGAATAATTCACATGCCTTGAGCAAGTGGTAAATCTAAATTTAATGTGAACATATTTTACATGGTGAATCCTTATGCCAAAAGGAACAAATTTGAGTGGTAAGGCCTACCAATTTGCAAAGTTCATTTTTACTTGGCACCCTAGTGTGCACATACCCTAAAAACAGAATCCAAAAAGCAGATGTGAGCAGAGACCAGGCAAAAATATTTTCAGGATTAGCATATATGGTACCAGGTACGGAAAAGTACAGAGCACAGTGCATAACGAATTATGGTACTGTATTGTCAGGTGAAATGTGCATGATTATCAATTTAAAGGGGGTTACTCATGTTCTTTAATTTGTAATATTGCAACTGCTTGTAAAATCGTGTATCTTTGCAACTTAAATGTTATTTCAAAAAAATCCTAATTTTCTCATGAACAGAGTGATTATTAATTTCATTTTTTACCAGCTAAGTTACCAGTCACCGCTCTTATGCCATTTGCAGTGCTTACAAGCTCTTTCCAATAGAGCTTGTAAGTGCTGCTCTCAGGCCAGCCGGATAGATGGGGGCACTGCTGCCTTCTGATCCAGGCAACTACTGTGATCCTTTGGATGTCAAGAGGCAAATCTGGATCTGTTTACAACATCACAAAGCAAACAGTTTGGGCCAGCGAGTCAGTCAGTGTCCGTTTTTTCCATCAGTGTTTCATTAGTGATTTTCATGCAAGTGAAAAAAAATAATTTACAAAGCTTCTAATATACCGTACATAGCAATGTTAATCATGGACAGTATTATACATGGATGCCATTTGTGTGCTATTTTTGAACGTCAAAGACTTATAAGGATAATTTTCATCCATGACATTGATAAAAAAACAAACAAAAGACATCTTCGTGATTTTCTTGCTCAAAAAACCCTATGAACTGCCTCAGACTTTAATGGGTCTATGCTTTATTTGAGAAAACCACAACTAATATAGCAGCATGAATAACATACATCTGTTTGAAGCCTTAGACCCTTTCTATGCCTTGTCCAAAAAGGGGTGTAGTTTCTTTGAAAAAGGGTCTGGATGAATGGAACTGGAAAAGCCTTACAGTTGCATGTAAAAGTTTAGGCACCCCTGGTCAAAATTACTGTTATTGTGAACAGTTAGCCAAGTTTAAAGATGAAATAATCTCTAACAGGGCTAAAGATGACACAATAACTTTTCTATTTAAGGCAAAAGAAAATATATTTTCATCTTTTGCATTTTAAAAATTAGAAAAGGGAAAATGGTCCGATGTAATTGTTTGGGCACCCTGTATGGTTAGTACCAATTAGCACCCCCTTTTGAGAGTATCACAGCTTGTAAACGCTTTTTGTAGCCGGACAAGAGTCTTTCAATTCTTGTTTGAGGGATTTTCATCCATTCTTCCTTGGAAAATTCTCCCAGTTCTGTGAGATTCCGGGGTCGTCTTGCATGTTCTGCTATTTTGATGTCTAGCCACAGATTTTCAATGATGTTCAGATCAAGAGACTGTGAGGGCCATTGTAAAACCTTCAGCTTGTGCCTTTTGAGGTCGTCTATTGTGGATTTTGACATGTATTTAGGATCATTATCCATTTGTAGAAGCCATCTTCTTTTCAACTTCAGCTTTTTACCAGATTGTGTTATGTTTGCATCAAGGATTTGTTGCCTCTACCCGTGAAATGTTGCTCCAAGATCTACAGTTCTGGCAAAAATTAAGAGACCACTTTCAAATGTTCAGTTTGTCTGGTTTTTCTCTTTATAGGTTTATTTTTCAGTGAAATGTACCGTAAATTGTTCTTTTAGTCTATAAAAACATCTGACAACATGTCTCCGAATTTCCAAGCGATAAATTTTGTATTTTTTTTCTCACAAAGAAAAATGGTCAAAATTACAAAAAAAAAAAAAACTGCTTTCAGACCTCAAATAATGCAAAGAAAACAAGTTCATAATCATTTAGAAACAACAATACTAATGATCTAGCTCAGGAAGATTTCTGAAATCAATATTTTGCGGAATAACCATGATTCTTAAAAACCGCTTTCATGCTTCTTGGCATGCTTTCACACTGCTTGTGGCGCAAAAATTTAAGCAGTTCTTCTTTGTTTGATGGCTTGTGACTATTCATCATCCTCTTGATTCCAGAGGTTTTCAATGGGTTCAGGTCTGGAGATTGTGCTGCCCATGGCAGGGTTTTGATGTGGTGGTCTCTTAATTTTTGCCAGAGCTGTATATGAAGGGTGAGTTACATTACTGCTTTAAACATTGAAGAACTTGGTGCACAAATTGCCTATGCATTGGTGCCCACTAGTCGCGTCAAAGCACACCATGATTAAGGACCGTTCCATGTCTGAAACGCATTGGATTTTGTCTTAATGCATTATTTTCTGTGTTCCTGGAACCTTTTAAGCTGCACTAAGAAATTGGTTAAATTTTATATCCAAAACAATGGACACCTTTGCTTGCTTTGACCTCTATGTTGATCGGAATTTATTGAAACAGAACCTGCCATATAAAATAATGCTATTAACTTGTAGATATAGGGTTAATCTACAGGTTAAGAGCGTTCTGACACTGTGTGATCCTGGCATGCCGCTGTCAAGAGGAAACCAACTTTGTGGCTCCCGACAGCATTTAGCTTGGTCATAGGGATGGCGCCGGCACGGTTGCAGTTACCACTCAGTGTATAGATGGTGGTTGTAACCCTTCCCTCGCCACTGCCTGACAGCAGTATTCGCATCAAGGTCGGCTGTCAGTCAGTGCCGGGAGCATGGTTACAGCCTCCACTCTCTAGAACAGTGTTTCTCAACTCCAGTCCTCAGGACCCACCAACAGATCATGTTTTCAGGATTTCCTTAGTATTGCAAAGGTGATGGAATTAATGCTTGAGCAGGTGATAAAATTATCACCTGTGCAATACTAAGGAAATCCTGAAAACATGACCTGTTGGTGGGTCCTGAGGACTGGAGTTGAGAAACACTGCTCTAGAAGGACATGAGCTCACCAACAATAGTAAAATGTCCAAGATATTGACTGATGTATGCTTCTTCAGAAAGATATCCACCAGCAGATAAAGGATAGGGGGAAGGAATGATGGAATCCGGCACCAGAACCATTAAAAATCCAATTTCATTAGTTCTACATTAAAAACAGGAATAGGCGTGTTGCATGTTCAATTCTGGTGCATTTTATCCCTGCAGGTTAATAGTGTTATTTTACATGACCGATTCCCTTTAAGACGTATCGCTCTCTTGGGTCAAGGTCTACAAATGTTAAAGAGCAGGTGGGATTCAGCTCTAATTAAAAGCCGCTTTCAGGCCCCCATACACATTAGACCAACGACAGACTAGCCTGACAATATCCTGATGTGTATGGAGGCCTCCTGAGTTTCTTGCAACAGATAATGTTGGGGTAGATAAGGATCCAGTGTGTCTGAATTTGGACTGCAGGTTAGCGATGAGCGAGCTTGCTGGGATAAGGTGTTATCCGAGCATGCTCGTGCCTAATCGAGTATTTTCGGCATGCTCAAAATATGTTTCAGTCTCCGGCTATTCGACAGCTGCTACACGTGCCGGATTTGGCTGTTTGTTAGGCAATCTCTTCATGGGTTGCGGCTGTCGAACAGCCGCAGTGACTCAAACATATTTTTCGAGCACGCCGAAAATACTCGATTTGGCACGAGCATGCTCAGATTACGCCTTATCCTAGCACGCTCGCTCAGCACTACTGCAGATGCTTTTGTTCTTGTCTAGAAGATTATGGTGGCTGCTCTCTGAAAGAGAAAGCGGGAATGCTTGGCCGAGCGAGTGCCTGTGTGTATAGAGGGGTCGGGGGAAAGCTATGATTGGCCGAGCCATCGGATGATTGAAGGTTATCTATTGTGGATGGAGCCCCTAAACCAAATATAGAGGCAGTCTCTACCCACTCACTAAGTATTGCCTGGCTGGCCCTACCAACGAACAGGGTGTTAGCTGAAAATATTATTAGTGTCTCCTGCCCAGAGACTCCCTTCCAATCTCGATCGCTCCAATGATGCACCATGTATTCACTGCTCCGTTCAATACCTCCTTCTAACGTCAAAGCTCATCTCTTCATAATATTTTGCTCTCTGCGGGACACATTATCTACACAACTTGTCCCACTCAGCTGTCAGTCTATAGAGTATACAAATGAATGGCGGAGATTCTGGCCAAGTCGGAGCTCCTGGCAGAGTGGCTGCCGTTAGAAGTGTTGGAATGTCTCTAGCTCACATTGTCCTTGTGGTTTCCATTGAGTGTCTTTTTCTAAATGATTTTCCTGTCAACGGTGTTCTACTTGGACAAATGGCAAATGGGAGCACGGAGGCACTTATCAGGCCGAGCTCGTGAAAAACGTCATTAAAATGCTTAGCGATTGGCTGCAGCTTGCAAGTTTTCCCGATGAAGCGAGCCGCCTTTCATGTCCAACTCTTCTATCTGAGGTCTGACTTCTAGCTGGCAGCCTGTAGTAGTGCAAGTTTATGGTATGTTCCATCTGAATTGCTCATGTGGTGTAAATCAATGTTAAATGTCCATAGATTTCACATTGGCACAATTCATTCTCCGTATTAGCCGGGATCTGGTATCTTTTAGGTGCATCAAGCCCTAGGGATGCATTTAAGGAGGATCTGTCACCAGAGTTTACAGTACACATTGTATATTAATTGCAGTCAGGCATATCTTACTCTGAAAATCTCTGGCGTTTCAGAGATAATATACTTTAGAGATCTGACTGTGAACCGTAGCCAGATACCAAACTATTCCAGCTCCGATCCCAGCGCTGCTGCAGATGATTGAGAGGTCTGTCCCATGTGTGTATATATATATAAGTAGAGACCTGTCGATAATCTGCAGCAGCGCTGGAAAGAGACTAGTCTGGTTACCAGCTATGGTACCTGGACAGATTATTAAAGTACTGTACCGTATATATATTCTGTGAATCATGTAGCCAGGATCTGATTCATGCTGCTGGTAGTACATACAGCATGAATTGGGTGCCGAGTTCCCATAAAAAAAAAGCCTTCTAGTCCAGCTAGATCTGGAATTTCAAAATTAGTACACCTGCCCCATCAGATTTTGATAATGTACACATCCACTTTAGAGTGTCTAGCCTTATGGGCATTTTTATTTTTTGTAAACCCTTAAATATATTGCAGGGCAGTTCTGGTCTCTGTACGGAGACTTCCACTGATCGCTCAGAATACTGTTCAGAATCGCTCATTTTAAAAGTCAGAAGTGTATGTCGGGAAGTACATGGGTCAATACACGCCTCTGTGCCTGCGTCCTGCAAAAGCGGCTCACGTCTGAGCTGTATGATTCTTAACTGTATTTTGAGCGATTGATGGGCGTCTCAGGACACCGACCCGATCAATCTACAAGACGTACAATGTGTATATATGAATATACATATTAATATTCTATATAGAGATGAAGACCCTGATTCCAGTGATGTCACTTGCTGGGTTGTTTGCAGTAATTTTGATGCAATCACTTCTGTGCTACAGATGTAGCAGTTCTCTGAATGCTGAGATCTGTATAAACCCCGCCCCCACCACTGATTGGCAGCCTTCTGTGTACAGTATATATTATCAGAAAGCTGCTACTCAGTGGTGGCAGCGAAGTTACCCAGACCAGTTGACTAGGAGGCATGAAACCCTTAGTCCTGTAGTGATAATCTCCTGCTGATAAAACACTGATCTTATTGATACAGCAACACATCACTGGAAAAAAATTGCAATGAGTGCAATAAAGATTAAATAAAATGTGAGTAAAATATTTTTTAATGTTTTATTCCTGCATGTACTGCTATTTGTATGTATTTTATTCATGTACAGTATTTAGTGGTTTACTAATGAATCTTGACTAGAGATGGGTGAACCCGAACAGGGCACAGACCCCGAACACTGACTTCACCGGATGTTTCTTGTGCTGTCATATGCATGACAGGGCGTCAAACAATGCCTCTGATCAGCAGTAAAATCATTACCGCCGGTCAGACAGCCACAGTTCCCATGCTGTCAAATGACCGCATGAGCCCGCAGCTGCAATCGGAGGTAAAAAGTTTACCTCTGGAGACTAGCGGCAACTTATGGGACTACTACTCCCATCAGCCTACGCCTACTGCTGCTAATAACAGCGAGCGCAGACGGCGGCTGATGGGAGTATTCATTACTCCTGCACTCTAAACAAATAATTAAAAAAAAAAAGCGGCGTGGGTTCCCCTGTATTTTTGATAACCAGTCAGGCAAAACTGACAGCTGCAGGCTGCTACCCTCAGCTGTCCGCATTAGCAAGGTTGGTTATCAAGAATAGAGTGGTCTCCATGCCATATTTTTAAAATTATTTCAATAAATAAATTGTAAAAAATGGCGTAGGGTCTCCTCCCCATTTTTGACAGCCATCCTTGCTAAAGCAGACAACTTGGAGGTGGTATTCTCAAGCTGCTAAGGGGCCATGGATATTGGCCCCCCTCAGTCTAAAAATGGCAGCCCGCAGCCTCCCCAGAAAAGGGACATCTATTAGTTGCGCAATTCTGGCGCTTTGCCCGGCTCTTCCCACTTGCTCTGTGGTGGTGGCAAGTGGGGTTCATAGTTGTGGGGTTGATGTCGCCTTTGTATTGTCATGTGACATCAAGCCCACGGCTTGGTAATGGAGAGGCGTCTATAAGACACCTATCCATTACTAATCATATAATTATATTGCAAATAAACACACAGCATGGATAGTCATTTATTTGAAATTAAAAAACTCACACTTTTACTTTTTTATTTGAAAATAACAAACACAGGTGAGTATAACGCCTAATTCTTTAGCCATGGTCTCCTGTAAAAAAAACAAACAAAAAAAAAACAACAAAATAAATAAAAAAACAACCATATCCTTCACCTTTCCGATGTTCTGTCCCACGCTGTAATCAATGTCTGAGGATAAATAGTTTTCAACCAGGACGGTGCAAAGATGCGATTGACCAGACTCAGAACCACTAGTGAATGAGCTGCTGCGAGTGCAGCTTCAGTGAGCAGTGGTGACGTCATCAAGGTTACTGCCGATCACTGAGCTTGCATTGCCAACCGGACCCCTGCACGGACCTCTGTTATATTGCCTCTAGCACAGTGAGAAAAAGTCTAAAAGTCTCACGGTGCAGAGGTGAGTTCACCGGGAGAAATTTCCCATTTCTCCCAGTGAACTCTTTGAGCTCAGCGCTACAACTTGAGACTTTTTCTCTCTGTGCTAGCGGTGATCTTACGGCGGCTGTCTTAAGGGCGGGAATGATTTTATAGGCAGTGTTTGCGTGCTGTCATGCGCATGACAGCGTGGCAAACACTGGATGTTTGTGCACCCAGTCAAGTGAATGGGGTCTGGATTCGGGTACTGTTTTGGTGCCCAAACTTTTTTTTTTTTTTTTTTTTTTAACTGTTCAGCCAGACCCCAAACAGCCAGGGGTCTTCTCATCTCAAAGAACCTGACTGCAAATACAGTGTAGTCAGGATTAAAGTAGAAACTCCCAAGAGGCTTCCAGCATTATAGGGAATATGTTAACAGGTTTTGCTGTGTAATCTGAGAGCAAAATCATGTGTATAAAACCCCAGAAAAAATGTTAAAAAATAACCTTTATTAGGGGGCGTGTCCTAGCTCTTGTGGCATGAAGACGCAGGAGCTGTGAGCTCCCATAGAGTTCCCTACTAAAGCGACTTTAAGCTACTTTAGAGGCACAAAAACAGCTTCCTGAGGTTCCTGATCAACAGATCTTTGAAAAAGGAACAAAATAAGACCAAGATCAGGTCCCTAGGACAACAGGGACTGAAGATATCACACATAGAAGCCAGTAGTATTACTGCCCAGCCTCCCCTGAACAAAGCAACAGGACTGCCCTCATCAAGAAGCCAGAAACTACTCACTGTGGTCTGCATTAGTGTCCAGTGATTGGCTCACCAAGGAGAATTCAGGGTCCGAGGCTGGTGTCCGTCTGGCCCCTGGATCGACTACTGGGGAGACACCCGTGAGGCCCCGGGCTGAAGAAAAGTTTACAGATGCTTCCTGCTTCTGACAGAGAAACCTCGTGCTGAGGAGGAGGTGTCAGCCATCTTGCAAGGACTTAGGAGCTGCAGAAGAACCGTCCCTGTCCACCAGTGCTGAGGAATAGATCTGTCGGTGGAGAGTGAAGCCCCTTCCAGGAGAACCTGTAGATGCCCTGCTTCAGAGAATCATCAAGCATCGGTGAATGGTGGAGACTAGCTGCTGAGAAGAGAACCCCTGCAGAGCTCCAGTGACAGTGGAGGGAAGCCTCAGAGGAGAAGAGCTGCAGCATTTAGTTCATCTTGCCTCAGCACACACCAATCCAGGTGATCATCTGTTTGCTACACATATAAGCTGGTGATTACTGCTACTCCCCACACATAAACTGTTCACAAACAGGAGTACTGCCATATTTTTAATAAATCTGTAAATACTGTAATCTGTGCCCTCAGTGCAGTGCCCTGGGGCTCTGTACTCGCACATATAACTCACACATATTAAGCCACCTATTCTCTGTTTTGCCCTTGAGCCGGAGGGGCCCTGATCTCCTCTTCATAAAGCTAGATTCTGTTCTGCTTGATGTTGGATATCTTAAAGGATGAGGAGATATTAGACAACACCTGCATAGAAGCTTTGCGCATACAACTTGTACTTAGGCATTATTAAGCATTCAAACTCATTGTTCATAGAGGTATATGTTTTTCTACAGCTACTGAAACAATTTTGGGTCATTCTGGGGCTTACCCTCGAAATTATACATTTAAAGGGGTCACCAGAAATTCTCCCAAACTTGCAGCCATAACCAAGAAACTCACTCTGGGTCTCTCTTGCATTTTATGACCATTCTCTTGCTTGTATAACTTCTGATAGAGGTAAATTCTAAAGTAACATATACCAGGTCCTAACCCATAATTGGTATCTGAAACCTCAAGAACCACCCAAGTTTTATATCCATTTGGTTACATAGCATTTTAAATCCATTGAAACAATTTTGAAGTTTTTTGGGGCTCACCCTCGAAATTAAAAATTTAAAGAGGTTGTCAGAAAACTGCCCAGATACGCAGTGTTAACAAACAATACATAATAAGTTTTTTTTCTTATTTTCAAATCCTTTTTCTTACATAACTCCTGACAGAGGTAAATCTAAGAAGACAAATATCTTTATCTTTTTATTTTATTTTTTTCCCATAGTTAGTATTTAAAACCCTGATTAGTATTCTTCTCTTGCTTAATTCAAAAGAGACACTAAGAACACTGGGGATCACTACCAAGTAAAAATTTAAAGGGGCTGCTAAGAGATCACCCAATTTTGTAACAACAATAAAGAGACATATCCAGGGGATACTTCCATTGTATTTTGCTTTGAAACTCTACCTGCATCATAAGAAAAATGGATCAACGAAAAGACAATAGAAAATCTACCCTAAAATCTCATCAATCTACAGACCACCGCTTCTCTAAATCAACTGAAGACCTCACAAATGCACTTAGTCCAGTCAAATCGAGGTCACCTCTTAAGAGGGATGAACCCACAACTAACAGAGTTAAACAGCTACCCTTAACTTCTCATAGTGGGGCCATCAAGTCGAATCTACAGAAAAAACTACCCCCCCAAGTAACTAAAACAAATGCTCCCCCCACTCAAATAAACACAGAGGATAAGAAAGCTTCTTCTGTAGCTCTAAACACTGCTTTTGTAGAGGTCATGGACATATCTGAGTCAAACAAAAGGAGAAAGCCAGACAAAGACTCTCTAGCAGCTGATTCTGACTCTGACACTTTTTCCGAGGACACTTCCCCAAACGGAAGCCCTGCCTCATCCCGCAGGAAAAGAGACCATCATACGCCACAACATCAAGTAGAGAATACAAGCGCTAGCGAGGATTTTCTACTTAAAATCACCGACCTCATTGATAAAAGACTTAAAGCGGTTTTGAACAATACCAAAATTCGTTTATTGAAGTCTGCCAGGGCATTACCCAAAAACTAGAATTGAACGAAAAAAGAATCACCAAGGTTGAAAACAAAACAGATAATCTTACAAAACAGAACATTGAACTAAAAATCGAAATTAATAGCCTAAAGTCTAAGTTAGCAGATCTCGAGGACAGGAGTAGGAGAAACAACTTGAAAATTCGAGGCATTCCAGAAGACATTCAACAATCGGACTTATCTGATTACGCCAAAAGCCTGTTCAAGAAAGCCATTCCCTCTCTGACGAATATGGAACTCAGCATCGATAGAATCCACAGACTTCCGCGGCCCGCAGGTGTCCCCCCTGATAAACCAAGGGACACAATTCTAAGGATTCACTTTTTCAATACGAAAGAAGGAATCCAAAATTTTGTGAGAGATAGGGGCACCTTTCCAGACCCATTCAACCATGTAAAGATCTTCGCGGATTTCTCCAAACACACAATTGATACCCGCAGGTCTTTCAGGGAAGCAATCTCCTCCCTGAGGGAGAGGGGGATCCAGTACAGATGGGGCTTCCCAACTAAATTGTTGATTCTTTATAAAGGAAAAACCATCCCCTTAAACAGTTCAAGAGAAGCATTAGATTTTCTTAGCTCTCTCCCGGGAGGGAAAAACTCTTAAGAGATAGGGAATGAGGCATTGACTCTGGTTTCATGTCTCTCTCTTTTTCTGTTTAATACTTATTTTACAGGCAGTTCTCCCTGCTATAATTCATAACCAATCTTCGCAGTTATGTATACCCTTCTGTTCCTGTTACAGTCTCTAGTAACTGTTAGAAAGGGAAATTTGTGGGCTCAAATCACACGAACTTTACCCACAACAGGAGAGATCTCACCGAGGGTGTTGATCCTCCAGGAGAACTCCTTAACCTGAAGTTATATTGCTAATATTTTGAATTCTTGTTTCTGAACTTGTAATTGAATTCTGTTACTGTTATTTGAATTTTGCTGTTTAATTATATATACCTGTATTTGTAATTCTACTTCTCTTTCTTTGTCCTGGTTCTACCCACAACTTTGTACTCATTTAAACCAATGAACCTAAAAATCTTGTCTTATAACGTCAGAGGTCTTAATAGTCCTTGGAAGAGATATACCATTTGGAAAGAGGTTAGACAAAGCCATGCCGACATTATATGCCTCCAAGAAGTCAAATTCGCTAGTGGTAATCACCCCGGATTCTCTCACAGAAATTTCCCCCATGTTTTTATGTCTCTAAATTCAAGGAAGAAAGCCGGGGTTATTACCGCTATTAGAGACAATGTCTCGTTTCAATTGATAAAGGAGATTGATGACCCCGAAGGCAGATTCCATATTCTAATCTGCCTCCTTAATAATAAAATTTGTACTATTGCAAATCTATATAGCCCTAACCAGAGACACTTGATCTTCCTAGGAAAGCTACTGAAAACAATTCAAACCCACAGGAAAGGAGAGTTGTTTCTGGTGGGGGATTTCAACATTGTCCCAGACGGACGTATGGATTCAACATCATCCACCCGCCATTTAGCCACATCACTAAATGACTGGCTCCTTAAAAATGAGCTTTATGACGCATTCCGATGTCTAAATTCCTCTTCCAGGGAATACACCCATTATTCGTGTGTACACAAAACTTTCTCGCGAATTGATTTATTTTTGACTGACGTTTTCTCCCTCTCCAGAGTTAAATCTGTTTCTATTCTTGATAGGTCCATCTCAGACCACTCACCGGTCCTGATAGAAATCGCACTGGGACCCCCCAATAGGGATGTATTTCTGTGGAAATGCAACTCTATTCTCATAAAAATACCAGAATACAAAACGGAACTAGAAGAGGCCATTAAACAATACTTCACTGAAAATAAATCAGATGAAATAGACCCCTTCACAATTTGGAACGCCCACAAGGCAGTCATTAGAGGAAAACTAATACAAATATCCTCAAGATACAACCGGGAAAAAAGAGAAAAAATAAAAAACATCCAGCTACATATCAAATCCAAAGAGGACCTCTTGGCTAATCTCCCTTCACCTTCCCCAACTATCAATTTAGAAATTCTTGAGCTCAGACAAAAACTCAAAACAGCCATACTTGCTGAATATGATTCAGCAATTAAAACTTCAAAGTTTAAGGCTTACTCTTCGCTTAATAAACCAACAAAATTCATGTTGGGGAGGTTGAAACAAGATAGGATCAAGAAAAGGGTCAATAAAATAAGAAACCATTTAGGTGACATCAAACAACATCCAAAGGATATCGCTGACACATTCGCCGACTATTACTTTAATCTCTATAACCTTAATTCAGACCCGAAAATTACTCCCCCAAATCCCAGTGACATTAAGACCTTTTTAAATGATCTAAATCTACCTAAATTAGACCTGCTTGAATTGAACTCATTGTCAGCCCCCTTTAATTCAAAAGAAATTTTTGATACAATCCAGAAACTAAAAATTCAAAAGTCACCTGGTCCGGATGGATTTGTGAACGAATATTATAAGACTTATGCAGAACTTTTATCCCCCCATCTGGAACAAATCTATAACCGTGCTTCCCAATGCGGATCCTTTCCAAAGGAGATGTTTAGAAGCAACTGTCATTATGATACCAAAATCTAAAACTGAAGTAGAGAAAGTTCAGAACTATAGGCCCATATCACTCATTAATGGAGATATTAAAATCTACGCGAAAATTCTAGCCGACAGAATGAAAAGCACTCTTCCCAAGCTCATTAATAACGATCAGATCGGCTTTATTGAAGGTCGTCAGGCTTCGGATGGAACAAGAAGACTAATCAACACTATTGATGCAATTAACACCTCATGTATTCCCTCTGTGGTCCTAACACTAGACGCTGAAAAAGCGTTTGATAGAGTCAGCTGGGTCTACCTCAGAGAGGTCATGTTAAAATTTGGTTTTGATAACAAACTAATGAACTCTATTTTCGCCCTTTACTCTCATCCGAGTGCAAGGATATATGTAAATAATCACCTATCCAGAACCTTCCCCATTAGCAATGGTACGAGACAGGGATGCCCCCTATCACCACTGCTATTCGCCTTGGCCATAGAACCCCTGGCGGAGAGGATCAGAAGTGAGGACTCCATTTCAGGGTTCAACACCGCCACACGTCACTATAAAGTTAGTCTGTTTGCAGACGACTTATTATTAACTTTAACAAACCCCATAAATTCTATAGTCTATTTACAAAAGATATTAGACCTTTTCACCAAGATTTCGTACTTCAAAATAAACGGTCAAAAATCCAAGGCACTATACTTCAATTTAAGCGAACAGATTATCACTACTTTGCAAAGAATAACAGATTTTGAGTGGAAGGAAGACATGATTACATATCTGGGAATACTCTTTACAAAAAAAATTAATTTAACTGTTAAAGTCAACTGCAATAAAATTACCGAAACAGTATCCAATGATCTCCGAGGATGGAAGAGCCTGGGCCTGTCGTGGATAGGGAAAATCCTCGCGATTAAGTCATGCATCCTCCCAAAAATCGTATATTTCTTTAGATCCCTACCTCTAAGCTTCCCGACACCATTTCTAGATAAATTACAAGCTACTCTGAACTCTTTCATCTGGAATGGGAAAAGGGCCAGAGTAGCCAAAAATATTCTGTATAAGAAGAAAGCTAACGGGGACTTGGAGTACCAAACATTACAGCGTATTTCCAAACTAATCTAATTAAACAAAGTATATTTTGGGTTAACGAGAAACTATCTCCAGCCTGGCTAGACCTAGAAAAGGCACAAAGCAATAGCTGCCCATTAAAAGATTTTTTATTCAATCAAATTTTCGAAACTAAGGTACATAAACGACACCCCATCTTTCATGCTTTAACTTCCGCGTGGGTAAAACTCGCAAAACCCCTCAGGGGAGACGACAGATCACGTTTATTGAACAATTTTCCATTGTCCCTAATTGCTTCCAGGTATAAATTCCAGATTCCAGAGAGTTGGACCATGGCAGGGATTAAAACAATCAAAGATATATATGATAACAACACCTTCATAAGGTTTGCGGAATTAAGAAATAAATTTAATATTCCCTCCTCAGACTTCATATTTTTCACTATTTTAAAGGACCACATCCAAAAATGTACCCACAAGAAATCTCCCAAAGCTGAAATAATATCCTTACTCCTAAATAATACAGAACATAAAATTTTTTGGAGTACAAAATACTTATACGACTATATCAATAAGGACAGCCAACTCCATAAAAATGCCTACATGTCCCGATGGGAGAGAGATCTGAGGACGCCATTGAGCATAGAACAATGGGTAGAGGCAATAAAGAACACTTATAAATCCAACATCTCTATGCTTCTCCACGAATCTTACTACAAACTGTCAGCTAGGTGGTACTACACCCCCTCAAGGTTGTCACACATCAACAAAGATAATTCACCTTTATGCTGGAGGGGTTGTGGGTATCCGGGCAATTTAATCCATATCTTCTGGTATTGCCCAAAGATCAGACCTCTGTGGAATCAGGTCTCTCATAATTTAAATATTCTCCTCAATAAAGAACTAACACTCACCCCCCAAACTGCCCTACTTTCCATAGACTTGGACAAAGTACACCCATCATTGAGATTCGTTGTAATCCACACATTATTAGTTGTTAAAAATCTAATAGCTCTCTACTGGAAAGAACCAGATGTACCTAAGTTTTCCGACGTTATGGACAGACTACATCTACATAACTCACTGGAACTAAGGTTCGCCACAATCAATAGTTGTTTAACAAGATACAACAAAAAATGGGAACTTTGGAATTCTTTATATACCAAACCTTAATAATGCTGAACTCTCATACCAGTCGTAGATACCAGGACTCCTTTTTCTTTCTCTTCCTATTCTCTCTTTCCCACTTTTGCTTTCATTGTTATAGTATAGTTAATAATAGGCTTTACATGACACACTTGCTGTAACTGATATGGATCATTGTCACGACTGCTTGTAATATAAATTATGAGTTCTCTAACTTTAATTTTGTTTATCTCTTCCCCCTTCCAATTACCCTCCCTCCCTCCCCTTTACTTCCCCTACAATTTAAAATCAATAAATATATTTGAAAAAAAAAAAAAAAAAAAAAAAAAAAAAAAAAAAAAAATAACCTTTATTATATAATCTAAAACTTGAAATAGACAAACACCACACATATTAAAAAGTGCACACTATATCCACCCTATTAATATTCCCTATATTTTTACTGCCTTGCCGTGGAGGTTGGCACCCTAAGATAGCCCACACGAGATTGGCGCCCCCGCTCAATGTAGGCTGACCCTACTGTCCTGCAGTGCCCCTGCAGTAAGTGAGCCTTATATCTAGCACAACCAATGAAAATAGTCCCTTCAAAAGGTGGGAAAAAGTTGCAGTATACACCTATATATCAGGTTAGGGAATAAGGTTGGAGATCAATGTCTGATATGGTTTAATAGAAATAGAAAATTTGACCCCTCACAATAGTCTGTAGTATTTGCTGGTCCCTGCCTACCAGCAAGTCGGCACTCCGTAGATACATATGAAATGGTGCCTTCTGTCCCTAGATGGCTATCTTGTTGTGACCCATGGACACGTGTCTGATAACATAATAAAAATGTGTAGACACCTGAATCAAGATAAATATGTTATAGGGACATCAATTCATCAGGTTATACTTAATGGTAATAAGACACATAGATGGTATCAATCATAATAGACTCAATATCATGTATCATATAGCCAAAGAGGAACCTCAGACCGAGGAGTACTTATCATTTAGATGTAGAAATTAGCCTCTACGCGTTTCACCACACGGCTCATCAGGAGGTCAGATAGAGTGATATTGTGTGATGCCCAAGGCATTTTCTGAAATACAGTGCCTACAAGTAGTATTCAACCCCCTGCAGATTTAGCTGGTTTGATAAGATGCAAATAAGTTAGAGCCTTCAAACTGCAAACGAGAGTAGGATTTATTAACAGAAGCATAAATCTTACAAAACAAAAAGTTATGTTGCTCAGTTGAATTTTAATAAATTTTAAACATAAAAGTGTGGGTCAATTATTATACAACTCCTATGTTTAATATTTTGTGGAATAACCCTTGTTTGCAATTACAGCCAATAATCGTCTTTTATAAGACCTGATCAGGCCGGCACAGGTCTGTGGAGTTATCTTGGCCCACTCCTCCATGCAGATCTTCTCCAAGTTATCTAGGTTCTTTGGGTGTCTCATGTGGACTTTAATCTTGAGCTCCTTCCACAAGTTTTCAATTGGGTTAAGGTCAGGAGACTGACTAGGCCACTCCAACACCTTGACTTTTTCCCTCTTGAACCAGGCCTTGGTTTTCTTGGCTGTGTGCTTTGGGTCGTTGTCTTGTTGAAAGATGAAATTACGACCCATCTTAAGATCCTTGATGGAGAAGCGGAGGTTCTTGGCCAAAATCTCCAGGTAGGCAGTGCTATCCATCCTCCCATGGATGCGGACCAGATGGCCAGGCCCCTTGGCTGAGAAACAGCCCCACAGCATGATGCTGCCACCACCATGCTTGACTGTAGGGATGGTATTCTTGGGGTCGTATGCAGTGCCATCCAGTCTCCAAACGTCACGTGTGTGGTTGGCACCAAAGATCTCGATCTTGGTCTCATCAGACCATAGAACCTTGAACCAGTCTGTCTCAGAGTCCTCCAAGTGATCATGAGCAAACTGTAGATGAGCCTTGACATGACGCTTTGAAAGTAAAGGTACCTTACGGGCTCGTCTGGAACGGAGACCATTGCGGTGGAGTACGTTACTTATGGTATTGACTGAAACCAATGTCCCCACTGACATGAGATCTTCCCGGAGCTCCTTCCTTGTTGTCCTTGGGTTAGCCTTGACTCTTCGGACAAGCCTGGCCTCGGCACGGGAGGAAACTTTCAAAGGCTGTCCAGGCCGTGGAAGGCTAACAGTAGTTCCATAAGCCTTCCACTTACGGATGATGCTCCCAACAGTGGAGACAGGTAGGGCCAACTCCTTGGAAAGGGTTTTGTACCCCTTGCCAGCCTTGTGACCCTCCACGATCTTGTCTCTGATGGCCTTGGAATGCTCCTTTGTCTTTCCCATGTTGACCATGTATGAGTGCTGTTCACAAGTTTGGGGAGGGTCTTAAATAGTCAGAAAAGGCTGGCAAAAGAGATCATTAATCCACACATGTGAAGCTCATTATTCTTGGTGCCTGAACTACTTCTTAATACTTTAGGGGGACCAAACAGAATTCTTGTGGTTTGAGGGGTTGAATAATAAATGACACTCTGAATTAACTTTTAACGTTTTTAAAAAAAAAAAAAAAAAAATTAAAACAAAAATTTTTGCTGCAGTGCATTTCCCACTTCCAGGCTGATCTACAGTACAAATGTCACAATGCCAAGTTAATTCTGCATGTGTCAACCAGCTAAATCTGCAGGGGGTTGAATACTACTTGTAGGCACTGTATATAAACTCAAGCCTTCACTTGGCCCCACCTCCGAAATTCTGGGTACTAGACAAAAAAGGTCAAGCAGTCCAGTGCCAGAGGCAGCAAAGCAACCCCAAAACATCAGGGAACCTCCGATATGTTTGACTATAGGGACCGTGTTCTTTTCTTTGAATGCTTTTTTTTTTTTTTTTTCCTGTACACTCTATGTTGATGGTTTTTCCCATAAAGCTCGACTTTTGTCTCATCTGACGGAGAACATTCTTCCAAAACGTTTTAGGCTTTCTCAGGTAAGTTTTGGCAAACTCCAGCCTGGCTTTTTTATGTCTCGGGGTAAGAAGTGGGGTCTTCCTGGGTATCCTACCAAACAGTCCCTTTTCATTCAGACGCCGACGGATAGTACGGGTTGACACTGTTGTACCCTCGGACTGCAGGGCAGCTTTTACTTGTTTGGATGTTAGTCGAGGTTCTTTATCCACCATCCGCACAATCTTGCGTTGAAATCTCTCGTCAATTTTTCTTTTCCTTCCACATCTAGGGAGGTTAGCCACAGTGCCATGGGCTTTAAACTTCTTGATGACACTGCGCACGGAAGACACAGGAACATTCAGGTCTTTGGAGATGGACTTGTAGCCTTGAGATTGCTCATGCTTCCTCACAATTTGGTTTCTCAAGTCCTCAGACAGTTCTTTGGTCTTCTTTCTTTTCTCCATGCCCAATGTGGTACACACAAGGACAGAGGTTGAGTCAACTTCTATCTTCTATCTGCCAAGGCCAAGCGACACTACTCTGTCCTCCTCCTCCTGGACCTGTCCTCTGCCTTTGACACAGTGGACCATTCCCTATTACTACAGACCCTCTCATCTCTTGGTATCACAGGCTTGGCCCTATCTTGGATCGCGTCATACCTAACAGACCGGACATTCAGCGTCTCCCACTCACACACCACCTCCTCACCGCACGCTCTATGTGTGGGAGTCCCACAAGGTTCAGTCCTAGGGTCCCTGCTCTTCTCCATCTACACCTTCGGCCTCGGATAGCTCATAGAATCTCACGGCTTTGAATATCACCTCTATGCTGACGACACACAGATCTACATCTCTGGACCAGATATCACCTCCCTACTAAACAGAATCCCTCAATGTCTGTCCGCTATTTCATCCTTTTTCTCCGCTAGATTCCTAAAGCTTAATATGGACAAAACAGAATTCATCATCTTTCCCCCATCTCACACAACCCCTCCAATGGACCTATCAATTAATGTAAACGACTGCCCACTCTCTCCAGTCCCACAAGCTCGCTGCCTCGGGGTTATCCTTGACACTGATCTCTCTTTTAAACCACATATCCAAGCCCTCTCCACCTCCTGCCGACTTCAACTCAAAAATATCTCACGTATCTGTACATTCCTCAACCAAGAATCTGCAAAAACCCTAGTCCATGCCCTCATCATCTCCGCCTCGACTACTGCAACCTCCTGCTTTGTGGCCTCCCCTCTAACACTCTTGCACCCTCCAATCTATTCTAAACTCTGCTGCCCGACTAATCCACCTGTCCCCCCGCTATTCCCCGGCCTCTCCCCTCTGTCAATCCCTGCACTGGCTCCCCATTACACAAAGACTCCAGTTCAAAACCCTAATCATGACATACAAAGCCATCCACAACCTGTGTCCTCCATACATCTGTGACCTCGTCTCCCGGTACCTACCTGCACGCAACCTCCGATCCTCACAAGTTCTCCTTCTCTACTCCCCTCTTATCTCCTCTTCCCACAATCGCATACAAGATTTCTACCGCGCATCCCCCCTACTCTGGAACTCTCTACCACAACATATCAGACTCTCGCCTACCATGGAAACCTTCAAAAAGAACCTGAACACCTACCTCTTCCGACAAGCCTGCAACCTGCAGTAACCACCGATCGACCAAACCACTGCATGACCAGCTCTACCCTCGCCTACTGTATCCTCACCCATCCCTTGTAGATTGTGAGCCCTCACGGGCAGGGTACTCTCTCCTACTGTACCAGTCATAACTTGTATTGTCTAAGATTACTGTACTTGTATTTATTATGTATACCCCACCTCACATGTAAAGCGCCATGGATTAAATGGCGCTATAATAATAAATAATAATAATAATACTTTAATCCATGTTAACTGGCTGCAAGTGTGATTTAGTTATTGCCAACACCTGTTAGGTGCCACAGTTAAGTTACAGGTTCTGGTGATTACACGAATTAGAAAAGCATCACATGATTTTTCAAACAGTGCCAATACTTTTGTCCACCCCCTTTTTTAGGTTTGGTGTGGAATTATATCCAATTTGGCTTTAGGTCAATTCTTTTTGTGTTTTTTCATTGAAGACAAATTAAATGCAGATAATACCAAAAAATTTGTGTTTGCAATCATTTTCAGGAAGAAACTGAGTATTATCTGACAGAATTGCAGGGGTGCCAATACTTTTGGCCACCACTGTATATAGGTGTTGTAGGGATGTGGTCTCGCTGGTGTGCGACCGGAGGTAAGCAGGAGGGCGACTCTTCCTGGTTCTTTAAGCAAGTTTATTAAGACCTCATAAACTTGCTGTAAAACAGAAAACAAAAACAGCCTTCTCTGGCACAAAGTAACAGAAAACAGATAAAAGTCCTCGTACTCTAACCGAGTACTCTCTTCAGCACACACACTGGAGGTCTCCTCAGAACTCCCACACTGGAGGTTTCCACACCTCCAGCCACTCACACCTGTTGTCAGCCTGAGCCTAATTTATATCCCAGACACCTAGCTTCCCCAGAACACATGACAGGTCATGTGGTAGTGACATCATCCCAGGTCCTTTAACCACATACACTGCTATAATGATGCCACTACCCAGGGCTAATGTGTACTGGGCTACATAACAGATACAAGGCATCTCTGAGCCAGATACCTCCCGTCTATAACACAACCCTTTGCCACTCTACATACCTCCCCCCTCTGCCTAAAGCCGTGGGGCTTGGCACTTTCTCCCACTAGACAGGGATTCTTGAGAGGGCATCAGCATTACCGTGTAGCTTCCCGGCCCTGTGTTCTACCTGGAAACTAAAGTCCTGCAGGGCTAAGAACCAGCGGGTGACCCTTGCATTTCTACCCCTGGTTTCCCTCATCCATCTGAGTGGGGCATGGTCAGATATCAATCTAAACTTTCGTCCCACTAGATAGTACCGTAAGGTGTCCACTGCCCATTTTATGGCCAAGCACTCCTTCTCCACGACAGAGTAATTCTTCTCACACGAAGACAGTTTCCTGCTCAGGTAAAGGACTGGATGCTCCTCCCCATGTATCTCCTGTGACAGAACTGCTCCCAATCCGACATCTGAGGCATCTGTTTGAAGAACAAACTCCTTCTTAAAGTCTGGGGCTATCAGGACCGGTTGTTTACACAGGGCCCCTTTCATTTCTTGGAAGGCCAACTCTGCTTCTTCAGACCATTTTACCATCACTGATTTGGTCCCTTTCAGTAGATCAGTCAGAGGGGCAGCCCTCGTGGCGAAGTTTGGGATGAACCTCCTGTAGTACCCGACAATCCCCAGGAAGGCTTTCACTTGTTTCTTGGACAACGGTCTTGGCCATGTTTGAATCGCCTCGATTTTATTGATTTGGGGTTTTATTCCACCACGACCTACTACATATCCAAGGTACTTGGCCTCTTCCTTCCCCAAGGCACACTTCTTCGGGTTTATTGTAAACCCTGCTTCTCTTAGAGCATCAAACACTGCTTGGACCTTTCCCAGATGACTCTCCCAGTCCTGGGCTGAAAATAACGATATCATCCAGGTACGCAGCGGCGTATTGCTTATGAGGTGCCAGAATCCTATCCATGGCTCTCTGAAAAGTCGCTGGCACTCCCTGCAGGCCAAACGGCATCCGGACATACTGGAAGCATCCGTCTGGTGTTGAAAACGCCGTTTTCCTCCTTGGCTTCCTGGGCCATGGGAATCTGCCAGTATCCTTTCGTCAAATCCAAGGTGGTTATGTACCTGGCGGGTCCAAGTCTTTCGATGAGCTCATCAACGCGTGGCATGGGATATGCGTCACACTTGGAGACCTCATTCAGCTTCCTATAATCATTGCAGAATCTCCATTCTCCATCAGGTTTCGGGACCAAGACGATAGGACTCGCCCAACCGCTCTTGGATTCCTCAATGACTCCAAGCTTCAACATACGCTCCACCTCCTTGAAGATTACTTCTCGACAGGCCTCAGGGATTCGATAGGCTTCACATTCACCCGCACATGTGGCTCTGTCAGAACTTCATGCTCTATGACCTTTGTGCGCCCTGGCAACTCTGAAAACAGGTCCCTGTTCCTCTGGAGCAACTCCCGGCATTGCTGTTTCTGGTCCTTTGATAGGGTCTCTGCTATCGTAACCCCTTCAACGTCACCTTCTGAGTGGCCCAGCAAGCACGGCGTTACAGCTGACTCTCTATCATGCCATGGCTTGTGAGGTTGACATGGTACACCTGGTTTGGTTTCCGTCTTCCGGGTTGGTGAATCCTATAGTTTACTTCACCAAGCTTCTCCATCACCTCGTACGGCCCTTGCCATTTGGCCAAGAACTTGCTTTCCACCGTCGGAACTAGCACGAGCACTCGGTCTCTCGGATTGAACTGTCTCACTCTGGCTGATCGGTTGTAAACCCTGGCCTGGGCTTCTTGTGCCTGGAGGAGATGTTCCTTCACGATTGGCATCACCTTCGCAATCCTCTGTTGCATCAGGGCCACATGCTCAATAACGCTTCGGTGGGGCGTCACTTCAGCTTCCCAGGTTTCCTTGGCGATATCCAGGAGACCTCGCGGATGTCGGCCATACAGAAGCTCAAACGGTGAGAACCCCGTGGAGGCCTGTGGAACTTCACGGATGGAAAACATCAGGTAGGGTAAGAGACAGTCCCAGTCTCTACCATCCTTCTCTATGGCTTTTCTTAGCATGCTCTTTAGGGTCTTGTTGAATCTCTCCACAAGGCCATCTGACTGAGGATGGTACACCGAGGTCCTCAACTGAGAGATTTGCAGGACCCTGCACAACTCCTTCATCACTTTACTCATGAACGGTGTCCCTTGGTCAGTCAGGATCTCCTTTGGCAAGCCTGTCCGGGAAAACACATGTACCAACTCGCGGGCTATGCTCTTCGCTGAAGAATTTCTCAGGGGAATTGCCTCTGGATAGCGTGTGGCATAGTCCAGGATGACTAATATATACTGATGGCCCCGGGCTGATTTAACTAGGGGACCGACCAAGTCCATGGCAATTCTCTCAAATGGCACTTCAATAATGGGCAGTGGCACCAGGGGGTTCCGGAAATGAGAGGTAGGGGCAGTTAACTGACATATAGGGCAGGACCTGCAATAGTTTACTATCTCCCGGTGACATCCAGGCCAATAGAATCTTTGAATAATCCGTTCCTGTGTTTTGTCTACCCCTAAGTGTCCCCCCAAGATGTGTGAATGGGCCATATCCAACACCTTCCGTCTATAGGACCCGGGTACTAGCAACTGCTCCACCAACTCCTCCCTTATTTTCGTGACCCGATACAACAGCTCCCCACTCAGCATAAAGTATGGAAATCTGGTGTCGGCCCCCGGTTCCTGTGCAACCCCATCAATGACAGTGACATTGTTGAAGGCTTCCTTCAGAGTTGGGTCCCTGTGTTGGGCAGTCCCAAAATTCTCACTGGCCTCCCCTAACTCTGGAATGTCAGATGCAGGAGACACTTCTTCCTCATCTTCTACCAGGACACAAAAAGGAAACCTGTCTTCCTCTGGGTATGGTGCTACCTGATTAGGGCTTACTGGTTCCCTATTCTGGCTAGTGACCTCAGCAGACTTTCCCCACAGATCCCAGAATAAACAAAAATCACGGCCTATAATTATAGGGTGCAACAAGTCCCGAACCACCCCGACTTCATGGGACTCAGTGCCCAGCGCAGTCTCAATGTCCACTCTGGCCATAGGGTAGTCCTTTGCATCGCCGTGTATGCATCGCACGCCAACCTTTTTCCCCAGGAGTAGTTTGAGAGGCAGATTCGCCCTCACCAGGGTCACAAGACTCCCGGAGTCCAGCAGCGCCGTTACTACTCGACCATTCACTCTCACGGGACATGCTTGGGGCCCCTCGTTCAGGATAGAATCCACACTGCAGACTGGATCGGCATAGAATGAGTTACGACGTCCCATGCTGCAGTCCATCTGCTCGGTAGTCTGCGGACACCGTGCAGCTATATGTCCTGGCCTGTGACACCTTCAACAGATAACATCCCCCGTAGGGACCTTGGGCACCACCTCCCCCGCCCCTTTTGACCTTGGACGCGCCACCCCTTTTTGGGACTCCGCCCCCTGCTGGGACCCCTAGTACGGAATGGGCTGCTTCCCCAAGGTACCTTCCATCCCCTGGTACCTCTCGACCAGTCCGACCAGTTCATCGGCACTCCGGGGATCACCCTCAGCAACCCAAGTCTGCAGGGGCCTGGGCAGGGAGTGCACAAACCGATCCATTAGGACTCTTTCCACCATCTGTGCTGGCGTGGCGGACTCTGGCTGTAGCCATTTCTGGACGAGGTGCAGCAGGTCAAACATTTGGGAACACGGTGGTTTGTCCCGGTGATACTCCCAGCGGTGCACTCTCTGTGCCCTGACAGTCATTGTCACCCCCAACCGTGCAAGGATCTCCACCTTTAATTTAGGATACTCCTGAGCGTCCTGCACAGTTAAATCAAAGTACACCTTTTGGGGCTCCCCTGTCAGGTATGGGGCCAGTACCTCTGCCCACTGTTCTGGTGGAAGTCTTTCCCTTTCAGCAACCCTCTCAAAAACAGACAGGAAGGCCTCCACATCATCCCCAGGAGTCATTTTCTGTATGGTGCGTCTTACCGCCTTCCTGATGTGGTTGTCATCGTCCCGACCTGGGGTTGGGGCGCTCGTCCTGCCCTGGATGGCGGTTGTCAGAAGCTGCAACTGCTGCCGTTGTTCCTGCTGGCTTTGTTGTATTTGCTGCACCAACAACCTGTTGGTCTCTTGCTGCTGTGCCTGCGCCTGGACCAAGTGCTTCAGCAGGTCCTCTATTTTCTCCTGCAATGCTGGCTGGGTTGCTATGACCTTTACCCACGACATGCAGCACCCACTTCTCTGCTGGGACCGCTGCTCGCACGTCTCCACCAATTGTAGGGATGTGGTCTAGCTGGTGTGCGACCGGAGGTAAGCAGGAGGGCGACTCTTCCTGGTTCTTTAAGCAAGTTTATTAAGACGTCATAAACTTGCTGTAAAACAGAAAACAAAAACAGCCTTCTCTGGCACAAAGTAACAGAAAACAGATAAAAGTCCTCGTACTCTAACCGAGTACTTTCTTCAGCACACACACTGGAGGTTTCCTCAGAACTCCCACACTGGAGGTTTCCACACCTCCAGCCACTCACACCTGTTGTCAGCCTGAGCCTAATTTATATCCCAGACACCTAGCTTCCCCAGAACACATGACAGGTCATGTGGTAGTGACATCATCCCAGGTCCTTTAACCACATACACTGCTATAATGATGCCACTACCCAGGGCTAATGTGTACTGGGCTACATAACAGATACAAGGCATCTCTGAGCCAGATACCTCCCGTCTTTGCCACTCTACAGTGTATACTGCCACTTTTTCCCACCTTTTGAAGGGACTATTTTCATTGGTTGTGCTAGATATAAGGCTCACTTACTGCAGGGGCACTGCAGGATGCTAGGGTCAGCCTACATTGAGGGGGGCGCCAATCTCGTGTGGGCTATCTTAGTGTGCCAACCTCCGCGGCAAGGCAGTAAAAATATAGGGTATATTAATAGGGTGGATATAGTGTGCACTTTTTAATACGTGTGGTGTTTGTCTATTTCCCGTTTTAGATTATATAATAAAGGTTATTTTTTAACATTTTTTTCTGGGGTTTTATACACATGATTTTGCATTTTGAATACCCCATCTATCTTTGTATGATTGTAATCTGAGAGCAGCTACTTTAGGGCCACAGACCCTCATTCCAGTAATGTGTTGCTGTTTAATATCAGTGTTTTATCAGCAGGAGATTATCACTACAGGACTAGGGGTTTCGTGCCTCCTAGTAACTGGTCTGGGTAACCCCGCCTCCACCACTGATTAGCAGCTTTCTAATATATACTGTACACAGAAGGCTGCCAATCAGTGGTGGGGGCGGGGTTATACACACCTCAGCATTCAGAGAACTGCTACATCTGCAGCAGATAAGTGATTGTATCAAAATGACAGCAAACAACCCAGCAAGTTACACATCGCTGGAATTGGTGTCTTCATCCCTATATTATGGTGCTCAGATTATGTAACAAAAACTTGCTGATTCCCTTTAAAACCATTATCTCTAGTGAATAATCCTGGCTCCTGGAGGGAAGGTAGAGAGTGACAGACCTCACACTACACATGGAGGACAGGTGGACAGTGACGGACCCAGCACTACACATGGAGGGCAGGTAGAGAGTGACAGACCCAGCACTACACATGGAGGGCAGGTAGAGAGTGACAGACCTCACACTACACATGGAGGACAGGTAGAGAGCGATAGACCCTGCACTACACATGGAGGGGAGGTAGAGAGTGTCAAACCCCACACTACACATGGATGGCAGGTAGATAGTGACAGACCCAGCACTACACATCGAGGGCAGGTAGCGACTGACAGACCCAGCACTACACATGGAGGGGAGGTAGAGTGACAGACCCAGCACTACACATGGAGGGGAGGTAGAGTGACAGACCCAGCACTACACATGGAGGGGAGGTAGAGTGACAGACCCAGCATTACACTTGGAGGACAGGTAGATAGTGACAGATCCTACACTATATACATGGAGGGCAGGTAGAGATTGACAGACCCAGCACTACACATGAAGGACAGGTAGATCGTGACAGAGCCGGCGCTACACATAGAGGGCAGGTAGAGAGTGACAGACAGCACTACACATGGAGGACAGGTAGATAGTGACAGAGCCAGCGCTATACATAGAGGGCAGGTAGAGAGTGACAGACCCAGCACTACACATGGAGGGCAGGTAGAGAGTGACAGACCTCACACTACACATGGAGGACAGGTAGAGAGCGATAGACCCTGCACTACACATGGAGGGGAGGTAGAGAGTGTCAAACCCCACACTACACATGGATGGCAGGTAGATAGTGACAGACCCAGCATTACACATCGAGGGCAGGTAGCGACTGACAGACCCAGCACTACACATGGAGGGGAGGTAGAGTGACAGACCCAGCACTACACATGGAGGGGAGGTAGAGTGACAGACCCAGCACTACACATGGAGGGGAGGTAGAGTGACAGACCCAGCATTACACTTGGAGGACAGGTAGATAGTGACAGATCCTACACTATATACATGGAGGGCAGGTAGAGAGTGACAGACCCAGCACTACACATGAAGGACAGGTAGATCGTGACAGAGCCGGCGCTACACATAGAGGGCAGGTAGAGAGTGACAGACAGCACTACACATGGAGGACAGGTAGATAGTGACAGAGCCAGCGCTACACATAGAGGGCAGGTAGAGAGTGACAGACCCGGCACTACACATGGAGGGCAGATAGAGAGTGACAGACAGCACTACACATGGAGGACAGGTAGATAGTGACAGAGCCAGCGCTACACATAGAGGGCAGGTAGGGAGTGACAGACCCCCCACTACACACAGAGGGGAGGTAAAGAGTGACAGATCCTGCCCTACACATGTAGTACTTTTACATCATATCAGCAATGCCTGTGTGCTGTACTTAATGATATTGCTGCTGTTGTCAGTGATTACATGACAGTACTGATAGAAGCATATAACCACTGCAAAGTCTGGCGGGGAGCACCAGGGCAGCGCCTCTCAGGAATTATCATAATCTGATTCTAAATTTTTTTTAGCTGCGTAGCCTTCATCCCTGTTATGAGCATGTTGGAAATGACTTCTGAGTTGGGGCTCCCTCTGGTGGTTGCTGAGGGTATTGAACCAGTGTTAAATAGTAGACGTCCATCACCTGCGAGCGATGACTGGCAATCAGGAGAGACTGACTGGACTGATATAAGTGAGCTGCCTTCACATGATCCTCGCCGGTGATCAATTGTTGTTTCCTGGTTCATTAGGAAGTAGGCGGGTGTCTTGCCTTCGTCTGCTACTGTCAGATAAGATATTTTCTGCTTGTTTCTATCGTGTTTGCAATTTCGATTTTTTTTTGTCTGCACTTTTGTGGGAGGTTAGCCGGGTTCCCCTCGAGGGGCCTGTGCTACTCTCTGTTTTTCAGTAGCCACTGTTTATTTGTTCCATTGCGCTGTCCCTGCTATTTGAGTGGCTGCGGGTTTGCCGCTTAGTCACACCAGAGATCTGATTTAGCGGGTGGCGAGATCGTGTGGTCTCAGCATTTTTTGAAATCAGAAGTGTTGGAATTTTCTAGGGTTTTGCTGGGTTGCAGATAGTATTCTGTCCTGTCCTATCTAGGCAGTATTTGGCTCCAGCGTTTGCTCACTTTATTTTCTGCCTGCGTTTGTGTTTCTTCTTGTCTAACCGCCATTATATGTTTGGGTGCTACCTATTCCTTTGGGGCTCTACTCCGGGGCAGTTAGCTTTCCTGTTTCTATCTTCAGGTGTAGCTAATCTCTCCGGCTGTGCCGAGGCGTCTAGGTCACCGTAGGTACGTCCCACGGCTGCTTCTAGTTGTGTGGTTATCTTAGGGATCTGCAACCCATTAGTTCCCAACCTCTCTGGGTGTTCGGCTGCCTTTGCTGTTTTTTGCTCCTGTCCTCCTCTGCTACCAAATCATAATAGAATCACCGGCCTTACCGAAAATTCTATGGTACTCAACAGAAGGAAAAAATAGTTTAAAAAAAAAAGTCAGAATTTTTTTTTTTATGTGTATTTTTTCCTCTTTATCTCTGGTGGCTGTAGGAGGAGTTTTTCTGCAATGGAAGTCAAGTGTTTGTCTGATCGTGTGGAGCAGCTTTCGCTGAAGTTCGGAGTATTTCTGTCTATCTCACTCAGTCGTCTGCTGTAGAACCTAAGATCCCTACTCCGGATTTATTTTTTGGGGATCGGTCTAAATTTTTGAATTTTAAAAATAACTGTAAGTTGTTTTTTGCCCTGAAGCTTAAGTCCTCGGGGAACGCGGCACAGCAGGTTCAAATTGTCATCTCCCTGTTGTGCGGCGACCCTCAGGATTGGGCCTTTTCCTTGACACCTGGGGATCCTGTTTTGACTGATGTTGATGAGTTTTTTTCAGGCTCTGGGGTTGTATGATGAACCTAATGTTACTGATCAAGCTAAGACAACCTTGTTGGCATTGAATCAGGGTCAGGAAGCTGCAGAGCTATATTGTCAGAAATCCGAAAGTGGGCAGTCCTTACTAAATGGAATGACGATGCCCTGGCAGCTCTTTTTTGGAAGGGTCTGGCAGAGACTGTAAAAGACGTTATGGTGGGATTTCCTGTTCCCTCTGGTCTCAATGACTCTGTCATTAGCTATTCAAATTGACAGACGTTTACATGAGCGTAGAAATATGCGAGAGGTGGTGATGCCTTGTGAGCAAACCTCTGAGCCCATGCAGTGTGATGGAGTGGTTTCTGGGGCTCAGCGTCGAGAGTTTCGAAAGCGTAATAAGTTGTGCTTCTATTGTGGAGACGCTTCTCATACTATTTCCATCTGTCCTAAGCGGGGAAGACGTTTTGCGCACTCAGTTGTTTTGGGTTGTGTTCAGGCTAAATTTCTCTTGACTTACCTTGATTTGCTCCGTGTCCACACTTTCGTCTCAAGCATTTGTTGATTCAGGAGCAGCTGTAAACCTGATGGATTTTGATTTTGCCAAACGTTGTGGTTTTCCCATGGTACCTCTGCGGAGGTCTATTCCTTTGCTGGGTATTGATTCTACCCCTTTGGCGGAGAATAAACCCCAGTTTTCAACCCAGGTGATAATGCGGGTTGACCCGGACCACCAAGAGAATTGTAAATTTTTGGTGTTACATAATTTACATGACGTTATTGTACTGGGTTTTCCCTGGTTACAGACTCATAATCCTGTTTTGGATTGGAAGTCTGTGCCTGTGGTCAGTTGGGGTTGTCAATGTGTTCGTAGTGACACTCCTGTTTTTTCTACCTCTTCCTAGTCTCAAGATGTCCCTGACTATTTGGTTGATTTTTCTGATGTGTTTAGTGAGAGTAAGTCTGCGTCTTTACCTCCTCATAGGAGTTATGATTGTGCAATTGAGTTGGTACCCGGTTGTAAATTTCCCAAGGGTCGGCTCTTCAATTTATCGGTACCCGAGCATGATGCTATGTGATCTTATATCAAAGAATCTTTGGAGAAGGGTCATATCAGACCATCTTCTTCACCCTTGGGCGCCGGCTTTTTCTTTGTGGCCAAAAAGGATGGTTCATTGAGGCCATGTATTGACTATCGTCTCCCTAATAAGATCACTGTTAAATATCAGTATCCGTTACCCCTGATTTCTGATTTATTTTTCAGAGTGAAAGGTGCCAGTTGGTTTTCCAAGCTTGACCTTATGGGGGCGTATAATCTTATTCGCATCAAGCACGGAGATGAATGGAAGACTGCGTTTAATACCCCTGAGGGGCATTTTGAGTACCTAGTGATGCCTTTTGGGCTCACTAATGCCCCTTCCGTCTTCCAGTCTTTCATGAACGATATTTTCCGGGATTTGGTGGATAAGTTTCTGATCGTTTATTTGGACGATATTTTGATATTTTCCAATTCTCATGTGGAACATGTTCGGATGGTATTCCGGATTTTGAGAGAGACTGCTTTGTATGTTAAGGGATCGAAATGTCTCTGGCGTACAGAAGGTTTCGTTTTTGGGATTCATTTTGTCTCCGTCTGCTATTGAAATGGACCCGGTCAAGGTTCAGGCCATTTGTGATTGGGTTCAGCCCACTTCATTGAAGGCTCTTCAGAGATTTTTGGGTTTTGCTAATTTCTACCGTAAATTTAGAATTTCTCTGGTATTGTGAAACCGCTGACTGATTTGACCAAAAAGGGTTCTGATGTGGTGAATTGGTCTCCTGAGGCAGTTTCTACGTTTCAGGAGCTCAAGCGGAGATTCAATTCTGCTCCTATTCTACGGCAACCTGATGTTTCTCTACCATTTCATGTGGAGATAGATGCTTCTGAGATTGGTGCAGGAGCCGTTTTGTCCCAAAGGGATCCTGTAACCTCTAAAGGTACTGCCACACTTAGTGATCTCGTTAGCGATCTCAATAACGACACAAGCCAACGAGATCGTTTTTGTGATCTCTTTTAGGTCGCTAGTAGCTGCCAAACAGGAGATCTCAAAAACGACTCATCAGCGGTCAGCGATCTCTTTAACGACTTTGGCGGTCGTTAGGACGTCATTAGCATGTACTGAGCACTTCTGATTCATAGGAATTTCCAGCATCGCTCCTGCTCTCTGCGTCCTGCTAGCCTGCTTTGCAACTTCTGCGATCCTCTCTGTGACGCAAAAGAGAACTTACAGATATTGCGATCCACTCCGTGACGCAAAAACAGTCATATGCGTCACAAACGAGGTCGCTCGTCGTTCGCAAAAGGTGCCAAACACAGCGATTCAGGCTCACCAGTGGGACGCCAACGATCAAAAAACGGTCCAGAACTCTAGTGAAGATCAGCGACATCACAGCAGGGGCCACATCGTTGCTACATGCCACACACAACGAGGTCGCAAACGAGATCGCAAAATAGTCACGTTTTAGTGATCTCGTTTGCGATCTCGTTTGCGATCTTATTTAGTGTGGCATACCCTTAAGATTAACCCTTGTGCCTTCTTCTCCCGAAAGTTTTCCCCAGCTGAACGTAATTATGATGTGGGGAATCGGGAATTATTGGCTATGAAGTGGGCGTTCGAAGAGTGGAGACATTGGTTGGAGGGAGCCAAACATCAAATTGTGGTCCTCACTGACCACAAAAACTTGATCTATCTCGAATCAGCCAGGCGATTGAATCCCAGACAGGCCAGGTGGGCCTTGTTTTACACGCGTTTTAACTTTGTGGTCTCCTTCCTCCCGGGTACTAAGAATGTTAAGGCGGATGTCCTCTCTAGGAGTTTCCTTACAGATTCTATTGATGAGACTGAGCCTACGGCCATTCTGAAGGAGGGTGTCGTTCTTTCGGCTATCTCATCCGATTTGAGACTGGCCCTGGAACAATTTCTGGGGGATAAACCTGAACGTTGCCCTGCGGGGAAATTGTATGTCCCAGACCAATGGAGAGAAAAAGTTATGTCTGAAGTCCATTGCTCTGCATTGGCTGGTCATCCTGGTATTTTTGGTACTAGAGATTTGGTGAGTCGGTCCTTTTGGTGGCCTACTTTCTCTCGTGATGTCAGGAACTTTGTGCAGTCCTGTGGGACTTGTTCTCAGTCCAAACCTTGCTCTCGCTCTAGTGGATTGTTAATGCCATTGCCTGTGCCCAAGAGGCCATGTACCCATATCTCTATGGATTTTATTTCCAACCTCCCTGTCTCTCAGAGAATGACCGTTATCTGGGTGATCTGTGATAGGTTTTCCAAGATGATCCATCTTGTGCCACTGCCGAAGTTGCCATCCTCTTCCGAGTTGGTGCCCTTGTTTTTTGAGCAGGTGGTTCGGTTGCATGGCATTCCAAAGAACATTGTGTCTGACAGAGGAGTCCAATTTGTTTCCAGATTTTGGAGGACATTTTGTTCTAAACTGGGAGTTCAGCTGTCTTTCTCCTCTGCGTTTCACCCTCACACCAATGGGCAGATGGAGAGAACAAACCAGACCTTGGAGACTTATTTTGAGATGTTTTGTGTCTGCTGATCAGGATGACTGAGTCTCTTTTTTTGCCTTTGGCTGAATTTGCTCTGAATAATAGGGCTAGTTCTGCCACCTTGATGTCTCCTTTTTTCTGCAATTTCAGGTTTCATCCCCGGTTTTCTTTGGGGCAGGTAGAGGCTTCTGTCTGTCCGGGTGTTGACTCTATGGTGGAGAGAATGCAGCAGATTTGGGATCAAATAGTGGATAAATTGTCTTTCTCTCAGGAGAGGGCCCAGCGGTATGCCAACCTGCATAGGACTGATGGTCTTCGGTTTAAAGTGGATGACTTGGTTTGGTTGTCCTCAAAGAATATCCCTATGAAGGGTGCGTCTCCAAAGTTTAAGCCAAGGTTCATTGGACCTTATAGGATCTTGGAAGTCCTTAATCCAGTTTATTTTCGTTTGGCTCTTCCTGGGACGTTTAAGATTCATAACGTCTTCCAAAAATCTTTATTGAAAAGGTTTGTCGAGCCAGTGGTTCCTATGGCTGCGCCTCCTGAGCCTGTTTTGGTTGAGGGCAATCTGGAGTATGAAGTGGCGAAGATATTGGATTCTCGTTTGGCTAGACGGAGACTCCAGTACTTGGTTAAGTGGAAAGGTTATGGTCAGGAGGACAATTCTTGGGTGTTTGCTTCTGACATTCATGCAGAGAGACTGGTTCATGCTTATCACCGAGCTCATCCTGGTGGCGCAGGTGAGTGTTCCTCAAGGGGGGGTACTGTTGTGAGCATGCTGGAAATGACTTCTGAGTTTGGGCTCCCTCTGGTGGTTGCTGAGGGTATTGAACCAGTATTGAATAGTAGAAGTCCATCACCTGCGACCGATGACTGGCAATCAGGAGAGACTGACTGGGCTGATATAAGTGAGCTGCCTTCCCATGATCCTCGCGGTAATCAATTGTTGTTTCCCTGGTTCATTTGGAAGTCAGCTGGTGTCTTGCCTTCGTCTGCTACTGTCAGATAAGATATTTTCTTCTTGTTTCTATCGTGTTTGCAATTTCGATATTTTTTTTTTTTGTCTGCACTTTTGTGGGAGGTTATCCGGATTCCCCTCCAGGGGCCTGTGCTACTCTCTGTTTTTCAGTAGCTACTGCTTAGTTGTTCCATTGCTCTGTCCCTGCTATTTGAGTGGCTTCGGGTTTGCCGCTTGGTCACACCGGAGATCTGATTTAGTGGGTGGCGAGATCGTGTGGTCTCAGCATTTTTTGAAATCAGAAGTGTTGGAATTTTCTAGGGTTTTGCTGGGTTGCAGATAGGACAGGACAGAATACTATCTAGGCAGTATTTGGCCCCATTGTTTGCTCACTTTATTTTCTGCCTGCGTTTGTGTTTCTTGTCTAACCGCCATTATATGTTTGGGGGCTACCTGTTCCTTTGGGGCTCTACTCCGGGGCAGTTAGCTTTCCTGTTTCTATCTTCAGGTGTAGCTAATCTCTCCGGCTGTGCCGAGGCGTCTAGGTCACCGTAGGTACGTCCCACGACTGCTTCTAGTTGTGTGGTTATCTTAGGGATCTGCAACCCATTAGTTCCCACCCTCTCTGGGTGTTTGGCTGCCTTTGATGTTTTTTGCTCCTGTCCTCCTCGGCTACCAAATCATAACACATCCCCCAATCATCTGGAGGGGAACTGCACTTGTGCATCAGCACTCAAATGGGTCTGTAGTGAGGCCCCTGGACTGGACAGTAGTGTCATATGCAGCCATAATGGCAGTGTCATTCCTACCGCCTGGACCGTGAATACCTGTGAATGGTGGTCCTGGGGCTTTCAATGTCACCGCTGTCCTGGGGCTCCTCCTTTAATTTTAGCAAATGGAAATAAATTACTTTGAGAAGCAATTACAACATACCGTAACCATGTGTCAGCATCATTTTATCATGTTATGGAGACAAGCACATGTAAGTGGGGATAGAGAAGTGATGCAGGACCCTGGGTGTGATTCGTTGGCCAAGCTTGGAGTATTATAGCGCTCTTGTGTGAGCTGCTCGCAGTGCGGTTGTTTTCTCCTTGTAGTATTACGTACAGGAGGACGGTGTTATACTGGGAAGTCTGCAGCAGCTAGGTATATTACGAGAAGTCTATGGGGTCCTCCGGTGTACGCTGCAGTAGAGGCAGGCGTTGTTTGGCTGCTTTGTGTATTGTCTTGGATGTGATTTGGATATGACATGCACAATAGTAGGATTTTTGTAATCTCCTAATTGTCCAGACGTCACTGGGTGATTGGGACATTGAAAGAATCTTTAACTGAAGCCAAATGTTATGATGTAAATTGGGATGGGAGATGTTGAATTTTGACCTTTTCATTTTATGTAGAATAGCAAAAAATAACAAACTCGTATAATCTTTAGGGACTCGGTTTGATGTCATTCTGTGCTGACAAAGTCCCGCCGCTCGGTGCCTCATGGAGGGGCCATACATTTATATACACCTTCACACCTGCTTATTTTTCCTGCTGTCTCCATCCACTTCTTTTTGATTGACAGCTATGGCATCATTGTCAAACAGGAGCTCAGATATTCGCAAACGAGTCGGTGGGAAGGTGTGTATATAAATGATTGGCTGTGCCGTGATGCACCAAGCTCCTGTACTTGGTGAGAACCGTCATTCTGTGCTGACATAGGCCATTTAAAGGGGTATTCCAATCCTAGACATTTATGCTATGTCTACAGAAGCATGAATGGACAGATCGCCCTTATGTCTTTGGCGATTGTCATTCGCTTCTGTGTGAGTCCAGAAGACTGCTGAGTCCACTTGCTTAGCTAGGGCTTCATTGGCATTTATAAGACTGATGAGTTGGAGCCAGGAGACCTGTGTCCAGTTTGGAAGGCCCTCCCATAAAAGTGGAAGGAGAGAGCTGATGCATGGTGCCCCAGCTTTACCTTCAAATCTGACAAAGTGTGATCGAAGCTCCGATGGTAGTGTGAGCACCAGTAGAGATTAGCAAATTGATTTGCAGAACTTTACCTTGGTCCAGCTGACAGATCAGTATTCCTTGGCCACTGGATGGGAGCCATGCAAACAGCCTTCTATCTGCCATCATACCCAGCTCCTCTTACGATTAGCCTTCGGCCGGGGTCAACTCTCTTCAACACCCGGCACTGTCACCGGCACTTGGGACCGGAGCATTCAGCTGCATAGAAATACATGTAGCCGCACTCTCCGGTCCAAGTGCCAGACTCGCGCGAGTTTCTCGCATCACACTCGTAAGTGTGACACCAGCCTTCTTTGTATTATGTGATCGTTGGGGTGTGGCACACACATGACGTTGCTCCAGGCCGGCTAATTAAAACATGAGATTGAAAAGTTCTCGAGTAGGATGCAGGGCTGTGGATTCGGTAAGCCAAGCCTCCGACTCCAACTCCGACTCCTCAATTTCCATGACTCAGACTCCAACTCTGACTCCACCAAAATTGGCTCCGACTCCGACTCCACAGACCTGGTAGGATGTGCTTCGCAACGATACAATCCAGTGGTCATGTCTTGGCCACTGGACAAGGGTCTGGAGAATGTATTCTCTCATCTCTAAACACAGCCTATGATTGGGATTACATGGAGTCATTTTTCTAATTCTAGTAATGATGTTTTCTTTGAGTGTGAGTTGGAGGCGCATCTAGTCTCCAAAATGAAAGTAATGTATGGTAATGGCTGCCACCCATTGTTGTGCTACAGACATAACCTGCTTTCCGAGATCCCGATGTCCTTCTGAGCTGTGATGGGTACAGTGATGATATGATGGACGTGAAGTACAGAAGTGCTGTTTTTTTCTTCATTTCATTTAACAGTACAACGTTTCATCACTTTTCACCAGAGGGAATTAGTCATTCTGCAGCTGGACACGTGTGACATTTAAGAGCTTGACTGAACTGCGCTGTGCGGCCCAGAATAGCTTCCTGCCACTTCATAATTACGCTGCTCTCTGCCAAGCAGGTTACAGAGGTTGTCTGTCTGTACATTGCAAACAGACGATGATAACTTGTGAAGAACATGTAAGCCAAGGGTGGGACACTGGAATGTCATAGGGTGATTGTTCCCCGAGGAGGGAGTTCAGCAGGGGTACACCTCACGAAATGCCTTTACTATGGCGTTAGCAGATAGTAATGGCACAGGAGCTACATTATGTAACAGTCTGAATTATTGAAAATAGAAGAGTCCTTTCTCATTTTATATGTTGATTGCTAATATCAAATCCAAACCTAGAACATACTAGGAAGACTAGAAGTAGAACATGACTCTAATAGGAGCCGATACACTTCTAGAATGAACATTATATTATATATACATGCATATGGACATTATTTATGTATATTGTGTACAGTATGTAACGGGTCTGGGAGGCGGAACCTCTGAGCTACTATACAAAGGGGCGAACCTTGTAAGGGAGCGGGTGGCAACCAGGGTAGACGGGCAGGTAGTCACAGCAGATAACCGGGATAGTCTCTGGATGAACGGGCAAGAGGTCACAGCAAGTGGCCGGGGCAGTCTCTGAATGAGCGGGCAGGAGATCACGGTAAGTGACTGGGGCAGTCTCTGGATGAAGATAGATACGACCTGTGATGGCTGAGCCTCCCGGTAGGCTAGCAGGAAGATAGCAGATGAGCGCTCCCAGGTGAGCGGGCGAGAGTCACTGGAATAGCAGAAGGTCACAGCACGTGACGGCAGAGCCTCCAGGTAGGCTAGCAGGCATGTAACAGATGAGCACTCCCAGGTGAGCGGGCGAGAGTCACTGGAATAGCAGAAGGTCACAGCACGTGACGGCAGAGCCTCCAGGTAGGCTAGCAGGCAGGTAACAGATGAGCGCTCCCAGGTGAGCGGGCGAGAGTCACTGGAATAGCAGAAGGTCACGACTCGTGACGGCAGAGCCTCCAGGTAGGCTAGCAGGCAGGTAACAGGCAGGAACAGACAGCAAACTGGCAGGAATCTGGCAGGTAACTGGCAATGGACCCTGAGGACTGAAGCAGAGTAGTGAACAGTGCAACAACATTGCTCGGGCACCTCCATTTTGGAGGAAGTGCCTTATATAAGGTGAAGTCCTCCGGCCATTGGCCGGGGACTCTTTAGGATGACGCGCGTGGCCCCTTTAAGAGAGGGGGTAGCGCGCGCGCGACCTAAGCACAGTGGCCGGAAAGGAGCGCGCGCTGCCAGCAGGGCGGGAGGAGGACGCCGGCCCCGGAGCAGAGGAACGCGCGCAGCCAGGAGAGCGGAGGAGGACGCCTGCCTCGGAGCAGAGGAGCGCGCGCAGCCAGGAGAGCGGGAGGAGGGCGCCGGCCCTGTAGCAGAGGAGCGCGCGCAGCCAGGAGAGCGGGAGGAGGACGCCGGCCCTGTAGCAGAGGAGTGCGCGCTGCCAGCAGAGCGGGAGGAGGACGCCGGCCCCGGAGCAGAGGTGAGGGGAACAGCGTCCCTGCCTGGCAGAGGGCAGGGACGCCTGCGCTACAGTACCCCCCCTTTAGGTCCCCCCTTTCTTAGGCCAGAGAGAAATTTAGCTAAGATGAGAGGGGCATGGATGTTCTCCCACGTTCTCTCCTCAGGACCAAACCCCTTCCAATCCACCAAAAAATAGGTCTTCCTTCTTACCCTTTTGGTGGCCAGAATATTCTCTACCTCAAATTCGTTTTCAGCAGAAACCGGAGCAGGAGGCGTGCCTATAGACTTAGAAAAAGAGTTAAGTACCACCGGTTTGAGGAGAGATACATGGAAGGAGTTGGGGATCCGCAAGTTGGCCGGGAGTTTCAATTTATAGGCCACCGGGTTGATCTGACTGATGACCTCCAAAGGACCGATGAACCGAGGACCTAACTTATAGGAAGGAATCTTGAGCTGAACATACTTGGACGAGAGCCAGACCTTATCCCCAGGACGGAATTGAGGAGGATCCAGACGTTTTTTGTCAGCATGTCTTTTCATACGCTTGGATGACAGAAGAAGTGCGGACCGGGTACTCTCCATATGGAGGAAAATTTGTTAACGAGATTCTGCAGCCGGTTTATCCACTGAGGTGGAGACGGGAAAAGGATCCGAGGATGCTGACCGAAGACTACAAAAAACGGGGATTTGGAGGAAGATTCGCTCTCGTGATTGTTGTAAGAAAATTCAGCCCATGGCAGGAGATCCACCCAGTCAGAATGGTGGGCATTAACAAAGTGCCGGAGGTAACTGGTCAGGATCTGGTTGATCCGCTCCACTTGACCATTGGACTGTGGGTGGTAAGCGGAGGAGAAGTCCAGGGTGACGTCTAATAATTTACAAGTGGCTCTCCAGAAACGTGAGGTGAACTGTACCCCTCGATCCGACACGATGTGACCGGGCAGGCCATGGAGTCGGAAAATGTGGCGGATAAAGTCTTTAGCCAGCTTGGGTGCAGACGGGAGGCCTGGCAGGGGAATAAAGTGAGCCATCTTGGAAAAGCGGTCAGCGACCACCCAAATGACCGTAAAACCAGCAGAGACAGGGAGATCCGTTATGAAGTCCATGGCTATATGCTGCCAGGGGGCAGTGGGTACCGGAAGTGGAAGAAGGCGACCGGCAGGCAGGTGTCTCGGAACTTTGTTGCGGCCACAGGAGGCACAGGCAGCAACAAAATCTATTACATCCTTGTGCAGGGTAGGCCACCAGTAATGCCGAGAAATAAGTTGGAGGGTCTTTCTCTGACCGGCGTGGCCAGCAAGTTTAGACGAATGACCCCAGTGTAGGATCCTCTCCCGATCGGTTACCGATACGAACGTCTTACCGGGAGGAAGACGGTTCAGACTCACGGGAGCCACCTGCATGACTCTGGTGGGATCGATGATATGTTTAGGTTCCTCCTCGAGATCCGACACCAGGAAAGATCGGGACAAGGCGTCCGCCTTGATGTTCTTGTCCGCCGGGTGAAAACGTAGAATAAAGTCAAAGCGAGCAAAAAACAAGGACCACCGGGCTTGACGCGGGTTAAGTCTCTGGGCATGCTGGAGGTAAGCCAAGTTTTTGTGGTCAGTGTAAATAATTACCGGATGAAGAGCCCCCTCGAGTAGGTAACGCCACTCCTCCAATGCCAGCTTGATGGCCAATAACTCTCGGTCTCCTATGGAATAATTGCGCTCAGAAGAGGAGAAGAGTTTGGAGAAGAAGCCACAAGTTACCATCTTCCCGGAAGATGATTTCTGAGTAAGTACCGCTCCGGCCCCAGAGGAGGAAGCGTCAACCTCCAGGAAGAACTGCTTGTTGCCATCCGGGCGATGCAGCACCGAGGCGGAAGAGAAAGCCTGTTTTAATGAAAGAAAGGCCTCCTCTGCTTCGGGAGTCCACACCTTGGGGTTAGTGCCCTTACGGGTGAGCGCGGAAATTGGGGCGGTCCGGGAAGAGAAGTGCGGTATGAAGAGACGGTAATAGTTAGCAAAGCCCAGAAACCGCTGAATGGCCTTCAATCCCTCCGGTCGGGGCCATTTCTCGATGGCAGACAGTTTCTCTGGATCCATTCGTAGACCGGTCTGAGAAATAATGTAGCCCAAAAACGGAAGCGAGGTCTGCTCAAAGAGGCACTTCTCGTATTTAGCGAAGAGGTGATTCTGCCTGAGCCTGAGCAGAACCTGACGAACGTCCCTCCGGTGAGTCTGGAGATCCGGAGAGAAGACCAAGATGTCGTCCAGGTACACCACTACGCAGGAATAGAGAAGATCCCGGAAGATGTCATTGACTAGCTCTTGAAAGACGGCGGGAGCATTACAGAGACCAAAGGGCATCACTAGGTATTCATAGTGGCCGTCCCGGGTGTTAAAGGCAGTCTTCCATTCATCCCCTTGACGGATACGGACTAGGTTGTATGCCCCACGGAGGTCCAGTTTGGTGAAGATTCTAGCCCCCCGCAGACGATCAAATAATTCCGGAATGAGCGGAAGGGGATACTTATTCTTCACCGTGATCTGGTTGAGCCCTCTATAATCTATACAGGGACGGAGAGAGCCGTCCTTCTTTTTTACGAAAAAGAAGCCTGCTCCCGCCGGGGAAGTAGATTTCCGGATGAATCCCCTGGCCAAATTCTCCTCGATATATTCGGACATCGACCGGGTCTCAGCAGCAGACAATGGGTAAATACGCCCACGGGGAGGCGTAGTACCAGGTAACAGGTCGATAGGACAATCGTATGGTCTGTGAGGAGGTAATGTTTCTGCCTCTTTTTTATTAAAGACATCAGTAAATGACCAATAGGGAATCGGAAGTCCAGGTAGATTAGTTGGGGTAGGAGAAGGACAGACGGGATGAACAGGAACCAAACACGTCTTATGACAATCCTGTCCCCAGCGAAGGACCTCTCCGGTCTGCCAGTCGAGCACGGGTGCATGTCTCTGGAGCCAAGGTAGACCTAGTAAGAGTGCGTGAGAGAGTCCAGGCAGAACATGAAAAGAGATGCTCTCAGAATGCAGCATTCCCACTTGTAGAGTTATGGATTCAGTGATGAGTTGGATGGGGCATGATAAGAGACCCCCATCCACAGCCGCGACCGATAAGGGTACCGCCAGGGGTTTGGTGGGAATGTGATATTTTTCTACCAGGGACTGTGAAATAAGATTCCCGGCTGCTCCAGAATCAAGTTGGGCAAGTTCGAAATAACGATTCTCCCCGCAGAGAATGGAGACTGACAGCAGCAGAGATGGAGAGACTTTCTCCGTGTCTAGGTCGACCTCCTGAGCGAACCTAGACAGAGGCGTTTCCCGACCTCTCCGGACAGGTACGAATCCGGTGCTCCTTACTGCCACAGTAGAAGCAACTCCCTTCGGCACGACGTAAGTCCTGACGGGTTTTGACCATCTTGGTCTGGTCGACCTGCATAGGCTCAGGAGAGTGTAATTGGGGAGAAACAGAGGGAGTGACGGTTTCTGAAACGTAGGAGCTAGACGTGGAAACCTCCTTTCACGGGTGACCTCTTTGGCACGCTCCTGAAATCGTAGGTCAATCCGAGTGGCAAGAGTGATTAGGTCATCGAGAGTGGTAGGCATGTCCCGACCGGCGAGTTCATCTTTAATACGGCCGGACAGACCCTCCCAGAAGACAGATACTAGAGCGTCGTTATCCCAGGCCAGCTCCGAGGCAAGGGTACGGAACCGTATGGTATATTGGCCCACGGTGAGACTTCCCTGACGGAGGCGTAGCAGAGATGATGCGGATGAGATCTTCCGTCCGGGTTCGTCGAAGACTTTCCGGAAAGCCGCGAGAAAGGCAGACAGGTCGGACACCAGGGCTCTCCTCTCTCCCAAAGAGGATTTAGCCAGGCCAGAGCCTCCCCGGTGAGATGGGACATGATGAAGGCAATTTTGGCCCGGTCGGAGTTAAACTGGTGGGAGAGAAGTTCAAAGTGCAGGGTGCACTGGTTAATGAAGCCCCGAGCCTGAGCGGAGTCACCTCCGAAGCGAGGAGGTGCGGAAAATCGGGGTCCGTGACAGGAAACCATGGAATTGGGGAGCAGAGGAGCTGCCGGATTGCGAGTCGTGGCTCCAGCTGAGGTTGCTGGTGGAGCTGTCAGAGTGCCCAGGCGAGAATTGACATTCCGCAGGTGACCCAGGATGGACTCCTGTTGCGACCTCTGACGGGACAGTTCATGACACAGGTCCGAGATGGAGGGAGCTTGGGTGCCACCGGGTTCCATGGCCCGAGCAAACTGTAACGGGTCTGGGAGGCGGAACCTCTGAGCTACTATACAAAGGGGCGAACCTTGTAAGGGAGCGGGTGGCAACCAGGGTAGACGGGCAGGTAGTCACAGCAGATAACCGGGATAGTCTCTGGATGAACTGGCAAGAGGTCACAGCAAGTGGCCGGGGCAGTCTCTGAATGAGCGGGCAGGAGATCACGGTAAGTGACTGGGGCAGTCTCTGGATGAAGATAGATACGACCTGTGATGGCTGAGCCTCCCAGTAGGCTAGCAGGAAGATAGTAGATGAGCGCTCCCAGGTGAGCGGGCGAGAGTCACTGGAATAGCAGAAGGTCACAGCACGTGACGGCAGAGCCTCCAGGTAGGCTAGCAGGCAGGTAACAGATGAGCGCTCCCAGGTGAGCGGGCGAGAGTCACTGGAATAGCAGAAGGTCACAGCACGTGACGGCAGAGCCTCCAGGTAGGCTAGCAGGCAGGTAACAGGCAGGAACAGACAGCAAACTGGCAGGAATCTGGCAGGTAACTGGCAATGGACCCTGAGGACTGAAGCAGAGTAGTGAACAGTGCAACAACATTGCTCGGGCACCTCCATTTTGGAGGAAGTGCCTTATATAAGGTGAAGTCCTCCGGCCATTGGCCGGGGACTCTTTAGGATGACGCGCGTGGCCCCTTTAAGAGAGGTGTGTAGCCCTGGTGTTAGGCACACGCAGTACCCTGGAGAGTGTGTGGCGAGACAGCAGTTTAATGCTAAATATTCATTCACTCAACATATACTAGACACACCCTTAGGGTAGTGGAGTTTACTCTTGAGGGAGTGGTCAAGGTGGTATGTGTTGGAGTGATTTAGTCAGTCTAGTTCCTGTCTTCGGACAGAGAAGACGTCTGGAGTTTAGTTCCTGACTTCAGAGAGAGAGGACGTCTGGAGGGAGGAAGGAGTCCAGATTGCTCTATCATCAGTTCGGAAAGTGGAGTCTAGTATAGGTGCTTTAATTCACCTTAGCCTAGTCAGAGCTGTACCTCATCAGCATACACTGGAAGGAAAGAAGAAGTTTAGTGCAGAAAGTCTTCAGTATCCTGTCTAAAGGACGGTATAAGGTTCAGAGACGTGCTCCTGCCTATTGATAACTGAGCATCTGTAACTAACTTTGAAGTGAAGGAAAAGAAAGAAGTGACTGCTCGACCCTTGGCTAGTTTGAGTGCTTATGTTACCAGCGTGGACAAGGCGAAAGGCACAGTGGTTTTATTGGAATAGTGCTTACGGATTGAAGAAGTCCTGCACATTGCTACCGGTCACTGGGGACCGAAGGATCACTACTGTTTCAAGCATAGTGATAAGAAAACCAGGAATTTACCGGACCTTAGGTCGCGGCAAACAAGCCCCATATAGTCAGTACGTAACTGGGGTCAGGGGAAGTGAAGACTTTGAGTCAGTGCACGACAAGATAAGAATTCAGCTTCTTCGCAGGAAGGCTCCTAACACAAAGCTGACTGGGTGGTACAGCTATAGATTAGCTGGAGGTATTGAGGGAACTACGCTTCAGGCTGGTTGTACTCGTTGTATTGGAAGTAAAGGAGGCCCCTAACTTGTCCAGCTGCTGTCTCAAGATACACTCTCCTTGGATCAGCCTCCCTGGGACCTGCCTTATCATCTTGCAAGTAAAGGTATGGAAAGACGCTGACCGTGTGAGACTGTGTTATTTACCTGCACCCGACTTCACCAACTCCATAGACTTTGAGGGACCAGTCCCACCTGTAGGGGACCCGACATCTAGCTGCCTCACCATCCCCTCAGAGATCTACAGCAGCGCTGGTACATATTACCAGAATACTACAGGTGGCGTCACGAACTGTATATAAACCTATCCCTGTAAATACATCCCCAACATACGCCAGACCGCCAGGGCCACAGACCGAGCCACAGCTGCCTGTGACAAAATCCCCATAGACTTCCATGGGCTCGGCTCTGAGTACCCCATTGCCCTGGTAACCCACAATTGTGGTGGCGGGTCGACACAGAGGGAGTAGCTCGCGCGCGACCTAAGCACAGTGGCCGGAAAGGAGCGCGCGCTGCCAGCAGGGCGGGAGGAGGACGCCGGCCCCGGAGCAGAGGAACGCGCGCAGCCAGGAGAGCGGGAGGAGGACGCCTGCCTCGGAGCAGAGGAGCGCGCGCAGCCAGGAGAGCGGGAGGAGGGCGCTGGCCCTGTAGCAGAGGAGCGCGCGCAGCCAGGAGAGCGGGAGGAGGACGCCGGCCCTGTAGCAGAGGAGCGCGCGCTGCCAGCAGAGCGGGAGGAGGACGCCGGCCCCGGAGCAGAGGGGTGAGGGGAACAGCGTCCCTGCCTGGCAGAGGGCAGGGACGCCTGCGCTACACTGTATATGTATGTATATATCAGTATTACATTATATTGTAGTATGTATATATATAATGTAATATTAATTCTTTTAATCTGGAGCAGGAGGCCAGATTAAAAGAATGAACATTGTTTATACATGTATTTTATATATTCATTTGTAAATACACACTGCTCAAAAAAATAAAGGGAACACTAAAATACCACATCCTAGGTATCACTGAATTAAATATTCCAGTTGGAAATCTTTATTCATTACATCGTGGAATGTGGTGGGAACAATAAAACATAAAAATAATCAATGTAAATCAAAGTTAATATCCCATGGAGGTCTGGATTTGGAATGATACTCAAAATCAAAGTGGAAAATCAAATTACAGGCTGATGCAACATCAGTGGAAATGCCTCAAGACAAGGAAATATGATGCTCACGGCAGTGTATGTTAGTGGGCTCTCCACGGCGTGTATGATGATCTCCCACTATAAGCCATAGGCATTCTCCTGATGAGAACGGGCGGATGTACTCCTGACTGATTTCTTCCCAGACCTGATTAAGCATCAGTCACTCCTGGACAGTCTGTGGTGCAACGTGTGTTGATGGTGGAACAAGACATGATGTCCAGATGTGGTCAATTGGATTCAGGTCTGGGGAACAGGCAGGCCAGTCCATAGCATCAATGTCGTCATCATGCAGGAACTGCTGACACACTTCAGCCACATGAGGCCTAGCATTGTCATGCATCAGAAGGAACCCAAGTCCCACTCCACCTGCATATGGTCTCACTACGGGTTTGAGAATCTCATCCCGGTACCTAATGGCAGTCAGGGTACCTCTGGCTAGCATATGGAGGGCTGTGCGGCCTTCCAAAGAAATGCCCTGCACAACATTACTGACCCACTGCCACACCCGTCATGCTGGAGGATGTTGCAGGAAGCAGAACGTTCTCCACAGCATCTCCAGACTCTGTCACGTCTGTCAAGTGCTCAGTGTGAACCTGCTCTCATCCGTGAAGAGCACAGGGCACCAATGTCAAATCTGCCAATCTTCGTGTTCTCTGACAAATGCCAATTGCCCTGCACTGTGTTGGGCTGTAAGCGCAACACCCACTTGTAGACGTCGGGAGCTCATCCACCATCATGATGTCTATTTCTGACAGTTTGAGCAGACACATGCTGGTGGAGGTCATTTTGCAGGCCTCTAGCACTGCTCCTCCTGTTCCTCTTTGCACAAAGGAGGAGGTAGTTGTCCTGATGCTGGGTTGTTGCCCTCCTACAGCCACCTCCACGTCTCCTGGTGTACTTGCCTCTCTCCTGGTATCTGCTCCATGCTCTGGACACTGTGCTGACAGACACAGCTACCCTCTTGCAACTGCTCGCATTGATGTGCCATCCTGGATGAGCTGCACTACCTGAGCCACTTGTGTGGGTTGTAGAGTCTGTCTCATGCTACCACGAGTGTGAAAGCACAACCATCTTTCAAAAGTGACCAAAACATCAGCCAGAAAACATTGGTACGGAGATGTAGTCTGTGGTCCCCACCAGCAGAACCACTCCTTTATTGAGTGTGTCTTGATAATTGACAATAATTTCTGTCTCCTGGTATCTGCTACATGCTCTGGATACTCTGCTGACAGACACAAATACCCTTCTTGCCATAGCTTGCATTGATGTGCCATCCTGGATGAGCTGCACTACCTGAGCAACTTCTGTGGGTTGTAGACACCACCTCATGCTACTGTACAGTACCTCTAGGGGTGAGAACAATGATAAAATGCTAAAGTGACCAAAACAGCCAAAAAAGATGAGAATAGAGAAATGGTCTGTGGTCACCTCTTGCAGAACCACTCCTTTTATAGACGTTGTCTTGCTAATTGCCGATCATTTCTACCTGTTGTCTGTTCCATTTGCACAACAGCAGGAGAAATTGATTCACAATTGGTGTTGCTTTGTTGCTGGACAGGTTGATTTTGGCCTCATAACATGCACAAAATTTGACACTTTAACACAAATGGGTGTGAATGGCTACTAAAGGTATCATCCTCACCTAGGACCTGTTTGCTTGTAATCAGTGTGTTCATAAAAGCTGAGTGAGTTTCTGGGATCCAGACAGACTCTTGCATCTTTCATCCAGCCACTGACGTTTCTGGATTGTGAGTCATGGGGAAAGCAAAATAATTGTCAACAGATCTACGGGAAAAAGTAGTTTAACGGTATAAAACAGGAAAAGGATACAAAAAGATATCCAAGGAATTGATAATGCCAGTCAGCAGCATTCAAACTGTGATTAACAAATGGAAAATCAGGGGCTCTGTAAAAACAAAACCATGGTCAGGTAGACAAACAAAAATTTCATCCACAACAGCCAGGAAAATTGTTTGGGATGCAAAGAAAAACCCACAAATAACATCAGCTGAAATACTGGACTCTCTGAAAACTAGCGGTGTGGCTGTTTCAAGATGCACAATAACGAGGCACTTGAAGAAAAATGGGCTGCATGGTCGAGTCGCCAGAAGAAAGCCATTACTGCGCAAATGCCACAAGATATCTCGCATACAATGCGCAAAACAGCACATAGACAAGCCTCAAAACTTCTGGAACAAGGTAATTTGGAGTGATGAGACCAAACTTGAACTTTTTGACCACAGCCATAAACGTTTAATGTGGAGAAATGTCAACAAGGCCTATGATGAAAGTGTCAGTATTCCGGGTTTTCTAGGTAACTTTGTCAATGATTTTGCCCTTTGTTAAAATGGAGTTTGCTGTTTTGTGTGCCCTACTTCCTGTTCGTTTGTTTAAAACCTGGCTCAGGTGCTGGCTTCACTGCTGGAGTATTCTGCTTCCGTTTCCCTGCAACCCAGCTGCTTTGTTCCTCACAGATCTTTGTGTATTTACCAGGAAAGTGCATAACCTTATCTTCAGGTGTTTCTCAGCCACAGCAGTTTCTACCCATGGCTCTGGACATTCTCTGCATACGTAAGTTGCATGTACTGTGTTATCACTAAACTGTTGACTTGGGAATTTAACCCTTGGTTCACTCCATCTGATAAGAACTGTGTTTCTGAACTGTTGCTGTTTAACCCTTCGTGCATTACCTCTGGTGAGAGCTGTTGGAACTGTTACTGGAACCTTACTGACATATGAACTTGTTGTTAGACTTCACTGAATTAAGCCACAACTGAGATTAACTTGTTCCTGGACCTCCCTGTGTTTTCTGCATACCTGGATCTGACTCTTCACACACCAGCAGTGTGTAAATCCAGCCACGTTACCTGTGCATCAGACTTACCTTGTGGTCACATTTGTGTGAGGACTCCGTCGTAAGAACTTTACCACCCTCGCTATAGAGGTTCAAAGACTTATATATCCGGATTCATATAACTGGACTTGTGTACATATATATGGACTCATTGCATGTCACAACGGGTTGTTTGAATATTGTTTTTGGGTGTTTTGCTGTTTCACAAATACATTATTTGCATTCAAAGAAACCCGTCTCTGATTGTTCATTGCCCCACGCTATCAGAATCCTCGAGTTCCTACAATAGTATTACAGGATACTCCAGCCTAAAAAAGGGGATTCTGCTGGGGCAATGACGGAGACACGGGCAGACAAATTGTTCACCATAGTTAACTCCTTGCAGCAGGAGGTGGCGGCTGCACACAATCAGATTAGAGACTTGGAGTCTCGGGTTAACCACAATGCACAGGGGTTTGGTCAGGCTCTCCAAGATCTACGTGCTAGGTTAGGAGTCCTGGAGGCCTTACCTACTGAGCCTACCTCATCCACCAGTATGCCCAAATTGCCTCCATTCCGTTTTAATGGTGACCGAAGTCAATTCCGTGGGTTTGTTAATCAATGTATATTATTTTTTGATGTACATGCCTCCTACTACCGGTCTGATAGATCTAAGGTTCTATGTATTATTATGTTGTTGACATCACATGCACTGGCTTGGGCAAATCCTATGGTTGAAAGTCATGATACCCGTCTAAATAATTTGGACAATTTTCTGGCAGCCATGGCGCAAATGTTCGACGATCCCAACCGCCGTGCTACCGCTGAATCTGCCTTGCTTTCCTTACGCCAGGGGAAACGGTCAGTCATAGAATATGTTACTGAATTTAAAAGGTTAGTGGTGGACACCCAGTGGGAAAACAATGCTTTATTACCAATCTTTAGAAAAGGTTTGTCAAATGCAATCAAGGATGAGCTAGCTCGTTCAGAGTCTCCACAGGAGTTTGAATTGTTTATACAGCACTGTGTACGTATTGATATCCGTTTAACTGAACGCAGACAAGAAAAATGGGCCGCTGTAAATCGCATTACTAATTACTCTCTTCCGTCCAGGGAAACCACAGGCAAAAACCCGCGAGAGGCTGAGGAGGTGCCTATGCAGGTGGACTCACTGCAGAGACTTGAGAATAATGAACGCCGCGAACACCGTCTCCGTGAGCGCTTATGTTTCTGTTGTGGTCAATCGGACCATTTCCTCATCAATTGTCCTAAATGTCCTAGGCGACCCAACAAGGTGTTGGCGGTAGTAGGGGATTATGATAACACAGACGCTGAGTCTGAAGTTTCGGAAACCAGTCTACATCTAGATGCGGTTTTTCCCCCAATACTGATGCCGACTTCCCCTAAAGATCAAGGGGAGAAATATTCACATTGTTCTCTTCCTATACAGATTCAGTGGGGGGAACAGTGGATATCAAGTTCTGCCATGATAGACTCTGGAGCAGGTGGGAATTTCATGGATTCTTCTTTTGCAAAGGAACATGGTATAAAGACACAACTAAGAGCTTCACCAATCACTATGGAAACGGTGGATGGTTCCCCATTAGTTTCTGGACCAGTAGATCGGGAGACAGTGCCTCTGGAGTGTAAGATGGAACCAGACCATCAAGAAACACTTTCATTCATGTTAATATCTTCTCCTCATTTTCCTGTAATTTTAGGAATTCCCTGGTTACGGTCACAAAATCCAATCATCAATTGGGAAACCAAGGAGATAACCTTTCTCCCGAAGTGCAGTTCTACCATCAGTCCAACTGTAGCGGCTCCAGTTACCCAGAACTTGGAAGAGGTGATACAGGTACCTACTCTCCCTCTGATTTATCAGGAATTCTCAGACATTTGTGATAAAAGGAAGGCAGATCAACTTCCCCACATAGACCGTATGACTGCCCCATAGAATTGCTTCCTGGAGCAGCGATTCCTTTCGGCCATGTTTACCCGTTGGCGGCTCCGGAATTAAAATCTTTACGAGAGTATATAGATGAGAATTTAGCCAAGGGGTTTATCCGACCATCTTCTTCACCAGCGGGAGCTCCAATATTCTTTGTAAAGAAGAAGGATGGTACTCTAAGACCCTGCATTGACTACCGGGAGTTAAATAAGGTAACCATTCGTAACAGGTACCCGTTGCCCCTAATTCCAGAATTGTTGGAAAGAGTTCGCCAGGCCAAAGTATTTACCAAATTAGATCTTCGTGGGGCATATAATTTACTCCGTATACGGCCCGGAGACGAATGGAAGACAGCTTTTAGATGCCGGTATGGACATTTTGAATATTTGGTGATGCCATTCGGACTCTGTAACGCTCCTGCTGCTTTTCAACATTTAGCCAACGACATTTTCAGGGATTTATTGGACCAATATGTGGTAATTTACCTTGATGACATCTTAATCTTTTCTGACTCCTTACAGGAACATCAGGAACATGTCAAGACCGTACTTAGACGTTTGAGAGATAATCATTTGTACATCAAACTCAAAAAGTGTGAGTTCCATTGTTCTGAAATTCAATTTTTAGGCTATGTTATCTCGCCTCAGGGATTGAATATGGAGTCCAGCAAGATCCAGGCAATCTTGGACTGGCCGGTACCAGGAAACATTAAGGAGGTACAACGATTCATTGGCTTTGCTAACTTTTATAGACGGTTTATCCGAAATTTTTCAGAAATTGTCCGTCCCATCACTCTCCTCACCAAGAAGGGGAAGAAGTTTGAATGGTCTTCGCAAGCTCAGGAAGCCTTTGATCGCCTGAAGGGTTGTTTTACCACGGCTCCAATATTGATGCATCCGGATCCTGCACAGCCTTTTATCGTGGAGGTGGACGCGTCTGACTGTGCATTGGGAGCTATCCTCTCACAACGTACCGGAGACAAAGGTTTGCTGCACCCGTGTGCCTTCTTCTCTCGTAGGTTATCTTCTGCAGAACTGAACTATGATGTGGCAGATAAGGAACTTTTGGCAATTATTTCTGCCTTTAAGGAATGGAGACACCATTTGCAGGGGGCAACTCAGCAGGTAGTAGTACTCACGGATCATCGCAATTTGGAATTCCTTAAGTCTGCCAGGTGTCTTTCTCCTCGACAAGCTAGGTGGAGTTTGTTCTTGAACCAGTTTAATTTTATTATTTCGTACCGCCCAGTTTCACGTAATGGGAAAGCTGACGCATTATCCCGAATCCATACCGTGGATTCCGTGCCTGGGACCCCGTCGAAGACCATCTTGTCGGAGGCCAATTTCGTTGGAGTGCTCCGGAACCGGGACTTGTGGCAGGAGATCAAGCTGGCCTATGACGGTGACGTATTTCTTGCAGCTCCACCTGACAATGTGAATCTTGTCCTTCGGAATGGTGTGTGGCTTAGAGATCGATGTATTTATGTTCCAGAGGCTGTAAGACTTCGAGTTCTCAAATTGGTCCACGACTCTAAATTGGCTGGTCATAGGGGGGTACAGAAGACGCAGGAATTGTTAACTCGTTTTTTTTGGTGGCCTACCTGCTTGAAGGATGTGAATGACTATGTCCGCTCTTGTGAAGTTTGTGCCCGGTACAAGGTTCCTCGCGTTTCACCTACTGGTCTTCTTAAACCGCTACCTGTACCGTCTCGCCCTTGGGGGTCTATTTCGATGGACTTTATTGTGGAGTTACCCACCTCTGGTGGTAAAAATACTATTTTGGTGGTAGTAGATCGTTTAACGAAAGCTGCTCATTTCATTCCGTGTGCTGGTCTTCCCTCAGCTACAGAGACAGTAGATCTAGTTATCCAGAACATTTTCCGGCTGCATGGGGTACCAGATGAGATCATTTCTGACCGGGGAATACAATTTACCCCTAGATTTTGGAAAGGATTTTGTTCTGCGCTCCACATTAATGTTTGCTTGTCTTCTGCATACCATCCTCAGACCAACGGGCAGACCGAACGGACAAATCAAACCTTGGAGCAATATCTACGCTGTTACGTCAGTCATTTGCAGGATGATTGGCTGAAGCTACTTCCTCTAGCGGAATTTTCGTACAACAACTCCCAAAGCAGTTCCACGAAGGTAACGCCTTTTTTTGCCAACCTGGGTTATCATCCAAGTATTTTGCCTAGGTCTCCGGTTACGATTTCGGTACCAGCGGTTGAAGACAGAGTGACGGCGTTGCAACGTAATCTTGAAGTTTTGAAGGACTCCCTGACCACAGCACAGGAGCGTTACAAGAAGTCGGCCGATAGATTCCGGAAACCAGCACCTATGTATAAGGTAGGAGACTCAGTTTGGTTGTCCACCAAGAATCTAAAATTGGTGTGTTCCTTCGCAGAAACTGGGACAGAAATTCATCGGTCCATTCAAGATCACTGGGATTGTGAGCTCTGTTGCCTGTCGGTTGAAGCTACCACGGACTTTAAAGGTACACCCAGTATTTCATGTTTCCTTATTAAAACCAGTCTCTCCTAACACGTTTCAGGGACGTATCGTACCTCCCCCTCCACCAGTGTTGGTTGATGGCGAAGAACAATTCGTGGTACAGGATATTGTTAATTCGAGACTTCATAGAAACCGGCTTCAGTATCTAGTTAGATGGCAAGGTTACTCTCCTGAAAATGATTCTTGGGAACCAGTAAGTAACATCAATGCGCCTCTGAAGATTGCTCAGTTTCATCGGAGATACCCGGACAGGCCTGGTCCAGGACCGTCCGGAGGCCGTCTTTAGGGGGGGAGTAATGTCAGTATTCCGGGTTTTCTAGGTAACTTTGTCAATGATTTTGCCCTTTGTTAAAATGGAGTTTGCTGTTTTGTGTGCCCTACTTCCTGTTCGTTTGTTTAAAACCTGGCTCAGGTGCTGGCTTCACTGCTGGAGTATTCTGCTTCCGTTTCCCTGCAACCCAGCTGCTTTGTTCCTCACAGATCTTTGTGTATTTACCAGGAAAGTGCATAACCTTATCTTCAGGTGTTTCTCAGCCACAGCAGTTTCTACCCATGGCTCTGGACATTCTCTGCATACGTAAGTTGCATGTACTGTGTTATCACTAAACTGTTGACTTGGGAATTTAACCCTTGGTTCACTCCATCTGATAAGAACTGTGTTTCTGAACTGTTGCTGTTTAACCCTTCGTGCATTACCTCTGGTGAGAGCTGTTGGAACTGTTACTGGAACCTTACTGACATATGAACTTGTTGTTAGCCTTCACTGAATTAAGCCACAACTGAGATTAACTTGTTCCTGGACCTCCCTGTGTTTTCTGCATACCTGGATCTGACTCTTCACACACCAGCAGTGTGTAAATCCAGCCACGTTACCTGTGCATCAGACTTACCTTGTGGTCACATTTGTGAGAGGACTCCGTCGTAAGAACTTTACCACCCTCGCTATAGAGGTTCAAAGACTTATATATCCGGATTCATATAACTGGACTTGTGTATATATATATGGACTCATTGCATGTCACAACGGGTTGTTTGAATATTGTTTTTGGGTGTTTTGCTGTTTCACAAATACATTATTTGCATTCAAAGAAACCCGTCTCTGATTGTTCATTGCCCCACGCTATCAGAATCCTCGAGTTCCTACAATAGTATTACAGAAAGGAGCACCTTTCCTATTGTAAAGCATGGAGGTGAATCGCTGATGTTTTGGTGATGTGTGAGCTACAAAGGCACAGGAAACTTGGTCAAAGTTAAAGGAAAGATGAATGCAGCACGTTATCTGCAAATACTGGAGGCAAATGTGTACTCATCAGCCCGGAAGCTGCGCATGGGACGTACTTGGACGTTCCAACATGACAACGATCCAAAACACAAGGCCAAGTTGACCTGTCATTGGCTACAGCAGAACAAAGTGAAGGTTCTGGAGTGGCCATCTCAGTCTCCAGACCTCAATATCATTGAGCCACTCTGGGGAGATCTCAAGCGCGCAGTTCATGCTAGACAGCCCAGGAATTTACAGGAACTGGAAGCATTTTGTCAAGAAGAGTGGGCAGCTTTACCATCTGAGAAAATAAAGAACCTCATCCACAACTACCACAAAAGACTTCAAGCTGTCATTGATGTTAGAAGCTGCAATACACAGTATTAAGAAATGGGATATGTGAACTTTTGAACAGTGTCATTTGGATGTTTTGGGTTGTCATTATGATTTAAAAAGAGAAAACACAGTAGTTTGACAATAAATGGCTTCACCCAACCACTAACCACGAGTGGAGAAAAGGTTTTGGTGTTATTATTCATATTCTCTGAAAAAAGGCCAAGAAAGCAAAAATTCTGTCGGGGTATGTAAACTTTTGAGCATAACTGTATGTGTTCTATCCAGTATATACTACTTAACCATTATAGTCTATAGGCATGAAAAACTGAGGCATGTCCATTTTTTTATCCCATTTGTGCATGAGAAAAATGGATTCAATACTGATAGATATAGGGACAAAACAGATGAGTACTCTTATTTAATATCATTTTCAAGTTTAAAAGTTATTCACCGATGCATGGGGTTGGGGATGACTTTTTCTTTTCGCTGGTGGTCCGACTGGCATGGTCCCCACCGCTCCCGGGAACTTTGGTTCTGAAGAGCCCCAGCGGAATGCAGCGGAGGTCGTTCATGGACAATACTGCTCCATTCATTCAGCCATTCTTAATAGGAGTGCCAGAGATTGCAGAGTGCCACACTTGGCTGATGTTTGGCACTCCTATTCGGATGAATGGAGGAGCAATGCTCATAATTGGCCTCCCCTCCACAGCTGGAGTACTTCCAAGTCTCAGGATCCATAGAGGCCCTGCCGATCAGACCCCCAGTGATTTTAAAGTTATACTCTATTCTTCGGATAGGATATAACGTGCCGTTGAATATACACCTTTTAAAAACACAAATCAAAATCATTCCATTTTTTTCTTACTTAAAAAAGCGACCTCTGAATTCCCCCTGACTCTGCTGGAAATGGGTTGACATTCCTGATGAATATTAAACTATTAGAACGTGAGTGGAAATGACAGTTATTGCTATTGCTTTATAGTCAGTGTTCGGATGTGTTGTGTTCAAAATAATCAGTAACATTTTCATTTCACATTAAGGCCACAACAGTTTCATAAACGAAGAATTATATAAAGCCTGAACAAAATGTTTTGTTTTTTTTTTTGCCTTTTTTCTTTATAAGTTTTTTGGAAACTTGGACCGATAGGTGGCAGATGTGGTTTAACAATGATAAATGTAAGGTTATACACATGGGAAGAAGGAATCAATATCACCATTACACACTGAATGGGAAACCACTGGGTAAATCTGACATGGAGAAGGACTTGGGGATCCTAGTTAATGACGAACTTACCTGGAGCAGCCAGTGTCAGACAGCGGCTGCCAAGGCAAACAGGATCATGGAGTGCATTAAAAAGGTTGGATACACATGATGAGAGCATTATACTGCTTCTGTAAAAATCCCTGGTTAGACCGCACATGGAGGACGGTGTACAGTTTTGGGCACCGGAACTCAGGAAGGATGTAATGGAACTAGAGCGAGTACAAAAGAGGGCAGCAAAATTAATAAAGGGGATAGTGGAACTACAATACCCAGAGAGATTAGCAAAATTAGGATTATTTAGTCTAGAAAAAAAGACGACTGAGGGGCAATCTAATAACCATGTATAAGTATACAAGGGTACAATACAAATATCTCTCCGAGGATATGTTTATACAAAGGTGACGGTCACAAGGGGGCATTCTCTGCGTCTGGAGGAGAGAAGGTTTTTCCACCAACATAGAAGAGGATTCTTTACTGTTATGGCAGTGAGAATCTGGAATTCCTTGCCTGAGGAGGTGGTGATGACGAACTCAGTCGAGGGGTTCAAGAGAGGCCTGGATGTCTTCCCGGAGCGTAACAATATTGTATCTTACAGTTATTAGGTTCTTTAGAAGGATGTAGATCTTGGGATTTATTCTGACGGCACAAATAATGAACATTAGATTTACAGCTCCATTATCACTTTACAAAAGAAAATGTTTAAGATACTTTGAGAAATTAACCTAAAAGTGCTCGAATTCTGGCATGAGGTACATAAAAGAAAAAAAAAATCCTTTTTTTTTTTTTTTTTTCATGCTTGGCAACATATCTGTGTTTTTGACACTGTTGTGACTGAGAAGGTGACGTGGCATCGCAGAAAGTGGGTTTTGCTTAGCAGAAAGATGGCTTGATCTAACGTGCCACCACCCACCAAAACTGTGTGCAAATTTCTGGAATAGAGAAGCCAATATATTAATCCCTTCAATTTTTCTTCAGCTCCACCTCAGGGCAAATTAAGTATTAAATGATTTCCACTGAAATTAATGAACTATAAGCTGTGTACTTCATGCTTCCGGTCACACAGCTTAATATGTCCTAATTAAGGGGGTTGATTGGTTTGGAAAATCTCTTTCAAATACCTTTTAAACATCTACTAGTTGGACAACCCCTTAAATCATCGAATCCCTTAAGTAAAATTAAGAAAAACATATACTCACCTTCTGCACTTGTGCCATTCCAGTGATGTCTGTCGGCTCTCCCGGTACTCCCGTGACATTGGTTGCTGCACTCACGTGACATAGCAAAGTCATGCGAGCGGTGGGTGACCTGACACTCGCATTGCTAGAACGTGGAAGGGGAGCAAAGGCTTTTCTTATTTTGCCTAAAGGACTCGAGAACTTCTGGTGTTGTCCACGCAGTGACCACCCCTCTTAGTATAAACCAGATACCATGCATCTCATGTTCCCTACTGTGAAATGTGTAATCTCCATGTTAGCTGGTGACAGAACACAGAAAGTCATGCCCCCAGACACGGCTTTTTATCTGCTCTTTGTTTAGGGCAGTTTCATGGATGATGGCTGCTATGGATGTCCATAATGGAAACGTCATGGATACCCAATGCCAGCACCAAAAGACCTGTAATTTCCAAATGCAAAGCAATCTGTAGCCTGACACATCAATGTAGAAGTGTCGGAAGCTTTGTTGGATTTATTCATGTTTGTCACGTTATTCCTTCCAACAGCTGAAATGAGGATTATGACATGTACTGCTGTTAGCGAAGGTTGTTTTTGGTGCCTCCATGTGGATTTGTTAGAACAAGTCACTTTTACCTCTTCTCTCATGACTCTCTTACCACACCTTTACTTCTTTTATCCTAATATTCTCGCCTTTTGGTAGTCGGATAAATATGACTAGAAAATAGATTTTAGGTTGTCAGTTGCATTCCAAAGTATACATTTTGTAGCAGAGAACCTCAATGATCATAGGAAAATGTAAGATGATATGGTGCCTATTGTAATTAACAAGCTTATCGAGTGATGAGCGGATGAGGCGGCCCTTAAGAGTGAGAAACTCTACTTAAAGGGATTATCTGGGACTATTTTTTTTTTCTTTTACTATGGGCCTAAGAACTGACGGGCAGGTAGTTGCTACCTACATTTCTGATGTGCCTGGTGCTGATATCCGCTGGCATAGAGCAGTCACAGACCGCTACTTCCAGCTATTCAGTGGCTTCCGCTGACGACACGTCGACAGAGCAGTCTGGTAGAATACCTTCTAATTATACAGACTTGTTAGTGGCAAGAATTGATGAGAAGTGTCCCATGAATGATGATGCGAGTATCTCAGAGTGGCTAGACTGGAGCAGTTTGTAAAAGCAGATCGTAGAGAAGAAATATGGGTCGAGTTGTAGTTGGGGTTTAGCGTGTAATTTCATATAGTGAAGCCGGATAACTGATCCAACCAAGGTGACCAAATGTTATGGAAATGTTCTAGGCTGTCATTTTTGTTGGTTTCTATGCACTCCCACAACATGATTGTAATACTGCTGTGTTGGCCATTAGGAAGGAGAGCGCGCATGACTTCCCTTTAGCAACTATATGGACTCTATTGACCATATACAGTGAATGAAATAATTATTTGATCCCTTGCTGAGTTTGTAAGTTTGCCCTCTGACAAAGACATGAACAGTCTATAATTTTAAGGGAAGGTTAATTTTAACATTGATAGATAGAATATCAAAAATAAAATCCAGAAAATCACATTGTATAAATTATATAAATTTGTTTGTATTTTGCAGTGAGAAATAAGTATTTGATCCCCTACCAACCATTAAGAGTTCTGGCTCCTACAGACCAGTTAGATGTTCCTAATCAACTCGGTCCTTCATTAAAGACAGCTGTCTGACATGGTCACCTTTATAAAAGGCTCCTGTCCACAGACTCCATTAATCAGTCAGACTCTAACCTCTACAACATGGGCAAGACCAAAGAGCTTTATAAGGATGTCAGGGACAAGATCATAAACCTGCACAAAGCTGGAATGGGTTACAAAACCATAAGTAAGACGCTGGGTGAGAAGGAGACAACTGTTGGTGCAATAGTAAGAAAATGGAAGAAATACAAAATGACTGTAAATCGACATTGATCTGGGGCACCAATTCAAAATCTCACCTCGTGGGGTGATCATGAGGAAGGTGAGAGATCTGCACAGGGGGAACTTGTTAATGACCTCAAGGCAGCTGGGACTACAGTCACCAAGAAAACCATTGGTAACACATTACGCCGTAAAGGTTTAAAATCCTACAGTGCCCACAAGGTCCCCCTGCTCAAGAAGGCACATGTACAGACCTGTCTGAGGTTTGCCAATGAACACCTGGATGATTCTGTGAGAGATTGGGAGAAGGTGCTGTGGTCAGATGAGACAATAATTGAGCTCTTAGGCATCATTTCTCTTCCTCCAAACACGGCGAGTTGAGTTAATGCCAATGACCCAAGGAACACCGACCCCACTGTCAAGCATGGAGGTGGAAACATTATGTTTTGGGGGTGTTTCTCTGCTAAGGGCTCAGGACTACTTCACCGTATCAATGGGAGAATGGATGGAGCCATGTACCGTAAAATCCTGAGTGACAACCTCCTTCCCTCCGCCAGGATATTAACAATAGGTTATGGCTGGGTCTTCCAGCAAGACAGTGACCCAAAACATACAGCCAAGGCAACAAAGCAGTGGCTCAAAAAGAAGCACATTAGGGTCATGAGTGGCCTAGCCAGTCTCCAGCCCTTAATCCCATAAAAAAAATTATGAATGGAGCTGAAGCTCTGAGTTGCCAAGTGACAGCCCCAAAATCTTAATGATTTAGAGATGATCTGCATAAAGGAGTGGACCAAAATCCCTCCTGACATGTGCGGAAACCTCATCATCAACTACCAAAAACGTCTGACTGCTGTGCTTGCCAACAAGGGTTTTGCCACCAAGTATTAAGTCTTGTTTGCCAGTGGGATCAAATACTTATTTCTCACTGCAAAATGCAAATACATTTATATAATTTATGCAGTGTGATTTTTCTGGATTTTATTTTTGATATTCTTCTCTCAATGTTAAAATTAACTTACCTTTAAAATTATAGACTCTTCTAGTCTTTGTCAGTGGGCAAACCTAAAAAATCATCAAGGGATAAAATAATTATTTCCTTCACTGTAGATGAATGAAGCTCTGTTTTTATTTTTGGCATGTGAAAGTTTGTCTTCGAGAAGCATTACTGTATGGGAAGGATGGAACCAAACCTTCACCCAATTTGTAAGAAATTGAGAAGTTACATAATGTCAAAAATTTGGACACATGTTCATGCCATGGTTTTCCTTGTTCTTATTGGAATGTGTACTTTGCGGTTCTGATGCTTTTCATCTGCCCACTATGAAGCATGGAGGGGGAGGTGTAATGGTGTGGGACTACTTTCTTAGTGACTATTCCAAATTCAAGGCATATCACCCAGCATGGCTACCACATCATTCTGCAGTGACATGATATCCTATCTGGTTTACACTGAGTGGGATCATCATTTGTGTTGCAATAAGACAAAATGCTCCTCCAGGCTATGTGATCTAAATGGAGAGGGATGTAGTGATGCATCAGATGACGTGGCCTCCACAGTCACCTAAACTCTACCCCATTGAGATGGTTTGGGATCAGTTGGATTGCACAGTGAAGGCAAAGTGGCCTTCAACAAGTACTCGGCACTTCTGGGAAAGCCCTGAGGACTGTTGAAAGCCATTCCAGGTGATGATCTGATGAAGCTACCTGAGAGATCATCTAGGCCAGGTATAAAGATTTCACACATTTGGATTTGTTTCACACATGTTTTTTTTTTACTCTTTGTTGCCATACAAGTTACATTGGTTTTTTTCTGCCTTAAGTCTGAAGCTACAATGTGCACATTCCAATAAGAATCAGGAAAACCACTGCAGTAACAGGAGGGTCCAAACTTTTGTCCAGTATTTTACATTTCACCATAAAGCTTTTATCATAGGTCAAAGCCACCAGATGTGCCAGTTATCATCTGGCAAGTCCGAGCCTCTGTACCCACAGTCACATATAGGAGGATGCAGTTTACGTCATTTAGATGGCACAAGATGGACTCGATGTAAAAGTTGGAGGGATTTTTCAGTTTGAGACTTGGTCTCCACATTTAGACACAACACTGGAATCATCTTTCAGGTGTGATTGTGATCCCGATGTCTGTGTCAACTTGTGAGGAAGATTAAACAAGACAACGTAATATTTTTTCCCCCATAAAATATACAAGATAACTGATAAATGAGTGATCACTGGGACCCCTCCATTTGCTAAAATACGGATTCCAATTATCCTATAATCCCTCGCTACATGATGGTGTTAATGAGAATTGTAAATGGAGCAGCGCTTAGATGTCACTATGCGAAGTCTATGGGTGGTTACACAGTGAGGAGGAATGGGGGACTGGTGAACTCTATTTTAGGGATCCCATACATGGGGGGGTCTCATACATTAATTACAAGTTTCTGTCTGATGTGTGCCAGCCATCGTCCATCTTTGATAAAAGCTATTACAGTATTGATGTTGGCTAGCGATTGTTGCTGAGGTTAATGTTAGTCCTATCTTTTCCCAATTTTAGGCCAGATAGACATGTTATAAATCTGTACTTCTGCACCCATTGACTGTTATAGGCCTTTACTCATGATCACCTTAGGTTTTATAGGTTCTCTGTCCCGTTACGGTATTGCATGTCTTCTAGGTGAGAATAGTGCCTTTCTGTGTACATACATGTATTGGTGGTCTGCATCTGTTTTAGCTGGAGTTCTCTCTCCCCATGGAAATTAAATATGAGAATATATACGGTAAGTTTAATTGTTTAGGTCTACTCAGTTTTCTGATCCTGTTCTTGTGAAAACAAATACTATTGTAGTCTTCCGTGGAAACCTAGTGCTGGATTATCAGAGTTTCCAGGTTATTAATTTTTCAGTGTCATATATTATGGTCATCTGGTCTTAAACAGTAATTGGAACCACGTGAAGGTTAAGTGACTTATGGAAAAAGTTCCCTATTTACAACGTAGTAATAAGTGTTTTATTGCAGTCTGCATTTCATGTGTTATCTCGAAAATGTTAGTTTCATTCATTAACCTGATACGTTAGCTGGCCGGGTGCGTGATCTTGTTTTTAAGATAGAGAAAAAATGTGTTTCAGATTCCTCCATGCAGCTTGCTCCAGATTAAAATTTGCAAGCAAAAATGTTCTAGATATGACCTAAGAACAATAGCATGATGTTATTAAAGCGTCATGTATGAAAGAAAGTTTCATTTTGTGTTTCAAAGAGGGGTTCTCAAGGATCTTAACCCCTTTAATTGAGGGTCTGTTTGGGAAGTTTTGGCGCAGCCTCATTTTTCGTGTCTGACATGCCATTTATTGTGTAATGACTTTATGCATCCTAGTGACTGAGACTTTTTCGTTACACTTTGTACTTTATGCTGAAAGCACATTAGGGTGATATGTTTTGAATGTATTGAAACAAAAAAAGGGAAATTTAGTAAAAATTTGTTACCGCTGACACCCACCTCTTCAAGTACAGACTTAGCTTCTCAGCCTCCACTATGCAAGGACTGGAATTATACAGAAGTTTTCTTAACCCCTTAAACCCCCGAAGCTTTTTCCGGTTTTGAGTTTTCATTTTTCGCTCCCCTTCTTCCCAGAACTATAACTTTTTTTATTTTTCTGTCAATATGGCCATGTGACGGCTTGTTTTTTTTGCGGGACAAGTTGTACTTTTGAACACCATTGGTTTTTCCATGTCGTGTACTAGAAAACGGGAAAAAAATTCCAAGTGCGGTGAAATTGCAAAAAAAGTGCAATCCCACACTTGATTTTTGTTTGCCTTTTTTACTAGGTTCACTAAATGCTAAAACTGACCTACTATTATGATTCTCCAGGTCATTACGAGTTCATAGACACCAAACATGTCTAGGTTCTTTTTTATCTTTTTTAAGTGGTAAAAAAAATTCCAAACTTTGTTTAAAAAAAAAAATTGCGCCATTTTCCGATACCCGTAGCGTCTTCATTTTTCGTGATCTCTGGTCAGGTGAGGTCTTATTTTTTGTGTACCGAATTGACGTTTTTAATGATACCATTTTGGTGCAGATACGATCTTTTGATCGCCCGCTATTTTAGTGCAATGTCGCGGTGACCGAAAAAGCGTAATTCTGGCGTTTTGACTTTTTCTCGCTACACCGTTTAGCGATCAGATTAGTCTTTTTTTTTATTGATAGGTCAGGTGATTCTGAATACCGCGATACCAAGTATGTGTTTATTATTTTTTTTTTTTTATTGTTTTATTTTGAATGTGACGAAAGGGGTGTGATTTGAACGTTTATATTTTTTTGTTTTTAAAAACCTTTTTTTACTTGTGGCATGCTTCAATAGTCTCCATGGGAGACTAGAAGCTGTCATAACCCAATCAGCTCTGTTACATAGAGGCGATGATCAGTGCGCCTCTATGTAGTAAAATTACTCACTTACTATGAGTGCCGACCCCTTGGTGGTGCTCACAGCAAGCCGGCACTGACAAGCAATAGAGGTCACCAGGAGACCTTCGGTTGTCATGCCAACACACCGGTGACCCGCGATCACGTGATGCGGGTCACCGGTGGGCGGATTTCCGGCGCGATTGCCGGAAGCGCTTGTTAAATGTCGCTGTCAGTGTTTGACAGTGGCATTTAATGGGTTAATAGCCGCGGGTGGATTGCGATTCCACCCGCGGCTATTGCGGGCACAAGTCAGCTGTTCAAAACAGCTGACATGTCCCGGGAAAGATGTGGGCTCACTGCCGAAGCCCACATCAAAAGTCTGACATCGGCGTAAATGTACGCCCGATGTCGGAAAGGAGTTGAAGGGAATCTGTCAGCAGGTTTTTGCTACCTCATGTGAGAGCAGTCTGATGTAGGCTGAATCCAACTATGTATCACTTAGTTTACTGGGTGCAGCCGTTCTGACACAATTGGAGCTTTTAGGCTAAGTTCACACGTTGCGGAATTGCCGCGGAAATTTCCGCGGCAATCCCGCACTTCTCCCGCAGGAAATACGCACGTTTTTTGTATGCTGATTCCTGCCAGAATAATAGCGTTTTGCAAGCGTAATTAGCTTGCAGAATGCTAGCGTTTTCCTAGCGATCTGTAGCATCGCTTGGAAAACTGATTGACAGGTTGGTCACACGAGTCACACATAGTGTTTGACACGTGTGACCAACTTTTTACTATTGATGCCGCCTATGCGCATCAATAGTAAAAAGATCTAATGAAGTAAAAATAATAAATAATGATATTCTCACCTTCCGGCGGCCCCCGCAGCCTTCCCGCCTCTCAGCGACACTCCCGGCAACTCGCGGTCCCAAGGATGCATTGCGACAAATCACCCCGATGACGTAGAATCACGCGAGACCGCTATGCCATCTGGGTGATTCTCGCAAAGGACTCTTGGGACCGGAAGTTGCCGGGAGTGTCGCTGAAGGCGGGAAAGCTGCGGGGGCCGCCGGAAGGTGAGAATATCATTATTTTTTATTTTAATTATTGTTTTACCAGGGATATGGTACCCAGGGCCTGGAGGAGAGTCTCCTCTGCTCCAGACCCTGGGTACCATCCGCACATGAACCGCTTACATTGCGCATAGTGGGCATAGCCACATGCGGAAAGTAAGCGGTTCAATGCATTCTATGGCGGCGGAATCACCGCGGTTACGCTAAATTAATGAACATGTTGCTAGATTTTCCGCGAAGCGTTTTTTTCGCGGAAAATACCGCAACATGTGTACAAAACATGCGCAATCAATTAACAAGTATAGAATGCTTAATGCTTGCGATTTTTTTTTGCGGTTTAACCGCGAAAATCGGAAAAAAACGCGAAAAAAACGCAATTATTCCTGATCGTGTGCACTTAGCCTTAGACTTGACAATACAGCAGAGCTGAGGAAGCTGCTCCCGCCCACACCAGGCTCTGTATATACAATGTCCATAGACAGTGAGGTGCCGATCACAGAAGGGGCGTGTCGGACCCTCTGCTGTGTCAGCAATGATGAGCTCCTGGTGCTAAAACAATCATTGCAAGCAAACACAACCACAGAGCTTGATAAGAGGCATTGCTAAAATCTGTGTTTTTAACTCTACAGCATGCTGTGTTCAGCTTACAAAGCAAAACCCTGCTGACAGATTCCCTTTAAATTCCCACTTTCCCAGGAGGATGTACCATAGTGTCCTCGGTTATTAGAGCGTTTGCATCATTTTTAAATATTGTTTGCCTTATACCCAGTGTAGACCATGTGTGTTTTATCGATGGGGTCAGACCTTTAGGAACTCTGCGGGGTAGCATAGTAAAGGGGTCATGTAATTACCTATAGCTCTGTGTTACTTTTATTATTTAGGCATAGAATTTATTAGTACAAAGGGATAGGCCTGGTAGTTGGAGTTTTTCACACTCATTTTGCAGATTGTTGAGGTCCTGGAAGGTGGCCTCCAATTAGTCCTATAATATTTTGCAAAAAATGTTTTAAAATGAGCGGCCTTAGCTTTTCAATTGCAGAGTATTTTGCAGTATACTTACAAGAAAATATTACCATGCACAAGATACATGATAACTTTATGGTCAATGGGACCTGCACCGATCGGCAGATGGGGGAACTTCTATCCCTGTTACAACATGGCTCAGCAGATTGGACTCTCATCCGCAGCTTCTGGTATTCACTATGGGACTGTTGGAAAAGGCAGATTGGAGTAGGCTCCAGTGGTGGGACACCCACCAATCAGGAAATTATCACCTATCCTATCGATGGGTGATAATGTATTTTCACTGGACAACCCCTTTAATTCTAATTCTTCTGTTTGGTGCAATAGAGACATTAAGCGCGATTGCATAGGCTTGCATACCCTTTACAGCTGCAGTACAGTAACCTCAACCATTCAGTATTCCGAGCAGGTAAAGATGATGTTCATGTGTGTGTCGACTGTAGTCAGTAAGATCTGGGGCCTGCAGCTACTAATGCACATTGTGTGTGACCGGAGAGGGAAGTCGCTATAGTCTGGTTTTAGTTGCATAATTCTGGTTTTATATAACACTGTGGTGAGCATTAAAGCTCACTGTAGGAAAAACAGAAAACCTACTGCCTGGGGAAAGATCCTGTTGAATTACTGAGTATTTACATGAAACCGTGATCAAACCTGTAAAACAAGTAAGAGGTGACTTTTCATGAGATGTGTGTGTCAGCAACAAACCTCATTTGTTTTTCTTTAATTTAAAATAATGTTTCAGACCAATATTATTGAGCCATAAATCAGTGACCGAAATCTATTGGCCCATTCTGTACCTCCTAAGTTTCGAATTTCACATAAGGACATTTGGTGTGACCTGGAGAGCTAATTCAGACAATTACCAGATGCTTGCCTAGCCTGGATATGCTGTGGTAGGGGGTATTGTCACAGAGACCTACACTGGGACAGTAGTTTTGGGCTAAAATTGATAGCCATTTTGAATCCAACCTGCCCCTCTTGAGAACTAATTGTGTGGTGAACTGTCCTCCAATTCCTGGTACAGAGATTGCCATGTAAAAAGTGCACTTCTGCCACAGTTTCTTCTGCCTATGTATAAGTTTCCATCCATGTCGAATTATAACCAAAAATCATGTTGTGCCACTTTAAGTAACTAAGAATATTGTTCCACTTAAAGAAGACCTGTATTTTTCCTGCCCTCTTGGTGTTCTGTTTTTTTTTTAAATTCGCCATATGGCTCAAGAGATATGGGCCTCTTTATTCGGTGTTAATTTTTATGTGCGTTACTAAGGGGTGTGGCTCACTGGATCCTCTGGGGCGTGTCTTTAGGCTGCCATGCATTATTACCCTGTGAACCACGCCCCCATAGTAAAGACCCTAACAATTTGCACTAAGTAAAAAGTAACAGCAGAAAGTTTGTAGCTACAGCTTGTACAGAATGTTGTTCCATCTGGTTCCTGGGCAATCCACTCCATTTTGGATAGATAAGGCTTGTGAGGTATCAAACAGCTTTGTTCAATCCGGCAAAGTGAATTAAAAGCAAAAATACTTTGTGACTTCATTAATATAGTAGCACGGGCATGATTCATGCGATTGTAACTCACAACCAGCAAATTGTGTCAGTGTTTACAGGATGAAAATCATGAATGAAATTGTTGAATAGCGATCTCTCCGGTCCAGTTGAGGAAAAAAATGAATGAGAATTTTTTCCACTCGCCTAAGCGATTTTATGCCCCATGACAAGCATTTTTGGAAATATTGTTCAGCCGTTCAACACATGCGATCGCAAACCCCACAGGACACCCCACTTGAGGACAGCCCAATAAGCACCCAATAAAGGCTACAGACTCTTTTGGTGAATAAAGTCAGTGGTGTTTATGAATAAGTTACCTAATAATTAACCATTCAAATAAATTATTGTAAACCCCCCCAAAAAATACATGTATATAAAAATTACTCATTAAAAGTCCACAAACTTATAGTTCAAACGATATCCCCCAAGCACACATGCCATGAATACATCAAGCATACAAGGCCCCCAAAACCACTGCAGTCTCCTCAATAAATCTTGACAAACCTAAATTAGAAATGTAAATCCCTACATCCGTGAGATGAACCGAATCCTCTCTATAGAGGCCTCTCAAAGAAGCCCTTTAATTCGGTGGGTTTGTAAGAGACCCCACCTAAACCAAGCAAAAACTTGGATAAACCCTTAATACATATGCAAATATAGTTCATGAACATGTAATGTGGGCTACATGCACACAGACTGGGAACAATTTCAGAAAAACAGAGAAAACAATGAGGAACCGGGCTTCTCAAAATAAAAACACTCCTTTTCATTTCTGCAAGTAAGGATAAAGTATACACACGACCAATATTGTTACCTCCCAAATGAATGATCAAAATGTCCGGTTTGTCCCAAACTCGCGTACGTTCCCAAAGTAGCTCAAACTCAGGGCATTTACTATATGCGCCATTTTCTTGAAGGAACATGTCGTCATGTACATACCATGCAGAGCCACCAACGTTCCTAGAGGCCTCCAGCACTAGATCAAGATGCTGAAAGAGTCCTGAACATTTGTCCGGTGACTTTTCACAAAAAATTGATGCAAAAACACAAAATGCCTGCACCCAGTTATGAAATGACTTAAATACAGTGCGTTTCTTATCTTCTTTATCAAAGTTCTTTTCAGCTTTACGTTCCCTAACCGAAGGTAATGATGAAAATGTCAGCGTAATCACCCCTTGAAATTTTTTCCTTCACTGCAAGAGTTAAATGCAAACCAAGTGGAGACATACCACATATTAACGATTCTTTTAAACAAATTTCCAGGTACGTTATTGTATCTAACCTGAGTTGCTGCCCCACTATTAGCCATATTATTCACTTTCCTCCCTTCCGTGAGAGGATTAACCAAATAGCAGCATCACACAAATTCCTACCCACATTCTGGATAACATTTACCCTATTACCAGGCATGTTATTAATAAAATCCCTCCTTTCCACAGGAGGATTAACCCCCGCAGTTGTGCCAGTAGATGAAACGTTCATATTCGCGTCAGCAGGTGGGCCATTAGCCTTACTAGCCCCAGGGAAGGAACTTCCATCCAGATTAACACTTGGCATGTTAGCCTTGCCAACCAAACTATTAGTAAATTCAATGAAACCTTTAATGAGAGCAATCCTGTGCAATTAACATCTACAGGCATCTGTTCACCCATCTCTAATGTCATAACCAGTATTAAGGCTCTCCTCCATGGCTGACTCTAGCACGTAACGCTGCCCTGCTCCTGACTGCTCCGCTCCTGACTGGCCCGCTATGTGTTCCAGTGCTCTTTTTCTTCCGCGTGGCTCAGAGACCCCGCCAGTGGAGATCATCTGCCCCGGCATTTCTTCTTATTCCTCTAACCTCCCGGCGGTGAGTAATGTCTCTTCTGTTTCGGCATCCTGTGAGGCTCGGTCCGGCCTGTCATGCTGATGTCAAGCGCTTGTCCCGCTTCTTCCTGTTCTTTTGCTGCCGCTCTCACGCTGGCTTCTTCCGCCGCACTGGCGATATCTTCATCACCGCTGCCGAGTAGAATCCTCTTCAGCTAGTCTTTGCCCCCACTCCTCCGCTCTGGAGGTTTAATGGCTCTCCCTTCATGACTTTGTGGGGAGCTGCTTCCATCTGCTTCCTCGCCTGGCACGGACACCGATAATCATCATCTCGGGCTTATATCCCTCTTCTGATTCCCAATCTTCATTTGATTGGCAGAGAGATTCCCACTTAAATCCCTCTGCCAATCAAATGATTGTTGCCAAAAGCTTCTCTATGAGCTGATTGGCTGAAGAAGAATCTAGAAAGTGAGTACCATTAAACCACCTTTGAGGGAGGGGAGGTGAACAGAACATACCATGACAATGACCTGAGGTAAATTATAGGGGGGTGAGACGAGGAACTAAAGTGAAACCTATCAAACGCTACCCTCATTACTAAAGCCTCAAATACCTAGGAGAGAGAGAGTGGGTTACAGGGTGCTGCACTCTCGTGTGTCGCCCATGCTAATCGCTCTCATGTGGAACCTATACATTCACATTACACAATTATTGTGAACGGTTTTGACATTAGAATCTGATGGATTACCAGCCAGTGGAAATGCCCCTTTAAAAAAAAAAAGACTTTTGTTAATCTATAAGTATGTGTGATATTCCAGCGGGGTGCCTTAGAGGGTACTATACATCATCATATATGTAATACAGAACTCGTGGAGTGCCATCTGCCAACGCATAGGCTTCGCAGCCGCTGTAAGGGTTTATCCAGCCATCTATTATATGCTGCATTTTAGTGTTTGTAATATAGCTGTAAATCCCGGATTTGTATGACTGCGCTGAACCGTATTCTGGATGCTGAAGCTGTATTACATATGCTAAAATAAGAGCTCAATGTTCTGCGCATGAGACGTTAATTTCTTTGACTCCTCTGCCAAATCCAATCGCAGTCAGAGATAGCTTAGTTCTCTTAGGGTATATTCACAATTCGCAAACCTGTTGTTTGGTTTTCCTGTGATTAAAAAAAAATGCACAAAATGGAACCATAAAACTGTCATAGAAGATTTGAAAATTCACAACATTTCTGAAAAAAAATTTCTTCCGACTTTTGTCCTCATGCCAAATTGACTCCGATCTGCCGAAATGGGTGGAACTGGGGAGCTGCTGTGTAGCCCTGGTGTTAGGCACACGCAGTACCCTGGAGGGTGTGTGGCGAGACAGCAGTTTAATGCTAAATATCCATTCACTCAACATATACTAGACACACCCTTAGGGTAGTGGAGTTTACTCTTGAGGGAGTGGTCAAGGTGTATGTGTTAGAGTGATTTTAGTTAGTTCAGTTCTGGACTTCAGAGAGAGAAGACGTCTGGAGGGAGGAAGCAGTCCAGATTGCTCTATCATCAGTTCGGAAAGTGGAGTCTAGTACAGGTGGTTTAATTCACCTCAGCCTAGTCAGAGCTGTACCTCATCAGCATACACTGGAAGGAAAGAAGAAGTTTAGTGCAGAAAGTCTTCAGTATCCTGTCTAAAGGACGGTGTAAGGTTCAGAGACGTGCTCCTGCCTATTGATAACTGAGCATCTGTAACTAACTTTGAAGTGAAGGAAAAGAAAGAAGTGACTGCTCGACCCTTGGCTAGTGTGAGTGCTTATGTTACCAGCGAGGACAAGGCGAAAGGCACAGTGGTTTATTGGAATAGTGCTTACGGATTGAAGAAGTCCTGCACATTGCAACCGGTCACTGGGACCGAAGGATCACTATTGTTACAAGCATAGTGGTAAGAAAACCAGGAATTTACCGGACCTTAGGTCGCGGCAAACAAGCCCCATATAGTCAGTACGTAACTGGGGTCAGGGGGAGTGAAGACTTTGAGTCAGTGCACGACAAAATAAGAATTCAGCTCTCTCGCAGGAAGGCTCCTGACACAAAGCTGACTGGGCGGTACAGCTATAGATTAGCTGGAGTTATTGAGGGAACTACGCTTCAGGCTGGTTGTACTCATTGTATTGGGAGTAAAGGAGGCCCCTAACTTGTCCAGCTGCTGTCTCAAGATACACTCTCCTTGGATCAGCCTCCCTGGGACCTGCCTGAACATCTTACAAGTAAAGGTATGGAAAGACGCTGACCGTGTGAGACTGTGTTCTTTATCTGCACCCGACTTCACCAACTTCATAGACTTTGAGGGACCAGTCCCACCTGTAGGGGACCCGACATCTAGCTGCCCACCATCCCCTCAGAGATCTACAGCAGCGCTGGTACTAATTACCAGAAGACTACAGGTGGCGTCACGAACTGTACATAAATCAATCCCCTGTAAATATATCCCCAACATACGCCAGACCGCCCAGGCCACAGACCGAGCCACAGCTACCTGTGACAAATCCCATAGACTTCCATGGGCTCGGCTCTGAGTACCCCATTGCCCTGGTAACCCACAATTGTGGTGGCGGGTCGACACAACTTGGCGTCACGAACAGGATGCGAAACTCGCAGAACTGCGAGCCCTGTGTGCCTAAGGAATTGTTTTTGTGAGAAGGACTGTTTGCACTTTTGGCGCCAAAATCGCCATTTTTGTCGCCATATTCGCGCCCTCAGGCGCTGGAGAAGAAGGTGGGCGTACCTTCGTGGGCGTCTACCCCCCTGTGGCGCGAAGAAAATGCCTGCCCTCTCAAAGTGCTATTACAATATGCGATCCTGCCCTACAGCAAAGGAGGTCCGCCTCCTCTTCACCTTCCCTGCGAGGAGGAGGAGACGCAAACCCCACCTCCACGGAAGAGACCGGATGTCTCCGCAGGAAGAAGAAAGAATCTTCTGGAACATCATGGAAGCAGGACGTGTGCAGCCGAGCAGGGAAGCGGAGGAAGGCAGGCCCCGTGCCCCAGCCAAGCTGCCACCAGCATCGGAGTTATCCGTGGTCCTGCACCTGCAGCAGGCGTTGCTAGAGATTCAAGAAGAAAATGCACGCCTGAAGAAGATGGTCCAGTACCAACCTGGCTTTGAAGAGATCGAGAGACGCCGGCGTACCCTGGAGCAGCGGAGGCTGTGGGACACGGTGATCTCTCCCCTCAACGACCCCCCACGATTCCAGATACCGAAGAGTCTGCTGCCCAAGGCGAAGGAGCAACCGGAGGCTGCCCCCGAAAGTACCGATCCTGATCCCACCGGTGAAGCGGTGGAGGCGAAGGAGGTTGAGGAGGTATTGCCTGTTCCGAACGCCCGCCCGGCCAGGAGGCCGCAGCAGATGATCGGTCCCCGGCAGGGACACCGGAGGGTCCTGTCCGTCACTACCAGACGTGGACTGGGACGAGATGGCGCGCCTGGATGACGTCGCCTACACCGCCCAGTGGGAATATGAGTGGCAGAGTCGTGAGGAGAAGAAGAAACGCCAGCAGAGGGAAGAGCGGGAAGCTCAGCGGAACCGTCAGCGACAACATGCAGAGCTGATCGGGACAAAGAGAGTGTCCGGAGAGAGAAAGGTACCCTGAGGGAACCGCGGCGGCAGGGGTGTGTGACTGAGTTCCAGCTCCGGAAGGGCTGGGGCTTCATCCGTGAACCGGGCCTCTACCCAGGGGTCTTTGTCAGCAGGCGTGACGTAGAATCCCACTTGCCGCAAGGCCATCCCGGGAGGGACTTAGTAAATGGAGACCTCGTCACGTACACACGGCATTGGGGAATGAAGGGATGGTATGCCCTTAACGTCACCATCGTCCGTGACCCCGTCCCCGACGCAGGTAACGTCACCACTACCGCAGCGTCCCCGTCTCCAGCTCAAGCAGCATCCGGCCGTGCCCCAGCATCGCCCCCTGCAAATTCATCGCAACTAGCGACCCAGATTTCATCGCAAAGGAAAGCCACCTCTACATCGCAACATGCGACCCAGTCTCAATCGCAATCCATGACACGGTCCATATCGTTAACTGTGATTGAAACGCAATCGGTGTCACGTGAAGAGAATGTACCCGTTGCGCCCCTAGAGGTTCGCACGAGAACTGTGGCGACCCAGACCCTAATCGCAGCGCATGATTTGTTAGTCCTGGGATCTAGGGCCCATTGCATTGTTCCAGCCCCCGGGGTGGAAAGTGTATTGGAAAGTGTATTATTTGAAAATGAATAGATAGAAAAGGAGAATCGGTGAGATCCATATCGGGTCTACCATAAGTAGAAAGTTTGAAAATGTTTTATAAGTTTTTGCACAAGTTGAAAAGTACAACGTATATGATGCATATATATTTTGCTAACCGTAGAATGCCCGGCTGGGTAAACAGTAACCAGAAAAAGTTTTGCACTTTAGTATAATAGTGTGATATTATATCTGCGTATTTGGTTTTACAATGGACTTTGAGGTTGAGGACTGTGCTAACCCAGAACTTATTTGTACATAGTTGCGCTTCGGTGCCTTATCTTGGTTTTACATAAACCAGCACAACTATCTCTGAACCAAAAACCCGTGTGGTGTGGCACTGAGTGAGGTCTGCAATCGGATGTCCTGCAGCCCACCCAGGACCTACGTTGAAGGTTTGGTGCGGGTCCTTCACAAGTATATTGTATATTTATTGAATGCTATTTAATACTTTTTGTATTTCTATAATGTTTGCAACGTTCAAGATATCCTCACCTCCCGGATGGGACGAACCAATGTTAATTGTTTAATGTTTACATGCATAAACAAAATGTCTCTTTTGTATTTTACAGCCCGGGAGTGCTGTCTTTTACCATGGGGGAATGTGTAGCCCTGGTGTTAGGCACACGCAGTACCCTGGAGGGTGTGTGGCGAGACAGCAGTTTAATGCTAAATATCCATTCACTCAACATATACTAGACACACCCTTAGGGTAGTGGAGTTTACTCTTGAGGGAGTGGTCAAGGTGTATGTGTTAGAGTGATTTTAGTTAGTTCAGTTCTGGACTTCAGAGAGAGAAGACGTCTGGAGGGAGGAAGCAGTCCAGATTGCTCTATCATCAGTTCGGAAAGTGGAGTCTAGTACAGGTGGTTTAATTCACCTCAGCCTAGTCAGAGCTGTACCTCATCAGCATACACTGGAAGGAAAGAAGAAGTTTAGTGCAGAAAGTCTTCAGTATCCTGTCTAAAGGACGGTGTAAGGTTCAGAGACGTGCTCCTGCCTATTGATAACTGAGCATCTGTAACTAACTTTGAAGTGAAGGAAAAGAAAGAAGTGACTGCTCGACCCTTGGCTAGTGTGAGTGCTTATGTTACCAGCGAGGACAAGGCGAAAGGCACAGTGGTTTATTGGAATAGTGCTTACGGATTGAAGAAGTCCTGCACATTGCAACCGGTCACTGGGGACCGAAGGATCACTATTGTTACAAGCATAGTGGTAAGAAAACCAGGAATTTACCGGACCTTAGGTCGCGGCAAACAAGCCCCATATAGTCAGTACGTAACTGGGGTCAGGGGAGTGAAGACTTTGAGTCAGTGCACGACAAAATAAGAATTCAGCTCTCTCGCAGGAAGGCTCCTGACACAAAGCTGACTGGGCGGTACAGCTATAGATTAGCTGGAGTTATTGAGGGAACTACGCTTCAGGCTGGTTGTACTCATTGTATTGGGAGTAAAGGAGGCCCCTAACTTGTCCAGCTGCTGTCTCAAGATACACTCTCCTTGGATCAGCCTCCCTGGGACCTGCCTGAACATCTTACAAGTAAAGGTATGGAAAGACGCTGACCGTGTGAGACTGTGTTCTTTATCTGCACCCGACTTCACCAACTTCATAGACTTTGAGGGACCAGTCCCACCTGTAGGGGACCCGACACTAGCTGCCCACCATCCCCTCAGAGATCTACAGCAGCGCTGGTACTAATTACCAGAAGACTACAGGTGGCGTCACGAACTGTACATAAATCAATCCCCTGTAAATATATCCCCAACATACGCCAGACCGCCCGGGCCACAGACCGAGCCACAGCTACCTGTGACAAATCCCATAGACTTCCATGGGCTCGGCTCTGAGTACCCCATTGCCCTGGTAACCCACAATTGTGGTGGCGGGTCGACACACTGCCGTGGAGGGTTGTTTCCACGTCCGCCAATGAAATTCAACAATTTTGACTACGCCGGTGATGCTACTTCAGTCTTGGACTGGGGCAGCATTTCTGGTGCAGCGTATGGAGGCACATGCAACTCAGAAGAGGCGTCAAAGTGGCGTCTGTCTCCTAACAAATTCTGCACCTTCTAGTCCAGGAAGACTGGTGTAGTGTATTGCTGCTCTACGCCAGTCTTGATGAATCGGCCCCGAGATGTCTGTAATGTGTGCATTGACACCTGCGGGGTTGTTTTTGTCCACAATTTGGTCATGTTGAACAATCCTGAGGCCATAGACCTGCTCCATTGAGATAGTTTCCTGGCACCTAGCTGCCATAGATGTGCTGCTCTACAAACACGTAATTACTGGACACATGCATGCAAATTCTTTTTAAAAGACACTCAACAGCGAGCCCTATTCTTTCCACGAGACATTCAGTGGATGTTACAGACACCTTCTAAATTTGTTTGATCAAGTGGCTTCTTAATCTTGAGGGATTTGTACTGCCCTAGAAGTGAGCATTTTATAATTGCTACCAGGTTATCTCCATGTTTTGGCATCGGATTTTCCTTCACTGCAGGAGATAAATTCACACGACTGTGTGACCTGCTGAAGAATATTGTTGCTTAAAGCCAAATTAAAAAGTGACTACTTTGTAAGGACTAATGGATTGGAACCAACTATATAATTATGTTGTGATCAGTTGTTGCCCATCTTAGGAATGTATGTTGGGTAATGGCAGCCTGTAGTCTGGGAATGAGTTATACACTGGGTCAGACTAGCACACAGGCCCATGTATTCCCTTCCCTTTCCCTAAATGGGGAGTCTCTATTACAAATATTACCATGCCTAGAGACCCCAATATTACCAATAATACTGCAATATAAGATCAAATAATACTGCTACTCCATGACTTATATCACCACATATTGACAGACTAATACCATCATACTGATGATTCAAAGGGTTGTACTCCCCAGAAAAAGGTTTTGGCATCTTGTAGTTCAATTTGATGAATTGTGTGTGTAATATACAAACCATTAGGATTTGGCTGTGCTTGCCTGTTCCAGCAGTTGTCACGTGATCATAATTATGTGATTTGCACACTTGTTGGTCAGATGCCGTCTAGTCTCATCTGCTTCACTCAACGTTGAATTCTAAGTGGCACATGACTATAACTAGGCAAATGGTAGCATTCTGAGGTCACCTATACTGTCAAGTTTTAAAGACCAGTGCAGCCCATTTCTGGCCTGCCCCTTTTGACATTTACCAGAATTGCCCGATGGCCAGTCCTGCCTGGTTATAGACAAAGATGTACATATACACATTCCCATAGCTTACAGTAAAGAATCTGCGTCTGTGATTGATTAAACAATCTTTCCTCCAGACGTAGAGGATGCCCCCTTGTCCCCGTCACAGGTCTAAGAGTAAAAAGATCATTAGAAAGGTCTTTGTACTGTCCCCTCATATATTTATACATTGTAAGAAGATCACACCTAAGCCTTCGTTTTTCCAAACTAAATAACCCCAGGTGTAATAACCTGTCCTGGTATTGCAGACCCCCCAGTTCTCTAATAACCTTGGTCGCTCTTCTCTGCACCCGCTCCAGTTCAGCTATGTCTTTCTTATACACAGGAGACCAGAACTGTACACAGTATTCTAAGTGTGGTCTCACCAGTGACTTGTATAGAGGTAAAATTATGTTCTCCTCATTAGCATCTATGCCTCTTTTAATGCATCCATTACGAGTATTTTATTTGCCTTTGCAGCAGCAGCAGCCTGACACTGGCCACTAAATGTGAGTTTGTTGTCCACCCATACACCCAGGTCTTTTTCAGTGACAGTTTTGCCCAGTGTTTTACATTTACGGTATAAATATATATATATATATATATATATATATATATATATAGTCTTGGAATGAATTTACTTTCATTCAATGCTGAAAAGAGTAAAAAGCCCTTTGCCTCGTAATGTCCACATAGCCAGCCCCACTTGGAATGTCCCTATAGCCAGCTTCTCTTGAAATGTCCCCAGAGGCCCAAGGTATAATAGCATCCATTCTATTACATGGAAAATAATAGAATAAAAATTAAAAAAAGAAAGCTCTTGCTCTCCTAATCCAGTCTCCCTGTCCAGGGCAGCTCCATCTTCTCTTCCATCTGGTGCAGCCGTGAGTGCTTAATGTTGCAACGAAGTCCCTACATTGCGACGTCCACTGTATGTGCCGGAGTTCCCGTGAATACAGTTGAGTGCGAGGAAGGAGCGACACTGGTAGAGAGAGAGATGAGCACGGTGTCAGTGACTGACACTGCTCCCCTGTGTGCCCGAGCCACGGCCATCACTTGTCTAATTGTCTGCGGCTGGAGAAAGGTGATGGGCGGCCGCAGGCATTCAGCAATGTCAGGTTTTTTTTTCCTCTGAAATGTGCCACACTCAGATAGTCAGGCGAAGACGCCCTAGGCAGGAACCTACCCTGCCTAGGAGTACTCTACCCTGCCTACCTCTCATCCTGGCCCTGGTGCTCATGCCCTTTAGAGGTAGAAATGGAAGTTAGGGTTCCTCAGGATTTGCAAAAATTTTCAAGGTTAAACTTGAATTGATGTATTACTAAATATGGTCTCCTAAAACAGTCTACGGGAAAATTTTGTTTTCTCTCTCCTGTGACCCTGCGTGTCTGCTATAGCGCTGTTATTTACTATGTCTGTTTATGTCTCTGTATTTTTAGCAGTTAACATGCAACGAGCATAGCCGAAAAACCAGTGCTTGTAGTAGTTACATGTGAGATGGACACTTGATCTTACACTGTGCAAGACTGATTTATAACCAAGTTGTCTGGCTGGTCGGCTGCCTATGTATAATCTTTACTGCCAGACATAAATAGATGAAGTGTGAGTGACGCCAATTTTCTCCAGCAACAGTGTACTTGGGTCCTGTTTTCATTTTATTGCTATATAAGCCTCTTATAAAACAATTTTATGTCCTCCCAGTTGTCATAGGTGAACACTTTTAATGTTTTATTTCTAATATATAGCAATTTTATAAAATGGTATTTAAGGCTAAGTTTCCATGATGAGTAATTGGTGCATTTTGATGCTGCAGATTAGTATTTTTTGCACCAGTTAGCTCATTTAGGTTATTTGCATTTTTTATGCATTTTTATTTTGGGTTACCTGGTTTTTCAGCTGCCGTCTTTGTCTCTTTTTGGTATGTCATACTACTTTGTTTTGGAAATTTCCTGTTACTTGATCTTATCACAAAAATATATTAAAACTATGTGTGGATTACTTGCCTTTTTATTTTGTTTTCGCTACAAAAATGCAATAAAAACATATTTGTATTTTATCTGCATATTTTCCCTATCTCATTCAAGGCTGTGGGGAAAATCTGCAAATAAAGTGTATTCCGTATTTACCGCAGGAGAAATTGGCATGTTGCAGATCTTAAAATCTCACCACAAGTCCGTTTCAACAGCGTAAATAAAAGCACAGTGGGGATGAGATTTATATATATCCCAAACACTATGCTGTGGGTCTTTTTTGCTTTCAAAAATATACAGCATAACAACATACTCCAAATGCCCATCATGAGAACTTACCGTAATCCTAAACAAGCCAAGCAATATATAGTAAGGTGCATATACTGCAAGAATCAATGAAAATCCAACCCAGGCATAAGGGCTTTATACATATTAGAAATTCTCTGTGAAAAAATGCCTTTAAGTAAATTTGGGTAACTTTTGGTAGTTGATGGTTCAAGGCAGAGGTCACCTAGAGATTAGCCATGATAATAAATGGCATTGCTATAAAACTCGACTACACAGTAAAACAAAAAAATTACCATTTTGCGGGTCAAAATCAACCATGTTTATCTAACTTTTACCGATTGGCCTGTATAGCTGTTGGCTAGAGATGAGCAAATAAATCAGAGTGGAATTGAATTCTACTGGAAAGCTACTTAATTCTGCGATGGCCAAAATGCAGATTCTTTTCATAATTCACTCCCGCGTTTCCAAAAAATTCTGCTCACCTCTCTGTCCCCTCCACTCCTTACAGTTACCCATATCCTGAGCTCACAGTGAGCCAGGACTTCCGACTCTGATGAAACCTGGAACGGTTCTGCGCAGGCACATGCAAGGTCATGCAACATATCATGGTGCTATGACTTTCCATGGTCTTGCACAGTGCCCTTCTTAGCCAGAAGTCCTAGAGAAGCCTGGGGATATCCGCACAAGTGGCGGGGATCAGAAGATACCTTGAGGACTGGATAGGTGATGGTGAGAGGAGTATAACTTGAGGTGACCACTAGAATATAATAAGGGACATTACATTTGTGAAGAATATCTTCTCCACAAATCAAATTTCCTAGAAAAAAATACAAGTGACAAACAAATGAAAATTTTTTCCTGATCCGCTCATCTCTGCTGTTAGCCAAAAATGCTCATTCAGCTGTCAACTTTTCTTCCCGATCCCCTTTTGAGTTTGCAAACTCAATGTGGAATGAAGAGTAATCTGGTAGTAACTGGAGCAAGGATGGACAAGACAAAGACAGATCAGTGCGTCATCCAATTCCATCTGACGCCTGAAACAATACGGATATGTTTGCCTTTGGCGTCTGATGACCCAAGTGACCATGTGGAAATAAGTGATGATGGTTGTGAAATAATTTTGGTTTAATATGACTGTGTGTTTTATTTCACTCTTCACAAGGAAGCATGAGCAGAGAGATGGTGTCCAACGCCAAGTCAAAATATTGAAATACCAGCAGGTAACCTGCCAAAATAAATATCCTTTAGGCAGCGTTACAGGTTTGATTGCATCAACTGTACAAGTGGATTTGTGTAGAACAGACATGGAAGGCACATGTGTCCGAGAGTAAAAATAGAATCAGGCACTCGGTGGAAAATTACTTTTTTGGCCACTTTAAAGTGTTTAGTTTAATGTGTAACATGACATTTAGAGAAGTGTAATGTTATGTTAGCACGAGGAGTCTTTACAAGATCACTTGGGCTCTAAACATCTCTCTCAACACCACAGAATGCAGGTTTTCTTCACTTCACTAGAAGAGCTCGTGTTTTTTAGATTACGAGATTAGAAAATAAGAAACAAATATTTTTGAAGAATGTTTTTGTAAATTAATAAGGTTGGCAAATTTTCAAGTTGAGCTAAGATCACACGGCTGTTTTTATCTCCTCTGAGAAAATCATTCCGGTTATACTAATCACACTCTGATCAGAGTGTGATTTGATTTTTCTCGGAAGTGGAGAATAAAAATAAAATATTCTCCATTCGATTTGTGCAAATTGGACCATACTCTGATGTCATCCAACCATGGTCCGTTTTTTTTTCCCCCAGAGACCTAAATGGCTGAGTGCAATCCGATAATCAGATGTAGCTCATGCACGCTGTTTTTTTTGTTTGTTTGTTTTCCTTGGATAAACTCGGTCCGAGGAAGAAATCGGACATGTGCACAACCCCAGAATAATGATCAATGGCACTCGCATGATTTTTATGGTCTTTTGCACAAGTCCTTAGAATGACAATGGACTAGGAGATATCTGTAAAACCGGGAGGAACCCATCTGTGCTTCTGGCGTCGCTGATTTTTTTTCCAGCCTGTAGATGGTCAGTTCAGCTTTGATCTTTGAACATAGGACCACAACAATCACAGCAGTATTTGCTCATCTGTAGTAAGTGGCAGCTTGTGAATGGCCTGACACATTCTCCTCAGACTCATTCATCTGATCCTTTCCATTAGCACCCCAGCTCAATTTTCATCAATCAAGTTGCATGCTCTCGCTTAGTCAAAGGTGCCAAAATAGCAGTCAGCTATTATGTTCTACAACTTGACCACTGATTCCTGGAAGTCATTACAGTCCTATAAAGTATAACAGATCCAATTAAAATGACTGTCTCCATTCTGCAGTGAGTACAGTCCTTGCTGTGCATCATCAATGCATCATGGCATTCAAAGCAAATACACTGCAACATGTACAGCAGTGCACAACTCTGAATATCCCATCCCAGATATACCTCTCATCTGGCCGTAACAAGTGGTCTCACCTAATGTAAGGACAGCAAGTCTATGAGGAGCCCTATGTCTACAGGGACCAAGTGATTTGGGGAGTGACGACTGTCCACACCCTCGAAATTGGCTTTGCAGCCATGGCTGCCACTGGCTCCTCACTGTCACTTTCCCATGATTGTCTTGGAGCAATCCAGAGACAGCAGTCATCGTAATATCCCATCTGGTTTACAGAGTCCCTGGTTATAGTGACATGGCCGCTCACTTTCCTCAGATCTCTCCACCACAATAAAATCTAGTCTTTCATCTCTCCATAGGCACAGGGGTCTCAGATCCCACTTGATTCACTGACTGGTGTGCAGAAAAAACAAAGAACAGTATTGCCGATCAACAATAACTCAGACTGAGTGACCGTGAAATCTTTATTGGCCATGAGGAACAGGGTTTAAGTTCATTTTCCCATATGTGAAAATGCACCAAAACAGACAATAGCAATCTACTCAAATTATTGTTACTGCTGCTGAATTTTTCCCTTTTTTTCCCCTTTGGTGTAGATTTTACATAGGACTTTTTTATATTTGCATTTTTTTTTCTTTTAGTTCAGAACTGCTAGAATTCTGCACCTAAAAAAAGCTATTTTGTAATTTTACATTGTTTTTTTTAGGCTGCCCGTAGATGGTCTAAAGAGAAAAACACAAACGGTCAGAGTTTAGATTTTGCTTTGGTCCTCATGCAAGGAGGAAGACCGGGCTACTGGCACCTGTACTGCGCCGGGTCCGGAACTGTCGAGGCTGCGTCCCAGGTTGTCTGGGGGAAAGAATAGGGAATCGGACAGACCTTGTCACCCGGAAGCAGGGGGCATGGCAAAGAGAAAAGCGCACGTAGCGATGGGCAGTTTCCCGCCGACGGGGACAGAGCAGGTGTGCGTGGAGCGTGCTCTGCTTAGCGTGCAGCAGCACCGCAACGTTCCGCGGGCGGCTTCACGCGAGCACACCACTGAGACCTGCAGCAGAGGAAAGGCCGTGAGCTCCATTAAGTTGAGTGCCGCATGCGGGCATAGGAATGGGGGCCGTGTTCAGGACTGTTCGTTGTGGCCCTCTTTGCCGGACAGCACACCGCAGATCTCCCTTGACAACAGAATGTATTCCGCTCCCTTGACTTTGGCTGCACAAATTTATGGACTATTGGCTCAGCGGGTAAAACCGGAGGCCGCCCGTTGCCGCTATGAAGATATACAGTGACCTGTGGAATCTACCCTGAGGACTATGCACCGGCCATTGCTAGGACTACAACCCTCATCGGATCATCCGTGGCCGAGGAAGCCACAAACACAATAAGTTTATTGAGTGGACTGTTATCACATTGTTGTTGTCTATTTCCTTATCATTTACCATTTAACTGTTCATCTCCCTTCGAGGAGCATCTTCACTGTTCAATTAAATTGTTAACCCTTGCTCTGCCCTCCTTGTGTCACTGCATCCCGCAACCTGCTTACACTCACTCTGAGAAGAATCCTAGAATGTTGAGTTGGAAGGGACATCCAGGGTCATCGTGTCCAACCCCCCCCCCCTGCTCAATGTAGGAGTCACTAAACCATCTCAGACAGACTGTCTGTCCAAACTTTGAAGACTTCCATTGAGGGAGAACTCACCACCTCCATTGAAGGAGAACTCGCCACCTCTCATGGCCGCCTGTTCCACTCATTGATCACCCAACTGTCAAAAAGTTTTTTTCTAATATCTAATCTGTATCTTCTCCCTTTCAGTTTCACATAGATTATTACCGTAATTGATGAGACAAATGGAGACCTTGATCTAGACATTCAAGAACTGTTTTTAATTGACATCGGTCAAACTCCTGACTGCCTGATGAATGTGCTCATTTAGCTTGGTCACACTATTAATAAAGCACAAGAAAAAGGAGGTGAATGTTGCTACTCGCCAAAATCCACATGAAAACCACCCCAAATACTCTGAATGTGCCACCTTGTGGTTTTCCAATTGAAATCAAATTGCTGTTTATACAGCAAGGTTTTGCTACAGAGAAAACTGACCTGTTGGCTATGTGCATATGGAGTGTTTATTGCTGAGTTTCCGTGTCAGAAACTTTGCAAAACCTCCAAGCCTTTGAGGCGTTTTGCAATGTGGATGAGGATTTGGAGAGTCTCCGCTCCGTTTCAGCTTCAAGAACTACTAAAAAAATCTCGTCTGCATAAGCCTGAACTCTCAAGTCAAAAGTCTGCAAAAAAAAACAAACAAACTAAAAACCTGTATGTGTTTTAAAATGTTTAAAAAAAAAAAACTCTTCAAAGCTGAGCTGCATCTGAATCTGAACGCCTCGTCAAAAAAATCTGCTTGATGCAGATTTCCACTCAAAAATGCTATTTTTTTTTTATGTTATTTGTTTTTATCATGGTGGGCTATTGTTTTATCTTGTTTACTCTGAATTTATTTTACCATAAATGGCAATAGTCATATCAATATTTAGATTGAAAATGAAAACTGCTACAATGTAAATTCTAAAATCTTCAGCAATGTGTTATTTCTTTTTAATGATTTTGGTTGGTTTTGAAAGTTGTTATATTGTAATAATATTGGACTCGAGTGAAACATAATTTAGAGATTTTCTTGTTTATGACTTATGATTATTTTCTTCTTTTTGCAGATTTCTCATTGTGCTGATATGCCTTATATTCAGTGTGCTTTCTACAATCCAGCAGTATTCCAACTTGGCCACAGAAACATTATTTTGGATGGTATGTAAAAGCTTAATCCATTGCATTGTTTTACATTTTTTTCTGATTTATAAACTTATCGTTAAGCTGAATTTTTACTGCGGAATGTTTACTGGTCAGAATGTTACCTGTCACAATCCATTTTTGGATTTGTGGCAGCTCTGGTTCCACTCAGTTAAAACTTTTTTCCTTTCAAGCCAGCGGGGATTAATGTCAGTTTTTCCCCTCTGGCAATCTGGTGTAATTGCAGTGCTCCCACCATCCTTTTAAAGGTCACCTGATGCATCAGCTGACTATCTGTGATAGAGAAATGTTCAGTGACCAAGCATGAGTAAGGAGCTCTCTGGGTGCAGTGGTGCTTCTGCTGCGTTCATTATCCTGGTTACTTTATTCGGTTGTGCGGTGCTTTGCAGCAGAGGAAACTAAGTGTTTATTTCCCTGTCCCTTTCGTGTTTGTCACTGTCCCCTGTGTGGAATTATCTGCAGTGGCTAGGCTAGTGCCTATCGCCGGCCAGTGCACTAGCCAGGGCAGTGTTAGGTGACAGCAAGGGACGAGGTATCCTGATGGCGGTGGGGGGAAGGACCCACATAGGTCGTTGGGGGAGTGCAGGGACAGGCTCAGGTTTGAGCTCAGGTGGTGACCATCCCTCATTCCCTATCGTTAGTGCCTTACTCTCCCCAATCCCATCCTGTTGTGTGAGTATTGCACCGTTCGCTGACAACCACCCGTTGGGTCGAATCACATCGTGACATTACCATTATAGATTTTTTTAGTGTTCAATATTACTTGGCACCATGGCATAAGATGTTACCTACTATTGACTATCACTAAAATGTATTATTGCCTTTACGTTTTGTGCCTGAAAAGGGGTTTTATACCCTAATTAATTTTTTATTTAGCTATGTTCTAAAATGTCAAAAAAAGTTGTCCCTTTCAGTCTGGCACGGAAGTTCTCCTGGTCTTTAATCTTCTATAGAGTTTGTGTGTTGCCTCATCACAGACTCTTGCAAGTTGCCTCGGAGGCTGGAAACCCATTCAAACCAGTGCTCAGTTAGAAGCGGTAGTTGCTATAATGAGTAAATATGATTAGTGCCTGATATACCATCTGTGGTGTGTGTAATCCTGTGCTCCCAATGGTGGGAACTGATGCTTCGTATGCCATTTTGCACTTGATGTAGATGTTCCTTTGCCTGGGAAACTGTCCATAACATTTGCTGATAGTGACAATAAGGACCTTTTTTAGTTGGCCTATGTTGGTACCAAAATGGATTGTTGAGTATTGCGCAAGTATATACCAAATGTGCACTTTTTGGAGTACAACTGTGGCTTACCTAAAAGTGGCGACTGGGGAGGTCGTTTCCGTCCTTCAGTGGAAGAGCTACTGTGCATCCTTTTCCCAGGAAGCCTAGCCTGTAAGATGTACATCATCTAAATATCTGGAAGCAGAATCTGTACCTTCAGATAGGGCCATTATCCAATTTTAATTGACCATGCACATTGCAGTTGTAGCTCACTAGTTAAAAGGGTGACCCGAAATTAACATTTATTTTAATCCTAAATATCTGTCTATTTAATATTATAATCTATTCTCTTTTCTAATACACTTTAATTAAAAATTCCTTTCTGTTCCCTCACTATGCTAACTTTTTTTTTTACCAGTTTCCTGTTTGATGACAGTTAGTTTGAAAACCTCCAGTGCATGCTGGGATACTCAAATGAGTCCTCATCAGGGGGCAGAGCCTGCGGTCACTGCTGCATCTCTGTCCCCACCTGAAATGAAGCGTCGTCAGAGACATTCGTTTCAGGGGATGGGCTACTCCCTAATCTACTGAGCATGTGTCTGTTGTCAATTCTGATGTATACGCAGTAGGATCTTTTCACCGTTATCTCAGTGCACAGTGACAGTGCACTCCATCGCAGACTCTGATGAGAAGTGACTAGCTGGCAAGAGAGCGCACTGTCAGTGCACATTGTAACGAGATTACGCATTGAGCAGAGACCAGTGCCGCCCTTCAAGTGAAGTCACTTGAATTGTATGATCATCTTTTGGGAAAAATATTTTGTATCCTCCAGCACTAACAGTATACAAAACTCTACTGAGTCCATACTGGTTTCTTGCCTTGTAGTATCCCAATGGCTATTAATTTTATTTGTGCTTGAACGGAGGGTTGATTTGCAAATCTTCTTTGAGCAGTGTGTGCCCTATTGTCTCACTGTTAATCTCCAAAATGTATCTCTGTATTAATTCTTTCAGTGACCTTGGCCATGAAATCATTCTTATCGTAGAAGTTACAGTCATTTGGAAAGGGCTGGTATTCTCAGTGTGGTCGACAATAATTACTAGTATTCAATAATCTTCCTATGTTCAAGTCCTGCACCCCAATGGAAGACTCGGGCGTATGGCACACAGCCACATTGTGAAAGATCATATAGCGTATTGCGAAAGCTTTTAAAAAAGAAACTATTCATCTCTTTTTCCCCATGTCAAACCAGCACTGATGCACTGGCAGTGTTTCTAGTCTCTGTATGTAAGTGAATGTTGGCAGCAGTGGTCACATACTGAACGGCTCATAGTACAGAAAGATGTTGCCAGTAGTTCGGAAAGTGACTGCTGTGTTCTTGATACGCTTGTGCACAGTTTTTGATAGAATTTTACAAGAAGGTTGTTCCACACATCTTGGAGGACTAACCACAGATGTTCTGTGGTTGTAGTCTTGGGCAAATGCTTCCGTCTTTTCATGTAATCCCAGAAGAACTCGATGTTGAGATCAGGACTCTGTGAGGGACATATCATCACTTCCAGGACTCCTTGTTCTTCGCGCTCAAGATACTGCTTAAAGACATTGGATAAATGTTTGGGGTTGTTGTCCTGCTGCAGAATAAATTTTGAATACTAATACAACACAAACCCCAAAAATTTTTTTTGGGGGAAAAGAGAGTCCATTGCAAAGATGATAAAATTAAATAGATTTTTATTCAGTACAGGGAACAAAAAAGTGACACGCTCCAATATATCCTATAACAAGCACATGTAATAATAATCATGCAATACCATGCAGAGGTACAAATAAGAGCAGCTGTAGTCAGCAAATGACAACTAATTAAAGGAGGCCTAATATATAAAGTGCATGTGCATATCCTCACCATAAAACTGAAACACAATAGTTACAGATTGTATGTGCATAAATCTCATCATAGGTCAATTAATTTAAAGAAGTCTTATGTATAAAGTGCATGTGCATAATCAAATCAAGGAGCTAGGACATATTAATTGCAAAATGCATATGTATGGACTTCCTCAAAGACTCTCAAACAAAGCAGTTTCTCAAAGGACCACAGTGTAGTAGTCATTGCACATGAAAGTATAATGCTCAAACCAAATGCATACTTACAAAGTGACAGAGTGCTTGGAGATAAAGTGGCGTGGCACAACCCCAGGATGACGCCGTTTCGCAAAGTGCTTTCTCAACAGGGGCGTTCTCCTCCCGATCGCTCCGCCTATGGGCGCATGACGCTGCATGCGACCTGCGCACCCTATCTTTAGCATTGGGTTCGCAGGCCGTACGCAGGTCGTGCGCAGGTATGCGTTTCTGGCGCATGCGTCCTTTTGCCGGTGCGCAGACCTGCGCCCAACGCACCGTGTTGCATTTCGGTGCGCTCGGCACACCGTCAAAAGGACGCATGCGCCGGCAAACGCAAACCTGCGCACGGCCTGCAAACCCAATGCTAAAGATAGGGTGCGCAGGTCGCATGCTGCGTCATGTGCCCATAGGCGGAGCGATCGGGAGGAAGCGCAGCCGGGGGCGGAGCTTAGCGGCAGCCGTGCGCTGATCGATACAGGTCGGTCAGACGCTAGTGTGAAACTAGCCTTATATGGCTCTCTGACTGCGGACTTATGCAGAGCAATTACAAGTTGCTGTGAGCAGAGCTGACTGTCATTACTGACACCTTTGAAGCATTCATCTCCTGGCAGTTTGTGGGGGTTTGGAGGTAAGGGAGGGGCAGTATAGCTGCGCTGGCAGCATTATATGACATGAGTTTATAGAATGGTTTGTAATGTGACTTACTTAAACACTGCTGTACTGCCCCTCCCCCATACCATCCAGAGATGAAAGTTTAATGATGTCGGTAATGACATGCAGGTCTGATATCCTCATTACATGTCTCACATTAGCCTGTTCTCAGCTTTGGTAGGGGCATGTTCTTTTTTTCCCCCTGAGTGTTGCTGCCTGCTAATGATTGGGCAATGTCATGCAGGGAGATGAAGTACATCCCTCCCAGGGAAATCTCTTGATAACAACAACTTGGACTTAAGGAAAATTTACTTATTTGGTCCAAAATATTTTAACTGCTGACATCTATGCAACAGAGATGCTAGATAAAAAAACAAAACAAACAAAAAAAGAACCCCAAAACATTTTATTCCACTCTACAGCATTGTATGTCCAGTTCAACATGAAAAATTTGGTGAAAGGTCCTCTTTAAACCTCGTACAAATCTGTCTCTATTTTAGTTAGTGACGTATTTAAGCCTACATATGTAAATGATGACAATTATCACCTGTTGGCATAATTGATTACTGACTGTATAAGTGAACCTAGAAGACTTGATGCCATTTTGAAGACCAGGGGCAGTCACACCAAAAATTGATGTGATATACATTTTGCTTTTGTTCACTCACTTTACATTTTGATAATTGAGCGAAATAAACCATTAACACTTCTATTTTCAGTTATTTTTTGACACCTTGCTAAAACCTTTACATAGTATTGCGTATATTTGGTTCACAAAATTTGCAGCTGTTTTTGAACAATTTTTACAAATTGAATGACGGACCCCAGAAGCTTTTTTTAATTTTGGATTTATAATTATCAAACATAATGGAAGACCTGCCCTTGATCATAGTCCTGAGGTGATCATTTACATACAGCAGAAACCTGAAGACCTAAAAATGTCCTTGACGTAGAAGTGACTGCCAACACAATTGCAGACAAATTCTGGAGGGATCAAAATTTTCAAGATAACAGAGCAGAGATTTACTTGTCATCAGAAGGAACTCCCAGAAGTCGGTATCATGGAAAGCTCTCTAGAAACCTGTCCGTGCCCAAGATGATGCCTTCCTAGACCCTGCTTGCAATCACGATTCCTATATCATTACTTGACATTGTTTTGGCTGCAGTTGGAGCCTCTGTCAGAATTGTAGATGTTCCTGCTGAACTGTGGTTGATGCTTAGTTCACTTTTGCTTGATGGTGGATCATGACTCATCTGTGACATGTCAGGTCACACCAGCATTTCATCAATGTTTCCTTCAGCCTGCAGAGGTCAGCAGCAAGTGACTAGGGACAGATAAGTTGCGTTGTTACTGAGAGTTTGGCAGTCAGTCTTTGTATACGTGATTAAGTGTCATTTACATGTCACCGGTTGTCATGTCACAAAATTCATTAGAAACCCAAAACCTGTTTAACAAAAGTTAAAAGTTAAAAAAAAAAAGCAAAAAAACTTTTGGTGAGGGTTAATCACTTTTTGTATGAAATCCGAAAATCTGTTAAGTGAATCTGGGACAAAAAAATTACATTCTGTAGGAAAGCTTAGTTGTGGCATTTTTCAGGATTTCAACTTTACAATTGTTGATTTTTTTTTATTCTTTTTTTATTTTAATGAAATCAACCAGAAGGAAAAAGTGAATATTTATAGACAAATAATCAACAAACTGGAGCAAGTTCAGAGAAGAGCCACCAGAATGGTAACCGGTCTGCAAACCATGTCCTATGAGGAACGGTTGCAGGATTTGGGCATGTTTAGCTTGCAAAAAAGAAGACTGAGAGGAGACTTAATAGCTGTCTACAAATATCTCAAGGGCTGTCACATTGTAGAAGGATCATCTTTATTCTCATTTGCACAAGGAAAAACTAGAAGCAATGGGATGAAACTGAATGGGAGGAGACACAAATTAGATATTAGAAAAAACTTTTTGACAGGGTGATCAATGAGTGGAACAGGCTGCCACGAGAGGTGGTAAGTTCTCCATCAATGGAAGTCTTCAAACAGAGGCTGGACAGACATCTGTCTGGGATGATTTAGAGAATCCTGCTTTGAGCAGGGGGTTGGACCAGATGGCCCAGGAGGTCCCTTCCAACTCTACCATTCTATGATTCTATGATTTAGCCCTACTAAGAGTGCCTTAGAATATACTTACACAAATGTTAACTCTAGTTTCTGCGGATCTATTTGCACATGCCATTCCTTCATCCACAACAGTGGTCTGTGGCCACCTCACGGGAGCTGGAGTACTGCTTCTTACCTGTTAGCTCTTCTTTTGATTAGCCGGCCAGGCACAATGTCATTGTTGCGGCGTGATGCACATGTGATGTTGCACCTGAGTGGCTAATCAAAAGAAGAGCTGTGGATACCAGCAGGTAAGAGGAAAAAACCTGGAAGGGACAAAAAGCACAATAGGGTGTTATCTAGATAAGTTTTAGAAAATAATGTGCACCGGCTTGTTCTCCGGATCGGGTTGTGCGCACACAGTCACTGAAAGAGATTTACAGTCCCATGGAGAAAAAAATCAAGAGGCACTGGAAAGAAGTGGGTTAAACTGCGCTGCCATCGAAGGATGAAGAGAATGGAATCAATTTCTGCGAGTTTATTGGTCGACGCGTTTCAAACTTCTTCATCAGGACCGGTATTACCGTTGTTGTTTCCTGATGGAGATGGAAACCCAATTGTTTCCAGTGTCTCTTTGCAGGAGGTAAGAGGAGGTATGCTCACTCTTGGCTGATGAAGTGGAACATTCAAATTTATTTGCACCATCTCATATGTTAGCGATCACTCCCTAACGCTTTCCATTTTCAACTAGAGATGAAGATTTTAGAGAAAAACAAACAATACAAAAGCCAATCGAAAACCTTCTGATAAACTGGATGGGGAGTAGTGGAAAAGAAGGTGGTCTTTCATATAAATGTCTATTTAGATAATCATAGCAGAGTTGATTGTTAATCCTGGTGACACTTTATTAAATGAAACTACTGAAATTTATCTACAGTGTCGTTAATAAACCGAAACCAGAAAAGATTGAACCAGAGCACATTTTCAGGTTGTCTTCAAAACGGTGGGTTGAAATATGTGCTCCACTTCAGTTTCCCTCTGAATAGAATGTGCCTGATGAGGACAGAGACCTGTCAGCTGGCTTGTGATCTCCACCACCTTGGACCAAACGTTTTGAGCAAGACCAAAAGTTGTGACAGTGGAACAGTCACGCACTTCACATCTCTAACAATGAGAAGGAACATCTTGCGTAAAACATTGAGCTCCTTATTCCACTGGGTGAGCATCTTATCTTGCTTCCTGGTACTTTGGTCATATGGAGAATATGGGCATCTTCTCTACTATCCCAACCTTTTGTGTGGATGTCTGTTAAATGTCTCTGATGCAGTCCGATTCCCACGTTCATAAGAAAGCAGGATGGTTCATTCAGTACTGATAGCAAGTGTCCAATGGGACCCATTCCCAATTATATAATTATGTATGTCTTTCCCACTGTGTGATTAATTATTACACATTCTAGTATTTAAATATGGAGGCAAACGACTGAGTGGTTAGGTTGGAATCATTTTTATGGTCGTTTCTTCTATCAGGTGACTGTACAGCTTAACAATCGGTTTACCTCATGGATGAAGCTAATGAGGTCCAGGGTTATTGGTTTATATGGGTGCCTGGGAGTTTATAAGGGTGTCTGCCTGACCGACCGCTCCTGTGCCTGAAGTCACACAGCATAGAGGCTGTCAGTCAAGCAGGAAGAGGCAATGAAGGACAGGGAATAGAGCTGGAGTGACGGTGGCTTCAGACCTACAAATATCTCTTCAGCCTCTTTTGCATATCAATTCAAGCACTTATTTCTCTGTAAGTTAGGCACGGACTGATCATGTAACAACGGTATTGCTGGACTTGTCTGTGAAAGAGCTAAATAGTTTGTGGTGTGAAATCCTGACACAAATCTTTAATATATCCAGTCCTCATATTTCTGTTTTAACAGGCCCTTTTGGTGGTAATACCTTCAAATTTATGTCAGAGGCTGCTTACATATGTAATAATTTTGTCACCAAAGACAATGTCTCTAATATAACCCACTAATAAAATATCTGTGTAAATTTAATTACAGGAAATCGTGCTGGTAGTTTTCTTTGGAGCAGAATATGTTGTGAGATTGTGGTCTGCCGGTTGTCGAAGTAAATATGTGGGAATATGGGGAAGACTCCGCTTTGCCAGGAAACCTATTTCGGTTATAGGTATGTAAGCAATCCTTTTTTTTTTCCACCCTAAATGATTTCTTGTTGCCTATGATACTCTCTTATTTTTATTTTTAAATCACATCTTATCACACAAATATTCTAGTGGTCAATATGGCACTTGACAAAGTCAGCATACAAGACCAGGACTGGTAGGAATGTCTTAGTCTGGTGGTAAGCACACAGTGCTGGCCCATGAGTAGTCGCCCATCATTATTTACCTCCACCTTTCAAGGTGGGATTAATTCCATTTTCCAGTGAAGAGGGTGGTAGTGTTTTCATTTTCGGATTACACAAGCATGTGTAGTCCTAGATTAATGATTAATCTGCTGGTCACTGCTCATTATTTTAGGAATTATTACTGGGTTATTAATGTTGCACTAGCTGCAGATTGTGCATCGTAGTTCTGTGTCCTTAATAAACTTTAATGGTAACTAGTCCCAATTAGCTTCACACCCCCTTTGTCATTCTCTCAGGTAGCTTCATTGGGTATCCACTGGAATGGCTTCCAGTGAACAGGTCTGCGTCGTCAAGTGCTTTTATGAGGAGTCACCGTCCTTCAAAAAGTGTTTGTGCCCCTCAAGTGCGTGTTACCAAGACAGTGTTGGCCCATAAAGCGCTGAGCCATATTCCACATCTGTTCTAAGCCATAATATCCGCTCAACTAAGAAAAGAAAAACTATAATCAATTATTACTTTAACACCTGAATGTCAGTAAATCTGTAAAATTGCTAAAATCTTGAAGAATACCTCAAGTGCAGTCGTGAAAGCCATCAATCGTTATGATGAAACTGGTGAGGAACACTGCAGGAAAAAAAGACCAAGTATTACCTTTGCTGCAGAGAATAAGTTATTGACCTCAGAAACTGTGAATTGACGACATCCCCTCCTGAGAATAGACCTCATAAATGATACACAGACATCAAGCAGCAGACATATCTCAACATGAACTGTCCAGAGGAGACTTCAAGATGCAGGTCAAATTTCAGCACAGAAGCCACTACTGAGAACCACAAATAACAATAGACTTGTTTGGTCCAAGTAAAACAAGAACTGGACATTGGAGCAGTGGGAATCTGTACTTTGGTCTAATGAGTTAAAATTGGAGATTTTTTTGGTACCGACTGCAGTCGAAGAAAAGGTGAACAGATGGTTTCTACACGTGTGGTGCCCATCATGAAGCATAGAGGGTGAGGTGTGATGGTGCTTTGCTGGTGACACTTTGTAAATTTATTCCAAATTCAAGGAAAGATGTATATCTTGGTACCGTGTTAGCCAGTAGATAGAAAAATATTTAGAGTCAACCACTGAGGACTCTCATTTCTAAATATTTTTCCAAATTCAATGCAGCCTTTCCTAACATGGCAATCACTGCGTTTTGCAACAACATGCCATTTCATTTGATTTGCACCTTGTGCGACCATCATTTTGTGCTGCAACAGGATAATCACCCAAAACACAACTCCAAGCTATGTAAGGTCTATGTGACCAAGATGGAGTGCTGCATCAGAGGACATGTCCTCCACAATCACCCAACCTTAACCCAATTGATATGGTTTGGGAAGAGTTGGACCACATGGTCAAAGCAAAGCAGCCAAGTGCCCAGCTCCTCTAGGAACTCCTTCAAGACTGTTGGAAACTAATTCCAGGTGATGACCTGATGAAGCTGCTTCAGAGAATGTTTAAACTGTCATCAGAATAAAAAAGAAAATCAGATCCTTACATTTTTTATTGCATTTTTAGTTGCATTTTCTTTAGGCATTTCAGATGAATGGGTAAAAAAAACGTTGCATAAAAGTTGAAACAATTGACATGCTGCATTTTGACAAAAATTTTGCCACTCCACACATGCTTGGGGAAAACCAGCAGCATGAAATTCTGAAATCTCATTGATACTGTAAAACCTAGCGTTTTATTTTTCTAAATATGCTTTGTAACAAACACTGCTATTGCGTCACGTGTGAACATACCCTGACACTTCAGCTAAGAAAAAGTTGCTGACTCCATTAGACTAGTATAATATAATGAGAACCTGTTTTTATGTTGCAGATTTAATTGTTGTTGTAGCTTCGGTGATAGTCCTTTGTGTAGGATCAAATGGGCAGGTTTTTGCAACATCAGCGATAAGGTAAAATTTTGTATGTATCGTATCTTTAAAATAAAGTAAATTTCTATCTGCAGTTTTTTTTGAGTGGGGTGGTTAGATTTATTATCACCATTACTATTACAAGTATCTAGAACACACAGTCTTAGTAGAGCATGTTACACATGAGAAGGAACTGAATCTGAATTTGCCATATTCATGCCATATTGGTACCCTATTCTTGCCGAATTTGTGTTTGACGATCGATTCCGAACATATTCGTTAATTTCTACTCCCATTCACTCCAATGACGTTCGGTGAATAGTGCAAAAACAATATTCGCTGCCGATTGTAATCTGAACCGAATTTTGAAAAATTCGCTCAACTCTAGAACTGAATAGGTTGATATATTGTGTGGTGGGAAAATATTCAGTATACCGTATTTTCCGGCGTATAAGATGACTTTTTAACCCCTGAAAATCTACTTAAAAGTCGGGGGTCGTCTTATACGCCAGGTACGGACCAATCTGCATACGGTGGGGGGAGTTGTCCCGATGACGAAGGGAGGGGGCGTCTCAGAGGGAAGGTGTTGGATACCTGATCGTATCAGCGCTGCTCTCTGCGGGTCTAGGCGCTGGGGGGCGGCGTCGGCGGCTCCTCTTTCAGCAGCCTGGGGGGCTCTGTGCTCCATTGCTGCGATGCAGTGGCCTCCGAGAAAATGGCCGCTGCATGCTCCGATTCAGATCTCGTCTCAAGATCTCGGGAAACGAGATCTGAAACTGAGCATGCGCCACTCTCAGCGGCCATTTTCCCGGAGGCCACCGCATCGCAGCAATGGAGCTGACAGGGCCTCTGGGATTAAGGAAATGCCTGCAGAGCCCCGACTCTGCACAAAGAGCCACCGCTGCCGTCCCCCAGCACAGAGCCCCCCAGGCTGCTGAAAGAGGAGCCGCCGACGCCGCCCCCCAGCGCCCACACCCGCAGAGAGCAGCGCTGATATAACCAGGTATCCAACACCTTCCCTCTGAGACGGCCCCTCCCTTCCTCATCGGGACCACTCCCGGCATATAAGATGACACCCAGCATATAAGAAGACCCCCCCCACTTTTAAGAAGATTTCATATTTTGACTGGAAAAGTTGGGGGGTCGTCTTATACGCCCAGTCGTCTTATACGCCGGAAAATACGGAATAGTTTTGTAATTTTTTTTTTTTTCTACTAACATTTCTGAGTATTGTGGTCTTGGAAGTCCAGTGGGCGTTTATAATCAGTGACTAATATCTGTGTGTATATTTATACAAGTATGGCAGCCAGTTGCTCATAAGACAGCCATCTGGACTTCTAAGGTGGAAATGAGAAGGCTAAAAAGTGAACTTTTCACATTGCTTTGCCCTTATAAAATGTCCCCATTACCATATAACCACATAACCTGTATCCCCCAACATGGTACTGTAATGGAAAGTGCCCCAGAAAATCACTATAACAAATCCAAACCATTTTAATCCTGTGGTGATTGTTGTTTTCATTTTGGGGCCTCCAGTCAAGTGGGAGGAGCTGGAGTTTAGAACAGTTAGGCTTTAAAGCTTGTAATCACACCCACTGAGTTTTCTTTATCTCAACCCGTGAATATATCTGAAATCAGTGGTGAATTATACTGAGCTACAGTATATTCCTGGGTATTGGGGCTCAGTACACAGCAGAGCCATGTACACAGGTACCATGGGGGGTCCCTGTGGGACTGAGTTTTGGGCACTCTATTTGCTGCCATGTGTTGCCTCCATACTGTTGAGGTACCATCTCAATAATAAGAAATCCCATGTAATATGGGAGGATACATCATGTCGCCTATAAATCAGATACAGTGGGTACGGAAAATATTCAGACCCCTTTAAATTTTTCACTGTTTCATTGCAGCCATTTGGTAAACTCTAAAAAGTTCATTTTTTTTCTCATTAATGTACACTCTGCACCCCATCTTGAATGAAAAAATAACAAATGTAGAAAATTTTGCAAACTTATTAAAAAAAACTGAAATATCACATGGTCATAAGTATTCAGACCCTTTGCTCAGACACTCATATTTAAGTCACATGCTGTCCATTTCCTTGTGATCCTCCTTGAGATGGTTCTACTCCTTCATTGGAGTCCAGCTGTGTTTAATTAAACTGATAGGACTTGATTTGTAAAGGCACACACCTGTCTATATAAGACCTCACAGCTCACAGTGCATGTCAAACCAAATGAGAATCATGAGGTCAAAGCAACTGGCCAAGGAGCTCAGAGACAGAATTGTGGCAAGGCACAGATCTGGCCAAGGTACAAAAGAATTTCTGCAGTACCCAAGGTTCCTAAGAGCACAGTGGCCTCCATAATCCTTAAATGGAAGAAGTTTGAGACCACCAGAAGTCTTCCTAGACCTGGCCTAAGATCACTGTGGCTCAGGTCCACAGATGCAGTAAAGAGATGGGAGAAAGTTCCTCAAAGTCATCTATCACTGCAGCCCTCCACTAGTCGGGCCTCTATGGTAGAGTGGCCCAACGGAAGCCTCTCCTCAGTGCAAGACATATGAAAACCTACATAGAGTTTGCTAAAAAACACATGAAGGACTCCAGACTATAAGAAATAAGATTCTCTGGTCTGATGAGACGAAGATAGAACTTTTTGGTGATAATTCTAAGCGGTATGTGTGGAGAAAACCAGGCACTGCTCATCACCTGCCCAACACAATCCTAGCAGTGAAACATGGTGGTGGCAGCATCATGCTATGGGGGTGTTTTTCAGCTGCAGAGACAGGATGACTGGTTGCAATTGAAGGAAACATGAATGCGGCCAAGTATAGAGATATCGTGGATGAAAACCTCTTCGAGAGTGCTCTGGACCTCAGACTTGGCCCAAGGTTCACCTTCCAACAAGAAAATGACCCCAAGCACACAGCTAAAATAACAAAGGAGTGGCTTCAGAACAACTCTGTGACCATTCTTGACTGTCCCAGCCAGAGCCCTGACCTAAACCCAATTGAGCATCTCTGGAGAAACCTGAAAATGGCTGTCCACCAACGTTCACCATCCAACCTGACGGAACTGGAGAGGATCTGCAAGGAAGAATAGCAGAGAATTCCCAAATTCAGGTGTGAAAAACTTGTTGCATCATTCCCAAGAAGACTCATGGCTGTACTAGCTCAAAAGGGTGCTTCTACTCAATACTGAGCAAAGGGTCCGAATACTTATGACCATGTGATATTTCAGTTTTCTTTTTTAATAAATTTGCAAAAAATTCTACATTTCTGTTTTTTTCAGTCAAGATGGGGTGCAGAGTGTACATTAATGAGGAAAAAAATGAACTTTTTTGAATTTACCAAATGGCTGCAATGAAAGAGTGAAAAATTTAAAGGGTCTGAATACTTTCCGTACCCACTGTATAAATTCCATCTGACATTTGAGGCTTACCGAGATGTATTATAAAGCCATAAACCAATGGATGCCATATTATGAATCTTGACGAAACAGAGCTTTTACAGAACCATAAATGGGTGTTCTCAAGTTTAATACTTGGGATAGGGCATAACTTTCTGACTGCTGTGGCCCCCACCAATCTTTCGTACGCAGTACTGTTACCTCTGGTGCCGGAGATGGCCAACCGCAGAGCTCGGCTGAACATGGTTCTACTATTAGAATGAATGTATAGGGAATGTGCATGATTGACCTCCGCGCCATTAAACTGGGAGTCTTCAGAGCTTCTTGAGGTCGGTGGGGGCCACAATGTTAGGACTCCTCAACCGTCGGAACGTTATGCCCTAACCTTTGGATAGGAGATGCCTTTTACATTGGAGAAGTCCCCTTAAACACGTACATGAGACCTAAGGTTTATTGTCCTATGCGGATCTTAATTGTATTGCTTTTTCTACAGAGGAATCCGATTTTTACAGATATTGCGAATGTTACATTGTGGACCGACAAGGTGGCACGTGGAGATTACTTGGATCAGTAGTTTTCATACACAGACAGGTATGGTGCATCAGATCTGGAGACATGGTAAATCCTGTATTAATGCCGTCATATTTACTAGATACTTACGGTATATTTTGTGTTTTGTCCTGCAGGAACTGATAACCACTCTGTACATTGGATTCCTTGGCTTGATTTTCTCCTCGTATTTTGTGTACCTGGCTGAAAAGGATGCAGTTGATGGGTCTGGGGAATATCAGTTTGGCAGCTATGCTGACGCTCTGTGGTGGGGAGTGGTAAGTAAGATCTGGTGCCACCTAGTCAACTCCTCTGTGTAACCCTGCCTCCTCCACGGATTGGAAGCTTTCTGCCTATGCACAGTGTGCGTAGAAATCTACCAATCAGTTGTGTGGGTGGGGTACTATAGGGCTGAGCATTTTGAGCATTGCTATATCTACAGCAGAGAACACCGTAATTGTATCAAAATGACAACATGCATCTATCCCCAGTGTCTTCCTGCTGTCAGATTACAGAACAAAATCCTGGTAACTGATTTCCTTTAACGTCAATAGGGACATTGGTGTTTTTTATGTGCATTTTTGCCGTTTTGTTTTCCAACGCAGAATGCTTTTTTTTAATAGCTTCTCTACAGGAAAAAAAAAGCCTAAAAATCTGTGAAAAAAAGCCACTTAAAAATAATAAATGTTTGTAAAAAAAACAAACACACACATAATATTGCTGAATAAAAAAGGTTGCAGGAAGCTTAAAGTGTTGGCTATGAAACTGGATCGGGTATGGCCTCCATAATAATTTGACCCTCTATAGCGAATTTCGTTGTTTATCAGGAGATTTTGGATGGTTTGGCAATCAGTAGTCTGTATTACATGGATATTTCCATACATATTTTATTACGGTTTTCTTGTAACGACAGACTCCATGAGGATTCTAAAGAAATATAGAAAAACTAATCCGTTACGGATAACACAAGTGGTTGGGAATCCTGATAGGATCTTTCTATTTTTCAATTTCAAATGAATATATAGAAATGTTCACTCCACAGATATATACTGTCATATTCCACAGCGCTTTACAGACATTATCATCACTGTCCCCGATGGGGCTCACAATCTAGATTCCCTAACAGTATGCCTTTGGGGTGTAGGAGGAAACCGGAGAACCCGGAGGAAACCCACACAAATACGGGAGAACATGCAAACTCCTTGCAGATGTTGTCCTTGGTGGGATTTGAACCCAGGACCCCAGCGCTGCAAGTCTGCAGTGCAGTACTGTACATTGTGAACATCTTGGGGGAATTTGCTAAGGATGGTGTGTTATATGGAAGCATACTGGAGTAAAGTGACTATTTTTTGTAATTTCTAAACATGTTCCGCTGTCCATGTGTCACAAATGGCAATATCTGTGAGCAAATGTAGATTTAATCTGTAATTTTCACCAATATTTGGAGTATATTAAAGGGAACAGGGGATGCATGCTGCCCAAACCACGGGAGCGTGAATCGAAGCCTGACTGATCAGTTGCAGCTAGGTGTAACACTTCAAAGTGTCAGAGAAAATATACTCTGAAGATCCATCCGGGGACCATAGGCAGAGACCAGACTTCTCCCAATGGTGCTGCTGGTGATTGACAGCTCTTTCACTATGGGAGAAACCTGCAGTCACCCGAGGGCTATTCCACCTGTGAGCCAACTTATCTAAGAATTTGAGACATTACAGGTGTTAAATTGTCTTAAATGACAGTACGTGATCGATGCGTTTTATTGCCGTAGGGCAGTTTCTGTAGAATGCAAACTACAAACTAGAACGACATTAAAAACACTGACCGAATAACATTATTTTGTTCAAGCGTTAGGATTGGGTGGGCAGTAAATGAGTAATTTGTTCTTGACATTTTCGCAGTGACTACAAGAGAATTGGTCACGTACGTGTTGGGTATACTTGGTATCCAGTGGTTAGTACATGCCGAATGTGATTCAAGGAAGGGCAACCAGTGAAAGGGTCATGTGTGCCCACGATCCATCAAGATGAAGGCTATCATGGAGTCAGGAGACACAGGGCTCACAGTCTGCTGCACATAGGAGTGACTAGCTGCAGACCAGTCAGAGTGCCCTTGCTGACTATTGTCTACTTGCAAAAATGCTCACAATAGACAAATGAGCATCACTGCAGGATCACAGAGGAGGTGATCTGGTCTGTCTGGGTGTGTGGACATTGCTTACCAGGCCACCATGATGCACTATAGATATAAGACAAGCCAGAGGTGGCAATGTGACGTCCCGGGCAAACTACTGCTGGGAAGCCATGCATCTTGACATTCATGTAGTTGCTGCTTTCACAGGTTTCTTTCCCCTTAACATTGTTGAAATACAAGTACACAATGATAATGGCATTTCTGAATGTCAGTGGTCTTTTAGTTCCACTGCAAAAATTGTCCTGCAATTATTTGAGGACCATGGCAAAGAGTTCAATGTGATCAATTGACCTAAATTCTTCAGATCTGTATCAGATCGAGAATCTGAGTGAAGTGCTGCAAAATAATTACATTTCGTGAATGCTCCACTTCACAACTTACAAAACTTGTACCCTGATCTGCGGAAGACATCTGGATGCCAGATACCACAGGACACTTTCAAATGTGGCATCTAGTCCATGGTTCTATGAGGGGGATCTACACAATGATGGGATGGACAGGCTGTATTTTTGTTTTGGATTATTGGTGTATATAATTACTGTAACCATGAATTGTAACTTATGAATTATATATTATATTTATGTTGATCATAACATCTTGAAATATGTTTCCTTTAGAATTAGCAATTACATTACAATATTTGCTCTTTTGATTCTCTAGCTATAGTCCTGGTCGAAAGTGTTGGCACCCTTGAAATTGTTCAAAAAAATGAAGTAACATTTCTCCCAGAAAATTATTGCAATTACACATTTTGTTATACACCTGTATATTTTCTTTCTTTTTTCATACAAATCCCCAAACATAGTCCAGTCTAAATTGTCACCTTCAGCTTAATATAAAGTTTGGAATAAATAACTGCAATCAATTGCTTTCTAGAACCATCACCAACTTCTTACAACTCTCAACTGGAATTTTGGACCACATTTTTTTGCAAACTGCTCCAGGTCTCCCAAAAGCAATTTTAAGATCTCTCCACAGGTGTTCAGTGGGATTTAGATCCTGACTCATTGCTGGCCACTTCAGAATGCTCCAGCGCTTTGTTTCCATTCATTCATTTCTGGGCGCTTCTTGAGGTGTGTTTGGGGTCATTGTCCTGCTGGAAGATCCATGATCTAGGATGCAAACTCAGCTTTCTGACACTGGGCACTACATTGCTACTCAAAATCCATTGGTAATCTTCAGATTTCATGATGCCTTGCACTTAGTGAAGGCACCCAGTGCCAGAGAAAGCAAAAGAACTCTGAAACATCTTTGAACCTCCACCATATTTAACTGTAGGTACTGTATTCTTTTCTCTGTAGGTTTAATTCAGTTTTCGGTAAACAGAAGAATGATGTGCTTTACCAAAAAGTTCTATCTTGGTCACATCTGTCCACAAGATGCTTTCTCAGAATTTTGGCTTGCATACATTTTGGCAAACTGCAATCTAGCTTTTTTATGTTTTTGTCTGCAGTAAGGTCCTCCTTTGTCTTCCGCAATAGTGTTTCATTTAATTCAAATGTCAATGTATAGTTCGTGCTGACAGTGATGCACCCTGAGGCTGCAGGACAGCTTGTATTTCATTGTAACTTGATTGGGGCTGCTTATTCATCATCCGGACTATCCTGCACTGCAGCCTTTCATCAGTTTTTCTCTGCCGTTCATGTCCAGGGAGATTAGCTACAGTGCCATGGGTTGTAAATCTCTTGATTATATTGCGCACCATGGATAAGGGAACATCAAGATCTTTGGAGATGGACTTGTAACCTTGAGATTGCCAGTATTTTTAACAATGTAAGTTCTGAAGTCCTCAAACAGTTCTCTTGTCTTTCTGCTATCCATGCTTAGTGTGACACACACACTGCAATGATTGAGTCAACTTTTCCCCTTTTTATCTGGTTTCAGGAGTGATTTTCATATTGCCCACACCTGTTACTTGCCACAGGTGAGTTTGTATGAGCATCACCAGCTTGAAACAAAGTTTTTTACCTACAATTTTGGAAAGGTGTTGGGAGAAGGCACCCTTCAAATATGAGAGACTTGGAGCAGTTTGCAAAAGAAGAGTGGTCCAAAATTCCAGTGGGGAGGTGTAAGAAGCTTGTTGATGGTTATAGAAAGTGATTGATTGCATTTATTTATTCCAAACTTTATCATAAGTTGAGGGTACCAACAATTTTGTTTGGCCATTGTCCCATTTTTTGAGGATTTGTGTGAAATTATGTTCAGTTTGCCGTTTTTTTGTGTTCCAATACACACAAAAGAAATAAAAGTGTATAACAAAACATGTGTAATTGCAATAATTTTCTGGAAGAAATACTTCATTTTCTGGAACAATTTCAAGGATGCCAACTCTTTTGGCTGTGACTTTATATTCATAAATAAAATGATGGTTACTCCTTAAATAGAATTTGTCATTGTTATCAACCCTCTTAAGCCGTCTATATGCGCATGTATGTCATTGGAAGCTGAATGACATGATACTTTGATATTTGCGATCTGATATTTTATTACAGTGAAATCCACATTCTTTTTAAATGCAAATTCTCAGGACTATGGACTGGATACTGATTTGCATAAGAATTTGCCTCCAGAGATTATTTTAAATAAAAGGGGGAGTTACCAGTGTGAGTCATGTAACTAGCACAGAACACTAAAATAGAACTTTGTGAACTTTGTTTTCTTACCAGCACATTTTTTGCAGCTCTCAGAGCTCTGCTGTGTTGTAACAATAGTGTAGCCCTGTCTGCCTGTGAGCTGGAAACTGAGAAGACCCTGCAGATGTTAGGTACAATCACACACCACTCTGCAGTGAGATCCGGAGAGCAGAGAGCGGCCATTACACATCACACTGGTAAAACCCCCTATCACTTACAATAATCTCTGGAGGCAGAGTTCTCTTTCAGGCACCCTTCCCCCTCCCCATAGCATGGAACAGCTCCGTTACATATAAGAAAAAAACGGATTTCTTTGGAATAAGACATTTGATTGCAGATATCAAGGTATTATTTTATTTAGCTTCCTTTGACCTAAATGCCCATATAGACAGTCTAGGATGGACAGTCCTACTGACAGATTCACTTTTTATTTATTTTTTTCCATAAATTAAGAACACATATGAAAATAATAAATCTTGCAAAATATCTTATTAGAGAAATCTTCTTTCACAACATTCTCATTTGACTGGTCTAAGGGATAAAGTCTTGCCTTGTGGGGAATAACATTCCTGACATGGCAGTGTAAGGAGACTTATAGGCTATGCAATAGGTTGCACTAAAGTTCAAGTCTTCTTCCTTTCTGAAGAGATGACCGTTGGTGCTCACAAAGTTCTTTGGAGAACTAGAATTGTCATTTGAGGAAACCGTGCAGTACAATGTTTGTGTCTGCCTCTAGCACCTCTCTCCTCTTCATAAAATTTTAAAAGCACCAGCAATCATCTCAGATCTCCGTAATGGGAAAATTAGTGTTCACTGAATGCAGATTTTACCTATGAATTGAAAATGAATAATCAGTCCAGGGGAGAAAAAAGTGGATTTCTTTGAAAAGATATGACAAAGTTTCTTCCTGTCATGTGTTCTATTGATTATGGGTAGCTCAGCAGTATGCTGTTACCTTCTATTGTACTGTTCATTTGGTGGAACCAATAGGCGTCTTAAAATAACCCGTCTTCTCTTTAGGTCACTGTTACAACTATTGGTTATGGAGACAAAGTTCCCCAGACGTGGATTGGGAAAACCATAGCATCCTGCTTCTCTGTGTTCGCCATCTCATTCTTCGCGTTGCCAGCGGTATGAGATACGTGTTCTTCATTCAGTTATCAAGAAAGTACAAAGAAGATTAAGGTCATTTAGGAATTTGCTGAATTCTTTGTACGTTTTCTTACAATAACTATACTGTAGCTTCTGTAACATTGTAGACTCGCGGAGTCATGGTCCCCAAACTTTATTTTACTTTCACAGCTACAGGTGTGCTCAAAAGTTTATATACCCTGGCAGAATTTTTGCTTCTTGGCCTTTTTTTCTTGGGATATGAATGATAACACCAAAACTTTTTCTCCACTCATGGTTAGGGGTTGGGTGAAGCTATTTATTGTTAAACTACTGTGTTCTCTCTTTTTAAATCAATCATAATGACAACCCAAAACATCCAAATGACACTGATCAAAAGTTTTCATACCCTGGTGATTTTGACCTGAATGTGACACAGAAGTTGACACAAATGGGTTTGAATGGCTGCTAAATGTAACCTTCTCACCTGTGACCTGTTTGCTTGTAATCAGCGTCTATGTGTGTGTAAAAGCTGAGTGAGTTTCTGGGATCCAGACAGACTCTTGCATCTTTCATCCAGCCACTGATGTTTCTGGATTGGGAGTCCTGAGGAAAGCAAAAGAATTGTCAAGAGATCTACGGGAAAAGGTAGTTTAACTGTATAAAACAGGAAAGGGATACAAAAAGATATCCAAGGAATTGATAATGCCAGTCAGCAGCATTCAAACTGTGATTAACAAATGTAAAGTCAGAGGCTCTGTAAAAACAAAACCACGTTCATCCACAACTGTCAGAAAAAATTGTTTGGGAAGCAAAGAAAAACCCACAAATAACATCAGCTGAAATACTGGACTCTCTGAAAACCAGCTGTGTGGCTGTTTCACGATGCACATTAAGGAGGCACTTGAAGAAAAATGGGCTGCATGATCGAGTTGTCAGAAGAAAGCCATTATTGCGCAAATGCCACAAAGCATCTCGCCTACAATACGCAAAACAGCACAGAGACAAGCCTCAAAACTTCTGGAACAAGGTAATTTGGAGTGATTAGACCAAAATTGAACTTTTTGGCCACAACCATAAATGTTAGATTTTGAGAGAGGTCAATGAAAGGAACACCATTCCTACTGTAAAGCACGGAGGTGGTTTGCTGATGTTTTGGGGATGTGTGAGCTACAAAGGCACAGGAAACTTGGTCAAAGTTGAAGGAAAGATGAATTCAGCACGTTATCAGCAAGTAATGGAGGCAAATTTGCAATCATCAGCCCGGAAGCTGCGCATGGGAGGTACTTGGACGTTCTAACATGACAACGATCCAAAACACAATGCCAAGTTGACCTGTCTTTGGCTACAGCAGAACAAAGTGAAGGTTCTGGAGTGGACATCACAGTCTCCTGACCTCAATATCATTGAGCCACTCTGGGGAGATCTCAAGCGCGCAGTTCATGCTAGATAGCCCAGGAATTTACAGGAACTGGAGGCTTTTTACCAATAAGAGTGGGCAGCTTTACCATCTGAGAAAATAAAGCACCTCATCCACAACTACCACAAAAGACTTCAAGCTGTCATTGATGTTAGAGGGGGCAATACACGGTATTAAGAAATGGGGTATGTGAACTTTTAATCAGGGTCATTTGGATGTTTTGGGTTGTCATTATGATTTATAAAGAGAAAACACAGTAGTTTGACAATAAATGGCTTCACCCAACCACTAACCATGAGTGGAGAAAAAGTTTTGGTGTTATCATTCATATTCTCTGAAAAAGGCCAAGAAAGCAAAAATTCTGCTGGGGTATGTATTCTTTTGAGCACATCTGTGCTTTACCTCGGTTGTGTGCACATAGACTCGCATTTTCCCCTAGTTCTCTGCAAAATCATAATCTGTTTGTCTTCCTTCAGTATACATTTACTCCATTGTCTCTGGAGTGTATTGGGTAAGGCAGCATCTGGGGACGTGGATAACGGTGTTCCTTGCTGACCTACACATGGGACATCAGAGCCACTTATATCTATAGGAACCCCCGATGAAAACTGTACAGCTGCTTGATAAGAAATAACTGGTGTAACAATAATTTTTATGTTTCTTTCTTCAGGGTATTTTAGGCTCAGGTTTTGCCTTAAAAGTGCAACAGAAGCAGAGACAGAAGCATTTTAATCGTCAAATTCCAGCAGCCGCAACTCTCATCCAGGTATCTGACAACTGTGAATGCAGGAGATCACCAGTAATTATATGCTTTAGAGCATAAAGTTTAAGATTATATCCTAAACATAATCCGCTGTGTTCTTCAAGCAAAATATAAAAACATTTCTTAGGAACTTGTCTTGTCCAGAAACGCTATTTCCCTGCAGATATACGGGATAATCTATAGGTAAATAGCATTAAAATCATGTTAAGTTGCCATTCTGGAGATGCGGCTACAGGGAGAAAATATATAGTGGCATGTAAAAGTTTATGCACCCCTAGTCAAAATTACTGTTATTGTGAACAGAAAAGTAAGTTGAAGATGAAATGATCTCTAAAAGGCCTAACGTTAAAGATGACACATTTCCTTTGTATTTTAGGAAAAAAGAAATATATTGTCATTGTTTACATTTAATAATCTTTATTTTTTATAATAATAATCTTTATTTTATATAGCGCTAACATATTCCGCAGCGCTTTACAGTTTGCACACATTATCATCACTGTCCCTGATGGAGCTCACAATCTAGATTCCCTATCTGTATGTTTTTGGAATGTGGGAGAAAACCGGAGAACCCGGAGGAAACCCACGCAAACACAGGGAGAACATACAAACTCCTTGCAGATGTTGTCCTAGGTGGGATTCGAACCCAGGACTCCAGCGCTGCAAGGCTGCAGTGCTATCCACTGAGCCACCGTGCAGCCCACATTTTAAATATCACAAAAAGAGTTTAGACACCTTGCATAGTTAGTACCTAGTAGCAAACCCTTTTTGCAAATATGACAGCTTGGAAACACGTTTTGTAGCCAGCCAAGAGTCTTTCAATTCTTTTGAGGGATTTTCATCCATTCTTCCTTGGAAAATTCTTTCAATTCTGTGAGATTCCTGGGTCATCTTGCATCCTCAACTATTTTGAGATCTAGCCACAGATTTTCAATGATGTTCAGATC
>JARQOD010000010.1:92250458-92457267 GCA_033576555.1 Oophaga sylvatica
AAACAGGTGGTCTTTGGGAGAGATTTCACTTTCATAATATGCACACAACATGGAATACCGGTGTTAATCCTGTTGGTTACTTATGTTGTACCAATCTTGAGTTATCAGCTATTTATCGGAGTCTATCCTTATCCAGTTCTTCATTTACAATTTCAGTTAGTCAGCATATGGATGTATTAGCTCTGTGCTGACAGGCACTCCCTTAGTATAGCTCATGTAATGCACTACACCACAATTTGCTAGGTTCTGACTACTGTGTAAAGAAACCCAGTCAGAGAATGTCATTGTCTGGGTGTGAATATGCTGTAGGTATATCTAAAGATTTTTGGGGGAACATTTGGGCAATTTTATTTAGAATTTAGCAAATTTTTGCATTTACCCTAATGATGCTTGTGAGAAATCCTTAAACATGCTGCAGATTTCTCCTGTATGAAGCTGACCAGTCATAAGCAGGCAGCAAGACTCGAAGGAAAGAACACCACTCCCCCAGCATAGCTCAGAGCAGGTTTCTCAGTGTGTAAGGCTACATTCTCACAATTAGTTTTTGGTGATTTTTTTCACTGCGCATTTTAGAAAACATGCAAGTAACCCTTCTAAATGGTGCAGAGAATCTGCAACATCAAAAACTCAGCAAAAATTTGTCGCAAGAACCTAGCCTAAGATGTATAATGCCAGAGAGTCCTGACTAGAGTTGAGCGAATATCTTCGGTTCCCCGCTTATTCGGCAAGCTTTAGTGCTTACCGAATAAGCTACAGCGGGATCCCGGGTTCCCGCCGACTGAACAGCTGATTGCCGCCGCAGCTGCATGTGTCGCGGCTGTGTCACTGTCACAGCACATGCATGGAGAGCCTGTGTGTTGGGCTCTCCATGCATGTGCTGTGACACAGCCATGACACATGCAGCAATCAGCTATTCAGCCGGCGGGATCCTGGAAGCGGGGAACCAAAGATATTCGCTCAACTCTAGTCCTAACCTCATTGTCTAACCTCCTGCATGATTAGAAAGCACAGAAGATAACGCCTTTTAGATCAGGTCCTTATGGGGAAGGATCAGCACAGTTGCGTTTCACTGTGTCCCCTAACAGACCTTTCTATCTTCTCTCCTGATTATGGAGCGTCAGACTTGGAGTATGCTGTGCTGTGCTCAAGCAACTTGTGTTCGCTCTGCAGTGAGATAAGGGCTATTATTACATCTCAGACAGGAGCAGTGTGTTCTGGGCTACCTTTATGTGAAATGTAATGACAGTCTGCTTTAATCTTACTGCAGAACGAGTACAAGTGGAGTACAAGTACAAAGTACATAAGTGTGATACTGAAACTGAGCTCTCATTTCTGGACAGGCAGTATGGGGGAGGTGCAGTACAGCAGAGGTGACAGTACTATAAAAGGAGAATTGTTAAATGGTTTTGAAATGTAACACAACTAAACTCTCCTGTGCTGCCCCTTCCCCACAGGGACATTATCTTTAGGGCTCATACTCACTGGCGCCGAAAACAGATGATAATCAGACAAAAAAAAAATCGGATTCAAATCTGACCAATGTTACTCAATAGGTGAGTTCTCATTTGCGATTTTTTTCTCATCAGAAATTGGTCTGAGAAAAAAATCGCAGTAAGCTGCGATTTGATGCGATTTTGGGATGATAATCGCCAATGCAAGTCAATGGGTGCGAGAAATCATCGCACAGCACTCGCACCATGCGAGTGCTGTCCGATTTATACGCACCAGTCTCCTTTGAAAAGCCGGCAATTCATCCCTGGCTACTGTAAAATCACACTGACAGCTCACAAAACACTAGATACATACACATAGAATACATATATACATATATACATGTCATTGTAACACATACATATATATTTATAGTTCATACACTTCTACATACTGTAATAGCCGCTAATTCAATTGCCGGCTTTTGTGAAATCACAGAAGCCGACATGAAATTATACATTGTTTCCACACAGTTAACCATGTCATTTCATGTATTTTGATATATGGTTTTAAGTTACAATTACATAAGTGTATGTGTGCAAAATTTCAGACATGTAGGGGTTAATTAAAGGTGTAAATTTGTTGAAAAAAAATGCGTGGGCTCCTGCTGTATTTTCTCCACCAGACAGACAAAGCAAGCGAGTGGGGGCAGATAATAATAGCCTAGGGAGGGTACATATTTTTTGTGCCCCCCCTGGCTACTAACATCTGCCCCCAGACACCCCAGAAAGGGCAAATCTATAATTAGATTCGCCCTTTCTGGCACTTTGCCCGTCTATTCCCATTGCCCTGTAGCGGTGGCGAATGGGTTAATAATGTGCTTAAGCACCTTCAATTGAAAGGTACTTAAGGCTGGTTAATAATTGAGAGCTGTCAATTGACAACTATCAATTATTAATCTATTGTATGATAGAAAAATCAAACACACACATTTAATAAAAAGAAGTTTAATGAAATAATCACACAGTTTTTGACCATATTTTATTTTCCTGCTAAAACCATTTCCTGAATAAAAAAATAAAAAAGCAAAATTATTCTTACCAATCCGATGTAAAGTCAGGTCCCACGCTGTAATCCATCAGAAAGGGTTAACAGGTTACAACTAGCAGGAGCTATAATGCTGGTCTCTGACTGTACCCCTGAATGAATAATTCCTCTCCCAGCGAAAGGAAAAGGAAGGATTATGATGGAGCTTAATTGATTTATTGCCTTTCACTTTAGTGACCTGACTAAGGTGAAAGTGGGAACCAATCAATTAAGCTTCATTCATTAATCACATCCTCTCCTGTCGGCGGAGAAAGTTTATTCATTCAGGAGCTATTCAGATGAGCATGCAGCATTACTTGCGCTTGCTTATCTGATTGCTAGTTAACCCTTTGTGAAGGATTACACGTGGGACGTACAGATTGCCAGATAGGTAAGAATAATGTTGTTTTATTATTTTTTTTATTTTAGAGATCAAGGGCTTCGCACGGATTAAGAGTGAAATAAAAGATGGTCAAAAAATATGTGTTTTTATTTCATTAAAATTATTTATTCTTAAAGTGTGTGTGTTTTTTTATTTACTTCAATAGGATTAATAATTGATAGTTGTCTAATTGACAGCTCTCAATTATTAACCTGCTTAAGGTCACCTTTCAATTGCAAGGTGGCTTAAGACCTTATTAACCCATTCGCCACCGCTACAGGGCAATGAGAATAGACAGGCAAAGTGCCAGAAAGGGCGAATCTAATTATAGATTTGCCCTTTCTGGGGTGTCTGGGGGCAGATGTTAGTAGCCGGGGGGGCACAAAAAAATGTACCCTCCCTAGGCTGTTATTATCTGCCCCCACTCGCTTGCTTTGTCTGTCTGGTGGAGAAAATACAGCGGGAGCCCACGCATTTTTTTTCAACGAATTTACACCTTTAATTAACCCTACATGTCTGAAATTTTGCACAAATACACTCATGTAATTGTAAGTTCTAAACAAATATCAAAATACAGGAAATGACATGGTTAACTGTGTGGAAACAATGTATCATTTCATGTCGGCTTCTGTGATTTCACAAAAGCCGGCAATTGAATTAGCGGCTATTACAGTATGTAGAAGTCTAGGAACTATAAATATATTATATATACATGTCACAATGACATGTATATTATATATATATATATATATAGTGTTCTATGTGTATATATCTATTCTTTCTTTTGTGATTGAAATACTATTCTTTTGGATCCATTATATGTCAGTTTTGCAAGCCTGCGAGAAATTCTCGCAAGTCGGATGAAAATCAGATGTTACAAGGTACACACACATGCGACTAAATTGCATCTTTGAAGGAAAATCGGATGCCAGAAGGATGTGTGATGTTTGTATTTTGATCCGACAATCGACCGACTAAAACGGACCGATTTTTTGTAGTTGTGTGTGACGCCAGCCTAAAGGTGTTAGTCATCTGTGCTTTCTAATCATGCAGGAGATTAGCCCAGGAGATCAGAGCTTGATCATTAGAACTCACACACAGAGAAACCTGCTCTGAGCTATGCAGGGTGCGTTTTGAGTGTTGCTGTCTGCTTATGATTGGTCAGCATCATACAAGGAGAAGAATTTTGCACCCACAGTGAAAACTCTGATAACACTACTTGGACTTAACTTTTTTATTTTAATTCATTAGGTGCCAAAAACTTTCAATTTTAATATCGCTGCAAAGTAAAAATGAAATGTCAAAATATGAAAAATTGGTGAAAGGTCCTCTTTAAGATGAAACAACCTCTTTTAAATGTAAGGAATGAATTGTAGTCGCAGATGTATGTACTACAAAAACCCAAAGTGTGATTAGATCCAAAAATATGCTGCATTTCAGGATGAGATAAACAATTATTTGCAAATAAAACTTAAAAGGATTGTTCACTGTTATGATATTGATGGGCCTCCAAGATCAGATTGGTAAGGTTCCGACATTCGGCACTCCCCTTGATCTAATGCCGGAGGTGGTAAAAGCTGATTGGTGGTGTCAGGATTTGGACACCTATCAATCTGATATTGATGACTTCTCCTAATTGATAAGTCAGTGGTGGATACCCCTATAAAAATATATGTAGTTTTTATTTAGTTGTAAGAAGAAAACTTGTAATGGAAACTGACTCTACTCATTAAGGCTGTGTTCACATATACAAGGTATGTGTGTCATGGACCGAGCATACACCATGATTCAAAGACTAGTTGTGGTTCGTCTAACTCAAACTTGACAGCTTAAGGCCACGTTCACTATTTGGTCAGTATTTTACCTCAGTATTTGTAAGCCCAGGACAATCAGAAGAAAAGTATAACAATAAACACACATGCATCACTTATGCATTTTTCTCCCCCCTCCGGGTTTTGACTTTTAAATACTGATGAAAAATATTGACCAAATACTGAACGTGTGAATGTGGCCTAATAAACATATATGATGCTGTCAAAGTTTGGGGCTGGAGACTCGGAGACAGCTTGTGCATTACGATCTATGACACAGATGTGTGAATACGCCATCATAAGATTACCTGCATCAAATTTCAAAGGAGTAATTGTAACCCTCTTTCAGTTATTTAAAGGGCTTTTCCCACAAAGTGCATTTAAATCAATAGATCTTGGAATAATAATTTCCACAATTGGATGTGTTAAAAAAATTTCTGTGCTGAGATAATCTTATAAATGTGCCGCTGCTGTGTAATGGCTGTGTTTGTCCGTGCAGGAACATGGTCTGATCATACCACATCTCCTGGGCAGGGGAGGACACAAAAGAGTATACAGACGTTACAGCATGGGATCACAGCTGCTGCTTTCTGTGAGGTAAAACAAGTGTTTAATCAGGCAGGGAAATGTTTTACCTCACAGAAAGCATCTGCGATCCTGTGTCCTTATACACCACTTCACCCATTTACCTAGATTATCAGTCTTCAGAGCATCTTCAAATCTGGCATACGTTTGTAATAATGATTCTTCACTTGTATCACAGCCCAGAGCTGCTATCAAATTGTGAATTGCAACTGAAACTAAAGGTGTCTGATGACAAATGATGATCTTCCAGCTTAGTCCTGCTGCATTGCATTTTGTAGGGTCCTGTTCACAACTGTGCTTCTGGCCCTTCCCTCCATCTATACGTCCATTATGCATTCTTTTTTGCTTTTCATGGCAAGAAAAATGCAACATGCAACACTGTTCTTTCCATCTAAGCAATGCAAACCTCAGCGGATTCCATCAATGAGATCTATGGGTGCCATAGGACAGTGGATCCCACATCGAATTATGTTTTTCACTAATAACTGACTTAATGGTACACCTTCTAATACATCAGATGACTGTATAATGCCAAAAATACAAATAAAATAATAAACCCAACTTCTGTCCAGACACTGAACAAGCAGGGAATGCAGAATGTTCAATGCAGATGTGGATGAGACTAACGTATAACTCGGTGCCAGTACAAGACAAGTAATTCTATATAATTACAGAGTTTATCAATTTATTATGTAGAATATAAATGTACATAATATAAAACTGTTTTGGGATGAATCGCTGCTCTGTCAAATTTTCAAAGTGGTAACAGGGGATACCTGCCAGTAATGATGGTGACCTGGGGACATCCACCTATTGGAGACAGATCATGAAAACTGGCCAAACGTTCTCCTTTCTTTCTTGGTCACTGTGGATCTTTTTGGACTGACAAATGGTTGATAAGAGTTTTAGAAGTGTATATGTCATATGTGTCTATGGCTGGAGAACCCCTTTAAAGAAAAACGTAGGTCACCAATTTTAGTACATTATAAGGAAGTTTGGAGACGTATGGCTCCAGTCACAATCTGGTTGTTTCCCACATTTGATATAATTTAGGCATTGTATGTGTTCACTATAGCGCAGCTCTCATCACTCTATTGGACCATGTAAAACATAAGAAACCTATTGACAGGATAAAGACAGTGATGATGGTTACTGGGGACCCCAACAGTCACTAGAGTGGGAACCCCGAGCCCCTATTATGGAGAAAATTGAATGGAGCCATTGTCGGACAAGCTCACTACACAACTACATTCATTGTTTATGGCACTGATGGGGACAGCAGAGAACATCAGGAGCCATGTTTGTCAGTCCTATAGATGGTGCATTAAGTATAGTGCATCTCTCTCCTCCGGAACCAGGACTCGGTGCCTACCTTCTAGTGATCCGTGGACTTTGCAGCAATGGACAGTTAATGAGTGTTTGTTTTCGTGCCCCATCCCCTTAATGTTCCATATAGGCTTTTTGGACAACGTTCACATAATATCCCTTGATAGATTAATTTGTTGCTCAGTGGCAGATATTAGATTGTATTTAGAAGATTGGGTCCAAACCCTGAATTCTCAGTAGATTGCCTCCTTATGCTGCTTTACCTAACCAAACCGCACCGTGCAGAGATAAAAGGTGACCAATGAATAATCCTACATTTCCCATCTTCTGAAAGAGGAAAGGCTCCTCGATGCCCATCACTTGGTACAATGAGGACAATCTATTCTTAATGTCTTGTCACCAAAACATTTGCAAATGCGTCTAAACGTCTGTGCTCATCTGCTGTGGTCCAGCTCTAGAGAAGTGAAATCGCATTCAGGTGAATAGGAGCTGATCTGCAGTATCTGCCATTGTACGGGACTGCTGTGTTCCACCACAGTACGTCGTTTGGTTCTGACTGATGCCAGAGCAATTTTCAGTTGGTCATTTGGGGCATGGTTGTCAAACCTCCACCAGTCTCATACTGATAAACCAGCCTACAGATATGTCATGAATTGTCAGGTCCTGGATCACCTGTTTAAAGAAGCATGACTGCATGTTGACAAAATCGGTGCTACACCGGTTCACATATTGTGTAGTTCTGCTCTTCAATGGTTTTGAGCATCAGTACCAGACAACTTGTGGACAGAAGTGGTTCTGTTTCTGGACGAAAGTAGCCATGTTTGACTAGTCCTGTACAAAGCCTTTTAAAATAGTTGCGAACCAAGAAGGCAGTTTTTGTGGTCATAAACTGGCATTATACAAACAAACCTTCCAGCAGTCACAAATTTATCCCAACTTTACAGATACAGTTGTGCTCAACAGTTTACATACCCAGCAGAATTTTTGATTTCTTGTTTTTTTCAGAGAATATGAATGGTAACACCAAAACTTTTTTTCCACTCATGGATAGTGGTTGGGTGAAGCCATTTATTGTCAAACTACTGTGTTTTCTATTTTTAAATCATAATTACAACCCAAAACATACAAATGACCCTGATCAAAAGTTTACATACCCCATTTCTTAATACCGTGTATTGACCGCTCTAACATCAATGACAACTTGAAGTCTTTTGTGGTAGTTGTGGATGAGGTTCTTTATTTTCACAGATGGTAAAGCTGCCCACTCTTCTTAGCAAAAAGCCTCCAGGTCCTGTAAATTCCTGCTCTGTCTACCATGAACTGAGCGCTTCAGATCACCCCAGAGTGGCGGGTCAGGAGACTGAGATGGCCACTCCAGAACTTTCACTTTGTTCTGCTGTAGCCAATGACAGGTCAACTTGGCCTTGTGTTTTGGATCGTTGTCATGTTGGAACATCCAAGTACGTCCCATGCACAGCAGTATTTGCTGATAACGTACTGCATTCATCTTTCCTTCAACTTTTACCTAGTTTCCTGTGCCTTTGTTGCTCACACACCCAAAAATATCAGCGATCCACCTCCGTGCTTTACAGTAGGAATGGTGTTCCTTTCATCATAGGTCTTGTTGACCTCTATCCAAATGTAACGTTTATGGTTGTAGCCAAAAAGTTAAATTCTCGTTTCATCACTCCAAATTACCTTGTTCCAGAAGATTTGAGGCTTGTCTCTGTGCTGTTTTGCATATTGTAGGCGAGATACTTTGTGGGATTTGCGCAGTAATGGCTTTCTTCTGGCGATTTGACCATGCAGCCCATTTTTCTTCAAGTGCCTCCTTATTGTGCATCTTGAAACGGCCACACCGCTAGTGTTCAGAGAGTCCAGTATTTTAGCTGATGTTATTTGTGGGTTTTTCTTTGCATCCCGAACAATTTTCCTGGCAGTTGTGGATGAAATTTTTGTTGGTCTACCTGACCGTGGTTTTGTTTTTACAGAGCCCCTGATTTTCTATTTGTTAATCACAGTTTGAATGCTGCTGACTGGCATTATCAATTCCTTGGATATCTTTTTATATCACTTTCCTGTTTTATACCGTTCAACTACCTTTTCCCGTAAATCCATTGACAATTATTTTGCTTTCCCTATGAATCACAATCCAGAAACCTCAGTGGCTGGATGAAAGATTCAAGAGTCTGTCTGGATCCCAGAAACTCACCCAGCTTGTATGCACACACACTGACTACAAGCAAACCTTTTGTAGCCAGTCAAACCCATTTATGTCAACTTCTGTGCATGTTATCAGGCCAAAATCACCAGGGTATGTAAACTTTTTATCAGGGTCATTTGCAGCGTCGGACTGGAACACCTTGGGCCCACCAGAAAATCATTCTTGGGGCCCACTATGTAGCTGCATAGAAATAAATACAAGACCACCAATTGTGCAGTAAAACACACTAATATCAGGGTATAATATAAGGTAGTACACAACTTAATTATGTAGCAGGAGTTGGGGTAGCCTCCCTCATAGATTATAAAGCAGCCCCTTCATAGGGGATAATGCTGCCCCCCATAGGGGATAATGCTGCCCCCCTCATAGGGTATAATGTTATGTACAGTCATGGCCAAAAGTTTTGAGAATGACACAAATATTAATTTTTACAAAGTCTACTGCTTCACTTTTTCTAATGGCAATTTGCATATACTCCAGAATGTTATAAAGAGTGATCAGCTTAACAGCAATTACTTGCAAAGTCAATATTTGGCTAGAAAATGAACTTTATCCCCCAAAACACATTTCAACATCATTGCAGCCCTGCCTTAAAAGGACCAGCTAACCTCTTTTCAGTGATTGCTCCATTAACACAGGTGTGGGTGTTGATGAGGACATAGCTGGAGATCAATCTGTCATGATTAAGTAAGAATGACACCACTGGACACTTTAAAAGGAGGCTGGTGCTTGGCATCATTGTTTCTCTTCTGTTAACCATGGTTATCTCTAAAGAAACACATGCAGTCATCATTGCAATGCACAAAAATAACCTAACAGGGAAGAGTATCGCAGCTGGAAAGATACAGTCAACAATCTATCGCATCATCAAGAACTTCAAGGAGAGAGGTTCCATTGTTGCCAAAAAGGCTTCAGGGCACCCAAGAAAGACCAGCAAGCGCCAGGACAGTCTCTTAAAAGTGTTTCAGCTGTGGGATCGGGTTACAAGCAGTGCAGAGCTTGCTCAGGAATGGCAGCAGGCAGGTGTGAGTGCATCTGCACACACTGTGAGGCGGAGACTCTTGGAGCAAGGCCTGGTCTCAAGGAGGGCAGCAAAGAAGCCACTTCTCTCCAGAAAAAACATCATGGACAGACTGATATTCTGCAAAAGGTACAGGCAGTGGACTGAGGACTGGGGTAAAGTTATTTTCTCTGATGAATCCCCTTTTCGATTGTTTGGGACATCAGGAAAACGCCTCATTCGGAGAAGACAAGGTGAGTGCTACCACCAGTCTTGTCTCATGCCAACTGTTAAGCATCCTGAAACCATTCATGTGTGGGATTGCTTCTCAGCCAAGGGAATCGGCTCTCACAGTCTTGCCTAAAAACACAGCCATGAATAAAGAATGGTACCAGAATGTCCTCCAAGAGCAACTTCTCCCAACCCTCCAAGAGCAGTTTGGCGATCAACAATGCCTTTTCCAGCATGATGGAGCACCTTGCCATAAAGCAAAGGTGATAACTAAATGGCTCAAGGAACAAAACATAGAGATTTTGGGTCCATGGCCTGGAAACTCCCCAGATCTTAATCCCGTTGAGAACTTGTGGTCAATCATCAAGAGACGGGTGGACAAACAAAAACCTAAAAATTCTGACAAAATGAAAGCATTGATTGTGCAAGAATGGACTGCTATCAGTCAGGATTTGGTCCAGAAGTTGATTGACAGCATGGCAGGGAGAATTGCAGAGGTCCTGAAGAAGAAGGGTCAACACTGCAAATATTGACTTGCTGCATTAACTCATTCTAACTGTCAATATAAGCTTTTGTTACTCATATGTTTGCAATTATTATATTTCTGTCTGTGATAAAAACATCTGTCAAACAACACATAAAAACCAGAGGGCAGCAGATCATGTGAAAATATAATATTTGTGTCATTCTCAAAACTTTTGGCCATGACTGTATATAGATGATATAGATAGATAATAGATAGATACCATATATACTCGAGTATAAGCCGACCCCCCTAATTATGCCACAAAAAAACTGGGAAAACTTATCGACTCGAGTATAAACCTAGGGTGGAAAATGAGATTATGCCCCATATGCTGCGCCATATATTATGCCCCACAAGATGCTCCATAGATTGCCCCATATGCTGCCCATGTATTATGCCCCCATAGATGCTCCATAGATTGTGCCCCCATAGATGCTCCATAGATTATGCCCCCATAGATGCTCCATAGATTATGCCCCATAGATTATGCCCCCATAGAAGCTCCATAGATTGTGCCCCCATAGATGCTCCTTAGATTATGCCCCATAGAAGCTCCTTAGATTATGCCCCCATAGAAGCTCCATAGATTATGCCCCCATAGATGCTCCTTAGATTATGCCCCCATAGAAACTCCTTAGATTATGCCCCCATAGAAGCTCCATAGATTGTGTCCCCATAGATGCTCCTTAGATTATGCCCCCATAGAAGCTCCATAGATTGAGCCCCCATAGATGCTCCATAGATTGTGCCCCCATAGATTATGCCCCTATAGATGCTCCATAGATTATGCCCCCATAAATGCTCCTTAGATTATGCCCCATAGATTATGCCCCCATAAATGCTCCTTAGATTATGCCCCCATAGATTATGCCCCATAGATGCTCCATAGATTATGCCCCCATAGAAGCTCCATAGATTATGCCCCCATAGAAGCTCCATAGATTATGCCCCCATAGAAAGCTCCATAGATTATGCCCCCATAGATGCTCCATAGATTATGCCCCATAGATGCTCCATAGATTATGCCCCCATAGATGCTCCATAGATTATGCCCCCATAGAAGCTCCTAGATTATGCCCCATAGAAGCTCCATAGATTATGCCCCCATAGAAGCTTCATAATTGTGCCCCATAGATGCTCCTTAGATTATGCCCCCATAGAAGCTCCATAGATTGTGCCCCCATAGATTATGCCCCCATAAATGCTCCTAGATTATGCCCCCATAGAAGCTCCATAGATTATACCCCCATAATGCTCCATAGATTATGCCCCCATAGATTATGCCCCATAGATGCTCCATAGATTATGCCCCCATAGATAGCCCCCATAGATTGCTCCACTATTATGCCCCCATAGATGTCCAGTTGACCCCATAGATTATGCCCCATAGATGCTCCATAGATTATGCCCCATAGAAGCTTCTAGATTGCCCCATAGAACCCTTAGATTATGCCCCCATAGAAGCTTATAAATTTCCCATAGATGCTCCTTAGATTATGCCCCCATAGAAGCTCCATAATTTGCCCCTAGTATGATTATGCCCCCATAGAGCTCCAATTATGCCCCATAGAATGCTCCATAGATTATCCCCCATAGAAGCTCCATATTACCCAAGAAGCCAAGTTCCCCCCTTGAGCCCATAGACTATAAGCCCCAATCCTAATGCCCCTTTATCCTCCATAATTCCCCCATTTAGATCCATATGATTATGCCCATAGAAGCTTCATAGATTGTGCCCCATAGATGCTCCTTAGATTATGCCCCATAGAACTCCATAGATTGGCCCCCTAGATTATGCCCCATAATGCTCCTTAGATTATGCCCCATGATATAGATACCCCCATAATGCTCCATAGATTATGCCCCCATAGATTATGCCCCCATGATGCTCCAGATTAGCCCTAGTGCTCAATTATGCCCCCATAGATGCCCATGATGCCCATAGATTATGCCCCATAGATCTAGATTTGCCCCATAGAAGCTCCTAGATTATGCCCCCATAGAAGCTTCATAATTGTGCCCCATAGATGCTCCTTAGATTATGCCCCCATAGAAGCTCCATAAGATATTATGCCCCCATAAGCTCCTAATTATGCCCCCATAGAAGCTCCATAGTTATACCCCATAATGCTCCATAGATTATGCCCCCATAGAAGCTCCATAGATTGTGTCCCCATAGATGCTCCTTAGATTATGCCCCCATAGAAGCTCCATAGATTGACCCCATAGATGCTCCATAGATTGCCCCATAGATTATGCCCTATAGATGCTCCATAGATTATGCCCCATAAATGCTCCTTAGATTATGCCCCATAGATTATGCCCCCATAGATGCTCCTTAGATTATGCCCCATAGATTTGCCCATAGATGCTCCATAGATTATGCCCCCATAGAAGCTCCTTAGATTATGCCCATAGAAGCTCCATAGATTATGCCCCCATAGAAGCTCCATAGATTATGCCCCCATAGAAGCTCCATAGATTATGCCCCCATAGATGCTCCATAGATTATGCCCCCATAGATGCTCCATAGATTATGCCCCATAGAAGCTCCTTAGATTATGCCCCATAGAAGCTCCATAGATTATGCCCCCATAGAAGCTTCATAGATTGTGCCCCATAGATGCTCCTTAGATTATGCCCCCATAGAAGCTCCATAGATTGTGCCCCCATAGATTATGCCCCCATAGAAGCTCCATAGATTATACCCCATAATGCTCCATAGATTATGCCCCCATAGAAGCTCCATAGATTGTGTCCCCATAGATGCTCCTTAGATTATGCCCCAAAGAAGCTCCATAGATTGAGCCCCCATAGATGCTCCATAGATTGTGCCCCCATAGATTATGCCCCTATAGATGCTCCATAGATTATGCCCCATAAATGCTCCTTAGATTATGCCCCATAGATTATGCCCCCATAGATGCTCCTTAGATTATGCCCCCATAGATTATGCCCCATAGATGCTCCATAGATTATGCCCCCATAGAAGCTCCTTAGATTATGCCCCATAGAAGCTCCATAGATTATGCCCCCATAGAAGCTCCATAGATTATGCCCCATAGAAGCTCCATAGATTATGCCCCATATATGCTCCATAGATTATGCCCCCATAGATGCTCCATAGATTTATGCCCCCATAGAAGCTCCTTAGATTATGCCCCATAGAAGCTCCATAGATTATGCCCCCATAGAAGCTTCATAGATTGTGCCCCATAGATGCTCCTTAGATTATGCCCCATAGAAGCTCCATAGATTGTGCCTCCATAGATTATGCCCCATAAATGCTCCTTAGATTATGCCCCATAGAAGCTCCATAGATTATACCCCCATAATGCTCCATAGATTATGCCCCCATAGATTATGCCCCCATAGATGCTCCACAGATTATGCCCCCATAGATTATGCCCCCATAGATGCTCCACCGATTATGCCCCCATAGATGCTCCACCGATTATGACCCCATAGATTATGCCCCCATAGATGCTCCATAGATTATGCCCCCATAGAAGCTTCATAGATTGTGCCCATAGAAGCTCCTTAGATTATGCCCCATAGAAGCTCCATAGATTATGCCCCCATAGAAGCTTCATAGATTGTGCCCCATAGATGCTCCTTAGATTATGCCCCCATAGAAGCTCCATAGATTGTGCCCCCATAGATCCAGCTTTCCTATGCTCCTGAATGCATCATGTATATTGCTTTGTTTAATGGTATGAAAACTCCAGCTTTCCTATGCTCCTGAATGCATCATATATATTGCTTTTTTAATGGTATGATTTGCTCACCCATCTTCCTGTGCACATAATTGTACTCCATACTTCTTATCTTCACCACACATCTGAGTGGTCTGTGTAACACCTACCCCTTTTATGACCTTTCCTTAACTCTGTGCATTTGGCCTGAGCAATCCCAGCCCACTTCCCAATCACACCTGATTGCCCTTAGCTGCATTATTTAGTCAGTGCAATGGGTCTGCTCCAGACTTTAGTCTGCTCCACATATTTCAAATCCCATATTTCAAATTACAGATTTCTAATTACACTACTGTGAATTAGACTAGAATTGGACTGGAATTTGGCTGCAAGGTAACAATTTAAAACCACTATGTTTCATTTTCTTATCACTTTCACCCCCATCCTCCTTTCTTTCTTCCTATCCCCTGTAATCCCCCCACCTAGTAAGGAATTAGTCATTTCCCCTCCATTCTCTCCAGCCATCTCACCTTTCCACAGAACTGTTCCTCCACATACAATCCTTTTCACCAAGACACACACGGCCACACCATGGCTTATCCTGCTCCCACCTTCTAACGCTCTGTCTGCTACTCCTCATCGCTGGCGATGTATCCCAAATCCTGGCCCTCCTCATCACATCCCCACACTCATTTCTAACACCCTGCCACGATCTTCCACACGTTTTTGCAACCCTGTCAACCTCATACCTATCCATCCACACCCCCTCCCCCAGTCCCCCTACCCGGAGCACTATGGAACGCACGCTCCGTCTGCAATAAACTGTCATTTGTCCACGACCTCTTTATCACCAACAAACTCTCCTTCCTTGCCATCACTGAAACCTGGCTCACCCCCTCTGACACAGCCTCTCCAGCTGCGCTCTCCTATGGCGGACTTCATCTTTCTCACACCCCTCGCCCCAGCAACAAACGTGGTGGAGGAGTTGGCTTACTCCTGTCTGATACCTGCTCCTTTACCCCTATTCAAATTCCACCCTCCGCTGCTATTCCCTCGTTCGAAGTGCACTCCGTCCGCATCTATTCCCCCTCCAACCTCCAGCTGGCTGTCATCTACCGCCCCCCGGAACTAGCCATCTCCACCTTTCTCGACCACTTCACCACCTGGCTACTCCATTTCCTCTCTGCTGACATCCCCACCATCATTATGGGCGACTTCAACATCCCATTGACACTTCCACCCCGGCAACCTCTAAACTTCTTTCGCTCACAGCTTCCCTTGGCCTCACTCAATGGTCCTCTGTGGCCACTCACAAAGGCGGTCACACGCTGGACCTTATCTTCACCCGTCTCTGTTCCCTCACTAATCTCACTAACTCCCCACTCCCCCTGTCTGACCACAACCTACTGACATTCTCTTCCCTCTCCTCTGTTAGTACGCATCCCCCACTCCACAAACTCACCCACCCTCGCAGAAATCTCAAACACCTCAATTTACAATCGCTCTCTGAGTCCCTCCTCCCTCTCACAGACATAGCCTCACTTAATGACACAGATGCTGCTGCCACATTTTATAACACCACAATAAAAACAACACTTGATTCGGCCGCCCCCCTCATGCAGAGCAAAACTCGTACAATCAACAGGCAGCCATGGCTGACCAGCCTGACCAAAGAACTGAGACGGGCTTCCAGGGTTACCGAGCGGAGATGGAAGAGAACCCACTCCATCGAGCACTTCAACGCATACAAGCAGTCCCTTGCCAGCTTCAAGTCCACGCTCTCTGCCGCAAAACAAACTTACTTTGCATCTCTCATATCCTCCCTGTCTCACAACCCTAAACAGCTCTTCAACACTTTCAATTCTCTACTCCATCCCACAGCACCTCCTCCCTCTCCTCTCATTTCTGCGAAGACTTTGCCTCCTTCTTTAAGCAAAAGATTGATACTATCAGAGAAGGCTTTGGCCCGCAGCCCCCAATGCCCCTCTTAGCCACTCAGCCCTGTTCTTCCAAAACCAGCTTCACCACCATGACAGAAGATCAGCTCTCCACTCTCCTGTCAAGATCACACCTCACCACTTGCGCGCTTGACCCACTCCCGTCCCACCTCATCCCTAACCTTGCCACAGTCTTCATCCCTACTCTCACACACCTCTTCAACCTTTCACTTACAAATGGTGTCTTTCCTTCATCCTTCAAACATGCCTCAATCACCCCGATCCTCAAAAAGCCCTCCCTCGACCCATCCTCAGCGTCTAGCTATCGCCCGATATCTCTTCTCCCCTTCGCCTCAAAACTACTGGAACAGCATGTATATCTTGAACTGTCCCATACCCACCTTTCCTCCTGGCTCCCCGATTTGACCGATACATCGCTTTCGATGCCCATAACTCAACTGATATGCCCTAGAACTAAATGTCACCAAGACCCTAATTACCCCATAGCAACACTACTTGATTTTCCCTGAACTATTTCTGCCCTTTGACTCCTTAGATATGCCTCCTCCTAGAAGTCTCTAGATTTGCACCATTAGGCCCAAATGTCCTGATTATCCCTATAGATCCATTTAGTGTTCCCTCAAAAGCCACCTAGATTATGCCCCCTGTGTCGTTGTTTCCCCAATAGTTATGCCCCATCGTTCTCCATATTACCTGCGCCATAGAAGCTCTAATCCCATGGCTGCATAGATTATGCCCGATAAGAGCTCCTAGTTTGCCCTGACTCCTAATTATGCCATAATCCCATAGTTCTGTCGCTATCTCCCTTATTTCTGCATCGGCTTTATGAATTATGCGACCAAAAGAAGTCATAAATTTGCCCCCAAAGCTTCATTTCCCCTTCTCCAGATTATCCCCATAAAGCTCCATAGATTGCTGCCCCATGTTAGCCCCATGCCGGTGCCTAGAGTATACCACCATAATGCCCTTTTTGCACCCATATCAAGCCCTAGAGTCCTCCATGTGCTCCTTAAAGCCTCAAAGATAGTTCCAGATTAGCCCCATATGCTCCATAGTTTGACCCATAAATATCTATAGTGCCGCCTATAATTATCCCCCATAAATGCACCTTAGTTATGCTCCCCTAGCATTCATGCCACCCAAGTGCTCCTTAATTCTGCCCCTAATAGCCCCATAGATGCTCCCGTATTTCCCCACCTCCCCTTGATATGCCCCATGGCTCCTATTTGCCCCAAGAAGCTCCAGATTTCCAACCTGTAACCATGGATTATGCAAAGCATCCAAGATTTCCCTCCATAATGCTGCCATGTCCCCTGCTCCTTAATACTAGAACTCATAGATTATCCCCTAGATGCTTCTCGATTTCCCCATAATCTCCTTTTATCCCACTAACGCTCAAGACTTTCTCCAAGGTTCCCCCATACCCCTTAGATTATGCCCATAAACTCATAGACTTTCCCCATCAACGGCTCCAAGATACCCCCTGATAGCCCACCATAGATGCTACAATACCCCATGATCCCCAGATCTACGATACCCCATAGACTCACCGCTTATACCCCACTAGTGTATGCCACCCATCCCTGTAGATTATGCGCCCTAGAAGGGTTCATAGATTCCTTCTGTCCTTAGTATGTCCCATAGAAGCTCATAGATTTATGCCCCTGCTTCATAATTGTTCCCCATAAATGCGCCTGAATTATGCCCTATTAAAGTCATAATTGTGAATAATTATATGCCCCATAAATGCTCCTTAGATTATGCCCCCATAGAAGCTCCATAGATTATGCCCCCATAGATTATGCCCCCATAGATGCTCCACAGATTATGCCCCCATAGATGCTCCACCGATTATGCCCCCATAGATGCTCCACCGATTATGACCCCATAGATTATGCCCCCATAGATGCTCCACAGATTATGCCCCCATAGATTATGCCCCATAGATGCTCCACAGACTGTGCCCCCATAGATGCTGCATTTTATAGGCCCCTTTATGCTGCCGCAGCTGCTGCTGCAAAAAAAAAGACATACTCACCTCTCGTCGCTGGGGGCCAGGTGCTGGTGTCCTGATCAGGCGGGGACACCGGCGCGCTATGGGGGACAGGTGCCGGTGTCACCGCTGGCTCAGGGCCCCGGCACCTGAGAGATTTACCTGTCACCCGCTCCACCGCTGAGCGCCGCTGTCTTCGGGTCCTCCGGCAGTGAATGCTCAGGCAGAGGGCACGGCACACACTAACCACGTCATCGCGCCCTCTGCCTGAACATCGCAGCAAGAGGACCCGAGGACACAGCGGCGCAGCGATGGAACGGGACAGGTAAGTAATGATATTCACTGCTTCCCACGCCCATGTGGGCGTGGGAAACAGTGAATATTCATTTCTCTTTAGCAGCGGAGACAGGGGCTCCTGCCTCCTGTCACCCGCTGCTGCTCCGCAGGCACGGGGCCCCATGGCAGCTGCGTGGTGTGCCGCTATTAGCGAGACGCCACCGGCTGGGGGCCCCTGGAGCAGCGGGGGCCCTAGGCAACTGGCCCCTGTATGCCAGCAGGTGCCAGGGCCTCCCAGATGCCAGGGCCCACCGGAGAACCCTCTGGTTCTCCGGTGGGCCAGTCCAACCCTAGTCATTTGGATGTTTTGGGTTGTCATTATGATTTAAAAAGAGAAAACGCAGTAGTTTTGACAATAAATGGCTTCACCCAATCACTAACCATGAGTGGACAAAAAGTTTTGGTGTTATCATTCATATTCTCTGAAAAAGGCCAAGAAAGAAAAAATTCTTCCCGGGTATGTAAACTTTTGAGCACACCTGTATAGCTTAAATAAACAGTGAACAAGTGTGTGGGTGTATTTATGTATGTGTATATACACATATATAGCAGAGCTTATAGTAAGTGCGCAGAGCTGAGTGTGTTGGTGTATGTACAGTGGATTGCAAAAGTAATCACCACTTTCCCTCTCCCCTTGGTGTTTTTCATGTTTTGCTACCTCACAACCTGGAATTTCACTGGTTATTTTTTTTTTTAGGGTTTGCATCCGTTCATATACAGATTGTGTCTACAACTGTGAACATTTGGTTTTCTTTTTTTCGTTAAGCAAACAACAAATAGGACAAAATTACTGAAAACTTCAGTGTGCAAAAGTCTTCACCCCTCAAGTTTCTTTTTTTGTAGAGCCTCCTTTTGCGACAATAACAGCTGTAAGTCACTTTGGATAATTCTCTATGAGCCTTCCTCATCTTGCCACTGGGATTTTTGCCCATTCCTCAAGGCAAAACTGCTTCAGCTCCATCAACTTTGATGATTTCCTCTGGTGAACAGCAATCTTCAAGTCTGTCCACAGATTCTCAATTGGATTAAGGTCTGGGCTTTGACTAGGCTTCAAAACATTTACAGGTGCTTCTCATAAAATTAGAATATTATCAAAAAGTTAATTTATTTCAGTTCTTCAATACAAAAAGTGAAACTTTGATAACAACCGTCAACTTGTCTGCATTGTTGGGTCTGGTGTCTCATCTTTTTGACAATACTCCATAGATTCTCCATGGGACTAAGGTCAGGCAAGTTTCTGGCCAATCAAGCACAGTGATACTGGTGTTTGTAAACCAGGTATTGGTACTTTTGGCAGTGTGGACAGGTGCTAAGTCCTGCTGGAAAATGAAATTTCCATCTCCAATAAGCTTGTCGGCAGAGGGAAGCATGAAGTGCTCCATTATTTCTGGTAGATGGCTGCGCTGACTTTGGTCTTGATAAAACACAGTGGACCTACACCAGCAGATGACATGGCTCCCCAAACCATCACTGATTGTGGAAACTTCACACTAGACCTCAGGCAGCTTGGATTGTGGCCTCTCCACTCTTCCTCCAGACTCTGGGACCTTGATTTCCAAATGAAATGCAAAATGTACTTTCATCTGAAAACAACACCGTGTTCCACTGAGCAACAGTCCAGTTCCTTTTCTCCTTGGCCCAGGTAAGACGCTTCTGGCGTTGTCTATTGGTCATGAATGGCTTGGCACAAGGAATGTGATACTTGTAACCCATGTCCTGGATACGTCTGTGTGCGGTGGCTCTTGAAGCAATGACTCCAGCAGCAGTCCACTCTTAGTGATTCTCCCCCAAATTTTTTAATGGCCCTTTTTTAACAATCCTTTCAAGGTTGCGGTTATCCCGGTTGCTTGTGCACCTTTTTCTACCACACTTTTTCCTTCCACTCGACTTTCCATTTATATGCTTGGATACAGCACTCTGAACAGCCAGCATCTTTAGCAATGACCTTTTGTGGCTTACCTTCCTTGTGGAGAGTGTCAATGACTGCCTTCTGGACATCTGTCAGGTCAGCAGTCTTCCCCATGATTGTGGAGCCTACTGAAACAGACTAAGGGACCTTTTTAAATGCTTAGGAAACCTTTGCAAATGTTTTTTGTTAATTATTTTAATTTTCTGAGATAATGACTTTTGGGGATTGTGTTCTTGGGGTGATGAGCTTTGTTGGTTTGGCACCAGACATAGTGTTTACTTTAGTGGCCAAAAAGTTCAATTTTGATCTCATCTGACCACAGCGCCTTCCTCCCTCATGTATTTTGGCAAATGCTAAATGAGCCTTACAACTTTGGTGTGTAAGTAAAGGCTTTATTTCTGCCCACTCTTCCATAAAGGCCACCTCTATTATTGAGTGTACGGTTTATTCTGTGCGTCTGGAGAGATACTCCAGTCTGTGCTTGGAAACTCTGCAGCTCTCTCAGGGCTACCTTTGGTCTCTCTGCTGCCTCTCTGATTAATGCCCTCCTTGGCCGGGCTGAGCGTTTTGGTGGGTGGCCGTCTCTTGGCAGGTTTGTTATGATACTACCATGTTCTTTCCATTTGATTACAAGGGATTTTTGGTGCTCCCGGGGGATTATCAGAGATCGAGATATTTTTTTTTTATAACCCAACACTGACTTACACTTCTCAACAACTTTGTTCCTGACTTGTTTGGAGATCTCCTTGGTCTTCATGGTGTTTGGTTAGTGGAGCCTCTTTTTAAGGGTGTTGCAGCTTCTGTGGCCTTTCAGAAAAGGTAAAGTGTATATACTGAGACATGTGACACTTAGATTGCTCACAGGTGGACTTTCTTTCACTAAGCATATGACTTATGAAGGGGCTTTATAGCAAAACAGGTAAATACATATGCACATGCCAATTTTTAGTTATTTGATCCCATAAATTTAATTTAAGCCTATATTTTTCTCACTTCACCAACTTCGATTTGTGTGTAATGCATCAGCACTAAATAGTCTGAGTACAAAAATACTTAAACACAGGTTGTACTGGAACAAAATAGGTAAAAAGCCAAGGGGGTGAATGTTTGTGCGTATACAACAGCTGAGTGTGTATGCACTTTGGGGAACATAATATTATGTGATGGTCGGGGTCTGTGGGAGCATCTTACTGTATAAGGAGCACTGTGAGGACCATGAAAGAAGAACCATGCTGTATGGGAACACAAATAGGCTTCATTAGGAGAATATTTCTGCACGAGCACATATAAAGGAGCCGGTGCGATTAGGAACCCGGCACTATAGACTGTGTCTCTCTTATTGGTGAGGTATGTACAAGGACCCTTCTTCTCTGATAATGCAATGTACAATAGTTTATTTATTATATTCTGTAACAATCACTGACATGTAAATAGCCTGCAGTCTATAATAAGCCATGTTAATATGATCTCGCCATTAGTGACTATGTATGGTCAATCTGACGGTATATTGCGTTGGTATTGTACTTTCTATTTTTCCTCACTAGATGGCAGTGCAGCAGTTTAGATGTGTGAGACAATGGGATGATGGCGCCTTTACTAATCACTGGCACCATTTTCCCTGTACTGGGTAAACTGGAGATAAACCACTAATCTCTTGTCAGCAGATAGTCTATTTCAGACTTTTGCCATATTGATTAATTTGCACCTAGTTTTCCTGTTTACAGTTTAGACACAGGATTGTGGAGGCCTCCGGACGTCTTCCTTTTAGGACTTAAACACATCATATATATCTTGTTTCTACACTGTAATGTCCGTGATGATCCATAAATAGCCGGAGCCTTCACAATTTCTTAGTTAATAATAATAATATATTGAATAAATGCTCCTGATCGGGGGATTTTACAATTTGGGCATTATGTTCCATTATGTAAAATAAGGAGCTGACCTTCTTTATTGGTAAATTGCCATATAATTCTGGTTAATGATTCTTATGATTTTGCTAATAAAAAAACAATTAAATTGTACACGTGTGTGATGAAGGAACAGCCACCATCTTGGATAGGGTCTATACCAGCCTCCATTTTGTTTGTTCACAGAGCCGCAGGCTGCTAACTGCACCTGGCCCCAGGGCCTGTGGGCATATTCAATACGACAGGGTTTGGTGTCCACTGTGAATAAAAAGGTCTTTTAGTATGCTAAGTAATTCAGGCCCAATGCTGAATAGCAAGGTCTGTTAGTATGCTAATGAGATAAGGCCAAAACAAGGCTTCAATTAGATTATACCTGCCAGCCAGACACAGAAAACACATCCATTGTATTTTCCCAGACCCTACGACTCCGTTCTAGGATTATGAATTATGAGCACATCTTTCTAGGTACAGTCTCATAAAAAATATCTGCGTGATCCTGCGGACCTCGGGCATCTGACAGTGCAACACCCGAGTCGGTTATGGCTCGGGGGCCTGAGATATAGAGATTGGCCCTCCACAGAGACCCAGTCGGGCCAGGTTTGATCTCCATGTGACAGGCAAACCATACTGCATCCACTGGTACCTCTAGTGTCCTGATCCGATCGTCCTGGAGAAAGTTAACCTCTTTCTTAGATATTGGGAATAAATTCTGCAGGGAGCTAAGGGTGGAGATTATTAGCCCACCCTCTGGCACCGAGGGAGGGACCTAGCAGGTATAAGAGCTGTGAGCGGATGGCAGACCCTATCTATTCTCACAGAAGCCAAGAAGAAGAAGATCTAAGGAACAAAGGACAGAACTGCCAAGGGAGCAGCGGCACACGTTTTGGGGGACTGGTCCAGCAACAAAGATTCTCACCTGTGGATCGCAGCGCTCCCTACCTCCACATGCAACCCACAACCTGGTAATATTGACCTCTGGCTAATACCTCTAAGCCTTGTACATTATTGTTGTATTTTACTCTGACTGCAAATCCACTGTAATTCCGTTGTATAGCTTACTGTATATTTCTGTAATTATCTAGTGCGCCCTTAAGGCAATTAAACCATAAAATTAATCTTGGGCTGATGCTTTTACTCTGATCATGAATCTTAGAATACCCAGTGGGTAACAGGACACCCTCCCCGGCGGCCATTTGCTCTAGGTGCAGTTCCCTTACTGACCTGAGAGACAAAGGGGGTGCCTGAGAGCTATGCCTGTGTAGTTACGTCACATTGGTGACGTGGAAGGGAGGGGGTTTCCTTCACAACGTGTCGTTGTTCTGTGATTGATCTAGATTTTCCAGCGGCCTCAATTTATGTTTCCAAATTATGTATCTAATGTCCGCTATTACTGAGAAATCTTGGCCCGGGCTCGCTGTTGGACATGTCCGTTCCATCATTATCAAGGTTATGCTTACAGTCAGGGCCAGAAATATTTGGACAGTGACACAATTTTCGCGAGTTGGGCTCTGCATGCCACCACATTGGATTTGAAATGAAACCTCTACAACAGAATTCAAGTGCAGATTGTAACGTTTAATTTGAAGGGTTGAACAAAAATATGTGTTAGAAAATGTAGGAATTGTACACATTCTTTACAAACACTCCACATTTTAGGAGGTCAAAAGTAATTGGACAAATAAACATAACCCAAACAAAATATTTTTATTTTCAATATTTTGTGGCGAATCCTTTGGAGGCAATCACTGCCTTAAGTCTGGAACCCATGGACATCACCAAACGCTGGGTTTCCTCCTTCTTAATGCTTTGCCAGGCCCTTACAGCCGCAGCCTTCAGGTCTTGCTTGTTTGTGGGTCTTTCCCTCTTAAGTCTGGATTTCAGCAAGTGAAATGCATGCTCAATTGGGTTAAGATCTGGTGATTGACTTGGCCATTGAAGAATGTTCCACTTTTTTGCACTCATGAACTCCTGTGTAGCTTTGGCTGTATGCTTGGGGTCATTATCCATCTGTACTATGAAGCGCCGTCCAATCAAGTTTGCAGCATTTGGCTGAATCTGGGCTGAAAGTATATCCCGGTACACTTCAGAATTCATCCGGCTACTCTTGTCTGCTGTTATGTCATCAATAAACACAAGTGACCCAGTGCCATTGAAAGCCATGCATGCCCATGCCATCACGTTGCCTCCACCATGTTTTACAGAGGATGTGGTGTTCCTTGGATCATGTGCCGTTCCCTTTCTTCTCCAAACTTTTGGCTTCCCATCATTCTGGTACAGGTTGATCTTTGTCTCATCTGTCCATAGAATACTTTTCCAGAACTGAGCTGGCTTCTGGAGGTGTTTTTCAGCAAATTTAACTCTGGCCTGTCTATTTTTGGAATTGATGAATGGTTTGCATCTAGATGTGAACCCTTTGTATTTACTTTCATGGAGTCTTCTCTTTACTGTTGACTTAGAGACAGATACACCTACTTCACTGAGAGTGTTCTGGACTTCAGTTGATGTTGTGAACGGGTTCTTCTTCACCATGGAGAGTATTCTGCGATCATCCACCACTGTTGTCTTCCGTGGGCTCCCAGGTCTTTTTGGATTGATGAGTTCACCAGTGCTTTCTTTCTTTCTCAGGATGTACCAAATTGTAGATTTTGCCACTTCTAATGTTGTAGCAATTTCTTGGATGGGTTTTTTTCTGTTCTTGCAGCTTAAGGATGGCTTGTTTCACCTGCATGGAGAGCTCCTGTGACCGCATGTTTCCTTCACAGCAAAACCTTCCAAATGCAAACACCACACCTCAAATCAACTCCGGCCCTTTCATCTGCTTAATTTAGAATGACATAACAAAGGGATTGCCCACACCTGTCCATGAAATAGCCTTGGAGTCATTTGTCTAATTACTTTTGGTCCCTTTAAAAACAGGGTGGCACATGTTAAGGAGCTGAAACTCCTAAACCCTTCATCCACTTTTAATGTGGATACCCTCAAATGAAAGCTGAAAGTCTGAACTTCAACTGCATCTGAATTGTTTTGTTTCAAATTCATTGTGGTAATGTCTAGAACCAAAATTAAATAAATGTTGTCTCTGTCCAAATATTTATGGACCTAACTGTACATATATGATAAAATACAATAATAAACATCAACATATCCCTTCCATGACTGCAACAATAGTGTCACAAAAGGTGCAACCGGGCCCCTGTAGGAGGGGGACCTGCGACATCAGCACATATTTCTGCTGTAGGTGCGTCCGAGCAGGGCCGGCTCCAGGTTTTTATGGGCCCCGGGTGAAAGAGTCTCAGTGTGCCCCTTTAACACAGACCACGATTCATGATGCACAGATACTGCAGAGAAATATGGGTATAGTACAATGCCAAAACACTTCACTTCTTCCATTACATGAGTGATATCTATTGTAAATTGTACAATAGCTCAGAATCTGCCAAATCCTCACAGCGCACAGTACAGACTGGACAGTACAGTCCTCCATACAATATTATGGGCACCACATAGTCCTCCATACAGTATTATGGGCCAAATATAATGCTCCATAAAGAATATTGGACCCCAAATAATGCTCCATACAGGATACTGGTCCCCATATAATGCTCCATACAAAATATGGAGCTCTCCTCTGCACTGTGCTGCGTTCTGCACTGTTACGGCTCAGGAAAGGGCGCTGTGGAAAGACTCCCAATCATCATCATTGCTTCCCCAATATCATCATCATTGCCTCCCCATTATCATCATCATCATTGCCTCCCCATCATCATTGCCTCCCCATCATTATCCCCTTCCCATCATCATCACCTCTCCATCATCATTGCCTACCCATCATCATCGCCTCCCCATCATCATCGCCTCCCCATCATCATCATTCTCTCCCCATCATCATTGCCTCCCCATCATCATCACTGCCTCCCCCACCACCATCACACATACAGCACCACAGCACTCTCTCACATACACTTACACACACACAAAGCACCGCACTACATACACACACACTGATACACACACACACACCTCACCTGTCCGGCGTCCACGCTCTCTCTGCCACAGCCGGCCGCTGAATGATGACCTCATTCAGCGGCGCTGCTGTGAGAGGAAGTGCGGGCGCCCTGCAGGCACCCCTGGAGGCTGGGGCTGTGGCAGTGGAGGCACGGGGAGAGGTAAATATTGCGCCGGCTGCTGCCGGGGCCCTGAGCAAGCGAGGGGGCCCAGTGGCGGCACTGGTACTGCTCTCATCCGCTAACGGGCGCCGGGGTGCCCAATGACAAGTGGGCCCCCCCGCCTGTTCAGGGCCCCGGCACTTGCACGGGTATGCTGGGTGCTGACACTGGCCCTGCGTCCGAAGACACACATTCAGCTGAAATGTGTTGATGAGCAGAGACCAGCTGTGTCCCTACACACTGCCAGCCAATCAGAGGCCGGAAGTTGACTTTGGTGTGCCAGTCACAGGCTGCAAATGGCAGTGACGTCATGCCGACAAGTCGAAGTTAGCAGCCAGTTCGTTTGCCGGCTGTAGAAGTGGACGCTGTGCCTTGTGTGAGCGGAGGGACAAAAATCATTAACCCCTTCTCAACATGCTCTGTATATGTACGGTGCTGCGTTCCTGCAAACCGCTGTATATATACTTCTCGATCGCGGGGGCTCACGCTGAGTGCTGCTGTCTATATGAGAGCTGACACCCTGCAGCAACTCCCACAATCAGTGCTAGCATCGGTCACGGATGTTTAACCCATATATTGCGGTAATGTGGCAGTACTTAAAGGGCCAGTGGGTAAGTTATCAGTAGATAGTAAAAAACAGATTATGTAATGGTAGAAGAAAATAGCCTGACATCAAGGAGCATCACATCGTCTAGAACGACCCGACCTATAAACCTGTAGCACTGTTAACCGCTTCAGTGAACACTGTAACAAAAATAAATTAAAAATAAAGCAAAAACAATCATGCTTTATTATTATACTGCCAAACAAAAAGTGCAATAAAATGTGCTCATAAAGACGGATGTAAATAAAAATGGTACCGCTGAAAGTGTCATTTTGTCCCACAAAAAACAAGCTGTCATACAGCTCCATCGATGGAAAAGTAAAATAGTTATACCTCTAATAATAAAGCGATGCAAAAATAATTATTTTTTTTGTTCATTCTGCCTCCCAGAAATCGGAATAGAAAGCGATCAAAAAATGTCATGGCCCGAAAATGGTACCAGTAAAAATGTCAACTTGTCCTGCAAAAAAAAAGCTGTCACATGACTGTTGGCCAAAATATGGAAAAATGATAGCTGTCTAAATATGGGGATGCAAAAACTAGTTTTTCCAATAAAAAGCGTTTTTAAGTGTTGCTTCTAAACATAAAAACCCCATATAAATCTGGTATTGCTGTAATCGCACCGAACCGAACAATAAAGTCATCTAATCACTTATACCGCACAAGGAACTTCATAAAAAAAATAAAATAAAATCAATTTTTCACCGGTGTTGAATTTTTCATTCTACCTCCTAAAGATTGCAGTAAGGCTCGGTGCACATTTATCCTGCACTCTACACTGAGAGCTTACACTGGGGTTTCCGAGTAAGTCTCTGAAATACGTGATTCAGACAGAACAACCGGCGCAAGATCCCCTATAATAAGGTTGATGGAGGCACTGTGGATGCCGTAGCACCTGTGATCTGGCGGTGTCCGTCTTTTTAGACATTCATAAAAGCGCGGTTGACCACAGTTTTGTGCACTTCTGAAAAGGACACCACTGAACAGAGGCAAAACGGAGTCGGCAGTAACTCTGCTGCCTCATAGTGAATGGCAAGTGGCAAGGGGTTCTTGATAATTTTGAGAAGTTGGGGTACAAATATAAAAGGGCGGCTGATTGTAGACGATTGGTGGGTCCGGACCTGTGAGTTGGTGACTTAGTGTGGTTGTCCTCAAGAAACATTAAGTTGAAGGTTCCTTCTTGGAAACTGGGCCCCAGGTTCATTGGTCCTTATAAGATTATGATCGTTGTCAATCTTGTAGCTTTCCGCCTTGCTTTGCCGCCCACCTTTAGGATTCATAATGCATTTCATCGATCTCTACTCAAAAAATACATTGGGTTCTCTGTACCAACACCAAAACCTCCATCTCCGGTCATTGTGGATGGAAGTTTGGAATTTCAAATAGCTAAGATCATTGAATCTCGCACAGTTCGTTGGTCGCTTCAGTATCTGGTACACTGGAAGGGATGCGGTCCTGAAAAGAGGATGTAGGTACCAGCATCTAACGTCCTTGCGGCCAGGTTGATCTCATCTTCTCACGTGGTACATTTTGATAATGCCGGTTCTGAGGTTTTGGATGTCCCTTTTAGAAGGGTGAGGGGTAATGTCACGGGTTTACTGAGATAGAGAGGAGCCAGAAGACTGCATAGTCTGATTTCTCATACTCCTGCACGATTTAGAAGCACTTCACCTTCATATTAAATGGTGCAGGTTTCTTTTAGCAGTGCAGGGGATTATCTGCTCAGTTGAGAGCTCTTGGAAGCTTTCCTGCATTAAGGCTCTCAGCTGTTCACTGTTGTCCACTCCCCTCTCCTATATATTCAGGGACCTGGCTAGCACTCATTGCCAGAGCTAGCTTCATGCTGCATGGTTAGGAGATGGTGGTTCGTGGTTGTTGTTTGAGAAGTAGTTTGGTGGATTTATCTGAGACTGTTGCTAGGTTTTGGGTATGTGCTATTCCCCCTCCTTCTCTTACTTTGTTCTTACCCCATCCTCCATTCCACAGTGCTTACCTCTGTTTTTTGGTGTGAGTATATTTGTATGATTGGTATTTTACTTTATCATGATTTGTATTACCTTGTAAGTCTGGATGGTGTATTGTGGTACACTACTACTCCCGCTTCCATGGGTGGGGGAAGGGTACATATTGAGGGCGGATTCAGGAGCTAAGGCAAGGTACGTGGCCCCATCATCTTCATCACCAGAAGTATACAGGGGAACAGAGTGAGCTAAGACTCTTCTAGCCGTAGGGACAGGGAAGGAGCCCCTGGTCCCGGGACACCCAACAACAGAGTCATGACATTATTTTAATTCTGTTACAGGAGACAATTGCTTCGGTGGATTGGGTGTGACATGAGTATGGTTTACTTTAAAATCATTAAAGGAGTCTTTGCATTCTTTCAATTAAAGGACTTTATTCTGTGTGTGTTTTTTTTATACAATATGACTATGGAGTTAATAATGAGGGAATCTTATAGACTCCTCTCCATTACTAACCTCTGGGCTTGATGTCACCTGACAATACTATGGTAAAATCAACCCCCTCAAGTACCACCCCACTTGTCATTAGATCAGAGCAAGTGGGAAGAGCATAACTGAGTGCCAGATTTGGCGCATCTTATGGATGCGCCATTTTTGGGGTAGCTGAGAGCTGATGTTTTTAGTCTGGAAACGTACAATATCCATGGCGCCTTCATAGCCTATTAATAGCCCACAGCTGTCTGCCTAGCCTTTGCTGGTAATTAAATATAGAGGGACCCTACATCATTGTTTTTGGGTTTCCCGATTTTAATAACAAATGCTAAGTATACATACATGAGCTGATATTAACAGCCTGGGAACTTTTATGAATATTGCCTCTTTCCCAAAATATTAACATCACCTCCAGCCATTGGCTTTTGCTCGGCTGATTATGAAAATTACAGGGGACCCACACGTAGTATTTTTAAATTATTCCTTTGTCAACAAGTACAGTAAGGCCACCTGAGTTCATATCACCGTTTACTCTTGCTTTGCAATTGCCAGTGCCGGACTGATGAACTGCCGCAAGTCCACCACTCTACACTCTGGCATTTAACAGTCCGGCACTGGAGCTGTATGTGACACCTGATGGCTTGAACCTTTTAGGTTACCTGAGTGCAAAGTCGCCAGGTCTACCAGCAGCTGTGAGGCCCGGATACTGAGGAACATTTTAAGGTTACTGAATTTTCCAGCTGCTAGAACACCCGAAGGTTGTAAATTAAGGTTACCTTGGGTGTGTATTTTACTGTACTTGTTAATAAATAAAAAAATATGAAAAACGGAATGAGGTACCCCGTTATTTTCATAAATAGCTGAAGGAAAGCCGATGGCTTGAGGCTGATGTTAACATTCTGGACGAGAGCCAATATTCATAAAGGTTTCCTGGTTGTTAAAATAGGGGACCCCCTGCAAATATTACGTGGGTTACCCTGTTCTTTTTTATAACCAGCCAGGCAAAAACTGATAGCTGTGGCCTGCAACCCTCAGCTGTCAGCTTCAGCAATACTGGTTATCAAGAACAGAAGGCTCCACGCTCTATTTTTAATTAAATAATTAGATAAAATGGAATGGGTCCCCCCCTATTTTTGGCAACCAGCCAAGCTAAAGCTGACAGCTGTAGGCTGATATTTTCATGCTGGTAAGGGGCCATGGATATGAACCCCACTTGCCACCGCAACAGGGCAAGAGGCAAGAGCCAGGCAAAGCGCTAGAATTGGCGTGTCTAATTGATGAGCTTTTTCTGGGGTGACTGTGGCTGCTATTATTATTGGGGGTAATATCCTTGGCCGCTTACCAGCCTGAGAATACCAGCCCCCAGCTGTCAGCTATAGCTTGGCTGGTTGTCAAAAATGGGGGGACCTTACAGCTTTTTTTTTAAATTATTTTAATAATTAAATAAACTGTGGGGACCCCTCTATTGATAACCAGCCTTGTTAACGCTGACAGCTGATGGTTTACCTGGCTGGTTATCAAAAATACAGGGGCACCCATGTCAATTTTTTATTTTAATTATAGTGCAATTGATGGGTCAATTGATGCCAGTTTTCCTGGTGTCTACCCCTAATTTTAACTGGTTTTGTAGCTTTTTGGCACCCCTGAAGGTGTTGTCTATGTGTTTGGTTTTGCCTCACATTGAAGTCAACAGGGTTCGGGTATGTTTTTCGAACCATTCAGCAAACATCAGGACATTTGTTGATCTGAACCCAACCAAACCTTGAAAGGTTCGCTCATCATTACTCACTAGGACTGAAATGACGTCCTGTTGATTATCACTCACCAACGTCATTATGTTTCTTAAAGTCTACTGAGCATCAAAGTGCAAAAATTTGGGTTGTGCCAAATTAATTTTTTTTGTAATGTTTGAAGTGGAGAGGCAAAACCAAGGCAGCACCCAAAAAGTGAATGGCATTATAGTATCCAGTTTATAACTTTGCATGAGTCCTTGTAACTACTGCAACTATGAGGCTGTATTTGCAGCCCATTCAGGTTGTCCAGTGCCTACATGATGGCAAGAAGGTTTGCCATGACTCTGAGCACAGTCTGCAGAGCATGGAGCAGATACCAGGACGCTGACTGTGACACATGGAGAGCCGACCAGAACTGTAGAAGAACAACCGAACATCAGGTCCGGTATATGCTTCTTTGTGTAAGGATGAACAGTAGGACTGCAAGGGCACTACAACATAACTAGGAGCATATTAAGACCAAAATTGTCAGAAACTGACTCCATGAGAGCGTTATGAGGGCCTGATGCCTTGTAATAGGTCCTTACTCACAGCCCGGCACCTTGCGACTCAATTGGCATACACCTAAGACACTAGAATTGGCATGTCCTACATTCTCTCATTTTATAATTAAAGGGTGCGTCCAGATTTGAGATGAAAGTCTGTAATCACTCTTGGTGGCTGCAATCTTCTGAATTCTCACAGCGCAAGCACTGCACACTTTTAGGAATCTCCATTGACAGTGGCAAGAGTGAAATGTCATGTCAGCACAACTATGCGATTTGTACACTTCTGCCCTCATTCCGATTAGAAGTGTCTGGCCTCACTCAATTGTGAGGCCACACATGTCTCGTTGGCATGTGACTGTATGTATGCAAATCGCCAGCATGAGAGTATCCTAACAGCGTGCAGTGCACACTGTGAGAACTCAGAAGTCAGGAAAGGAACATCTGAAGGGGGTTCTGACACGGTGTACCCCAATTTACCTGAGAGCTCTCTGGACCACTTCCCTGGAGGACACAGCACCCCGGCTGGGGATTGTAACAACAACTGTGAGTAACCTGGAAATACTGCACCCTGCTGTGTCCTCAGAATTATTTACTGCATCATCTGCCCTGCACTACAGCCACCATCATCATCTCTTACACATACAGCTGCCCTGGGGCCTAGCTCTACCTGTGAAGAGCTGTAACAAATCTGCTGCATCACCAACAGCCCCAGCGGACTCTGAAGCAGCGTTGACTAACGCCTTTATTGCCGAATACCATGAACCATTTTCCCTTTTTATTTTACATCATTATTTTTATTGGACGGCCAGGGCCACAGACAGGGTCACTGCTGCTGTGACACATCCCCTTTAAGAACCGCCCGGCTCGGTACTGAGTACCCCACGGCCCTGGAGAGGTGCTACACCACCATTCTTAATCTCCCCACTCACTAAATACCCCCATCCTAAATCTGCCCACATACTAAATACCCCATCCTAAATCTGCTCACACGCTAGATACCCCTAAATCTTAATTACCCCTATCCCCAAACTAAATCTCCCCCATTACACTTAATCTTTGATGTCTTGAGCTCCACAGGAGCACTTACCACCGGTGGTGTTCTGTCGCTTCTGCGCAATGGCCAGTGACGTCAGCAGCAATCACATGACCTGTTCACGCTGCTGACGTCATTCTGATCAGCCTTTCAGAGCTTCAATTGTACTTGCATCTTTCTGACGCGAGTACAATTCATCACAGGGAGCCGGCACGCTGCACAGTCTCAGAGAATGGCCGACTCCCAGTTCGAGGGATGGCAAAATGCTTCCGTCAAGGGAGACTAATCAGACCAGTACATTAGGCTGCCTGACTTCACCCCCCTGCCAGCTGTGCCCGGGGCAGATGCCCTGCCTGCTCTCTTCTAGATACGCCTACGGGTTTTAGGTACCAGGATGAATTTCTTAGAGCCACTGTCAGACCTTACCGTGGTGCAGTGGATCCTGGGGTCCTCCTAGTGCAGGACAATACCCGACCTCATGTAACCAGACTGGGTAGGCAGTTACTGGATGAAGAAGGCAATGATGAGTCCATGATCCCCAGACCCAGGTGCAGACCTGTTGCAACTTGTGCAGCCACACAGGGGTCCCAGAGGTTAGGGGGCCACTACCACCTCCAAAGCAGATGGTCTGTGTCCGCTCCTGCCCAGACCTGGATCCATAAAGGATCAAACACCGCACTCTAAGAGGATAATTCTGATGCTGAAAATTCACGTTTTATTAACAAATTAGGCAACATTTAAGGACAGAAATAAAGCGATATATAATGTTTCGGCTCAACCTGAGCCTTTGTCAAATAGCGCTGTGAAAACAAAAATAAGTGTAAATAACATACAATACATATGTGGTTACGTCGATCGACATGATAGGTTTCATAGAAAAATAAAATAAAATTGAAAATACTCCCGAGGAAAAAACATATATATACAAGTCAATATACAATATATAACGAACATTGGTATCATATTTCGAACAAACATTGGTATTATATTTCAGAGCATATACTGCTATAGAATAGCACAAATCAACGGGGCAATAAGAGTTCATACATATTGAAAAAGAATATATAAGTATTGGGGATTTATAGGTTACCTTAGTGGTAGTCCAGTGCCGTGTATAGAGATTAATAGAGAAATAAGGACCAGTATGATATCCTAATGTATAATGAGAAAGGATATAAACGGTGAGAAGACATAATAATGGTGAAAGGAATAAATAAAACAGTTATCCAATATATGGAGACATCGGTGTGGGAAGATTCCCTAAGTTAGAAAACTAGAGGGGGATACCTTATGTAGATCACTGGTAGGGATAGTCATCCACTATAAGAAGATATCAGTGTGGAGATGATTATTCCCTAATATCAGCAGCGCTGTGAGGAACAACAGTCCTAGTAAGTTATGGGTATATTGTATGCTTAAAGATGAGATTAGGAGGCTAGAAGAAAATACCTTCATATAGATCGCTGGTAGGAATAATTACAAGAAGACCTCAGTGTGGGTTAAAGTTCTCTAAGGTCAGCTGCGCTATAAGGAACAACAGCCCTTGTAAGTATGCAGTAAATTACATGTCTGAGACTACAGCTGGGATGCAAGAGGAGAGTACCTGATTGTGGACCGCTTCTAGAGGCAGCGCTTCCGCGCTTTGCCCTGTCTGGATGTGCTGGTATGTAGTGCAGTCTCCATTCCTTATACCGCTCTAACCGGAAGTGAGCGGTCAAAACCGGAAGTGACGTTGGATTAGATTAGTGGGAGTGATAGATGTTAAGACGCTGTAATGTAGAACGCATGCGTCCTTGGTAGTAAATAGTTCGTGATGATATCACAACAAAATGGGTGTATATATTGCGGTAATGTGGCAGTACTTAAAGAGCCAGTGGGTAAGTTATCAGTAGATAGTAAAAAATAGATTATGTAATGGTAGAAGAAAATAGCCTGAAGAATATCCTTCGGTACAGCAAGGGGTAATATTAATAAAACAAAAGGACAATTAAAAAACAGTAAAATAATAAATAAAGAAATAGGCAGGCACTGGACTAGAGGAAAAACCAAAGGTTATACCATGGAGGGTGGGAAGACCAAATGAATATTATGCAATAAACAGACAGACAAGACCAAGGGGTTTAGGTATGCAACTCACCTTGGGTCAAAACATATTAGCGAGTCTGGAAGAAATAAATTGACGATAAATTAACATGTCCAGTCAATCTCCCTATTAAGGCCTTTAGGGGCCAGTGTGTCTAATTTAAAGATCCAATATGTTTCACGAGATTTTAACAGACCAATATGATTGCCACCCCTTCTGGGGCGGGGATCCAGTTGCGAACCTCTAAAATATTATGTATCAATGCATCCAATGTCGGGTCTGGGAGGCTGTGGTTGGTGTTGCCCAAAAAGTTGATTGCAACAGACTGCATGGATAGGTGGCTTATGTCTGTTAATGAACAGAAGGGCGGCTATATTGGGCACTGATATATTAATTAAAATATCAGAACATTTGAGTTGCTTGACTATTATTGTCACAGTAACAAAGGAAAATAAACTGAGCTGGGAAAATTTACGTTTTTCATTTAGTTGCATAATAATTTGGTACAATAATAGTTGCCCAGTAAGTTTGCGCACAGAGATATTCGCCATACTTTTTTCTGATTGTTCCACTCCTGATTTTGGATTACTAATACTGATGTAAATTACTGACCAAATAGTGAACATGTGGACAAGGCCTAAGGAAGACAAAACCACAGTTTTATTTTTGAAAATATTCAGGTTTCAGATTTATTAACCTTTAAGATTAACCAGCAGCATAGTAGTTGTTCAATAATAAAATTAATCATTAAAAATTAATCATTAAAAATGCAAATTGTGCAGACGGTGTATATATGTACATGTATACATCCCCAAAGGTTTGGTTCAGCATCCTTCAAATTTGCTGTTCTTTTTATCTATCTATCTATCTATCTATCTATCTATCTATCTATCTATCTATCTATCTATCTATCTATCTATCTATCTATCTATCTATCTATCTATCTATCTATCTATCTATCTATCTATCTATCTAGTTAGAAAAAAATGGAACAGCACATGCAATCAAGTGGGTGCACAGTTCTCCCGGCAACTAATCCATATACTAATCCGATTAATATGTGAATCTAGCTGGAAAATCCTTTAATATAGGGACCGTTATTTTGGAGACTTTTAAACAGCACACGTTCTACAGGTGAGGGAGATTGTAGCATAGTTCACAGACTTTGCCATATATGTTCTAAATAACCCAGACTTTCTGTAGCTGCTAAATATATGGAATATAATGCTTGAAAGCAATACAATAAGTACCACTTCCTAGATGACTCTGTGGGGTGATTCATTATGACATGTTATAATAATTAACATATGGTTGATAGAATTTTTAATTTCTGCATATAGAAATTGAGATATTAATAACCTTGCTGCTGATTTATATAGATATTGACCCGTGAGTTGCTGGATTATGTGTTAATTACTGTGTCCTGATAAATTTTTTTATTAATTACTCCTCTGACTATTCAGCCTGCTTAGTGAGTTGCTCTGTTATTTGGTGTAATTTTAGTCTGTTTCTAATAAAATGTGCTATTTTTCTAAATACTTCTCCGTCCAATTATGACAAGAGCATTCTTAAAGTGATACCTTTATTGGCTAACCAGAAAATTATATGTTCGCAAGCTTTCAGAGCGCAGAGGCTCCTTCTTCAGGCAAGATTACATTTGGAATAATAAGAAAGACACATTAGATGCTTACTATAGTAGGAAATTTGTTCAAGACCTGGGAGGTGTGATGCCTTCAAAAGATAAGCAAAGGAAATCGAATTAGCATTTTCTTACAAATGGAGAGCTAGTGGGAATGTGTTCTTAGCTATCTGGAGTCCTTCTGGTGAAGGTGTGAACTGTGTCTATGTAGTGGACCATAAAACCGGGTGTTAAGTTGAGTCCTAGTGTCAAAGTATTGAACATCCTAATAAGTTTGAATTCCCATATTTTTCTCTCCCTGTCATCCTTAAAATGACCTTATGTGATGACCACATGTGATGAAACGTGCACACGGTCCGCCACACGGTAGCCCGGGGTATCACGGCTTGTGATCCCTCCGTGCCGCAAATGTGACGAAAACGCGCACACACACGACGGCTGCTGCCGTCCGACCCAGTAAACTGCAGGGATTTATAATTATCCCACTTCCACTTAGGAACTTGCAGCTCTCTGGCGCCCCCCTTACCCTCAGGTCAGTCAGGGAACTGCACCTAGGATAATTAGTCGCCAGACGGGTCACTTGGATGTGTGCTGGCTATTGGGCACGCTGCAGTGAGGGAATTATAATTACTCCGGGCCGCAGCCAGGCAATACTGGAAACCATGCAAAAACTACAAACAAGGATGAATCTACACAGACATACGATCAGGAATGAAATGGACACGCCTGTGGGAAAACATTTCTCTGGAACTGGACATTGTATGACAGACTTAAAAGTCTTAATACTAAAAGGTCATTTTAAGGATGACAGGGAGAGAAAAATATGGGAATTCAAACTTATTAGGATGTTCAATACTTTGACACTAGGACTCAACTTAACACCCGGTTTTATGGTCCACTACATAGACACAGTTCACACCTTCACCAGAAGGACTCCAGATAGCCAATAACACATTCACACTAGCTCTCCATTTGTAAGAAAATGCTAATTTGATTTCCTTTGCTTATCTTTTGAAGGCATCACACCTCCCAGGTCTTGAACAAATTTCCTACTATAGTAAGCATCTAATGTGTCTTTCTTATTATTCCAAATGTAATCTTGCCTGAAGAAGGAGCATCTGCGCTCTGAAAGCTAGCGAACATATAATTTTCTGGTTAGCCAATAAAGGTATCACTTTAAGAATGCTCTTGTCATAATTGGACGGAGAAGTATTCACATCGATTTTTCTGGCTAACACGGTACCACAATATAATTTATTATTGTACACCTATTTTTCTAAAAAAACTCTTTTGACCTGTGTTACTTTAATCAGTACTGGGGTATGGTATTTAATCCATATACTTGCCAAATATACAGGAATAAAAAATGAGAAGCAGCTCTCCAGATTTAGCAAAAAATATGAGTGGACTTTATAAGGCCCCCAGGGCATGGTGCAACGTTTCGGCTTCAAAAGTCTGTTAAAGTCCACGCTTAAATTTTTTGCTAAATCTGGAGAGCTGCTTCTAATTTTTTATTCCTGTATATTTGGCAAGTATATGGATTAGTTGCTGGGAGAACTGTGCACCCACTTGATTGCATGTGCTGTTCCAGTTTTTTCTAACTGGATAGATAAATAGATAGATAGAGATAAATATCTATCTATCCATCTATCTATCTATCTATCTATCTATCTATCTATCTATCCATCTATCTATCTATTTATCTATCTATCTATCTATCTATCTATCTATCTATCTATCTATCTATCTATCTATCTATCTATCTATCTATCATCTCTTTCATGGTGACATCAGAATAAAACCAATGTCACAAGTGATGTGATGACATCATCACATTCTACTCCAGTGTTGCGGCCTAAGGGAAATCACTGCCTTACAGACTCCCAAGGGTGAGGTAGCCCCTTTTGTTTTTCGTGACAAACGAAGCACAAATTTATTACAATATGGATAAAGAGAGAAGAAGATCCCAAAGAGATCGGGTTCTGAGCGAGAGGAGAGGAATCAATGAAGAGCAGGTACCATTGTTCGCTTTAGGGCGAAAAGACTCTATACTACCGGACATGGACACGGATGCCTCAGAAATGGCGTCCAAACGACAAAATATGGAAATAATGAGAAAGAACAAAAGACATGAGATCCTTACAAAGAAAAGGAATATGGAGAACCTCATGGAGTCTCACTCTGCAGCCTCCGCTGAGCTTCAGAGGGCCATTATCATCTCCTTGAGAAAAATTGGAGATCTGGTCCCTGAAATACGGAGGAGAAACAAAGATGCCATCCTCAATAAGCGGAGAAACATCAGCGCAGAGTTAGAGCTGGAAGAGGCTCTCCAAGAAACACCAAATGGGAATGGTGCATTACAGACGTCCAGGACATCAGCTGAGGACATCTCCATCCCAGAGAACAACCAGCTGAGTGATTCTCCACCGAACACCTCACTGGAGAAAGAGGAACCAGGTAAGATGGAAACTGCTCTGTATAATGAGACTGGGGTGAGGGGATTATACTCCGAATATTATGTACTGGCCTCAGTTATCAAAAGTGCAGGAAAATTGTCCTTGTTGTCCATAGCAACCAATCACAACGCAGCGCTCATTGTTCCATAGAATGTTAAGAACTGGAATCTGTGCTGTGATTCGTTGCTATGGGCAACAGGGACATTTTTGCTATTGGACAGTTTTGATACACGGGACCCCAAATATTAGACATTTCCTGCTCATTTACATAATGCTGTATAAAATTGTAATTTTTGCTCTGGAGCTATGTTTGTTAACCCCTTCTTGACCTGGCAACTGTCCATTTTCTTTTCCTTACTCCTCCGATAAACTATAACCATTTAATGTTTAATTTTTCTGCCAATGTAGCCGTATGTGGACTCGTTTTTTAGTGGATGAGCTGTAGCTTTAAACACCATTTATTTTACCATTCAATGTTCTGGAAATTGAGAAAAAAATTCAAAGTGTGGGAGAATTGTGGGAAAAAAGTGATTCTTCCATTGTTTTTTTTTTTTACTGTGTTCACTGAGTGGTAAAAATGACCTCACAAAATGTTTCTCCACGTCACTTACAGCTATGATAATGCTGAACATACATAGGAGTTTTCCATTTACTTAGATGGGGAATGAAAACTAGGAATTTTATCAAAATAACAAAAATTGGTTTGTGTCCCCATATTGTGAGACATTGTATCCTTTTGTTTTTGATAACTTGATGGAGCTGTGTAAGAGCTTGGTTTTTTTTGCGGGTCGAGTTTTAGCTTTTGTAGATACCTCTCTTGTGTAGACAGGACATTGTGATATCTTTTCATTGTAATTTTTTAGGTGGGTACAGAGCCTTAAAAAAATCACAATTCTGGTGTTTCAATTTATTTTCTCATTTCATTCATTTCAGTGTTTACTGCTTGGGTTAATTAATGTTATATTTTTGTATATCGAACGTATCAAAAAATCACTTGTACTATACTATGATAGAACTGTATATAGCTAAATTGATATGAAATTAATCCAGGTTGGTCTTAATAGGAAGAAAAGACAGAGGCTTTCAGCAGGCCCAGGTAGTAATGTCAAACAACTGACTACTTGCAATCATGTCCTGGGGGGCAATCGCATGCTGATGCACACAAATCGGCAATATCTTCATTAAAATACTATTGTCAGCACTTAAATGGTTAAACTACAGTGATCGGAGATCGTTCCAGTAGCTGCAGTTATAGGCAGGTAGCAGCGATGTAATACAGCAGGCATTGGTATGGGGCATGCTCAACTCCTGAGCCCGCTCCATACATTTGTCCCACAATATGTCAAAGATTTCCATTATGTGTTCGCTAAGGGGTTCAAACTTTTTTATATCATTTCAGCAGGTAAAATCGATACGATGGCCAACGACACAACAGACTATGCGGCACAAGGCCTTGATGATGCCAGTGTACAGATTTCTCCACAAAGAGAACTGGTCCACACAGCCCAAACTATGGACCTTAACAGTCTCGAGATCTGGAAAGATCTTGGAAAAGGAAACTATGGAAAGGTAAGTGTCAATTTATATTTCTCCGTGTTCCTCCATGTATCCTGCACTGATATACAGGAGGGATGGACTTATTCATTATAAATTAGTGACATATTACACAGTAATAGATGGGAGTTTGGTCTGATCTGTTGTGGTTTTTCTCCAGGTCGTCTTGGCATCAGATCCGGTCAGTGAAGGACTGCTGGCCATTAAGATCATGGACAAGAGTTCTTGTGAGGACATAATCTCTACAGAGCTAGAAGTCATGAGAATGGCTGCCGGGTGCCCCTACCTAATGTCTATGCGGGCGTTTATGGAGACACCGACGGAGTATAAAATAGCCATGGACTATATGGCCGGAGGAGACCTGAATCACCACATGAAAGATTCAATGTTGTTTAATACAAAGACAATAAGGTAAATGTCTTATACTGAGTCTTAATAATCCGCTGGCCGCACATTGTAGCCCTAGAGCAATGGACAATGGACAACAAGAGCAAATAATGAAGTGAAAAGGACACGTGTGTGATCTCATGTTCTCTGTATGATTGTCTATGTAACCACTGATCCTTCCTTTACTTTCTACTCCACAGACTCTTTGCGGCAGAGATGGTGTGCGGACTACAATTCCTGCATGAACACGGCGTCATACATAGGTAATCATTTCACCTCCATAAATCTGTCACCTGTGACTCTCTGTTGTCTCCTTACATATCTATTGTAGAAAGTTCTTTTCATGAATTATCCTCACAATCAGTGTTTGCTCCTTCTCCCTGCAGTGACCTGAAGCCAGAGAACATCCTCATCCAAGACACCGGACACATCAAAATCTCCGACTTTGGCGTATCAGCCATGAATGTGTCTGAGGGTGACATAGTGGAGTACGTTGTTGGGACTAATGGTTACATAGCGCCCGAGGTAAGGAACAGTTCTGTGTGATTGGTGCCGATAGTAGGATTGAGGGATAATCTGATCCCAATGTGTCCTGCTCACATCTAATCACAGACCGGTCCTCATAGTCTCTGTGTGTAATTCTCCTTCCCGGTATATTCAGCTTCTCTCCAATCTCATGTTCCCGCAGATAATGGACGATGAATGCTACAACCATCTGGCAGACTCCTTTTCCTTCGGAGTCATCCTATATATGATGAGCGTAGGGGACTGGCCATTTTACAGCAAAGGCTCATTGGAGGAATACCACCAGTCTCTGCGTGACGACATCCCTTATTTTCCACCAGGGATATGCGCTAATACCATGGCTTTCATAAAAGGGGTGAGTAATATCAGATGGATAAGGATGAGGGGGATTAGAAGAAGAGATAGAAGATAAGATGTGGACAGTCCATAGACATTGTGTAATAACTTATCAGTAATAATATATAATCTAATGACTAATGGTCTCTTTCATATTTTAGCTTCTCTGCAAAACTCCATCTGCCCGATTGGCCATAAAATCATCCATCAGGTCCCACCCGTTCTTCCACTCCATAGACTGGAGCGATGTGGAGTGCGGCAGATCTGACCCACCATTCCCATATTACTATGTAAGTACAACACATACAGACGTCCATAATGTTGTCACTACCCAGTAACACACTTACCCACTATACCCCTTATTGTTATATCCCCCAGTACACTGTATATACTGAATGTGAGGAGCTGATTCTCAGACGTGTATATTTCTCTTCTTACAGCAGGATTACTAGGCTGATAACAATCAGCCCCATTCCAGTAACATCAAGGAATGAAGATTTACATTTATCGGATGAGACAACGAAACTGGACTTTCATTTACCGGACTGTGACAAACCTACCGAGCTTCCACCACATAACATCCACGTAGATTTGAGCACCAAACATCCAGGGATTTAATCCGATCGCCATATTTGGGGTCAGGAAGGAATTTTTTTCCCTTGATATGAGGATAATCCAACAACGAGTCCTCAGGGTTATTTTTCGCCTTCCTCTGGATCAACATGCAAGTAATTAAGGCTGAAATTGAAGGACTTCTTTCAGCCACACTTGCTATGTCACCATATGGACGACTCATCTACAATGTGGTGGTAAGGAAAAGACTACCGGATATGGACATACAGAAGGCAGCGGCTGCTCCTTCTCCTACCGGATATGGACTGAAAGAAGGAAGCGGATGCTCCTTCACCTACCGGGCCATGGACAGACAGAAGGCAGCGGCTGCTCCTTCACCTTCTTGCCCATGGTCAGACAGAAGGCCATATGGTTGATCGAGATGCTGTAGGAATCCAGGAAAACTCCAACTTCACAGATCACATGTCACAAATTCCTGCTCTTCTCCTCTCTGTCATGTGTGATCCAGACCTGGATGTCCAAAATCAGCACAAGAGAAAACCAAGGCCAGAGGAGCAGAATCATCATCATCTGCTCCTTTCTACAGAAAGTCACTGTATCTACACACTTTCTTTTTAATATCTGCATAATATTAAATCTTTTATGCAGAAATAAATATATGAAACATCAATGTTCCTTTTGATTAGATTCTTCTCATATACAGACCTGCATTTTGGTATTTCTATTAATATCATGATCAGGGCAGAGACAAGGTGTTTTGGTGCCTTAGGCAGAGATGACAATGGCTCACCTCCCAAAGCAATCAGTTAGAAATTATGGTAACAGGACCCCTATCGCAGCACCTCCCCCTCTGTAACAAGCTCTGATGACTACTTCCACTACATTTGTGACCTTTCTCATCAAAAAATACCCGAAAAAGTGAAAAATTGGGGTGTACTTTAGGGGTGAGGCTTAACAGGGAGCGCAATTTCAATGTTCTCTATAGAATCATTCATTATTTGTGGACAATTTACACAATACAAGGGGCAAATAGCGATATTCATTATTGATATCTTATATTTTAAATGTCAGACAAAGAATGGTCATGGAAACTAACATAGCTTAACTATAATGGGGGCCGATAGGTTTCAATTAACCCCTTAAGAACCAAGCCACTTGGTTGTGGCACTGGGAGTTAGTAACTGAACAGGACACTAATCGCTATTTTCTTTATCAAATCCTGCTATTTGGGAGTCTTTGGAATATCCTGGACTACCCCTTTAAGTGCTAATTTGAATCATACTGTAGAATGGTAGCTGGGACCCCCAAAGTATCTGAGAATTAAGAAGAACTGGTAATGAGTTCAAGGAATCATAGAATTCAATGAGTATAAAGGAAAAAGAATTGTTCCTCCATAGTGTAGAGGTTTTGGATAAATGAAGTGACTAAGTGCAAGGGAGCTGTCCAACGACTATATAAATTCTACCGAGATCAGAACACATTGCACAGACTGGCCGTCGGATGTCCCTACCTGAGCGTAACAGCTTTATGCATTTCTATGCAGCTGTCAGGCTCTGGTCAGGAGAGCCGCCGGCCAGTCCGAGCATTGCGGGGTCCGATCTCTGTCCGATTTACTACATCCTGAGCGGAATTTATTTCAGTTCTTCAATACAATGCCACGCCGCATTGATGCAGTAATTGATGCCAAAGGAGCCCCGACCAAGTAATGAGTGCATTTACTGAACATACATTTCAGATGTTAAAATCATTTTTCAAGCTGGTGTTATAAAGTATTCTAATTTACTGAGATAATGACTTTTGGGTTTTTTATTGGCTGTAAGCCATAATCATCAACATTAACAGAAATAAACACTTCACATAGATCACTCTGTGTGTAATATATAATGTAGGAGTTTTATTTTTTATAAGGAAGAACTGAAATAAATTAACTTTTTGATGATTTTCTTATTTTGTGAGAAGCATCTGTATGTATGTGTAATATATATATATATATATATATATATATATACACACTGATAGAAATAGGAGGGATATAGCATTTTAGGGCAAGTGTGATGAAGAACTTAAAACACAGAAAAAAGATCCTAATAATATAGGCAATTCCAGAATATCAGCAATGAAAATGGAGAAAAAAAAGAAGTTTTTCATCTCCTATTCCAAACAAACATAAATAACAAAATAGTGTACAAAGAGACTGGAAGGAAGACAAATGATTGACATAATTGGGTTTATAATAAAGCATGTGGAAAGAAAGCATCAAGGAAGAAGCTGACAACCAATGTTAGAGAGCAGTCAGGTGACTGTACAGGACCGAGATTGGACCGCAGCGTGCAAACTGCCTGCAGCTCTCCCAACCCATGTTTGAGAGCTTATGTATTTCTATGCAGCTGCCACGCTCGGGTAGAAGAGAAAACTTATCATCACATTTATCTCAGTAATCAGCTTCTTCACTACATTCCTACACTTGTTTGCTAATTGTTTTATATTAGGAAATTGCTGTTTTGAAGAATTCTCTAATTTACTATGAAAAAATTCCATTAAAGGTTGTGCAAATACAGTGGTAGCTGCATACTCATAAATGACCACTAGATGGAGACAGCGTCATTTGGAATGTTGTCACCTGCAGCAGACTTGTGCTCCAGCACTGGTGGAGGAAGCTCTATCTCAAAGGCAAAAAAGAAAGTTTTACTAAAAATGCCGCCACTCATAATTGTGAAACTGTTTGATGTTCAAATGTGAACAATACCGTGATCCAAAGCAAAACTTTTGTAGCATTTTGCTGAACCTGTGCACTTGTAGTTTACTATCGCACTATATCTTCACTGCATGGACAAAGTATCTGAACACACCCATTAATAATTGAATTTGGGTTTTATCGCTCAATCCTGTTGCCCCCGTCTATAAAATCCAGCTCCTCGTTATGCTGCCAGCCTTTACCTCCAGCCAATCTTTCACAAATGCTAGTAAAGCGCTTACAGCATGGTCCTGTAATAGGACGTCACCAATGTAACAAGTCAGGAGGGAAGAAATTTCATGAACTAAATATTCTATAATCAAGTATGGGTGGAATTATTGCAAAGTGGAAACATTTAGAAACCACAGCAACAAAGTGTGGACTACAGAATATTGCAGAGTGGGATCACCGAGTGATGAGGAGCAGAAGACATAACAGTCACCAACGCTCTGCTGACTCCATAACTGCAGAGTCCTGATCGCCTGTCACTAACATCAGCGCAGAAACTGTTCCCCCCGTCAGAAGCTTCATCGAATTTGTCTGTGTAGCTGCAAGCAAGTCTTAAGGTACTGCCACACTTAGCGATCTCGTTAGCGATCACGATAATGACGCAAGCTAACGAGATCGTTGGTGTGATCGCTTTTAGGTCGCTAGAAGCTGCCAAACAGGAGATCTCATAAACGACACATCAGCGGTCAGCGATCTCTTTAACGACTTTGGCGGTCGTTAGGATGTCATTAGCATGTACTGAGCGCTTCTGATTCATAGGAATTTCCAGCATCGCTCCTGCTCTCTGCGTCCTGCTAGCCTGCTTTGCAACTTCTGCGATCCTCTCTGTGACGCAAAAGAGAACTTACAGATATTGCGATCCACTTTGTGACGCTAAAAAACCCTAGTCCCGCCTGCGCTGCTGTCATATGCGTCACAAACGAGGTCGCTCGTCATTCGCAAAAGGTGCCAAACACAGCGATATGGTCACCAGTGGGACGCCAACGATCAAAAACGGTCCAGAACACATGTGAACGATCAGCGACATCACAGCAGGTGCCACATCGTTGCTACATGCACACCACAACGGTCGCTAACGAGATCGCTAAATAGTGACGTTTTAGTGATCTCGTTAGCGATCTCGTTAGCGATCACGATAATGACGCAAGCTAACGAGATCGTTGGTGTGATCTCTTTTAGGTCGCTAGAAGCTGCCAAACAGGAGATCTCATAAACGACTCATCAGCGGTCAGTGATCTCTTTAACGACTTTGGCGGTCGTTAGGATCTGTCATTAGCATGTACTGAGCGCTTCTGATTCATAGGAATTTCCAGCATCGCTCCTGCTCTCTGCGTCCTGCTAGCCTGCTTTGCAACTTCTGCGATCCTCTCTGTGACGCAAAAGAGAACTTACAGATATTGCGATCCACTCCATGATGCTAAAAACCCTAGTCCCCCTGCGCTGCTGTCATATGCGTCACAAACGAGGTCGCTCGTCATTCGCAAAAGGTGCCAAACACAGCGATATAGGCTCACCAGGGGACGCCAACAATCAAAAAACGGTCCAGAACGCTAGTGAACGATCAGCGACATCACAGCAGGGGCCACATCGTTGCTACATGCACACACAACGAGGTCGCTAATGAGATCGCTAAATAGTGACGTTTTAGTGATCTCGTTAGCGATCTCGTTAGCGATCACGATAACGACGCAAGCTAACGAGATCGTTGGTGTGATCTCTTTTAGGTCGCTAGAAGCTGCCAAACAGGAGATCTCATAAACGACTCATCAGCGGTCAGTGATCTCTTTAACGACTTTGGCGGTCGTTAGGATCTGTCATTAGCATGTACTGAGCGCTTCTGATTCATAGGAATTTCCAGCATCGCTCCTGCTCTCTGCGTCCTGCTAGCCTGCTTTGCAACTTCTGCGATCCTCTCTGTGACGCAAAAGAGAACTTACAGATATTGCGATCCACTCCATGATGCTAAAAACCCTAGTCCCGCCTGCGCTGCTGTCATATGCGTCACAAACGAGGTCGCTCGTCATTCGCAAAAGGTGCCAAACACAGCGATATAGGCTCACCAGGGGACGCCAACAATCAAAAAACGGTCCAGAACGCTAGTGAACGATCAGCGACATCACAGCAGGGGCCACATCGTTGCTACATGCCACACACAACGAGGTCGCTAATGAGATCGCTAAATAGTGACGTTTTAGCGATCTCGTTAGCGATCTCGTTAGCGATCTCGTTAGAGATCTCGCTTAGTGTGGCATACCCTTTACATCACCAAGCACAATGACAAGTATTGGATGGAGTAAAGTAAGTCATCATTGGACTTCAGAGCAGTGGAAAAGTGTTTTATGGTGTGACAGATCGCACTATCTGGCATCTGATGGATGAGTTCGGTGTGTAACAACTTGACTGGCTGCAAAGAGCCCCGACCTCAACCCCATATAATATCTCTAAGAGGGACAAGAAAGGAGGATGTGAGCCAGGCCCTCTTATCCAACATCAGTGGCTCGCCTCACGAATGCTTTGTTGTTTGTGGAAAGGGATTAAATTATTAAGAGGATATAACCTGTGGATAAAGCTTTCTTGCCCCTAAGTCAGGGGGCAGCACTCTACAGGTGGCTAAAACAGAAACATACAGGCAAAAGTGACCATATATTGAATATTGCCGTGTCCCTCACTGTGAATCTGGGTATCTGCAGTAACGCTAACCTAGTATTTACAAATAGATTGGTGACTTTTAGGCTCAGTTCACACGACTGTACGTTCTCTCATCCAAGAGAAACTGGCCTATTGTACTGATCACACTCTGGTCACAATCTGATCACAGTGTGCTCATAGGGAGATCCATTTTTTTTCAGATGAGGAGAAAATGGAAAAGAAAATTTGACATTCAATTAGAGTCTGAAAATCAGACTGCACTCAAATGTCCACAAAAAATGATGAAGTTGGCTGACAGCACTGCAGCATGCGGATGCACGTTCTATTCCACCGGACCCAAGTGGACCAATACATACCAAAAATAGAGAGAAGAACAGCATACCAATCTGGTGAAGATTAAATAGATTCCTTTATTTTGCCAGATGCAACGTTTCAACACCATCATAGGTCTTTTTCAACCATGCACCGATGGGGGTTATTTTTTTCGTTTTTTTCAAATTTGACTTTTTTCTAGATATGGCGTATGGGTAGCCATGGATATGGCGCCATACAGCCAGTATTGTGCCCTAGATCATTTACCTCTGCGCTTGTGCGCACTCTTGGCTCCATATGGTGTGGTCGCGCGACTTGTTGCGTGACACCACATATGTGGGACTTGGGTGCTGTGATCACATGTGAGGGGCAGGCAATAGTTATAGGCTATATGGGATGCCATAGGTGATGTGCTCCCCTTTCTAGATTGCACCTTTGACTTAATATATAGATGTGCTGATGGGTCGGCCACTATTATTGCTTTTCTCATCTCCTTAGTAACTCACCTCGGCACATGCGCTGTATTCCCATTTCTGTGTTGGTGAAGTCATGTGACTTGTCATGTAGCGACGCGTATGGAGAGAGGGGCGGTGCCTGATGCGCTTGTAGGTGGTGATCGGTGACGTGAGTGTGTGATGAGGTTACCCTTCGTTTGTGTGAGTTTACTCGATTGGTCCTCACACGTGTGCTTTGATGCTAGATATATACAATGAGATCTTTTGGTCTTTGGCCAATGTTTACAATATGGGAACATCCTTGATGCAACGATTGGTGGGCTGTTACTATGACGATTGTGATGCACACTGGGGATAGGTTCATATTTATGGGGCGTTTTATAACCCTTTATGTGTTTCTTTATGTATTATTATATTTTTTTATTTTTGATATCTATGTGAATGTATGTCTTTTTTAAATTACCTTTTGATATAAATTGTATATATTTTTGTTTTTAACCATATGTAATGGTTTGTGGGCAGTTCCTTGTTATAATTGGTGGACAATTGTCCACTCCCTATATAAGGCTGCCATTTTTGATGTTATGCATGCTTGAAAAAGACCTATGATGGTTGAAAAAGACCTATGATGGTTGAAACGTTGCATCTGGCACAATAAAGGAATCTATATATATCTATCTGCAGTCCAATTTTTTCCACAGACTTATGAACTTGCATGACTGAGTGTGATCTGAATATTGGAGGCAAATCATGCAAGCTGCAAGTTCCTCCTTGGACAGACGGTCTGAAAGAAAAATTGGACATGTGCACAGCCCCATTGATTAACATTGGTCCGAGCGCCTGTAAGGTGCCAGAGGGCGGCAGCCGTGATCGAGCTGCTGCCCCATGTCACCCTGGCACTTTACAGGAATATTGTGTCCCAGACCCAGTGTGCTGTCATGTGTGGGGTGCGTCACACTCGCTCGCAGGCCGCAGGTGTCAGCCGTCTCCACGTCTTCGGTTACAGGAGCCACCGCACAAAGATCAGGGGACACTCAGGTCACTTATAACTCAAAAGTTTACTAGACAGGTTAGTTCATCAGAGTGTAACACTCAGTATTGGTGCACAGCACCCTCCATTTCTTGTTTCTGTAATACAGTACATTTCCAGCTTTTCCTTCTGTTCCACCTGGACTATCCCTACACTCACTGATCTTATCAGTCTCAGGGATTCCCAGCCCAGATCCCAGTACACCTGAGATCCGTTACCTTTCCACATGAGGTTCTACCTCCATCTTCCTTTGTATGGAAGGGGTTGATGTGGTCTCCATAGCACCTGTCTCGAGCTTTGGCCTCCGACATTTCAGGAATGTCGGCAGGGAATTTTATAAGGCCTGATACCACCCAGAACAATATGTACTCCTCATGCTATCAGCCCACTTCACCTTGAACTTGACCTTGTCACACAACTTGTCAACAAACTCCTCACAAAACAGGAAGCAGTTCCTTTTACTCAAATTATCCCCCTCCCCATTTGGGCTAGTCCCAAACATTAACTCTTTCTTGTTCTAATGGTACCCTAGTCACTATACCAACTATGTTTACTTATTACCTCACTATACATATGTTACTATACATTCCAACATAGATTTAATTATCACTTACTACGCAATATACACCAAAAAAACCAGTACATATTTCATACTTCACATATCACAATATATGTAAAAGACGCATGGTATTATACACATGATACGAGGTTGTCTTCAGGGCAGGAACATGACATTACAGTCGCACCCTTACACATGATCCGTGTTCTGTCGGAGCCCTTAGAAATATCACTGTTCCTCCCCTACAGTATATTCCTCAGTGATGCTCTGATTTTTCCCCATGAGTGGGATGTTTCCCCTAATTAATCTCCAAATTTGAATTCTTTTTTTAAAGATTTGGTGATATATATATTTTTTAGAAATTTGTGAATATATATATTTTTTTAGAAGATTTGGTGAATATATATATTTTTAGGAATTGAATTATATTTGAGATTGTGAATATATATATATTTTTTAAGGAAGATTTGGTGTGAATTTGTAATATTTCCTTGTCTGCTGAGCAATTATTTGGCCACATTGGTGATAGACCTGGAGAAAGCAACGTAAAGTTACCAAGTCTTCATTCTCTGAAGAACATGTAAATGTAATTTATCAGCTGTCACTATCATTGTAGAATAATGGAGGAGAGGATTCTGTACTAGTCATTGGATGGATTGCCGTATAATGAGCCGGGGCTGGGATTATGTCCTCACCCATCAGGACTCATTATTACTTTTAAGACCAGAGGCTGGCTTTGTTGCTTGTCAACTTTTAATCTTTTTAATCTGCAGACTTTCGATAGGAGAATGAAGCAAATTATTGTCAATCAGAGCTGGCAGTTGTTTACATGACTAGGGGCTGAAATGAATACTTTTAATTTGCTTTCGTCTCGTATTCCAGCAATAAACATGAAGCCATGTATATATGTATATATGTATATATCAAGGGCTCTAGGAATATTCTTCTGGGGCTTAGAGAGCATCTACACCTTTTCCTCAGCATTTGGGCAGCACGATGGCTCAGTGGTTTGCACTGTTTCCTTGCAATGCTGGGGTGATGGGTTCAAATCCCACCAAGGACAACATTTCCAAATAGGTTGTATGTTATCCATGTGTTTGTGTTGGTTTCCTCCTACACTCCAACGGCATACTGATAGGGAATTGTGGCAGTGATGATAATGCATTCTGGATAGTGATGAGCGAGTATATTCGTTGCTCGAGTTTTCCCGAGCCGCTCGGGTGATCTCCGAGTGTTTGGAAGTGCTCGGAGATTTAGTTTGTGTTGCCGTAGCTGCATGATTTGAGGATATTTGATAGCCTGAATACATGTGGGAATTCCCTAACAAACAGGCATTCCTCACATGTATTCAGGCTGTCCAGCAGCCATAAATCATGCATCTGCGGCAACAGAAACTAAATCTCCGAGCACTTCCAAATACTCGGAGATCACCCGAGCAACGAGTATACTCACTCATCATTAATTCTGAACAGTACATTAAAATACAGCACACAAAAATTTAAAGAAGTTACAGTGATGCTTGATAGTCTTGGAATTTTCCACATTTCTGAATAAATTTTACCTAAAACGACATAAGTTTTTCACCCAAGTCAAAAACGTCGATAGAGAACCGAATCAAATGAAGAACATGATCCAATATCACATACTTGCAAAAGGCAAAAGTATGTGAACATTTAAAATTTTAAGGTGAAATTAGAGTTTAAGTTTTCAATCAATGGGGTGACAGTGAGGTATGAGTGGGTGACCTGTTTTACTTAACCCCTTCCTGACACAGCCAATTTCTGATTTATCTTTTTTGTTTATGCCTCCTCTTCTTCCAAAGAGCCATCATTTTCAATTATTTTTGTCCACATAGATATATGAGCGCTTATTTTTTGTGGGACAAGCTGTACTTTTGAAAAGACACAATTCATCTTACCGCAAAGGGTAATGGAGTACAGGAAAAAAAATTTAAGTGTGGTAAAATTGTGAAAATCGTGCAAGTCTGACATTTTTTTTGGTAATTGTTTTTAAGGCATACATTATGTGGTACAAATGACCTGGCATCATGATTGTTCAGGTCAGTATGATTACGGCGATACTAAACTTGTGACGTTTTTTATATTATTTTATTAGTTAAAAAAATAGAAATTTGTAAAAAAAATAAATTTTTGTATTGTGTCGCCATTTTTCGAGAACCATAACGTTTTCATTTTTCAGTCAATGGGGCTGCACATAGTAAAAACCACACTCTCCTTTGAATCCCAGACACAGGCTGAGTTTCAACGGAGCTCTGTGATGGGTGACATGGAGGTCTTCAACAGATCTATAGCTGCTGTAGCAACCCATTGATAGCCCACAATCGGGGTGTTGATGGTCACATAAATGGCTGAATGACATGTCTCCTTACTCTCTCTCAGGAGTAGTTGACCAGCAAAGATAACTCAAAGAAAAAGACGTACAATAGTCCATGAAGTCACAAAGGAACCCAAGGTAACATTTAAGTAACTAAAGGTCTCTCTCACATTATCAAAAGTTAATGTTCATTAGCCAACCATCTACACTGAACAACAATTATGCACAAGGGAGCATTGCAAGGAGAAAGCTACTGCTCTCCAAGAAGAACATTGTAGCCCATCTGCAGTTTACTAAACAACACCTGGACAAGACAGAAGGTTACTGGAACATTGTTTTGTAGATGGATGAGAACAAAACAGAGCTTTTTGGGTTTAATGATACACGTTATGTTTTGAGAAAGAAAAACAGCATAATAACCTCAAAGAATCTGTGAAACGCAGTAGTGGTAGTAACATGGTTTTGGTCTGTTTTGCTTCATCTGCTGCTTCAGGGTGGCCTGTTATCACTGATGGAACAATGAGCTCATGATTCTTTGAATTGGAGAGACTAAAAAACAAAGGCAGAAAAATGAAAATAGCCCTCCTGGCAAGGGGTTAAAACCTGCATGGGTCTTCAGGAAAGTGTCAAAGATGTGTACATCATGTTCCAAATTATTATGCAAATTGGTTTTAAGTGTCAAAGCGTTTTTTTTTGTAAATGAAACCCATTGATGGTATTGTGTCTCAGGGTTCTTTGGATCACTGAAATCAATCTCAGATACATGTGATTATTAGTTTGCCATGTGAGCCCAATAAAAGGAAAACTAGATGTCCCACACTATTAAGCACGGCAGAGTTTTCAAGTAAAATGGGAAAGAAAAAGGATCTCTGCTGAAAAGCATCAAATAGTGCAATGCCTTGGTCAAGGGATGAAAACATTAGATATTTCCCAAAAACTTAAGCGTGATCATCGTACTGTTAAGAGATTTGTGGCTGATTCTGAGCACAGACGTGTTTGTGCTGATAAAGGCAGAATGAGGAAGGTTTCTGTCAGGCAAGTTCATTGGATTAAGAGAGCAGCTGCTAAAAAGCCATTACAAACCAGCAAACAGATATTTGAAGCTGCTGGTGCCTCTGGAGTCCCTCGAACCTGAAGGTGTAGGATCCTTCAAAGGCTTGCTGTGGTGCATAAACCTACTTTTCGGTCACCCCTAAACAGTGCTCACAAGCAGAAATGGTTGCAGTGGGCCCAGACTTACATGAAGACTAATTTTCAAACAGTCTTGCTTACTGATGAGTGTCGAGCAACCTGGATGGTCCAGATGGATGGAGTAGTGGATGGTTGGTGGATGGCCACCATGTCCCAACAAGGCTGCGACATCAGCAAGGAGGTGGAGGAGTCATGTTTTGGGCCGGAATCATGGGGAAACAGCTGGTAGGGCCCTTTAAGGTTCCTGAAGGTGTGAAAATGACCTCTGCAAAGTATATAGAGTTTCTGACTGACAACTTTCTTCCATGGTATAAAAAGCAGAAACGTGCCTTCAGGAGCAAAATCATCTTCATGCATGACAATGCACCATCTCATGCTGCAAAGAAAACCTCTGAGTCATTGGCTGCTATGGGCATAAAAGGAGATAAAACTCATGGGGTGGCCACCATCTTCCCCTGACCTCAACCCTATAGAGAACCTTTGGAGTATCATGAAGCAAAAGATCTATGAGGGTGGGAGGCAGTTCACATCAAAACCGCAGCTCTGGAGGTTATTCTGACTTCATGCAAAGAAATACAAGCAGAAACTCTCCAAAACTCACAAGTTCAATGGATGAAAGAATTGTGAAGGTGATATCAAAGAAGAGTTCCTATGTTAACATGTAACTTGACCTGTTAGGATGTTTTGGAGTTAAATAGCTTTTTTGTTCAGTGAATGTGACCTCTAATGCTGCAAATTCCACAAATGAGCATTTTCAGTTCTTTAAAACATATCAAATGTTCAGAAATTCTACTGTGCCTAATAATTTGGAACAGTGCATTTTGAGTTTTTATTCATTTTGGAGATTATACTGTTATCATTGGGAGGTTTCTTCTATAAAATGTGATGTATACTCTAACGGGTGATGACTTTTATTAGACTGACTGTCATTTGCACCGACCACTTAGGAAAATCAGAGAAAAACATCATTTGCATAATAATTTGGAACATGGTGTAGGAATCCCATGAGTGACACTATGACCTGTTAGCCGTTTTACTTTGTCTTTTATGTAGCAGCATTTCATATGCCACATTTGTTCATATCAAGAAAATCTCATTCCTACAATTTTTTTTCTATACTTTGCTTTCTGAAAAACCTCCCTCTTTCTTGGAATGCTCCTTTAATGTATGTAGTGAGTAGAGGTCAATTCTTAAGAATAAAAGTTCCCAGTTCCAGGTATCAAGGAGGTGAAAATCTCCTTTCTTTTCTCTGTTCTTCAGAACTTTCTAAAATGGTTCAATGATCTGGTTATCCAGGCGAAATCCAGATTGTGTCTATTAAGCTGAAGAAAATGTTCAGTCTTTTGCAATAAACCAGCAGATGGCAATAAAAAGACATTTTTTTCAAAACATATTTTTTAATCCATAATTTGGCTCCCTTTAAAAGAGTGGGGAACTAAAATAATGATGAGATTTCTTTAAGAAAAAATAAAAAAAAATAAAAACATAAAAAAATATTAAAAGGGCACCATGAGGTGTGTACTGTACCTTAATTCTCAGGTAAGTATCTTGGAGTCTGACATTCAATATTACAACATATATAAGAAATATGATGGAAAGGCATTCTCTTACCTAAAGTAATGGTTATAGCGGAATAATTTGCTTCTCGGAGACTATCCTGTTGCCTGTACGATTTTACTACTGTTTCTTATTGAATTATTTAATGACACAGTCTGAATTTTATTAGATATAGTTGTGGGACAATGAAGATGTAACCCAATCTTGTATACCGTGTGAGCAAGACACACTGGAGAGTGCTGGAAAAGAAAAGAACTGGTTGACATTGACAATTTTCTGTTTTCGGTAAATTGAGAATTATGTGACCCCTCCTTTATTTTGTAGTGTAAGTAATAGCTGGTAAAACATCTTTTTTCTGGATATCAGATGGACCATCCAGTATGTGTCTTGTAGGGCTATGGCTTCTACATGATACTTCACATACAAAGTACAATACCTCCAATACAGGGTGTAACTACAATAGGTACAGGGGTCGCAATTGCACCCGGACTCTAGAGTCTAGAAAGGTCTGTTTTGCCCATATGAAAAGACCACTTTTGTTAAAGGCTTAATATAGTTGTGGGTCCCGTTGGCATTGGATCCACAAGCTTCAAATTGTGCTACTACCTACAAAAATTTGAATTATGGTTCAAAGTTCTCAAAGTTGCCTAGTCTGCACCAATACTTGCGGTTCTACACAAGGGCAGAATATTATGGTGGCAGGTACTGTTCACTGTATTATTAGCCCAAACAACACAAATAATACTGTAATATCAGGCATCAAAGAATACAGTAGAATCATAAGTAAGTTTGGGATATTCGTTATTCCTAAAGTGGTGCCACATGGTGGAAACAGGAGCCATCAAACAGGCTAGAAAAACTAGAACACATTTTATAGGGGTTGTCTCATGTTTGTCAATAAGTAAAAATTACAAAGTGCTTGTAAAAACAAGCAATTCTACAGTTTACCTGATTAGTTCTCAAGAACTGAGTTTTTTTTTATTCTATATGGTACTGCTCATTGCCAAGGCTCCCGGCCACCTCAGAAGAGCATATGACTGCAAGTTGTTGACTGTTATGATTTGGTAGCCGAGGAGGACAGTAACAAAAATAGCCAAGGCAGTCAGACACCCAGGTTGGTAACTAATGGATTGCAGACCCCTAAACTAACCGCACAACTAGAAGCAGCCGTGGGACGTACCTATGATGACCTAGACGCCTCGACACAGCCGGAGAGTTAGCTAAGCCTAAAGATAGAAAGAGGAAAGCTAACTCCCCGGAGTAGCACCCCAAAGGAATAGGTAGCCCCCACACATATATTGGCGGTGAGACAAGATGAAATATAAACGCAGGCAGAAAATAGAGTAAGCAAACGCTGGGGCCCAAAACTATCTAGATAGGACAAGACAGGAAAGAAAACTGTTTGCAATCCAGCAAAACCCTAGGAAAAATTCCAGCACTTCTGATTCAAAAAATACTGAGACCACACGATCTCTCCCCCGCTAGATCAGAACTCTAGTGTGAACAGGTAACTACCCAGCAGCCACTGAAATAACAGGGACTGAACAAATAAACCAAGATAAATGAGAAACAGAGACAGCGCAGGCCCCAGCAGGGGGACCCGGCTGACCTCACTCAGAAGGGCAGAAAAACATAAGAGAACAAAACCACAGAAACAAGAAGAAAATAACTTATCTGAAAGTTGCAGGAGACAGCAGATAGCAAGCTGACTTCCAAACTGGACCAAGAAGAAACAACTAATCATCGGCGAGGATTATGGGAAGGTTACTCCCTAAAATCTCCCGAGTCATCACTCCCAGATTGCCAATCGTCCGCAGCTGAATCCTCAGCTGAAGGGCCTCTGTCAGTCAAGGCAGCTTCATTACTATCAGCAGCCACCAGAGGTAGACCCCACTCAGAATCCAGAGCATTCATAACAGTTGACTGTACAGCTTTAATGGATTCAGCTTTAGTGCCTCTGATGCTGCAGAGGAAAAAATGGCTCTACTAGCATTGGAAAATGCACCGGTCATGCTGGCATCTCTGCCGTGCCCATATTCTGCACTGTCAATCATCAGAAGCACAAGCAGGAAGTTAGGAGGCAGGGGAGCTGTGTGCTCCGGAAGAATGAAGATGAATGCATACCTTTAAATCATTGTAGAGGGAGTGTGATACATTTACAAATGTTTTTAGAACTAGTAAAGTCTACATGATGACAATCCTGCCAATGTTTGGGTCCCTGGGTTTACACAGTAGTTTCATAACAGCTGAAAATTGGTGGTCCCTGTATTAGGCACGGATGAGAGGGATAAGGAGTAGAGCAATAAAAACTATGAGTCTACTTTATTCTCTGTAAAGTGTAATATTTTTGTTTGGTTTGGGCTATTAGTCCATCTCACCTGTCACTCCCATACGGTGTCATTAAATAGGGCAACAAATAATGGTGATCGATCTGCTTCAGCTCCATTGTGGGCTTATTTGTTCTATGTATTGGGCCAACTGGCTTTTTAAGTGTTTTTAACTATTTGTCTTGCATTAGTTTCAGTAAACTTTCAATATTTTCTGGTATTCCTTTTCTGCATGGCATGTCTTTATTCTTATGTCTTAATTACAACTAACACAGTACAGCAGAGCTGAGCTCGGCACGACTGTAGAATAAGCCATTTTTTGCTAACCCTGTCAACTTTTTAAAGTAGAAAAAGGCTCAAAGTTGCTAAATTTAGGTTTTCAGAAAGCTGGCAAAGAGGGAAAATAAATATCCTTCCCCAACACTAGTTTATTTCAGATTTAGTGATAAGTAATAGAATAAAACCTATGATAACTATAATGAGGAAATATCATGCAGTAAGTGAATAGTAATCGTGCATGTAACTAACATAGGATATTTATAGAGGACTTAGTTTGCATTATTTTGATCAATAAAGTGTAAAAGCCATCCCACCGCGACAAGGTGTACCCAATCAGGATGGTCCTATCTCTAGTGTCCCAACTTACTATGTGCCAGCAGTAGTGTTGAGCATTCCGATACCGCAAGTATCGGGTATCGGCCGATATTCGCGTTATCGGAATTCCGATACTTAATTCCGATACTTTTTCCATATCGTATACCGGAATCGGAAGTTCCCATAATTCTTTGAGAGGCAATGTGATTTTAGTCAGCCAATGAGGAATCCTACGAAGTGTGGGCACATCCTGTGATGCTGCGGTCATCTTAACTAATGGCATGGCTGTGATTGGCTGCTGAAATGATGTCAGAATGCACTATAAAAGGCGCCGCCGCCATTTTAGCGTCACTGTGCTGTGAACTCAGTAAGGGACAGAACGCTACTCTGCTCACTCTGAGGGACAGTTAGATATTGCGATTTTGTGTACTACTGTGCTTGAGGCAGGCTAGTTTACCAACCGCTGTGTAAAGCTTCATTTTGCCAGTGTTGTTTTAACAGCTCTGTGCAAGGTGTGTGTGTGACAGTGCAGGTGACGCTGCAGTTTGCTCTGCATCCACCGCTGTTTGTAGGCATCTGCACGTGTCCCTTTTTTTTTTTTTTTTTTTTTATTTTATTTAGTGGAATTGGTGCAGCTCCATTATATTAGAAATAAATCTAATCTATTAGTGTGACGCGCTTCCATCCGTATACAATACATTGGTTGCAAACACTATAGAAGTACAGAAAGGAGCTTTTCACAGATTGTGGACAGTTGTGTTTCAGTGTTCACTTCAGTCTGTGTTTTTTACTTTTTTGAGTGCAGATCACGCTCCAGTTACATGTTCAAGCACTGCTGCTTGTACTCTGCTGAGCGTGTCTCAGTGGCTCATCCTTTTCATTTATCTCCAATTGGTTCTGCTACATTCCATTTAAAATAAATCTAATCTATTAGTGTGACGCGCTTCCATCCGTATACAATACATTGGTTGCAAACACTATAGAAGTACAGAAAGGAGCTTTTCACAGATTGTGGACAGTTGTGTTTCAGTGTTCACTTCAGTCTGTGTTTTTTACTTTTTTGAGTGCAGATCACGCTCCAGTTACATGTTCAAGCACTGCTGCTTGTACTCTGCTGAGCGTGTCTCAGTGGCTCATCCTTTTCATTTATCTCCAATTGGTTCTGCTACATTCCATTTAAAATAAATCTAATCTATTAGTGTGACGCGCTTCCATCCGTATACAATACATTGGTTGCAAACACTATAGAAGTACAGAAAGGAGCTTTTCACAGATTGTGGACAGTTGTGTTTCAGTGTTCACTTCAGTCTGTGTTTTTTACTTTTTTGAGTGCAGATCACGCTCCAGTTACATGTTCAAGCACTGCTGCTTGTACTCTGCTGAGCGTGTCTCAGTGGCTCATCCTTTTCATTTATCTCCAATTGGTTCTGCTACATTCCATTTAAAATAAATCTAATCTATTAGTGTGACGCGCTTCCATCCGTATACAATACATTGGTTGCAAACACTATAGAAGTACAGAAAGGAGCTTTTCACAGATTGTGGACAGTTGTGTTTCAGTGTTCACTTCAGTCTGTGTTTTTTACTTTTTTGAGTGCAGATCACGCTCCAGTTACATGTTCAAGCACTGCTGCTTGTACTCTGCTGAGCGTGTCTCAGTGGCTCATCCTTTTCATTTATCTCCAATTGGTTCTGCTACATTCCATTTAAAATAAATCTAATCTATTAGTGTGACGCGCTTCCACCCGTATACAATACATTGGTTGCAAACAATATAGAAGTACACAAACGGGCCTTTCACAGCTACTGAACATGGGTTTTTAATTTTTAACTAAAATATGTATTTTTTCAAATGACACAAATATAAGTAATGTTGAAGAGGAATAGTCCTACATCCATTGTTTGCACAATATTACAGGTGTACATCATGTCCCTTAATCAACAATGTATTATTATATTTACTTGTATGCTTTTATTTAAAAGCCAAGAACACAGAAGGATAACCTTCGCACTGCAGCTGTTGTCAAAGTTCAACCCACATTATGCACTTCCAACATTGCAGCATTTGAGGCATGATGTGAGTTGGATTGGTCAAAGTTATGGAGTGAGAAGGTTCACCATCAGTACCCTATAGCATAAGTATGCTTTTGTGTTAGCATTTGTGTTAGACATGTGGATATCTGCCATAATATGTCACAATTATTTAGTTACAGATTTGTTACCAACACTAATCATTGAATGGTTTTAAATTTGACGTTTCACTTGTTTACAGCTTAGAAATAAGGGTGTAGCCTGATATCTATGTGTAGCACTAGCCACTTTAACATGTCATGTTTTTTTAAACATGTGTAGCTAGGTAGCAGTAATTTTTGCCGGACACACAGCAGGGGAACAGCAGGCGTTACTGAACCCCACTATCACTATAGCTTGTGTATTGGTCTGTGGACACGACACTTCTGAGCAGCAACTGGCAGTGTTGTAGCCCAGGGAGTATAGCTCAGGTGGTAGAAAGATGAACATAACAGGAGACATGGAAAACGTTGTCAACCAGTTAGTTAATCTGAAACCGGACAGGCAAATTCAGGCGAGATCCATGCCTAGTTCATTTTCAGAAAAGTAAGCCGTTCTACATTATCGTAGGATAGTCGCATGCAACGGTCTGTTAGTACACCACCTGCAGCAGTAAAGACGCGCTCCGATAATACACTGCCAGCAGATCAAGCCAGCACCTCCAATGCATACTGGCTAAGCTCTGGCCATGTATCCAGCTTAGAGACACAAAACTTGAATGGGGAAGAGCCATCTGGGAGTACACTGAGAGGGCAAGACATGTAGTCTGTCACCATCTTACGGAAATGTTGCCTCCTGCTGACTGGAGCCGTCTCGGATGGTGTAGACATTGGTGGCGCTGCCACAAAACTTCGACACATTTGGAACATACTGTTCTTGCCCTGTGCAGAGGCGCTGCTTGTGCTCCCTCTTGTTGCAGAGCTGTCTCCACTGCCTCGACGCACAGAGCTGCTTTGTAAATCAGTAGCAGCAGCAGTGCTCTCGGCTGGAATGGAGAACATTATGGATTGCACCAGTGTGTCTTGGTACTTCCGCATTTTACGCTCCCGGTTCAACGGTGTGATGAGGCTTTGTAAGTTGTCCCGGTAGCGAGGGTCTAGGAGGGTGTACACCCAATAATCAGACGTGGTGTGAATGTGTTCGATGCGGCGGTCATTTCTCAGCCACTGCAGCATGAAATCAACCATGTGCTGCAGACTCCCAACTGGCCAAGAAACGTTGTCCCCTGCAAGAGGCGTCATCTCCGCCTGCTGTGCATCACCCCACCCTTGGTCTACATACTGACTAGAGCATTGTCTACCTCCCTCTGGAGCGATGTCTTCCTCCTCCATTGACTCCTCCTCATCCTCCTCACAAAGTCCTTCAAATACATATAAATTTACAAAATTTAAAACTCAAAATTTAAAAACTTTGTATCATAATTCTGTAACATCAGTTTATGGAAACACAATAGCATTACAAAAGGATAGACAAAAAATGTACATTATGTGCTTTGTAAATACATTAAAAGTTTGTAATGGTTATGAAAATATAGACAGCGACTCTGGAGGTTCAATTGTTGATACAGCATGGTACTTTGAAAGTCCTCCAGCCCTTTGTGAGGAACCACGTTGCGCTGACTGTCCAGAAGGTGATGGAATTTGTGACTCCTCATCCTCCACCTCTTCCAAAACCTCATGCCTTAGTGCTTGCAGTGTTTTTTGAAGCAGGCAGATAAGGGGGACAGTCAGGCTGACTAGTGCATCATCTGCACTCGCCATCCGCGTTGACTCATCAAACGCACGCAAAACGTGGCAGATATCCTTCATAGAGTTATTCGCCACTCATTACACTGGCAGTGGCTGCCCATTCATTATAGGATCCAATTCTAATTACTGGTTCTCACCAACATAGCTCTCCACAGCGCAGCACCCCCCTACATCTCCTCCCTTATTTATATTTATCGGCCTAACCGACTGCTGCACTCTGCAAACGACCTTCGACTAACCTCTGCACTAATCCGTACCTCCCACTCCCAACTCCAAGACTTCACCCGCGCTGCGCCAATCCTCTGGAATGCTCTACCCAAGAAATTAGGACTATCCGCAATTTGGATGGTTTCAGGCGCTCCCTCAAAACACATTTGTTCACAGTGGCCTATCACATTCACTAATCAAAGTCATTCTATGTGTAATTCTGTGTGTGTAGCCCATTCACTATCTCCATGCATCCCTCACTTCCTTAAAATGGCTGGACCATCATTGTAAAAACACCATTGTATATAAACACCTGTACTTTGTATCTCCCACACCTCATTGTAGATTGTAAGCTTTCACCAGCAGGGGCGGCTGATTTTGCTTTAATTATTGTATTGTTAACGTTGTTACTTATGACTCGTGTTTTGAAACTGTTAAACTGTAAAGCACTGCGGAATATTATGGCGCTATATAAATAAATAATATTATTATTCTTATTATAGAGGCCCACTCAGTAGTGGTGAAGTGTGAACGCCGCAAATTGCGAGTTGACTGCGCCTGATGCAGCTGATACTCCATTACTGTTGGCTGCTGCTCACACAACCGCTCCAACATATGTAACGAGGAATTCCACCTGGTGGGTACGTCACATATAATGCGATGTTCATGAAGGTGAAATCTGCGTTGCAGAGCTGCAATCAGCGATCTGGCCATGCTGGAACGTCGCAAGTGAGCGCACTCTAGGCGGACCTTGTGCAGCAGTGCATCAAGATCCGGATAGTCCCTCAAAAAACTCTGCACGACCAAGTTGAGCACATATGACAGACATGGTATGTGAGTGAGGTTGCCAAGGCCCAGAGCTGACACCAGATTTCGGCCATTGTCACACACTACCAAGCCTGCCTGTAGATTCTCTTCCAAAAACCACACGTCGCTCTCCTGCTTTATGGCATTACAGAGCTCCTGCGCTGTGTGGCTAAGATTCCCCATGGAAATTAATTTCAGGATGGCCTGTTGACATTTGGACACGGCTGTGCTCATATCGGTCGCAACAGGTAAACGTTCACGGGTCCATGTGGAGGTAGACCGTGACGGCTCCTGCAGCGATGATTTGAGGAACTGGAATAGGAGGAGGAATCAATGTGTACAGACTTGATTCCTGCAATCCTTGGAGTTGGCAGAACACGTACAGCGCCACTCGCAAGATCAGTACCCGGCTGCACAACATTGACCCAATGGGCAGTGAGGGAAAGGTATTGTCCCTGGCCATGGGTGTTAGAACCCTCTTGTTAGGTTTTGTTTCAGTTTGCTGGTCACATGACCTTTTTTCCCTATTTAGTCTGGCTCCGCCCTTCTGGCTTTGCTTGACTTCATTGTATTATCTACTGTTAAGCTAGCCGGGTGCTTAGGTGCCTTAATCTGTGAGTTTTGCTTGATGTTAGGATCACAAAGTATTTATTTTTCTGTTTAATTATCCATGCTACAATTTATGTTAGGACTAGGAGGTGTCCACCTTTTCTCCCAGTCCCTAGATCTTGTAGGGATTACTCCCTCGCAACTATAGGTCTTCGTTCACACTAGATGAGGACTTTAGCGGGTCTGGTCGCAGGATCAGGTTCCCCGTTACATCGTAGGGATTCAGCTTAGTTGTATTGTAGGGACAGAATTCCCTTCTTTCCTTACTGGTTGTAGCAGATCATAACAATGGGTACTGGTCCACGCATCGGTGGTCAGGTGGACCTTGCTACTGAGGGCTTTTAGTAGCGCATGTTTAATTTTTCCCTCAACATGCTTTTGCAGACCAGGGACGGCTTGCCTGCTGAAATGAAATCGGCTTGGCACATTGTATTGTGGGATTGACAATGATATTCAGTTACGGAAACTGTCTGTCTCCACCAGCCTGAATCACAGCATTTCAAGGGACAGGAGTTTTGCAATGCCAGCATTCAGAGCCTGTGCTCGTGCATGGTTTGCGGAGTATGGCCGTCTTTTATCCCATGCCTGTGCTACCGCTGGCTGTTTTGTGGCCTGGGAGTGTGAGGATGACAGGGAACTTGCTGCTGTGTGTGGAATAACAGTTTGTCTCTGGACAACAGTGGCCGAGGTTCTTCCATGGCGATCCTGTGAGGAAGCATAACCAGCTGTGTGTGAGCTCGATGAAGAGGCTTCAACACAACCTGAAGATGTAGGTGCTGCTGTAGGTTGGCCTACATCTCCAGTGTGTCTTTGTAACTCAACTACGTGCTTTGTCCGCACATGTTTCCACATATTTGTGGTATTGAGGTGACTGACACTTTTAGCTATTTTTAATTTTTGATTACACAGCTTGCATTTCACATAGCAAATATCATGTGCAAGTGTGTGAAAAAAGGACCACGCAGTGCAAGTCCTGGGAGCGCACGTTTTGACTTTTGGAAGACAACTGCTCCGAACAGGTGCCAAACTGGAGGCTACAGGCAACCGAGTCTGCAGCCTAACTCTCCCTCCTGTTTGTACCGTTGGGGCAATGTCTTCCTCTATCTTCCTTCTATCACTAACCATTTCTCTAGGCCTCTCCCAGCTTTCAACCAAAGTACTGGTTCTCACCCACAAAGCTCTCCACAGTGCAGCACCCCTCCTACATCTCCTCCCTCATTTCTATCTATCGGCCTAACCGACTGCTGCGCTCTGCAAACGACTTTCGACTAACCTCTGCACTAATACGTACCTCCCACTCCCGACTCCAAGACTTCTCCTGCTCTACGCCAATCCTCTGGAATGCTGTACCCCAAGAAATTAGGACTATCCACAATTTGCATGGTTTCAGGCGCTCCCTCAAAACACATTTGTTCAGAGCGGCCTATCACATTCACTAATCAAAGTCATTCTATGTATTCTGTGTAAGTGTGTGTGTGTCTCTAGCCCATTCACTATCTCCATCCCTCAGTCCCTTAAGATGGCTGGAACATCATTGTAAATGCACCATTGTATATAAACACCTATACTTTGTATCTCCCCCATCTCATTGTACATTGTAAGCTGTCACGAGCAGGGGCGACTTATTTAGCTTAAATTATTGTATTGTTAACGTTGTTACTTATGACTTGTGTTCTGAAACTGCTAAACTGTAAAGCGCTGCGGAATATGATGGCGCTATATAAATAAATATTATTATTATTCCTCTGAGCTGCTCCCACCACCTTCCTGTTCTTCATGCCATGTTGGGTATTGGACCTCATCATCTCCACTACCCTCTTCCAACACCTGCTGTTGGGTGGTCTGGCCAGCACCATGCTCAACAGAAACTGGCACCTGGGTCTCATCATCATCATCAGATGCGTTCTGCGGTGTGCTGACCATCGGCACTGTCTCACCCGCCTCTTCAGATTCAGAGAGACACAGCTGTTGCGCATCACTGCATACTCCCTCTTCTTCACATTACAGAATGCTGCTTGGCTGGGCCCCTGTTTGCAAGCCAATAGATTCTGAGAACAGAAGCAGACACTCAGCTGGCTCCTGTACAGAACTCTCTGACTGCCTGGGCAATTTGCCAGGCGGTGAAGAGACAGATGGTTGCCCAACAGTGCTGTGGTCCTGAGAGGAGGTGGAAGCAATTGAAGTCGATGCATTGGCTGAGATCCAAACAACAACGGCTTCAATTTGTTCTTCCCGCAGCAGGGGGGTACTCCGAGCTCCTACAAAAGTGCGCATAAAGGAACGCTCACGGCCCGGGGAAAACTGGTGGATGCTGTGTCACTGGGGGCCGCAGCAGCCACAGAATCCCCACGTCCTCTCCCTGAAGAAACTCCACGACCACGTGCCTTACTCCCTGCCTTCTTCATCTTGGTAGATTGATAAAGAAAGTCTGAAAAGTTATAAGGCCTAAGTGTGGTTATTCCGCAGAGACTGCAGTGAACACTGCACACAACTGTTCAGTAGGTGTGAAAGGCCCCTTTGTGTACTTCTATAGTGTTTGCAACCAATGTATTGTATACGGATGGAAGCGCGTCACACTAATAGATTTTATTTATTTGTAATAGAATGGAGCAGCAACAATTAGAGAAAAATTTCAAGGATGTGCCAGTGACACACGCTCAGCAGACTACAACCAGCAGTGGTTGAAGAACTAACTGGAGCGTGATCTGCACTCCAAAAAGGAAAACCTCAGACTACAGTGAACACTGCACACAACTGTTCACTACCCAACGCGTCTCAGCAGGAAGGCAGTCTGTGCGTCAAAACAAAGGCGCAAGCATACATCCACGTACCCTGTTTATAAAGCTATATAAAAAAAATTATGTAGTAGTGACGCACACTTTATTGAGGTACAGTATTACATCGCCATTCACCATCTGTGGCTATGCAGTCTCATCTATATATACCTTATCTATCCGTTGTCATGCTTGCAAGTCGACAGTCAGGCATAAATAGCAATTTTCGCTATGCACTATGCACTTTTTAAAGGTTATGTTTGTTAATAAACATGATTATTGCCACATATTATGAGTATTACATGATGGAAATTGTATAATTTTGTATAAACTGTTTAGTGACATTATTCAGCAAATGTAACATTTTAGTAATGTCACAGATAACTTGTAATGCTGATGATGTTTTGAAGTCAGACATTCATTGTCTATACAATAAAAATGGTGTACATACTGTTACTTATCCATCATTAATGGATTCAGATATGTACTTGTATGCTTTTATGTACAACCGTATAGCAGATTCCTTAACTAATTTATTTTGTGGTTTGCATTGCTGTTCAACATGTTAATGTATGTGTTTATGTTTGTCAATTCTTTATTTATCTAGATATTAGTTTAAATGAAATCATCATCTTATGGTAGTAAAGGTTATCTTTCTCTTGTTTGAAGTATAGACATTTAAAATTGACAGGTAACAAGGAAATTACTTGATCTAGTATTTAAACATCCTCCTTGACCCTGGGCTCCAACACCGCCAGTTGTTGCTCGGAAGTGCTGTTAGCACAGTCAACACTTGCTCCTGTGTTACTGGGGTTCAGTAACGTCAGCTGGTCCTCGGTTGTGCCATTGGCTCTTTTCCTTCTGCTGCCCCTCCGGGTTCCAGCACAGTCAGCTGGTCCTCGTTACTTGCATTGGCTCTTGTACCTTCTGCTACCCGTCCGGGTTCCAGTACCGTCAACTGGTTCTCCGCAGTGCCTTTGGCCTAGGTGCCTCCATCTCGGTATCCGAGTTCCAGCAACGTCTGCTGGTCCTTGGTAGTGCTTTGGAGCACAGGTACCTCCTGCTTAGTAACCGTGTCCCAGTAACATCAGCTGGTACAAGATTGTGCTACAAATACAAGATACGGAACAAGAGACACAAGAACAATAAGCAGAAGATCTAAAAGCAGAAGAACATGAAGTATAAGACCAAAATGAAGAGCAAAATATATGCTCTAAATTCTAAGCAGAAGAAGACTAAGCAGTGTATGGGGGTGAGTCCGTTCCTCCTCGTGGTGCCCCTGGAAAATGCCTGCTGCTGCAGGCTAAACTGAACACGGACAAATACTGTTGTAATTTAAATCTTTTGTGACAGCAAGAACGGAAGGATGAAAAATTCATACTTTGACAGATTACAAGTACAGGATTCTCTGTCACAAATAAGAATATGATGAAGAAGATGAAGCAGAATATGAATAAGAATAATAGTTTAATAAGAAGAATATGAGTAATGTTAACAAAGATGAATAGCAAGAAGTTTAAGAAGAAGATAAAGAAGGTGAAGATGAAGAATAATTTGATGAAAAAGATGATGCTGCAGAAGATTATGAAGGAGAAAGTGTGTGAAAAGTTAAAAAGGTGAAGATGAAGAGCATGGAAGTTGTGTAATATACATATTTGCCAAAATATAAAAAACGTTAACATTGTCAATTTCTTCGTCAATCCGAACATCTTTAAAAAAAAAAATATTTATGCTATTCCATTTGATTGGGTTAAACATCTATGCCTTTAATGTCTCCTCAACCTTCCCCAATACATTCTACATTACTCTTTCTTGTTTTCCTTCATGTACAATTAACCAACAAGGCAACAATGGGTTTTTTTTAATTTCGATATTTTGTTCCCATAGACTTACATGGGACTTCCGGTATCGATATCGGGTATCGCCGATATTTTAGTGATATCGGCGATACCATTCCGATTCCGATACTTTAGGATATCGGAAAGTATCGCTCAACTCTAGCCAGCAGTCCTCAGCAAGACCTGGGCCAGACTGTATTGCACCTGCCCGTGGAAAGTTATATAGAGAAGATGGAGAGGGAGCCATGGCCTTGTATGTACAGAGGACAAGAAACTAAAGCAAATCTGAATAAATGGTCCGACACACCTGTTGGTATAGGTGCAATGCGTAAGCACATTTTCACACTGTGGCCATTAATCTGACGAAACCTAGGATAAAAGCAATGAGTAAACACCCTGCAGTAAATAATAGGATAATTCACAAAATGTAGCAGCGAGAGAAAGACTAGAGAGCTCATGGACCTCATAGGCCATATTATTTCTGTACCTCTGTAATAGCATACTTGCCAACAGTCCCAATTTTTTAAAAAAATCCAGTGAAACAGGCTACAAAAAGGATCAAAAGAAACAGGGTTTATCAAAACCACTGTCAAAAGCAGTAGTTTGGGCCACCCCTAGGCATGGGCTTAAATATCGTAAAGTGTGTATTAGAAATTGACGGTATTCCACAATGAATTTTCCTGTATACTTTGCTGTAATATTCTATTATCAGACTATACAAAACATAGGCTCGATACCATTGTGTGTATGCATCTCTTGTGAAGACTCATGTGCCTCTAAGATTGCAGATTGCTTGTGTGTATACAATATTATTGTTTCTATAGTTATACAATCCTCTATCCCTTCTGTGCCCATTCTTCTTGCAGAGATAATTAATTGTCCTTATTTTATTAATAAATGGTAATATTATTTTTACAACACAATGACGCGTTACAAGCCCGGGTTTGTGATCAATCGATGTTCATCATATTTGCCTTTGGATTGCAACTATTTCTGTATTTGATGATTTTTCAAATGAATTCCACTAGTTTAATTGCAGGTCTCTGTAGACCGTGTACAAGTCAGCAAATTAGCTGGAAGGTGTTAGCTTGTTAGCGCCACAGCAATCTAAATATTACACATTCTATTAAAAACCAGGGCCAAATTACTCCTCACAGAAGGACAAATGTTTGCAGGAAGCTAAATAGAAATGAAGTGAAACCATTGTATAATTGATTCTGGCTTCTTTGCATGATTTCTCTATAGAAATGAAAGTTTAGAAACTTTGAAAGAATGTGTATGGTGTTATTTTGCTAGTTAAAACCAGATAAATATAACTTGGTAAATGAGCTTCTTTCTTCTGATATTTTTTATTTTCTGATTCTACATTTATTATTCTATTTTCTGAACATAATTATGGGAGTAGCCATCTTGCCTTAGCTACCACTAACAGTTTAGAGACTTCCTTTACAGTAGCAATGTGGACATAAGATATAAGGAACCTCATGGAGAAATAACTTGTTGGCTTATATGGTAATACAGCGGAAATTGTTCTAGGAAATTAAATATTTCTGCCAGAAAATTATTGCAATTACTCATGTTTCGTTTTACACATGCTTATTTCCTTTGTGTGTATTAGAACAACACAAAAAAACAGTAAAAAAAATCAAATTGGACATCATGTCACACAAAACCTCAAAAATGGGTTGGACAAAATTGTTGGCACCCTCAACTTGATATTTAGTATTGTTTGGAAAAAAATTACTGTAATCAATTGCTTTCTATAGCCATCAACAAGCTTATAACTCTCAACTGGAATTATTTGACCACTCTTCTTTTACAAACTGCTCCAGGCCTCTCATATTTCTAGGTTGCCTTCTCCAAAAGCAATTTTAAGATCCCTCTAGAGGTGTACAGTGGGATTTTGATCCGGACTCATTGGGGCCACTCCAGAACTGTCCAGTGCTTCTTGAAGTATGGATGCTTCTTGAAATATGCTTGGGGTCATTATCCTGCTGGAAGACCCATGACCTAGGATGCAAACCCAGCTTTCTGACACTGGACATTTATGACTCAAAATCTGTTGGCAATCTTCCGATTTCATGATGCCTTGCACAGTCAAGGCACCCATTACCAGAGGCAGCAAAACAACCCCAAAACATCTTTAAACCTCCACTATATTTGACTGTAGGTACTTACTGTGTTCTCATCAGTGACTGCCATCCAAAGCATCTGGATCATTGCGCGAGACATATACATTATCATCTTGATGCAAGGTGAGGGATATGGTGCTATTTTGTTTTTTGTTTTTTACAGGTGACATGGGCTTCATAAGTTTGCTTTTTAATTTATTGTCTTTTATAGATGCTGTGGGCTTCAGTAGATTATGGGTAAAGGTGAGTATAATTATTTTTTATTCCAATAAAGGTGTCAGTATCATTATTTCAATTAAAGGACTTTATTCTGGCTGTTTTTTTTACAATATGACTTTATTGTTAGTAATTGGAGCATCTTATAAATGCCTCTCCATTACTAACCTGTGGGCTTAATGTCAGCTGACATTACAAAGCTGACATCAACCCCACAACTATTACTTCACTGGCCACCACAGCAGGGAAAGTGGGAAGAACTGGACAAAGTTCCTGAATTGATGCATCTACTAGATGCGCCTTTCCTGGGGCTGCTGCGGGCTGCTATTGATAGGCTGGGGAATGCCAATATCCATGGCCTCTTCCCAGTTTGAGAATACTAGCATGCAGGTCTCTGATTTAGCTTCCCTGGTTGTCAAAAATCAGGGGGACCCCATGCCGGTTTTTTCAATTATTTATTTAAATAATTTAAAAAAACAGAGTGGGATACCTCTATTTTTGATAGCCAGCCATGGTAAAGCTGACACCTGCAGGTTGCAGCTTTTGGTTTTTACCTGCGCAGTGCTGGTTATAAAAAATAGAGGGATTGCACATAATTTTTATTTATTTATTTATTTTGAGCACAGGCACCGATTGATGAATTCTCCCATCAGAGGCGCTTTTCTCACTGCTATCAGAAACAGCAGGTGTATGCTGATGAAAGTAGTAGTCTCTCATCAACTGATGCCCGTGACTAGTGGTAATCTTTTTACTACTGGTCACAGCTGCTGGCTCATGCTGTCATCTGACTATGTGGGAGCCGTAACTCTCTGACCGGAGGTAAAGAACTTACTGCCAATCAGAGCTCATGTTTGCTGCACTGTCACAGTGCAAACACCTAAATCAAACTTTATTTAAAACATCTGCCAAAGCCGCCAGATCCGAACATCCATGGGTATGTCCATCACTGTTCATCAGTTCAGAGCACCTGCTGCTATTTTTCTAAACCACAGTTCCTATGTTTTTGTTGATAGTTGAAGGCTTTTTGGCAGCAATTCCTCCATGAAAACCACTTATAGCCAGACTTCTTTGAAGAGTAGATGGGTGTAGCTGGGTCCCAATAGGTTTGGCCAGTTCTGAACTGATGGCACTGCTGGACATCTTCAAATTTAAAAGGAAAATAACCATGCTCTTTCATCTGTTGCATTAAATTACCTTGGTAGGCTGTGTCTACGGTCCTTAACATTTACTTATTAATTATGCAATACAATCAAGGAGGTATCTAATTGGCTCCAAATTTATTTTGCATCAGGTCAACGACCCCATACATATAGCCAATCTTAATAAAAATAGTGATGAGTGGATGGATAATCTGAGGATCAACCTCATGTTGAATTTCCTGAAATTCCTTTATTCTTTGGTTTCTGCAAATTTGAATACTCTAATTCATAAGGATAAAAAAATGCCTGCCACCATTTCACACCCTGCTGATGACTCAAAAAACGATCTAATGATTGTCAGGCACAGCCACATTGGCTTCCCCACAATGCCATGCAGCTGCAGGTATCACATGATTTAGTACAGCCAATCAGGGGGGGCTGTCACAGAAAGTATAAGAGATAGAGTCAGGACAAGGAGTGCCATTTTATAATTGTGAAATGTAGGGATAGGTCAGAACGTACAGCTCATTCCACATAGGTAAAGGAAAAGGCCTAAATCTGATTGTGGTGTACAACTTCCGTGCTAATGTAGATGTTATGTTTCGGTAGCTGAGGAGTGCAGGTAAAAAAGGCAATACACCAGAGCAGTTGGAATCTATGAGATTGCAGTACCCTGACTAACCACCACAACTAGAGGCAGCCGTGGAGCGTTCCTACGTTGGTCCTAGACGCCTCGTCACAGCCTGAGAAACTAACTACACCTAAAGATAGAAAGAGGAAAGCTATCTGCCCCGGAGCAGATCCCCAAAGAACATAGAAAGCCCCCAAACATGTAATGGCGGTTAGACAAGAAGAAATACTGACACAGACAGAAAATAGTATGAGCAAACGTTGGGGCCCAAACTACCTAAATAGAAAAGGATAGGAAGGGCACTTACTGCAATCCAAAAAAACCCTGAAAAGCACCAACTCTACTAATTTCAAAAACACCTGAGATCACACGACCTCTACCACCTAAATTAGTTCTCTGGTGTAACAAAATCAAAACAGCAGCCACTGAAAAAGCTGGAAAAAGCAAATGTACAAACATCAGTGGCTGAACTAAACTGAGAGGGCAAAAGCCCCCGGAGGGGACCCTGAAGGCCCCCACAGAAGTGCAGGACAAAATGCAAAAATCAAGCACAAAAACAAAAAGAAGAAAATGTCTTATCTGTTAGCAGGAGATGCAGACACGACACAGCAGGCTACAAAGGAAACAGGAATGAAGGATTGAGACCAGAACAATTGATCACCGGCAACCCTGATGGGAAGGCGACTCCCTTATATAAGACCAGTCAGTAACACCTGATTCCCAATCCTCACAATCTTCACTGGACAGTCCAGTACCGCTTGTAACCACCAGAGGGAGCCTCTGCTCAGAACTCATTTCAAGTCCATTCACAACAGTACCCCCCCTTGAGGAGGGGTCACCGAACCCTCATTTGAGCAACCAGGTCGGTCAGGATGAGTTCTATGATACGCACGGATGAGTCTCCTAGCATGGATGTCCGAAGCAAACACCCAAGAATTGTCTTCCTGACCATAACCTCTCCACTTAACCAAATACTGGAGTTTCCGTCTAGAAAAACGAGAATTCAATATTTTCTCAACCACAAACTCCAGATTGCCCTCAACCAGAACAGGGTCAGGAGGCACAGCAGTAGGAACCACTGGCTCAACAAACCTCTTCAACAAGGACTTGTGGAACACGTTATGGATCTTAAATGTCCCTGGAAGAAGCAAACGAAAAGAAACAGGATTAAGAATCTCCATGATCTTATAAGGTCCAATGAACCTAGGCTTAAATTTAGGAGATGCCACTCTCATAGGAATATTTTTGAGGACAACCAGACCAAGTTCCCCACTTTAAACCGAGGACCATCAGTCCTATGCCGGTTAGCAAACCGCTGGGCCCTCTCCTGAGAGAGGGACAACCTCTCCACTACCTGGTCCCAAATCTGTTGCATACGCTCCACAACAGAGTCAACACCTGGACAGACAGAAGCCTCCGTCTGTCCTGAAGAAAATCGAGAGTGAAACCCAGAATTACAGAAAAATGGAGACATCAAAGTGGCAGAGCTAGCCCTATTATTAAGAGCAAACTCAGCCAAAGGCAAAAAAGAGACCCAGTCATCCTGATCAGCAGACACAAAGCATCTTAGATAAGTCTCCAATGTCTGGTTTGTTCTCTCAGTTTGACCATTGGTCTGAGGATGAAACGCCGAGGAGAAAGACAATTGAACACCAAGTTTAGAACAAAAGGTCCTCCAAAATCTGGAAACAAACTGGACTCCTCTGTCAGACACAATGTTCTCAGGAATGCCGTGTAAACGAACCACGTGCTGAAGGAACAAAGGCACCAATTCAGAGGAGGAAGGCAACTTAGGTAATGGCACAAGATGTATCATCTTGGAAAACCTATCACAAATCACCCAGATGACGGTCATTCTCTGAGAAACAGGGAGGTCGGAAATGAAATCCATAGAGATATGGGTCCATGGTCTCTTGGGCACAGGCAATGGCATCAACAAACCACTAGAGCGAGAGCAAGGCTTGGAGCGAGAGCAAGTCCCGCAGGACTGCACAAATTCCCTGACATCACGAGACAAGGTAGGCCACCAAAAGGACCGACTAACCAAGTCTCTGGTACCAAAAATTCCGGGATGACCGGCCAACGCGGAACAATGAATCTCAGACATCACACTCTTTTTCCACTGGTCCGGGACAAACAATTTCCCAACAGGCAGCGCTCGGGCCTATCCTCCTGACACCCCTCCAGAGCCAGTCTCAAATTGGGCGAGATGGCGGAAAGAACTACACCTTCTTTCAAAATAACAGAAGGATCAGATAACTCAGGAGAGTCCGCAAGGAAACTCCTCGAGAGGGCATCCGCCTTAACATTCTTAGTGCCAGGAAGAAAGGAAACCACAAAATTAAAACGTGTGAAAAACAAGGCCCACCTGGCCTGTCTAGGATTAAGTCGCTTGGCAGATTCCAGATAAACCAGATTCTTATGGTCCGTAAGGACCACCACCTGATGTTTGGCTCCCTCCAGCCAATGTCTCCACTCTTCAAAAGCCCACTTCATGGCCAATAACTCCCGATTACCCACGTCATAATTACGTTCAGTAGGAGAAAATTTTCGAGAGAAAAAGGCACAAGGGTTACTTTTAGAGGTCTCTGGATCTCTTTGGGACAAAACGGCACCTGCCCCAATTTCAGAGGCATCAACCTCCACCTGAAATGGCAGAGAAACATCAGGCTGTCGTAGAACAGGAGCAGAAGTGAATCTCTGCTTAAGTTCCTGAAATGCAGAGACTGCCTCAGGAGGCCAATTCACCACATAAGAACCCTTTTTGGTCAAATCAGTTAATGGTTTAACAATAACCGAGAAATTACCAATAAATTTACGATAAAAATTGGCAAAACCCAAAATCTTTGAAGAGCCTTTAATGAAGTAGGTTGGACCCAATCACAGATGGCCTGAACCTTGACCGGGTCCATTTCAATAACAGATGGGGACAAAATGAATCCCAGAAATGAGATCCTCTGCATGCCAAAAAGACACTTTGATCCCTTCACATACAGAGCATTCTCTCTCAAAATCTGGAATACAGTTCGAACATGTTTCACATGAGAGTCCCAGTCATTGGAAAAAAATCAAGATATCATCCAAATAAACAATCAGAAATTTATCCACAAAATCCCTGAAAATGTCATTCATGAAGGACTGGAAGACAGAAGGAGCATTAGTGAGCCCAAAGGGCATCACAAGGTACTCAAAATGCCCTCAGGGGTATTAAACGCCGTCTTCCATTCATCCCCGTGCTTAATGCGAATAAGGTTATATGCCCCCCTGAGGTCAAGCTTGGTAAACCAAGTAGCGTTTTTCACCTGGAAAACAGGTCAGAAATCAAGGGTAACGGATATTGAAATTTCACAGTAATATTGTTCAAAAGACGATAATCAATACACGGCCTTAATGAACCATCCTTTTTGGCCACAAAGAAAAAACCCGCACCTAAGGGTGAAGAGGATGGTCTGATATGACCCTTCTCCAATGACTCCTTGATATAAGACCGCATAGCGTCATGTTCAGGTACAGACAAGTTAAAAAGGCGACCTTTAGAAAATTTACTACCAGGCACTAATTCAATAGCGCAGTCATAGCTCCTATGGGGAGGCAAGGATGCAGATTTACTTTCGCTAAACACATCAGAAAAATCAATCAAAAAGTCAGGAACATCCTGAGCCTGGGGGGAGGCAGAAAAAACAGGAGTGTTGGTATTAACACATTGGCAGCCCCAACTGGTTACAGACACAGATTTCCAATCCAAAACAGGATTATGAGACTGTAACCAAGGGAAACCCAGTACGATAATGTCATGCAGATTATACAGAACCAAAAATTTGCAGCTCTCCTGATGATCAGGTTCAACCCTCATTATCACCTGAGTAGAGAACTGAGGTTTATTCTCAGCCAAAGGGGTAGAATCGATCCCCAGTAGGGGAATAGACTTCCGTAGGGGTATCAAGGGAAACCCACAACGTTTAGCAAAATCAAAATCCATCAGGTTAATAGCTGCTCCCGAATCAACGAAAGCCTGAGCAGAAAATGAGGACAGAGAGCATATCAGGGTAACAGTTAATAAAAACTTAGTCTGAACACTACCCAAGACAACTGAGCGTGCAAAACGTCTTCCCCGCTTAGGGCAGACTGAAATAGCATGAGAGGCATCACCACAGTAGAAACATAACCCATTGCGCTTTCGAAACTCATGACGCTGTGCCCCAGAAACCACTCTATCACACTGCATGGATTCAGAAGCAGGTTCACAAGGCAACACTATTCCACGCATACTTCTCCGCTCACGCAAACGTCTGTCAATTTGAATCGCTAATGACATAGAATCATTGAGACCAGAGGGGACAGGGAATCCCACCATAACATCCTTTACATTATCTGACAGACCCTTCCGAAAAAGGGCTGCCAAAGCGTCGTCATTCCATTTGGTCAGGACTGTCCACCTACGGAATCTCTGACAGTATAACTCAGCGTCATCAAGCCCCTGATTTAATGCCAACAAGGCTTTTTCAGCTTGATCAGTGACATTAGGCTCATCGTACAATAACCCCAAAGCCTGAAAAAATGCATCAACATCACTCAAAACAGGATCCCCAGGAGTCAGGGAAAAAGCCCAATCCTGAGGATCGCCGCGCAGGAGAGAGATGACAATTTGAACCTGCTGCGCTGCGTTCCCTGAGGACTTAGATTTTAAGGCAAAAAACAATTTACAGTTATTTTTGAAATTCAGAAACTTAGCTCGATCCCCTAAAAACAAATCTGGCATGGGAATCCTAGGTTCCACAACAGGCAACCCAGCAAGATAGGCAGCAATACTCCGAACCTCAGTGGCAAGCTTATCCACACGGCCAGACAACTGTGCAAACTCCATTGAGAGAAAAAATCCTCCCTAGCACCCAGAGATACAGAGGGAAAAAAAATGCAACAAACAGAAAATATCTCTGACAACTCTGACAACCTTTTTTCTTTCACAATATTTTTCCCTTCTGTGAGTACCATACAATTTTCAATTTTTAGGCCGGTGATACTGTTATGTTTCGGTTGCTGAGGAGTGCAGGTAAAAAAGGCAATACACCAGAGCAGTTGGAATCTATGAGATTGCAGTACCCTGACTAACCACCACAACTAGAGGCAGCCGTGGAGCGTTCCTACGTTGGTCCTAGACGCCTCGTCACAGCCTGAGAAACTAACTACACCTAAAGATAGAAAGAGGAAAGCTATCTGCCCCGGAGCAGATCCCCAAAGAACATAGAAAGCCCCCAAACATGTAATGGTGGTTAGACAAGAAGAAATACTGACACAGACAGAAAATAGTATGAGCAAACGTTGGGGCCCAAACTACCTAAATAGAAAAGGATAGGAAGGGCACTTACTGCAATCCCAAAAAACCCTGAAAAGCACCAACTCTACTAATTTCAAAAACACCTGAGATCACACGACCTCTACCACCTAAATTAGTTCTCTGGTGTAACAAAATCAAAACAGCAGCCACTGAAAAAGCTGGAAAAAGCAAATGTACAAACATCAGTGGCTGAACTAAACTGAAAGGGCAAAAGCCCCCGGAGGGGACCCTGAAGGCCCCACAGAAGTGCAGGACAAAATGCAAAAATCAAGCACAAAAACAAAAAGAAGAAAATGTCTTATCTGTTAGCAGGAGATGCAGACACGACACAGCAGGCTACAAAGGAAACAGGAATGAAGGATTGAGACCAGAACAATTGATCACCGGCAACCCTGATGGGAAGGCGACTCCCTTATATAAGACCAGTCAGTAACACCTGATTCCCAATCCTCACAATCTTCACTGGACAGTCCAGTACCGCTTGTAACCACCAGAGGGAGCCTCTGCTCAGAACTCATTTCAAGCCCATTCACATCAAGCGCCGTATTAAATCCCTCAGTAATAATTTTGCAACTAATACAAAATCCTGAAAGAGTCTATGGTGATAATAGTAAAAATGAGTTATTAATAATTAAACAATATCACATAAGTCACCCATAATATAAAAAAATATGTGCAAATCAAGAATACAAAATCCTGAATAAAAATGTGTCATAGAGAGGAGGAAATATATAAACATTTTTACATTAAAAAGAGAACTCGCCATTATAGCTGTTTTGGGATTACAGACACCTCAAACCTAGTTCAATATTCTCCTAGGAGGTGTTAGGGTATTATACATGTATTTCATGTATTTTTCATGTAACTAGGGGCTTGTTAGTATTGCAATTTGAGTCACATTTATTTGACACAAATTACATTTCTAAGAACAAAACCTGGCGAGCCAGGCAACTTGAAATTTTAAATGATCCATCCAGCTCAAATTAAGAACTATCTTCAGCATAAAGAAGAATAAGGAGACCTGAAATGATTGCATTAAACTCCAGAGAGTCATGATATAAACATTATCGCGACTGCCTGGGGTTACAAGAAGAGACAGATATGTGGTTAGTCTTCCAATGTTTGGAACAACCTCTCGCCTCTGATTTCCTTTAAGGGTATGTTTCCACGCTGCGTAGTAGCAGCACTTTGGACGCAGCGGAAAGTGCCACCCCCTGTTGTACGCGCGGTGATACCGCATGTGTTCATTGAACAAATGCGGAATCAAAGCATCCTATCCGTAGACTGGGCTATTTATCTTGCGGGAGACGTGCATCTCCGCAAGATAAATAGACATGCTGTGGTCTATAAAGACGCGTCGCATGTCCGGTTTCGTGGGTGTGTCACCCGTGTCTTTGTACGCATAGTGGAGACGGGATTTCATAAAATCCCCTCCACTATGCTGTAACATCTGGACGCTACGGATTGAACGCTGCGGCTGTAGGCAGCATCCAATCCGCAGCAAATACTGAATGTTACCTGAACGTGGAAACATACCCTAAAAAGTTTATACACGTGACAAGCGAACCTAGAAGAACTGATGAAGTCTGACATAAAAGAAGGAGTTGACATCTCCGGTAAAATAATTTCTCATTTTATTAAACTTCCATAAAACTGATAATCATTACAGGATGAAATTTCAGATCTGTCATGATTATCTTTTTATATGGAAGTTTAATAAAGTGAGAAATTATTTTACCAGAGATGTCAACTCCTTCTTTTGTTGGGCTTCATGTATCTGCCCCAGTCTTCGGGCTTGTTGCAACTCTGGAATTATATGTGATGGTGGAAATACTCTGGTGTTGAGCAAACACGTTTTTTTTCCAAGAATTGATGCTGTTTTGGCGGCTCACACCAAATATTCATTTGATTTTGATTTCTTATTTGTTCATTCACTTTGCATTCTGTTAATAGATAATTAAATATTAACAGTTCTATTTTTGAAAACATTCTTATTTTGTAGCATTTTTTTCTCAACTGCCTAAAACTTTTGCAAAGTATGAAAACATATTTTATTTTTTTCAAATATTGATGTAATGTAAATATATGCATGATACGCAAATGTAACAAGTTAAACATATTTTACAAAAAATGTAGTTTTTTGGAAAAAAAGATGATTGAAACAAGAGTCTTGTACAACTCCTTTAACCACTTAAGTACCAGCTGTATTTCCATTTTTGAATTTCCATTTTTTGCTCCCCTTCTTCCCACGGCCATAACTTTTTTATTTTACTGCCAATATGGCCATGTGAGGGCTAGTTTTTTTGCGGGTCGAGTTGTACTTTTGAATGATACCACTGATTTTACCATATCATGTACTGGAAAACAGTCAAAAACATCCAAATACGTTGATATTGCAAAAAAAGTGCAATTCCACAATTGTTTTTTGCATTTTTTTACCATGTTCACTTAATGCTAAAACTGACCTGCCTTTATGATTCTCCAGGTCATTATGAGTTCACTGACACCAAAGATGTGTAGGTTCTTTTTTATTTAAGTGGTGAAAAAAAATTCAGCAATCTAGAGAACATGAAGTCAAATATAAACCAGAAAAAAACAGCCTTACCAACACCAAGTTAGATCACAAATGCACAAGCAAGATGCAGCAGACCCCCATTATAAAAGTGGGGGGCAGTAATGATACAAAATACTGATGGAAGCAGCCACTCACAAACCTGCCAATTCATTGAGAGGGTGGCTGTCTAGTAAAAAATGCACACAAATGAGGCTTGGAAAGAACACCAGTCACACAGGTACGTGTGATGCATAGTGTCTGGCTTACAGCCTATTAATGACGCCCATAATATTAGATCCATCTGGCTGCCCAGCAGTATATGCGTTCACCCAATCAACAAAAAAGGGACCTGGCTGCAGCCTGCAAAAATGTGCAATAAGACATGAATAATATTGTATACGATAAATACAATAAATGAGATATTGGTTGATATTTTGGCCAAAAGGCACAAGCTCGCAACCCTCGTCAAGGGTCCTGGCTGCCCCTCCATGAATTGGTAGGCTTGTGAGTGGATGCTTCTATTAGTAATTTGCACCTGTGCTTCCCCCGTCTTTATAATGGGGGTCTGCTGCATCTTGCTTATGCATCTGCGATCTGACTTTGTGTTGGTGAGGCTGTTTTTTTCTGGTTTGTTTTTTGAATTTATGTCCTTTAGGTTGCTGTTTTTAATTTTAGTGTTTGGACTCACAAGCGTGAGGACCCTTGACGAGGGATGCAAGCTTGTGTATTTTAGCCAAAATATCGACCAATACCTCATTTAATGTATTTATCTTGTAAATTATTTTTCATTTTCTATTGAACATTTTTCCATTTTTGCAGCGTGCAACCAGCCCCCTTTTTTGTTGGTTGGGTGAACTGGGGTGTCTGTCCTTGTGGGGTGCACTCATATAATGCTGGGCAGCCTGCCTGTCATAATATTATGGGAGTCATTAATAGGCTGTAAGTTAGACACTGTGCATCACACATACCTGTGTGACTGGTGTTCTATTCAAGCCCCATTTGTGTGCATTTTCAATAGCCTCTTTCAGCAGAGAAATGGGCCCTGTCACACAGCAAAAATTGTCCAGGAATGTTTTGGAGAATATGAGTGTATATAATTCAACTTGTTGACTTGTCTCGAAATTCTCCAGATCGCAATCTGATCAAGTAGCTGTGAGATGTGATGGAAAAATAAGTCTAATCCATGTAGACAAACCTGTCAGGAACAAACGTGAAGCTCCAGTTTAATAAGGAAAATTCTGACAACATGACAGGCTGCTATGGTCTTTATTGTTACTGATGTGAGTGCACTACAGTGCTGCAGGCTTCCAGCGGCTAAATGCTGCCTCAGGTTCTAGTTCAGATACTGATCATGTATTAAACATGATAAACCATCATGGCAATTACAAATTCCCGGTGATGCCATGTCTCTTCTGGGGTTATGTCAATGAATGATTTTTGAAGCAACTGTGTGACAAGCTTATATATCAGCAATGGGTGTCAGCTATAATTACAGCTGACATGTTTAACGCCTTAGATGCACTGTCAGTAACAACCACTGCATCTTAGGTGGTTGACAGGAGGAAAGGACTTCTCGTCTCCATTTGGGCATCTCTGCGACATGACTGTAAAGCTGCCTATGATTGGCATGTAAAACAGCGATCAAACAACAGCATCTGAATCTGTAATCTATGCTAGATCCAGAGTCTACTGAGCTGTATGTCAGTGTGATACTAACAGGTACAATACAGTAGAAGAAAAAAGCTCTGCATTACATTATACAAGCAATTAGACGAGTGCCAAAATCCTGTAGTGGGACTGAACAAAAAAAATGTGTTTTTAAAAAAAATGATATAGTGAAATAAATATTATATACAAGGGGCATTCATTAAAGATTTCCCCTGACCCACTTCTATTTATCACAGGAAGTTGATACTGCAGATGTGTAATGATATACAGGTGCTTCTCACAAAATTAGAATATCACCAAAAACTTAATTTATTTCAGTTCTTTAATATAAAAAGTGAAACTCATATATTATAATCTTCACATGCATAAGGTATCCGCTCGCTGGGTTAAATGCTCTCAGACTCTATTGACAATGTGCCATGGAAACCAGGAGGACTTTTTCAACAGACTGATCACACAGGATGAAAGCTGGGTCCATCACTATGATCCTGAGACTAAAGTCCAGTCGATTCAATGGAAACATTATGACTCACCACCTCCAAAGAAGGCACGTGCCCAACCCTCGGCAGGCAAGGTCATGCTCACAGTATTTTGGGACCAGCACGGAGTAGTATTGAAGGATTTCCTAGCAAATGTTACCATGGTCATTGGCATACTATGCTTCACTGCTGTGGAAATTGGGGAGGCCATCAAAACCAAGAGATGTGGCATGCTCACCAAAGATGTCCGCCTTATGCAAGACAATGCACCAGTTCACAACTCACATGTTGCCCAAATGGAAGCATGCTCCTGTGGCTTTGAAATTCTACCGCATCCCCTTTATTCATCTGACCTCACACCATCAGACTTCCACCTCTTTCCAACAATGAAGTTATTTTTGAAGCATTTTCCAGATGATGAGACTTTGTTTTCCGAAGTGACAACGTGGCTTTTGGAGCAACCTGTTCGACTTCTACAAGCAAGGTGTTTACAGCTGCTTAAAGAGATGGGAGAAGTGTGTGTCCCAAGGAAGCACCTATGTAGAGAAGGACTAATAGGTGCCACCTATGGACACACACTTTCCCCATTGCTGTCAGTCCACAGGAAGTGGGTCAGTGGAAATCTTTAATGAATGCCCCTTGTCTATTTTGTATTGAATGAAAAGTATCTGTCCACTAAACAAAGTAAACATGTTGTAAACCTTGTGGCAGACAATGTCAGAATGCCATTTCTTCTTCATCTAAACTTGAAAAAAATAGAATAAAAAATTATCATAAGCTCATATGTATCCCAAAATGATTCCAAAGAAAACATGAAAGTTTCTGCTGTATTGGTAGCTCAAAAACTCTGGAAAAGTGACATGATGCCTGAAAACAAATCCAGTAAAATTAAATGGTGGTTCCTCAATGTGAGTATTGCAGTGCGGCCAAACAGCAGTTTTAGTCCACAAATATGACATTGCTGTGAGCAGGAGAGCTTGCTTAAGACATTAAGGAGAGTATGTTTCCAATGGCACAAGCTAGGTCCAACATGTTTGCACTGAAAGTACATATCTATGGAAAAATTGTAGTTTTCACTTTGCACCATCTGTTGTGCTTTATTTTTTTGGCACCCAAGAGCCATTCCAGCAAAATCCACAATCCAAAAGTCAATTATTGCTCCTTTCCTCCTGAGCCCTTCAATGTGCAATGACTATAGGATATTAACGCTGCAGTTGAAAGAAATTGCAGAAACAAATTTTGCGGAGCTTCTTATCCTTTTATTCCTTGTGAAAATAAATAAAATGGTTAAATATAATTTTATTTGAACAACAAATATTTTATTTTCATATTCAATTGAAAACACTTGTGTAGTCAAAATAGTCACTGCAGCCAGAGATGAATTTTTTGGGGTTTGTAGTTTCCAAAGTAGGATCACTTTTTTCAGTTTTCTATTATTATGGCTCCTCGGGGGCTCTGCATATGGAACATGGCGGCTAAAATTAATTTCAGCAAAATCAAAATGCTAAAAGACACCACTTCCCTTCTAAGCCCTCCCATGTGTCCGAACAGCAGTTTATAAACCTATAGGGAATTGGAACATTCAGGAGAAAATGCATTAACCCCTTCACGCCACAGCGCATTTTCATTTTTGTGCTTCTGTTTTTTGCTCCCCAGAGCTATAACTTTTTATTTTTCCATCAATATGGCCATGCGAAGGCTTGTTTCTTGTGGGACAAGTTGTACTTTTGAACGATAGCATTGGTTTTACCATATCATCTACTGGAAAATAAGGAAAAAATTCCAAGTGCGGTGAAATTGCAAAAAAATACTTTTTTTTTACTCACCAAATGCTAAAACTGACCTGCCATTATGATTCTCCAGGTCATTAAGAGTTCATATATACCAAACATGTATAGGTAGTTTTTATTTAAGTGGTGAAAAAAAATTCAAAGTTTGCTAAAAAAAAGAAAATCGCATCACTTGATATGAGCACGGACCGCTGTGCAGCGCTCATAGCAATCCAGGAATGACAACCACAGGGGTCTGCTGCAGACCACAGGTTGTCATGACAACCCATCGGCAACCCACGATAGTGTGACACGAGCGCCAATGGGCGGGATTAGTGATGCGCTTCCGGCGTGATCATATTAAATGACGCAGTCAGAGATTGACAGTTGCATTTAACAGGTTAATAGTTGCAAGTTGATCGTGATTCCACCCACGGCTGCTAGGGGCACATGTCAGCTGTACAAATCAGCTGACAAGTCCCGGGAAAGATGTGGGCTCAGCACCCAAGCCCACATCAAATGGAGAGACACGTCATGCGCCGTACATGTACGGCATATGTCGTGAAGGGGTTAAAGTCTTGTGTTGCTTGTTACCAATTGTGAAAATAATAAATTTGGGGCTGAAGTAACATTTTGTTAAGTACAAAATTGTAATTTCCATTTTCAGTATCTGATTGTAATATATATTTTTTAATTTTGTGGTGTTAAAATATTTACAACACACCTTGACTAGTTCCTTTTAGGGTGTCGTTTCTAATGTGGGGATCATTTGGGGTGTTTTCTTATGATTTAAAATCTTCAAGGCTTCTAGCAACCTAAATTGTTGCCTGGATAAAGTCCTCATAAAAGCAGTGTCTAAAATTCATAAGTTTGAAAAATTAGATATTTGAACATTGCATATTTTTTTCAAATTTTATGCAAATTTCAAATTTTTTTGTAAATGAACATAAAAACATACCACCTCAATTTTTCTACTAAAATAAAGTCTAATTTGTTATGAAACAAAAATATCTGAGAATAACTAGGATAAATAGAAGCATTTCAGTTATCACATGTTAGATTTTAAAAAATGAATTTGGTTCAGAAAAAGCCAAATCTGGCTGGAATGAGAATGGGTTAACAACTTAGCAGGCCATTCATAAATAGTTTTATTGTGAGCTCTGAGTGGTGCTGTAGAAGATTTTTGCTAAACATAAGTGATCTATCTGGCAAGATGCAGAGTAGGCAGCTGCCCATCATAGTCACAATTCATGGATTTTGCATAAAACACATCTCTCAATCTTTAAATTGCTTTTACAGTAATTGGATGCAGAGTCCGTGGTCCTGAAAGTGCTGTAGGTGCCATGGTATAATTAATCCTTTCCATTGATACATGAATGACTCACCCTTATTGTATATAAAACATACAGAATGCCAAATTTAGAGCAACTAAGCCCCTCCAAGAAACACCATGAAAGCCTAAAAATTCTCACTTCCATTTTGCAGGATTGTCCTAGTAAAATTGGAACCTTTGACAAAAATGACACTACTGTACCATAGTATTTTCCTTTTATATAGGTGACAGATGGGGTGGGAAAGGAGCTACAATACCAAGTGGATCTAACTACAGATATGTGGCCCAGTAGTCAACAAGGTATGAGTTGCAAATTGCACATGTTAAGGGAAATGAATGGGACTTTTGTCTACAAGCAGTCCCTGACTTACCAACATCTGACTTATGTATGACTTATAATTGCGAATATAAGACGTAAAAAAGACAAAACACTAACACTCAACTAATCACTGACCTCTCTGGCCATGCTATTGCTCGCTGTCCACCATCTGGTACTCTTTTTTCCACCATCATATACCGCATCTCTGGCCTCTTCACTACAGCCCAGGACTTCCGACTTCATCAGGCCTCAATATTCACTGTGTGTTGTAACGTTGTGACTTTATGACATGCGTTGCTTACCTATGATGTGCCGTGATGAAGCCTAATGTTATAGCATATAGTGAGGAGGCTGGAGCTGTGACTCATGACGGCAGAAAAAAAGAGGACTGGATGGAAGACAGTAAAGGTACTGCCACACTAAACGATCCCGCTAACGATCACGATAACGACGCAAGCTAACGAGATCGTTGGTGTGATCGTTTTAAGGTCGCTAGTAGCTGCCAAACTGGACGATCTCATTAATGACGCATCAGCGGTCAGCGATCTCTTTAACGACTTTGGCGGTCGTTGGGATGTGCCACACTACATGTATTGTGAAAGATCACAACCTCGATAGGCGTGACTGAGTGCAACCTTTTGCACGCCCCTCATCACAGATTGGTGGTCACTATTTATGTCATAAATGTTTGTCACAGCTCTCTCGCTTTGTGATTGGATGACCGAGTCATAAAAGACGACGTACCAGCACTCCTTTCCATTGCTCTCGAGCAGAAGCGGTTCTTTCAAATCTCCAGCATCGTTCCAGTGCGTCCTGCTAGCCTTCTTTGTAGCTACTGCGATCCAGTTTGTGCCACTATTGCGGTTGCTGCGTTCCAGTCTAATCCGTTGATTTTTCTGCGATCCAGTCTGTGTCTATTTCATTTGCTGCGATCCAGGCTGTGCCTCTTGCATTAGCTGCGATCCAGGCTGTGCCATTATATCCTCTGCGATCCAGTTTGTGACGCTATTGCGTTTCCTGTTTTTTTTATTTTTTTTTTCAGGATCACAAACAAGTCTTGTAAGGTAGGTATTTTTTTGTCACATTTATTTATTTATTTTTTTTAAATTTTACAGATCCATTTTTAGATCCCAGCTGTTGTTAACCATTGTCGTCCATCAATTTTTTTATTTTTTTTTGCCATTGTTTTGTTCTGGCGTGCCCACCACCACCATTTTATGATCCCAGCTCTGCCATTGTTTTCTCCTGCTGCGCCCACAACCACCATTTTGTGATCCCTGCTGTTTTTACCGTAGTGGTCCATCTATGACTTTTATTTAGGTCTGCCATTGTTTTCTCCAGCTGCGCCCACAACCACCATTTTATGATCCCTGCTGTTTTTACCGTAGTTGTCCATCTATGATTTTTAGTTTGGTCTGCCATTGTTTTCTCCAGCTGCGCCCACAACCACCATTTTATGATCCCTGCTGTTTTTACCGTAGTTGTCCATCTATGATTTTTTTATTTTGGTCTGCCATTGTTTTGTTCAGGCACGCCCACCACCACCATTTTATGATTCCAGCTCTGCCATTGTTTACTCCAGCTGCGCCCACAACCACCATTTTATGATCCCTGCTGTGTTCTATGTTGTAGGTATGTAAGCATTTTATTTAACCATTCTGCCGTTCTCACATTATTATTATTATTATTATTATTATTATTATTATTATACATTTATATAGCGCCATTTATTCCATGGCGCTTTACATATGAAAAGGGGAAAAATATAGACAGGTACAATAAACATGTGCTGGACAAGGGACACACAAGTACAGAAGGAGAGAGGACCCTGCCCGCGAGGGCTCACAGACTGCAGGGATGGGTGAGAATACACTAGGAAAGGGTAGAGCTGGTCGTACCGATGGTTCAGTACACTGAGGATCATTGCAGGTTGTAGGCTTGTCAGAACAGGTGGGTCTTCAGGTTTTTCTTGAAGGTCTCCGTTGCTGGTGAAAGTCTGATGTTTTGCGGCAGGGAGTTCCAGAGTATGGGGGAAGCCCGGGAGAAGTCTTGTATGCGGTTGTGGGAAGAAGAGATGAGGGGGGAGTCGAGAAGGAGATCTCACATAATCCTTTTTTTATTACAGATGGCCGATAAGCATGAATTTCTGCGGGAGTTCATAGAGATGTACCGCTCGATGCCTTGCCTGTGGAAAATAAAGTCGGCTGATTACTGCAACAGGCTTAAAAAGAAGGACGCGTACCAAAAACTGGTGGATCTGTGCAAGAACCGTAACCCCGATGAACCAGCGGATGAGTCATCGGTGAAAAAACGCATTCAGGCCCTCCGCACAGTGTACAAAAAAGAGCTAAATAAAGTACTAAATTCAACCAAATCTGGAGCCGGGGCCGAAGATGTGTATGTCCCCAAACTGTGGTACTTTGAGCTGTTCTCTTTCACAAGGGACCAAGAAGTACCCAGACAAGGGACATCCATGTTGGATCTAGACCCGGTGATCCAGCCAGACACCCCTGCCGTACATGTAAGTACCTTTGTATTAAAACACATTTTAATGTACATGCCAAAGTGGACTTGAAATTAAAAAATTTAATTGTGAGATGTAGATAAAATGGCTGAATTTATCCCTTCATGTACTGTTAATTTATGTAGCTCAACGGTTGAGGCCTACCCATTTACAAGTGTCGTTTTCACATTTTTGCTGTATATGGGTGTTATAGTGTGAAGATAAATTTCTTTGTCTTTACAAGTGTCGTTTTCACATTTTTGCTGTATTTGGGTTATAGTGTGAAGATAAATTTCTTTTTCTTTGTGATTTACCATTTGTTTTTTGTTCATGCAGGACACATTGAAGAGGCTGTCTCCACACCTCCAACTGAAGAAGACAGCATGCCGTTGATCCAAGACGAAGAAGTAGTCGAGCCACCATCCTCATCTGTGCGGAGCCGGCTTACACTTTCTGGCAGAAAAAGGAAGGCTTCCACCTCGGCTACTCCAGAATTGGTTGAAATTGCCAAAAAAGTGCTTACGGCAGAAAAAGACCAAACAAAAATAACTGGCTTTGCATACTTCGCTAATGAGAAGCTCCCTACACTGGATCATGTACAGCGGATTCATGCGAGAGACTCATGTTTGAGGTACTGACTCAAGCGTCTTTTGGAAACCTGGATAACAGTTATGTCGTCATGCCAAGACCGCAGTACACGGACTACTCATGGCCCAACAATCCTGTGCCGAACCCAATTGGGATAAATCCTGCAAACCCAAACGTTGTTGCTCCACCTTATTTTTATACACCGCAGAGGCAACGTGGTAATGGCAACGATCCATCTTACCAGCAGTTGTAGTTTTTAAAATTTTTTACAAAAGTTTTTTTGTTGTCTATATTTTTTTTACATTTTTACCTTTTTTAATAAAAATCTTATTTATCTAATGAATTGTGGTCTTGTATTCTTATTAATGTCAAAAATTTTGTTGACAACTATTAAAAATTTGTATTTTTATTACATCTACTTGTCACACACGGGGTCATAGGAGTACCAGCTGTCATAGGAGTTCCATCATAGGGAAAAAATGAAATGAAAAAAATTTCAAAAATTAACAACATTTCTTTTAAAGGCCCCCTGGTCACACTAGCGCTAAAACCTTATACTAAAAAAGAATACAACACACCTGCGTAGATAAACGTTAAATATATAATATATATTTCCTTCAAATATATATATATATTTTTTTTGTAAATAAATAAAACTTAAATAAAAATACAATAACAATAATAAAATAAAAAATTATAAACAAAATATTTACAAACTACAAAATAATTAAAACAAAAAAAATTACTGTGGGCGTGGGCCCCGCATTCCAGCCACTACCCTCTCCAGCATCACTGTTGTGAATGTGCTAGAAATGAATTCTGAGCAGAAGCTCCCTCTGGTGGTTACAAACAGTACTGAACTATCCAATGAAGATTGTGAAGATTGGCGATCAGGTGTTACTGACTGGTCTTATATAAGGGAGGTTCCCTCCCATCAGGGTTGCCGGTGATCAATTGTTCTGGTCTCATCTTTGATTCCAGTTCACTTTGAAGCTTGCTGTTTCTTGCCTGCATCTTCTGCTAACAGATAAGACATTTTCTTCTTTTAGTTTTTTGTGCTTGCTTTTTGCATTTTGTCCTGCACTTCTGTGGGGGTCTTCCGGGTCCCCTCCGGGGGCTTGTGCTCCTCTCAGTTTAGTTCAGCCACTGTTGTTTGTTCATTTGCCTTTTTCAGTTTTTTCAGTGTCTGCTGTTTAGTTTTGTTACACCAGAGAACTAATTTAGGTGGTAGAGGTCGTGTGATCTCAGGTGTTTTTGTAATTAGTAGAGTTGGTACTTTTCAGGGTATTTTGGGATTGCAGTAAGCGTCCTTCCTATCCTTATCTATTTAGGAAGTTTGGGCCCCAACGTTTTCTCATACTATTTTCTGTCTGTGTCAGTATTTCCTCTTGTCTAACCGCCATTACATATTTGGGGGCTTTCTATGTTCTTTGGGGATCTGCTCCGGGGCAGATAGTTTTCCTCTTTCTGTCTTTAGGTGTAGTTAGCTTCTCAGGCTGTGACGAGGCGTCTAGGACCAACGTAGGTACGCTCCACGGCTGCCTTTAGTTGTGGTGGTTAGTCAGGGTACTGCAATCCCATAGATTCCAACCTCTCTGGTGTATTTCCTTTTTTGCCTGCTGTCCTCAGCTACCAAATCATAACAGTACCACCGGCCCAAAAACTGATATTTGTATGGTACTCACAGAAGGGAAAAATAGTGTTAAAAAAAGAAGATTGTCAGAGTTGTCAGAGATTTTTTTTTTTTTCCCTCTGTTTCTCTGAATGCTGAGGAGGATTTTTTTTTCTCTCAATAGAGTTTGCACAGTTGTCTGGCCGTGTGGATTAGCTTGCCACTGAAGTTCGGAGTATTGCTACCTATCTTGCAGGGTTGCCTGTTGTGGAACCTAGGATTCACATGCCAGATTTGTTTTTAGGGGATCGAGCTAAATTTCTGAATTTCAAAATAACTGTAAGTTGTTTTTTGCCTTGAAATCTAAGTCCTCAGGGAACGCAGCACAGCAGTTTCAAATTGTCATCTCTCTCCTGCGCGGCGATCCTCAGGATTGGGCTTTTTCCCTGACACCTGGGGATCCTATTTTGAGTAATGTTGATTAGTGTTGAGCATTCCGATACCGCAAGTATCGGGTATCGGCCGATATTCGCGTTATCGGAATTCCGATACTTAATTCCGATACTTTTTCAATATCGTATACCGGAATCGGAAGTTCCCATAATTCTTTGAGAGGCAATGTGATGTTAGTCAGCCAATGATGAATCTTATGAAGTGTGGGCACATCCTGTAATGCTGCGGTCATCTTAACTAATGGCATGGCTGTGATTGGCTGCTGAAATGATGTCAGAATGCACTATAAAAGGCGCCGCAGCCATTTTAGCGTCACTGTGCTGTGAACTCAGTTAGGGACAGAACGCTACTCTGCTCACTCTGAGGGACAGTTAGATATTGCGATTTTGTGTACTACTGTGCTTGAGGCAGGCTAGTTTACCAACAGGTCCTGCCCACATCCTTCTTCCTAGTGAGGATTCAACATCATCAGCCGGCGTTCCTGATCTGGCCACGGAGGCCAGAGATCACCGGCTTTCATCAACGGATGTAAGTTTTGTCTGCGGGCCATAGGAGGCTGAAGTCGGACTTTCTACTGCAAGTGACCCATCGGGGTTGTCAGCAGGCCAGAGGAGGCTGAAATTGGACTTTCTATTGCAAGTGACCCATCGGGGTTGTCAGGTAAAACCTGTGCAAACAGGACTATTTTCTCCACAGTGCACCACTAATACTCATTCATCTGAGCTGTCACCGGCCGGGACAGTGTCAATTTCTTCTGACCTTTCTGCATAAAAGGTTTTTTAGGATTTCTGCAGTGTTTTTCTGCTCCATCGTTAAAAGAGGACCTCTTTTACTTTTTCAGGGTTTGTCCATATTAATACCCATATGAATAAATACCTTATGCGTATTATGACTATTTAGTCCTTTGGTTTGGGGTTTACTACATAATAGACTACAGGCTTTTCTCATCACCTTTTTCTCACGGGTCTTAGTGCAATATTTATTTATTACTGTATTATTACATCTGCATCTCAAACTGTTCTACAGAGTGCGTCTGAATTTATGTATTGTTTTCCATTTGACACATGCATATTCCTATTTTTCTACAGATCCTTTTGTGTCTTGTAGTTTTTATGTGCGCAAACTATTTTTATTTTCAATTATAGAGGGCCATGTTATTGACTTTGCATTGACGTGTAAAAGATTTATGTTGTGCCACTGGCTATATGTATTCTAAAGGTGTACCCAGTCTCAACAGATCATTAGTCTGATTGTTCTTTGATTCTCCTAAATGTGAATTTGTCTGATTTGGTGTCAAACTTGACTTTGTCCCTATTTTTGTTTTGCCATGTGACCCAATGATTATACAAATCTATATAGGGTTTGGCATCATCAAAAGTAACAGAATATTAGCATGCATGCATATTTAGGATATAAAAGAGAAGTATCTTGTTGTGCCAGAGTGTTCCTAACTCCTGAATGGATATAAAACAATATGGTCTACGGATCAGGTAAAATCGAGGGTCCGCATGTCTATATTTTATACAATTTGAGTGGGCAAGGGTGGGATTTAGAGATTAGCCCATTCATGAAAGTTTTGGGAGCTGAGAACCTTCAGGAGTTGTTAACCATGCTTTGAGGTCGATTGAATGCCATGTCACTCAGGCAGCCAATCACTGCTGTCAAGCGCAATGGAAAGCAACACACGGTTGGTCCTGTGGCCAGCAGCACAGGAGGGGTAAGGGTAAAACATTAATATATTAGATTATGTTTTACTATTTGGAGCAAGTTTGAAGTTTTCTTTAAGGATTGGAAAACCACCTTCAGTTAGGAATCGGATCAATCAAACAGGGCACAATATGGAATAATGTGCGTTGTTATACACAGTAACTTACAAACGTGGTTCTCTCTGGCATCTATGTACATGGGCAAGTATTACTCTAATTTGGGTCTAATGTGTAGTTTATTGGGTGCAATATAGGCTCATTGTAGGACTGCAAACACACAATTTGGTTCTTTGCAGGTAGAATATGGTACTTTATGCAAAGTATATGGCTGTGTGCAGGCACAGAATCGCACTGTCCTATGAAAACAAACTATGGGACTATTGTGGCATGGTATGGCGGTCTCTGGCCACTGTTTAGCATAATATAGTACTATATGGACATTGGACAACAACAACTTTTTAATGTGCTGGTATTGTTGTGGTTACAATTAAAGAAATATTCTCAATTTGTCTCTGGAGCAGGTCAGAGCTATGTTGCTCTTTACTTCTTTGTTTCTGATAGGATAGGCTGAGTTATAGTATTAGTAGAACTATAAAGTTCTGCTGTAACACATTCAGCTATTAGTGATTTGTTTTATAATGTACACTGCTATCACTGTATTTACGGTACATATAGAGATAATGGCACTTGAACAAGCACATAGCTCAGGATAGTCAGAGCTGTGATTAGGAGAACTGCTCTTGGAGAAGCTAGTGCTATAGATTGGTGATTTTGCAAGTAGAGATGGGCGAACCCGAACAGTAAAGTTCGGCATCCAGACCGAACACCTATGACCCGACATGAAATGACACTTGGTGTACATAGGGTTAACCATGTCTTTTCATGTCCTTTGCTATCTAATTTGCACAAACAATTAAATCAGACTATGTGTGCAAAATTTCACACCTGTAGGGGTTAATTAAAGGTGTAAATTCGTAGCAAAAAAGTCCGGTTTTTTTACAACGAATTTACACCTTTAATTAACCCCTACAGGTGTGAAATTTTGCACACATAGACTGATTTAATTGTTTGTGCAAATCAGATAGCAAACGACATGAAAAGACATGGTTAACCCTATGTACACCAAGTGTCATTTCATGTCGGGTGCTTCTGTCTTTTCACTGAAGCCGGCTTTACCCGGCAATTGAATCAAAGGATATTTTACTATGTAGAAGTGTATAAACTATACATATATGTATATATATATGTCACAATGACATGTATATATATATATGTATTCTATGTGTGTATATTTAGTGTTTACAAGGAAAGAATGGGGTTTTTTTAGTTGCGATATTTTGTTCCCATAGACTTACATGGGACTTCCGGTATCGGTATCGGGTATCGCCGATATTTTAGTGATATCGGCGATACCATTCCGATTCCGATACTTTAGGATATCGGAAAGTATCGCTCAACTCTAATGTTGATGCATTTTTTCAGGCTCTGGGGTTATTGTACGATGAGTCTAATGTCACTGATCAAGCTGAAAAAGCCTTGTTGGCATTAAATCAGGGGCTTGAGGACGCTGAGTTATACTGTCAGAGATTCCGAAGGTGGGCAGTCCTGACCAAATGGAATGACGATGCTTTGGCAGCCCTTTTTCGGAAGAGTCTGTCAGAGAATGTAAAGGATATTATGGTGGGATTCCCTGTCCCTCTGGTCTCAATGATTCTATGTCATTAGCGATTCAAATTGACAGACGTTTGCGTGAGCGTAGAGGTATGCGTGGAATAGTGTTGCCTTGTGAACCAGCTTCTGAACCCATGCAGTGTGATAGAGTGGCTTCTGGGGCACAGCGTCATGAGTTTCGAAAGCGCAATGGGTTATGTTTCTACTGTGGTGATGCCTCTCATGCTATTTCAGTCTGCCCTAAGCGGGGAAGACGTTTTGCACGCTCAGTTGTCTTGGGTAGTGTTCAGACTAAATTTTTGTTGACTGTTACTCTGATTTGCTCCCTGTCCACATTTTCTGCTCAGGCTTTCGTTGATTCGGGAGCAGCTATTAACCTGATGGATTTTGATTTTGCTAAACGTTGTGGGTTTCCCTTGATACCCCTACGGAAGTCTATTCCCCTACTGGGGATCGATTCTACCCCTTTGGTTGAGAATAAACCTCAGTTCTCTACTCAGGTGATAATGAGGGTTGAACCTGATCATCAGGAGAGTTGCAAATTTTTGGTTCTGTATAATCTGCATGACATTATCGTACTGGGTTTCCCTTGTTTACAGTCTCATAATCCTGTTTTGGATTGGAAATCTGTGTCTGTAACCAGTTGGGGCTGCCAATGTGTTAATACCAACACTCCTGTTTTTTCTGCCTCCCCCCAGGCTCAGGATGTTCCTGACTTTTTGACTGATTTTTCTGATGTGTTTAGCGAAAGTAAATCTGCATCCTTGCCCCCCATAGGAGCTATGACTGCGCTATTGAATTAGTGCCTGGTAGTAAATTCCCTAAAGGTCGCCTTTTTAACTTGTCTGTACCTGAACATGACGCTATGCGGTCTTATATCAAGGAGTCATTGGAGAAGGGTCATATCAGACCATCCTCTTCACCCTTGGGTGCCGGTTTTTTCTTTGTGGCCAAAAAGTATGGTTCATTAAGGCCGTGTATTGATTATCGTCTCTTGAATAATATCACTGTGAAATATCAATATCCGTTACCCTTGATTTCTGACCTGTTTTCCAGGGTGAAAAGTGCTATTTGGTTTAGCAAGCTTGACCTCAGGGGGGCATATAAACATATTCACATTAAACATGGGGATGAATGGAAGACGGCATTTAATACCCCAGAGGGGCATTTTGAGTACCTAGTGATGCCCTTTGGGCTCACTAATGCTCCTTCTGTCTTCCAGTCCTTCATGAATGACATTTTCAGGGATTTTGTGGATACATTTCTGATTGTTTATTTGGATGATATCTTGATTTTTTCCAATGACTGGGACTCTCATGTGAAACATGTTCGGACTGTGTTCCAGATTTTGAGAGAGAATGCTCTGTATGTGAAGGGATCAAAGTGTCTTTTTGGCGTACAGAGGATCTCATTTCTGGGATTCATTTTGTCCCCATCTGTTATTGAAATGGACCCGGTCAAGGTTCAGGCCATCTGTGATTGGGTCCAACCTACTTCATTAAAGGCTCTTCAAAGATTCTTGGATTTTGCCAATTTTTATCGTAAATTTATTGGTAATTTCTCTGTTATTGTTAAACCATTGACTGATTTGACCAAAAACGGTTCTGATGTGGTGAATTGGCCTCCTGAGGCAGTCTCTGCGTGTCAGGAACTTAAGCAGAGATTCACTTCTGCTCCTGTTCTACGGCAGCCTGATGTTTCTCTGCCATTTCAGGTGGAGGTTGATGCCTCTGAAATTGGGGCAGGTGCCGTTTTGTCCCAAAGAGATCCAGAGACCTCTAAAAGTAACCCTTGTGCCTTTTTCTCTCGAAAATTTTCTCCAACTGAACGTAATTATGACGTGGGTAATCGGGAGTTATTGGCCATGAAGTGGACTTTTGAAGAGTGGAGACATTGGCTGGAGGGAGCCAAACATCAGGTGGTGGTCCTCACGGACCATAAGAATCTGGTTTATCTGGAATCAGCCAAGCGACTTAATCCTAGACAGGCCAGGTGGGCTTTGTTTTTCACACGTTTTAATTTTGTGGTTTCCTTTCTTCCTGGCACTAAGAATGTTAAGGCGGATGCCCTCTCGAGGAGTTTCCTTGCGGACTCTCCTGAGTTATCTGATCCTGCTGTTATTTTGAAAGAGGGTGTAGTTCTTTCCGCCATCTCGCCCAATTTGAGACTGGCTCTGGAAGGGTGTCAGGAGGATAAACCCGAGCGCTGCCCTATTGGGAAATTGTTTGTCCCAGACCGGTGGAAAAAGAGTGTGATGTCTGAAATTCATTGTTCCGTGTTGGCCGGTCATCCCGGAATTTTTGGTACCAGAGACTTGGTTAGTCGGACCTTTTGGTGGCCTACTTTGTCTCGTGACGTCAGGGAATTTGTGCAGTCCTGCGGGACTTGCTCTCGCTCCAAGCCTTGCTCTCGCTCTAGTGGTTTGTTGATGCCACTGCCTGTGCCCAAGAGACCATGGACCCATATCTCTATGGATTTCATTTCCGACCTCCCTGTTTCTCAGAGAATGACCGTTATCTGGGTGATTTGTGATAGGTTTTCCAAAATGATACATCTTGTGCCATTACCTAAGTTGCCTTCCTCCTCTGAATTGGTGCCTTTGTTCCTTCAGCACGTGGTTCGGTTACACGGCATTCCTGAGAACATTGTGTCTGACAGAGGAGTCCAGTTTGTTTCCAGATTTTGGAGGACTTTTTGTTCTAAACTTGGTGTTCAATTGTCTTTCTCCTCGGCTTTTCATCCTCAGACCAATGGACAAACTAAGAGAACAACCCAGACATTGGAGACTTATCTGAGATGCTTTGTGTCTGCTGATCAGGATGACTGGGTCTCTTTTTTGCCTTTGGCTGAGTTTGCTCTTAATAATAGGGCTAGCTCTGCCACTTTGATGTCTCCATTTTTCTGCAATTTTGGGTTTCACCCTCGATTTTCTTCAGGACAGACGGAGGCTTCTGTCTGTCCAGGTGTTGACTCTGTTGTGGAGCGTATGCAGCAGATTTGGGACCAGGTAGTGGAGAGGTTGTCCCTCTCTCAGGAGAGGGCCCAGCGGTTTGCCAACCGGCATAGGACTGATGGTCCTCGGTTTGAAGTGGGGGACTTGGTCTGGTTGTCCTCAAGAAATATCCCTATGAGAGTTGCATCTCCTAAGTTTAAGCCTAGGTTCATTGGACCTTATAAGATGATGGAAATTCTTAATCCTGTTTCCTTTCGTTTACTTCTTCCAGGGACATTTAAGATCCATAACGTGTTCCACAAGTCCTTATTGAAGAGGTTTGTCGAGCCAGTGGTTCCTATGGCTGTGCCTCCTGACCCTGTTTTGGTTGAGGGCAATCTGGAGTATGTGGTTGAGAAAATATTGAATTCTCGTTTTTCTAGATGGAAACTCCAGTATTTGGTTAAGTGGAGAGGTTATGGTCAGGAGGACAATTCTTGGGTGTTTGCTTCGGACATCCATGCTAGGAGACTCATCCGTGTGTATCACAGAGCTCATCCTGACCGACCTGGTTGCTCAAATGAGGGTTCGGTGACCCCTCCTCAAGGGGGGGTACTGTTGTGATTGTGCTAGAAATGAATTCTGAGCAGAAGCTCCCTCTGGTGGTTACAAACAGTACTGAACTATCCAATGAAGATTGTGAAGATTGGCGATCAGGTGTTACTGACTGGTCTTATATAAGGGAGGTTCCCTCTCATCAGGGTTGCCGGTGATCAATTGTTCTGGTCTCATCTTTGATTCCTGTTCACTTTGAAGCTTGCTGTTTCGTGCCTGCATCTTCTGCTAACAGATAAGACATTTTCTTCTTTTAGTTTTTTGTGCTTGCTTTTTGCATTTTGTCCTGCACTTCTGTGGGGGTCTGCCGGGTCCCCTCCGGGGGCTTGTGCTCCTCTCAGTTTAGTTCAGCCACTGTTGTTTGTTCATTTGCCTTTTTCAGTTTTTCAGTGTCTGCTGTTTAGTTTTGTTACACCAGAGAACTAATTTAGGTGGTAGAGGTCGTGTGATCTCAGGTGTTTTTGTAATTAGTAGAGTTGGTACTTTTCAGGGTTTTTTGGGATTGCAGTAAGTGTCCTTCCTATCCTTTTCTATTTAGGAAGTTTGGGCCCCAACGTTTTCTCATACTATTTTCTGTCTGTGTCAGTATTTCCTCTTTTCTAACCGCCATTACATGTTTGGGGGCTTTCTATGTTCTTTGGGGATCTGCTCCGGGGCAGATAGTTTTCCTCTTTCTGTCTTTAGTTGTAGTTAGCTTCTCAGGCTGTGACGAGGCGTCTAGGACCAACGTAGGTACGCTCCACGGCTGCCTTTAGTTGTGGTGGTTAGTCAGGGTACTGCAATCCCATAGATTCCAACCTCTCTGGTGTATTTCCTTTTTTGCCTGCTCTCCTCTGCTACCAAATCATAACACATCACCCAGTGGTGATGCAGAGCTCCCATGGCAGTTTTCATTGCTGCCACAGCGCTGTTCATGGCCGCCATCAGCCGGCGGTGTGACAGCAACAGGTCCTGGGCAGTTGGGATTTCTGTGGAGGTAAAGGTAACAGTTAATAGTGAATTCTGTTGCAACATCAACATGTACATGTTATGTTAATTAACACTTACGGTTTTCGTCAGACGACCCGCTGACCGCCCACCCAGAACCTGTTGCTCCGCCGGCTAGGGAAACACAGAAAAAAATTATATCACAACAGCCATAACACATAAGACCTAACAAAGTTCTCAAACTTGTCTGAAGCTTATATAATGTGCGCAAATTACCTGATGGGGAGCCTGCATCCGTGTCACAGGGTGACGCTGGAGAGAAGCCATACGAAGGTGAGGTGCTGGATGACCCCAACTGTGGAGGGGGGTTGCTGCCGGTGAAGGGGTAGACAGGAACGGAGATGATGGAGGTGGAGGGGTAGGTGATGGAGGTGGAGGGGTAGCTGGGGACGGTGGAGCCGCAGCAGCTGGTGAAGGTGGTGCTGTAAATAAAATATACAATTCAGTCAAATACTCCTTCTACTAACCCCGTTACTGCCAGTACTTCCATCTATGCCTGTAAACCCCCTCACGACTGGTACTCCCATCACTGCCTGCCCAATCACTGCTGGTAGTCCCATCACTACTGGTCTTCCCGTTACTGCCAGTACTTCCATCTATGCCTGTAAACCCCCTCACGACTGGTACTCCCATCACTGCCTGCCCCATCACTGCTGGTACTCCCATCACTACTGGTCCTCCCGTTACTGCCAGTACTTCCATCTATGCCTGTAAACCCCCTTACGACTGGTACTCCCATCACTGCCTGCCCTATCACTGCCGGTACTCCCATCACTACGGGTGCATTGATATAGGTAGATAACCACAAAACATAACCTCTCCAGATACCCTCATCAATACTCACTCAGAGGCCTGCGTAGCTGGGCCCGGATGCTGGCGACCCTCTCGCGGGAGCGGTAGCGAAGGTCCACCAGCTTTTTGCGGATCTGGGTGCTGGTCCGCTGCACTCCAAAGCGCCGCGCCAGGCCCCGTCGGATTTTCTGCAGGACTACCTTTTTGTGGCTCATAGGATGCGCCACAGGTAGCCTGCAGTCATAGCCCCACTTGTCCGTTTTCTTAATTAAATATTGGACCTCTGCCTCCGTCCACTTTGCCCCGCGCTGTCTCGCCGCCGCAAGGCGCCCGGAGAAGTGAGGCATTGGTAAAAAAAATAACTAATACCTCTCTGACTTCCCCTCTGATAGCTGCCCACTCTCCAGTCCTTTTCTTTCTGTCATTGAGCAGCATATCTCTGGTCTCTTCACTATAGACCAGGACTTCTGGCCCTATCAGGCCCTGCAGGTCATTGGATGAGGCAGGAAGTCTTGGCCATTAGTAAAGAGGCCAAAGATGTGTCGCACAGCGGCTGAACGAAGAGAACTGAATAGCAGACAGAAGCATCAGGGTGGCCGGAAAGTTCAGCAATGAGGTAAGTGTTAGTTTTTGGGAGGTTATTTTTGCCTATTCTGTTTCAACATCCATACAAATATACAAGCACACCTGCATAATCTATCTACTGCTTAACCTGGGTTTTGTCTGTGTAAGAAGGATGAGGCAGTCGTACCACAATGTATCGGAGATCTATCATAGAGGATATATTCTAAATCCCATAACTTGGTTATGGCACTCAATGTAGTAAATTTATGGCGCCTCAATAAAGGGGCAATTTGGACATGTCTTTCATGTATCCCATTGTGTTTGTAACCCCCTCGCCTTGCTAAATAAATGCTCAGAGTCCGCCCGAGAGATAGGCATTGGTGGTGAAACATTTCCAACCCTTTGCATAACTTGAGGATTGACATAATGTTGGAAAGTAAATGGATTGTCTCAGATCCCTTTATAGGTGCCATAGCTTGCACTTGGCATAGCTAAGCGCTTTATAAACGGCATATTACTACAAGCAAATTGGGTTATCTGTATGATATTCAGCAATGTTCTCCTCCTCTTCCCTGTGATGAGATTCTCCTTCTTTTATGCAGGTGAACCAATTCCTCCTCTGAATCGCGTATTTAATATTCAATGTCTGCTGCCCATGAAACGCGAGTAAAATCTGTTTCATATTTGGCTTTTATTAAATACAGCTAAAAACAAGCACTATTATAAGCGGCACTGGAATAATATTCCAGCTTGGCTGAGATGTTGGTCTATGAGCCTTGGTAAAAGTGCTTCAATTATGCAAGAAAGTGACTTGTAATGATTTAACATCTGCAGAGGTCGGATTTGTGAAAGGTTGAAATCTGCCAAGGTGCAGTCCTAATGCCAGCAATAAATTGACAAAATCACCTGTGCTAAAAAAGAAGGTAGTAAGATTAAATCATGGCTGAAATTACAATTAATGATACTGAAAATATCCTCGCTTTCTCTGTTTTATGTTCAATTTTATGTGTCTTTTTCCTCGTTATCCGATGCAGAACATAGCACGTGCAGAGAAGAGAATTAACAGAGTTCTGAAGAAATGTCATCACTCCAAGCTCCAGTTTACATTTACCTTTTTTCTACCTTTTACATTACTGCTCTATGCTCATGGATCCCCACCGATCAGCTGTTTATAGGACACCCAGAGCCCCTATACTGCAGTAACATCTGCATGAGCGTGTCTGAGAACCTTAGAACACCAAAGGTAAGAGTAATTCATTGAGAAAGTCTAAGACCTATGTGTTTCAGCAAGAAGTCTTAATCTAGTCTAGACCTTGATTGAGACTTCTTGTCGAAACGCGTAGGTCCTAGACCTCCTTGTTGCACTGCCATATTGCCTGGAGCATTTTTTAAATGGTTAATAAAAGCTAAGCTTTATTAATATGAATTTATAACTTTCTCGCTGAATTACTCTTACCTTTGACGTCAGAGGAGCATGGACGTCATTGTGTCAGGTACTGAAATATAGATTGGTGTTCTTCTGTCATTCTGCTGATCGGTGGGGTAAGACCATCACCCACAGGACATTAATGGCTGATGCCAAGCATATGTCATCAGTATGAAATCCTGGAAAATATTTTAAACTATTAAAATACATACCTGCCCAATATTATGGAATGTCCAGAAAGCTTCTTGGTGGGAAAGGTAAAGAGCAAACCTTTTGGACTCCCGTTAGACTGGATAACTCTCCTGGGCCCACACAAACTTCGAGAGTTTCCTTTCATGTGATGACATGATGCTGTATATTGTGGGAATGGAGTTTGGATAAAGATGGGGCTGTTGCCTGTCACAAAGAGGGTATGATCTGATAAATAAGGGCATGTTTATGCCAAACAAAAGCCAAAGTTCTTCCAGAAGAGAATTCATAAATGCTTGTAAATACATTTTTTATTAGTTAAAAAGTACCAGTTGTTTTATTTATTACTTTTTTCATAATTCAATAGTACATGTGAGAATAAGAAACTTTATCATATATTTTATTGAGAAAACTTCTTCTTTCTCCTCCTGGACTTTCAGACTAGACATTCATTCTCAGAATTCTTTATTCACGCCTAAAACCTGCCTTCAGTGAATATAGACTTTCCTAGTTAGAAGATGGAAGTTAGTGCTCATCAAGTTCTATGGATAACTGTAATTGTCATTCCAAGAGAATATAGCTCCTCCCTCTACATAGAATTTTAAAAGCACCAACTAGAATCTCCTATCTAAGTAATGGGAAAATCTGTCTATACTGAAAAAAGATTTTACTGATTTTACCAATGGATTTAGAATGAATGATCCGTCTAGGAGGAGAAAGAAGCTGAGGTGACTCATAAGATATATTACAAAGATGGTTATAAACATGTATAATGTTGATTTCATAAATGAAAATCTAAGCGACGGTTACTATATAAGAGCAATTATTTCATATACTGTAATGTTACTTTTAATAGAGCCACTTAATGCAATTACAAATATAATAAAGTGGTTCCAAACCAGAGTTTTTATTTATATAATAACATTAAAGTGTACAAAAGGAAGATTTTATATTTCAATATCTAATATCAGAAATATACCTATAAGGTAGAAGCGTTAGTGAATGGGAGGGATGGCTGTCCTTATGATTGTGGAAACTTATTGATAATCCTCAATGGGAAAAATGTTTGCTCCATGAAAAAAAGAAAAGTGTCTCAAAATTGCCACCAGAGTTACCTAGCTATAAGTCTGGCTTTCTTTGTTCCCATGGAGAACTACAATAAAGGTGCAGACAGACGGCCGTATAACTCGTGTGATGATCGCATCGCACTGCATGGACTGGCTCGGCACCTCAGCGTGATATATTTCAATGCAGCTGTCAAGCTCAGGTCATGAGAGCAGACGGCCAGTACGAGAATTGCAATGTGATCCTCGCACGAGTTATGTGGCCGTCTGTCTGCTCCCTAAGTCTAAAAACCTAGCTTGTTTCCTTAAAAAGAGATCTGGTAACCCAAAGCTGCTCTTTGCGTGTCTTATTCAGCTAGGCAAACGCTACAATATTGCAGATGACATTTGACTTATCTACTATCTTTGGTCGTATGGCAAGGCTTTAAGAAGCACTCCTCCTATAGCAATTGTTATCCTCATAAGTTATAACCCTCCGTCATGTGCAGCTAATCTGACAGGCATAGATCAGTTATTTTTGTTTCTCTCTCCTCTCCAAATGGTCATAGTCAAGGCTAGTGGGCTGCAAAATGAAGCTAAATGGAGGTAAGAGCAGGCAGGGTCCTCTCTCCTCCTGTCCCATCATGACTTCTAATGTTTAACCCCTTTACCCCCAAGGGTGGTTTGCATGTTACATTTTACAATTCTGACCACTGTCCCTTTATGAGGTAGTAACTCTGGAACGCTTCCATGGATCCCGGTGATTCTGACATTGTTTTCTCATGACATATTGTGCTTCATGTTAGTGGTAAAATTTATTTGATATAACTTGCGTTTATTTCTGAAAAAAATTGAAATTTGGCGAAAATTTTGGAAATTTTGCAATTTTTCAACTTTGAATTTTCATGCCCTTAAATCACAAAGATATGGCACAAAAAATACTTAATAAGTAACATTTCCCACATGTCTACTTTACAATCAACACAATTTTGGAACCAAAATGTTATTTTGTTAGGAAGTTATAAGGGTTAAAAGTTAACCAGCGATTTCTCATTTTTACAACACCATTTTTTTGGAGGGACCATATCACATTGGTAATCACTTTGAGGGGTCTATGTGATAGAAAATACCCAAAAGTGATACCATTCTAAAAACTGTACCCCTCAAGGTGCTCAAAGAAGCTTATTAACCCTTCAGGTGCTTCACAGGAATTTTTTGAATATAAAAAAATGAACATATAACTTTTTTTCACCCAAAATTTATTTCAGGTCCAATTTTTTTATTTTCCCAAGGGTAACAGGGGAAATCGGACCCCAAAAGTTAGTGTGCAATTTGTCCTGAGTACGCTGTTTCGGCGCATGGCAGAGCACTGAAGTGAAGGAGCGCCGTTTGACTTTTTCAACGCAAAATTGGCTGGAATTGAGATTGGACGCCATGTCGTGTTTGGAGAGCCCCTGATGTGCCTAAACAGTGGAAACCCCCCACAAGTGACCCCGTTTTGGAAACTAGATCACCCAAGGAACTTATCTAGATGTATGGTGAGAATTTTAAACCCCCAAGTGCTTCACAGAAGTTTATAATGTAGAGCCATAAAAAGAAAAAATCATATTTTTTCACAAAAATGATATTTTCGCCATCAATATTTTATTTTCCAAAGTGTAACAGAAGAAATTGGACCCCAAGAGTTATTGTGCAATTTGTCCTGAGTACGCTGATACCCCATATGTGGGGGGTAATCCTCTGTTTTGGCGCATGGCAGAGCCCGGAAGAGAAGGAGCTCCATTTGACTTTTTCAACGCAGAATTGGCTGGAATTGAAATCAGACACCATGTTGCGTTTGGAGAGCCCCTGATGTGCCTAAACAGTGGAAACCCCCAATTCTAACTCCAATCCTAACCCCAACACACCCTAACCCTAATCCCAACCCTAACCCTAATGGAAAAATGGAAATAAATACATTTTTTTAGTTTATTATTTTTCCCTAACTAAGGGGGTGATAAAGGGGGGTTTGATTTACTATTTATAGCGGGTTTTTTATGATTGGCAGCTGTCACATGCTAAAAGACGCTGCTTATTGCAAAAAATATTTTTTGCATCACCACATTTTGAAGCTATAATTTTTCCATATTTTGGCCCAAAGAGTCATGTGAGGTCTTATTTTTGCGGGACGAGTTGTTGTTTTTTATTGGTATCATTCTCGTGCACATGACATTTTTTGATCGCTTTTTATTACAATTTTTGGGAGGATGAATGAACAAAAACCAGCAATTCATGAATTTCTTTTCAGGGGGCCTTTATGCCGTTCCACGTGTGGTAAAATTGATAAAGCGGTTTTATTCTTCGGGTCAGTATGATGACAGCGATAGCTCATTTATATCATTTTTGTTATGTTTTGGCGCTTTTATACAATAAAAACAATTTTATATAAAAAATAATTATTTTTGCATCGCTTTATTCTGCGTGCTATAACTTTTTCATTTTTTCACCGATGACGCTGTATGGCAACTTGTTTTTTGCAGGACAAGATGACGTTTTCAGCGGTACCATGTTTATTTATATCTGTCTTTTTGATCGCGTGTTATTCCACTTTTTGTTCGGAGGTATGATGATGAAGCATTTTTTTTACTTTATTTTTTTAAGGGGTTTACTAAAGGGGTTAACTAGTGGGACAGTTTTATAGGGTGGGTCATTATGGATGTGGTTATACTAAATATGTGTACTTTTATTTTTTTTGTTACATAAAGAAATTAATTTATTGGGAAATATTTTTTTTTTCTTTATATAGGTTTCTTTTTAAATTATTTTTACACATGTTAATTTTTTTTTTTATACTTTTTTACTTTGTCCCAGGGTGGGACATCACTATATAGTGTCAGATCGCTGATCTGGCACTTTGCAGAGCACTGTGTCAGATTAGAGATCTGACAGGCAGTGCAGGAAGATTCTCAGCGCCTGCTCTCAGCAGGCACTGACAAGCCACCTCCTTGCAGGACCCGGAAGGATCCCACGGCCATCTTGGATCAGGGGTCCTGCAGGGAGGAGGCCCTCGGAATAGCGCGATCACATCGCGTTGTTCTGAGGGTCTCAGGGAAGCACGCAGGGAGCCCCCTCCCTGTGTGATGCTACCCTATGCCGCCGAAACACTGCGATCATGTTTGATCGCAGTGTGCCAGGGGTTAAAGTGCCGGGAGTTGTTCATGACCGCCCATGGCACATAGTTCTGGGTGTCAGCTGACACCCGGCCGTGATCAGCTGAACTCCCCCCGTGAGAGTGGCTGATCGCATATGATGAACTATCCCGTCCACAGTCATACGGACCCTGGTCACCTGGACAGGATAGTACGTCAGATGTCAGAAAGGGGTTAAGATTACTGTACTCATTTTTGTTATGTATACTCTTTTCACATGTAAAGTACCATGGAATAAATGTTGCTATAATAATAAATAATAATAATAATAATAATAGTAATAATAATAATTACCCTGCAAACAAATGTGGATAGGAAAATTATTGAAATAACACAGAATAAAAAAAGAAAAAGTAGCAATTTCGAACCAGGAGGTGGAGGTCCAAGTGTAGGAGGAGGAGTTTGAGGTATAGGTGATAAAGGAAATAGTCACTGTTTTTTTTTTGGGGGGGAGTAATCTGAAAACAAGCAGTGTAATAATCTACTGGCCATGGTCTGTCTGTATACAGGCTGTGCAATACTTTGCACATTTTTGGTTTGAAAACAATGAGAGCATCAAATAGGGGACGTGGCTGTGTTGCTGCTGGTGCAGCTGCTGCACGGAGAGTGAGTACATGGTCGATCTGTGCCTTCTACCAGAGCCTTGGAAACATAGTCATGGAGTTGGTGACCATTTTTATGGAGTTAGAGTCGGTATAAAATGGACCAACTCCCACTCCTAAAATATCTAATAAATTGGTACAGAAATTCAATGCAGTATATGCTGTACATTTTTACCTAAGAATTTGGTAAAGTTATGAAATATACTATGAATGTCTGTTCTATTCCTGATCTAAGGATAAGAAAAAGAAAGAGAGAAATCTGACCATAAAGTCCCAGTACAACAAAGTTAGTGAAAAATAATGATATTTTATTAGGATCAGGTGACAACTAATAAACAACAAACATATGTATAAAACCAAGGGGCGCACACCCAGAAGAAGTTATTGAACAATGTCCAGAGGGGAGTATTAGAGTTGGCTAAGGTAGTTTGGTATGTAAAAAACTGATGGCACTTAGCACAGTTAATGTCCCATATATGGATCATGTGTAAAATTCTAGCTGGAAACTCGGGATGCAGTGACGAGCAGGAGGCAGAACAAGAGTTAATAGATATTTTATGCAGTAAATAAATGGTAAATCAATACTCCATGCAGGGAGTACGAAGTTTCACAACAATGCAGATACAGGGGTATAAACAATGAAGATGTAACATAAACAGTAGTTCCTGGGTTTTTCAGATGGGATGTCCCAGTCCCTGGTGCCACAGTGTTGCACAGGAAGTAGAAGATGGTTGAACAAATGAGGTACAAAGTCCCGGAGAGGAGACCGCAGCGAGGCCTGCAGAGTCAGCGAGGTCAGTATGGTAACGATTGTCAGTCACTAAGCAGTGTACTGACCAGTCAGAGTTCTCAGGTGTGGGAGTCTGCAATTTGCTCAAGTCTTTTGGTACACAGGCTCTGCATGTAGGACAGGATAGGCTGCAGAGAAGGCCTTTTGATTGGCGAGGGACAGTGGAGACGGAGCCCAACCTTCTCCTTACGTGTCATCTGTCTTCCCGCCAGAAGCCCCTTATTCGCGCGCTCAGCTCCTTTTATCTCCACCCTGCCCCCTGCAGTCAGGTGCCAAGGTTTGCTCCGGTCAGAAATTCCTTCCCTCCGCAACAATGGTGACAGCCCTGGTGGTCCCAGCTCAGATACACAGGAAACTGCCCTAGCCTGGTCCATCTACCTACATTCACCAACTCCTTTCACTCGCCATTCCACGGTCGAGAATTCACGACAACTGAGCGAGTGTTTCCTCCTCTTTCGTATTTTTCGTTGCCAAATAAATTGGTCCTGTTCACAACGATTGGGGGGTTTGCCAGCTGTTGCACATTTGCAGCGCCGTAAATTAGAAGGAGTAGTGGAGTCTTCTGGGATGGTAGAATCCGTTGTCACCGTAGAAGTCCCGGGCGTGTCTGTACTTTCTGAAACATCTTCCTGAGGGACCCTGAGCTCTTGTTCTGTATCTCCTTTAACCTCCTCTTCTTCTTCTTTGATGACAGGAACTGACTCGAGTCTCAGGTATCTCCTCCACTTGTGCTGGATCTTTAGATAAGCAGGGCCGAAGCATGTTTCGGTGAACTACTCGGGTAGTATAGTTTCTATCTCCTTCAGGTTGAATCTTGTACACAGGGCCTTTGGGCCAGACCCACCTTTTTACCTTGTAGGGGTCTCTTTCCCAGTGGCTTCCCAGTTTACCTTGAGGGTGTTTGTCTCGCACCAGTACACCGTCTTCAATTTGAAGTTCTGTTGCCTGTGGTGAGGTCCTCTCAGCATGTTCTAATTCTCGGAGTCTGGTCTGTACTAATTGATATAGGGTCTGGAGACTATGTCGATATTCCCGGACCCATGAGGACACTCCTACCAGTGAGCAGTCTTCTTCTGGATCTATCTCTAACTCGGTGATTCCTTTTCCATCTCGGCCGAACAGGAGTGAGTAGGGAGTGAAACCTGTAGTACTATGTACTCGATTGTTATAGACCCTGACCAATTTTGAATTAAATTCAGGCCTTCTGATCTTCTTCCAAAGTTCTCAGCATTTGGATCAAAGTACGGTTGAAGCGTTCACAGGCGCCGTTACCCTGTGGGTGATAGGGTGTGGTCTGAGATTTGTCAACTTGGTACATGCGATGCAACTCCTCCATCACTTTTCCCAAAAAGCAGGCTCCCTGATCTGAATGAATCTGTTTCGTACAGTAATAAATCTGGATAAAATTTTTACAGATGGCATATGTAGCCGATTCCGCAGTTTGGTCTCTAGTAGGGGTCACTACCACAAATTTTGTAACATGATCCACCATTACTAAGCAATGTTCATATCCCTGGTGAGCTGGTCCAATGGTCAAATAGTCTATCATCAATAACTCGAAGGGAGCGAATGTCACTGTGGGCTGTATTGGAGCTTTCTGCTTGGGAGGTTTCGCCAATTCACACGCCCGGCAAGCTCTGCATGACTCTTCAACTACTGCCTTCAGCCGAGGGTGATAAATGAACCACTGCAGCTACTGAAAAGTCTTCTCCTGGCCAAAGTGTGCTCCCTTTTCATGGGCCTCGGTGGAAATCTCGGTTAACAGAGTCTCTGGAACTAGAACCTGTTAGGCAGCCCCTAGCTCCGTCTGAAGTTGTATTTTCTGATACAATAAACTGTTTTTCATCTGAAGGTGTTCCCATTGTCGCAGAATCCGCAAAGTTTCCGGAGAAAGAGTGTTCCTCTCTGCCAGACTGAGGGGTCTCTTTGAAGTTATACACCGCCTCAATAGAGCCAGTTCTCTATCTTCTTGTTGCAACCGGACCCATTCATCCCTGGTTCGCCCTAAAACTCCTCCCGGGATCTGTGTTTGTTTCTGATCCTGCATTGCTACCACCGTCCTGGCAGGCTGTAGAAACCTGGGAATTTCTTCATTTTCCAGTTCCTCATCCCTATTCTGTCCAGGTTCTCTATGATTTATCCTGGACAGGGCATCAGCAAGAATGTTCTCTGCTCCCCTCTTGTACGAGATTCTATACCGAAACTTCGCCATTCTGGCCACCCATCGTTGTTCCAGGACTCCTAGCATGCTTTTTCCAGATGAGCCAGGGGATTGTTATCGGTGCGCACTAGAACTTCAGACCCGGACAGAAATTCCGTGAACCTCTCTGTCATAGCCCACACCAACGCGAGTAGCTCCAACTTGAAGGAACTCTAATTGTCCAGATTACGTTCAGAATCATGAAGGGACCGACTTGCATAAGCGATCACCTTCTCTCTTCTACCCTGTATCTACGACAATACAGCCCAAAGTCCATGCAAACTCCTGTCGGTGTGAAGGGTAAACGGTTGAGAAAAGTCCGCATAAGCCAACACAGGAGCTTCCGTTAATGATTTCTTCAGGTCTTGGAATGCTTTCTCCTGATGTTCTTTCCAGCAAATCTTCCAGTTCTTTGCGCCCAATGGCACTCCTTTCAACAGTTCCTGTAGGGTCTGGCCCAGCGAGCAAAATTTTTCCCAAAGCGACAATAATACCCAGCCAGTCCTAGAAACGCTTGAACATTCTTTACTGTCTCTGGAGTGGGCCAATCTTGTATCACGGCGATCTTCTCACGAGAGGGTTTTACTCCTTCCGCAGACACAACATGACCCAGGTACTCAATCTGAGCATGGAACAGATGACATTTTTGAGGTTTCACCTTTATCTCGTATTTCTGCAAGCGACTCAACACTTGTTCCAGACGTTGTAAATGTTCCTCAAATGAAGCAGCATAGACTATGATATCGTCTAAATAGATTAGCATAGCTTCAAAGTTGAGATCACCCAGACATCGTTCCATGAGACGTTGAAAAGTTCCTGGGGCACTGGCCAAGCCGAAAGGTATCCAGTTGAATTTGTATAAGCCCATGGGCAGAATAAAAGCAGTCTTTGCTCGATCCTGTTCTGACATCGGTACTTGCCAATAACCGCTGGCGAGATCTAATGTAGAAAAGAACCTGGCCTTCCCAAGCGCAGAGACTCTTCAACTCTGGGTAGTGGATAAGAATCCTTCACAGTACTGGCGTTTAGTTTTCGATAATCCACACAAAAACGCAGAGTCCCGTCTTTCTTTTGTACCAAAACTATCGGGGCTGCCCCGGGGCTCTGGCTTTATCTGATGACACCTTTCTGCAACATCTGTCCCAGCATACCTTTCACCTCCTGATATAATTGTGGTGGGATTTGTCGAAAGCGTTCTCTGATAGATGCGGTATTTTCTGTGGGTATCTCGTGAGTGATAGCCGTGGTACAGCCAAAGTCATCTTGATGGTGAGCAAACATGTCCCGGTATTTACCCAATAGAGTTTCCACCTGCTGCACTTGTTCCGAAGTTAGTTCAGCCAACTCAGCTCGCATTTGCTCCAGGATCACTCGCCCCTCCTGAATATGCTGAGGCTTCGATATCTCCGTGGAATTCACTGTTACGGTCCAGGGGTCTTCATTGTGTACTTTCAAGTGTACGGTTTGTGGTGACATTATTTCTTCGGGCAAACCCACATCTCGGGCCACCTCACTTCTTGAGCAAACTATGATGTCTTGGTTCTCTAAATTAACACAACGTATGGGTACTGCTCCATCCCGCACAGTGGCCAACGTACAAGCCACCAATATTCCTGAGGGTAGTTTCTCCGAACAGGAAGGCTCAATTTGAATTTCCACTCCCTCCAGAGGGATATGAGCTTGGACAGGCAGAGTCAGCACCGCTTGACCTGGGGACAACACAAGTTTGTTAGAGGAAGGCACAATCACTTTTCCTAGCGCTCCCCCATCCTGGCATGACTCCTGTGCTTGAGCTACACGGACCTACTGTTGGAATATTCTTCTCTGAGGGGTGTGAGAACCTTACTGCTTCATGGTCTCAGTGGCGGGTTTATCAGAAGATTTCACCCATCATCACCCATCTTTCCCCATCATCACCCATCTTTCCTGAACCCCAATCACCCCAGTATCTGTCTGCTATCAATGGTATGTGTTCTGACTGAAATACCATCATCACCTATCTTTCCTGAACCCCAATCACCCCAGCATCTGTCTGCTATCAATGGTCTGTGTCCTGACTGCAATACCATCATCACCCATCTTTCCTGAACCCCAATCACCCCAGTATCTGTCTGCTATCAATGGTCTGTGTCCTGACTGCAATACCATCATCACCCATCTTTCCTGAACCCCAATCACCCCAGTATCTGTCTGCTATCAATGGTATGTGTCCTGACTACAATACCATCATTACCCATCTTTCCTGAACCCCAATCACCCCAGTATCTGTCTGCTATCAATGCTTTATCTGTCCTTTTGGATCTGACTATTTCCTTTTTTTTCTTCCTTTCCTTCCTGACTTCTAATTAATTCCCTCCTGTGTGTGACAAGTTTCGCTGCTGCCCCTCCCTCCTGTTCTCACCTGGCCTGTTTGATCTGAATTTGCTTATCTATAAATTCAGAGCCACTGGTCTGTCTCGGACCCTGGTCTGTCTCGGACCCTGGTCTGTCATTATAAGGATGTCATTTAACAATTGAAATATGCCAGAAATGAGCCAGAAGTGACCAGAAGGTACGCCTAAACTCTGTTTAAATTTACTAAATTTCTTTGTTAGCTCCACAATTACTTTTACCATGCTGACATATGCTGTAATTGTTTTGCCTCCATTACTCCTAAGTCTCCTTTGCTATCCACAGACCCAGCACTCTCTAACAAAGTAATAATTTCTCCATTCCTCTTGCCCCCCACCTGACCTCCTCCACTGACCTGCTCCTCAACCTCAGATCTCTCCTAATAACACACAAAACAAATCGCCCACTCTCCTTCTCCCACCTGCTCTGCCTCTCTCTGCTTCTCCTCACTGCTGGTGACATATCTCCCAATCCTGGACCCCCACAGCTCATACCTTCCATTATTACCCCTTCTATTGCTCCCAATCCAATATAAACACCCGAAATCTTTCTAACCTCAAATACGTGCCTTTGACGCCCACCACTCAGCTCCCTCTCTCTGGATCACTCTGGAATGCCCGCTCCGTCTGCAATAAACTCCATGTGATTCATGACCTCTTTACCTCTCAAAATCTTTCCTTCCTAGCCTCCCTGAAACATGGCTGACACCCTCCGACACCGCCTCCCCTGCTGCGCTATGCTATGGCGGCCTCCACTTCACCCACACTCCTCGCCCTGGCAACAGACATAGTAGAGGAGTGGGACCTTTCCTTTCTTCCAACTGCACCTTCAACCCAATCCCACCTCTTCTCACCCTTGTCCTCCCCTCTTCTGAAGTCCACTCTGTCCGCATCTACTCTCCCTCTAACCTCCAAGTGGCTGTCATATACCGACCTCCAGGCCCAACCACTGCCTTCATGGACCAATTCTCTACATGGCTCCTTCACTTTCTCTCTGCTGACATTCCCATCATCATCATGGGTGACTTCAACATCTCCATTGACACCCACCAGTTGGCAGCTTCCAAACTTCTGGCCCTTACTTCATCCTTTGGACTTACCCAGTGGTCCTCCTCAGCCACCCACACAGACGGACACACGTGAGACCTGGTCTTCACCCGCCTCTGCTCCTTATCTAAGTTCACAACCTCCCCTCTCCCTCTATCTGACCATCATCTACTCTCTTTCTCATCCTTGTCCTCCTCACCTGTCACTGTTATGTTACGGTAGCTGAGGAGTGCAGGTAAAAAAGGAAATACACCAGAGCAGTTGGAATCTATGAGATTGCAGTACCCTGACTAACCACCGCAACTAGAGGCAGCCGTGGAGCGTTCCTACGATGGTCCTAGACGCCTCGTCACAGCCTGAGAAACTAACTACACCTAAAGATAGAAATAGGAAAGCTATCTGCCCCGGAGCAGAACCCCAAAGATAATAGAAAGCCCCCAAACATGTAATGGCGGTTAGACAAGAGGAAATACTGACACAGAAAGAAAATAGTATGAGCAAACGCTGGGGCCCAAACTATCTAAATAGAAAAGGACAGGAAGGGTACTTACTGCAATCCCAGAAAACCTGAAAAACACCAACTCTACTAATTTCAAAATCACCTGAGATCACACGACCTCTACCACCTAAATTAGTTCTCTGGTGTAACAAAAACAGCAGCCACTGAAAAAACTGCAAAAAGCAAAAGTACAAAACACAGTGGCTGGACTAAACTGAGAGGGCAAAAGCCCCCGGAGGGGACCCAGAAGGCCCCCACAGAAGTGCAGGACAAAATACAAAAATATAGCAAAAACACAAAATAAGAAATTGTCTTATCTGATAGCAGGAGATGCAGACACGACACAGCAGGCTACAAGGGAAACTGGAAAGAAGGATTCAGACCAGAACAATTGATCACCGGCAACCCTGATGGGAAAATGATTCCCTTAAATAAGACCAATCAGTAACACCTGATTCCCAATCCTCACTAGTACCGCTTGTAACCACCAGAGGGAGCCTCTGCTCAGAACTCATCTCAAACCCATTCACAACAGTACCCCCCCCTTGAGGAGGGGTCACCGAACCCTCATTTGAGCAACCAGGTCGGTCAGGATGAGTTCTATGATACGCACGGATAAGTCTCCTAGCATGGATGTCCGAAGCAAACACCCAAGAATTATCTTCCTGACCATAACCTCTCCATTTAACCAAATACTGGAGTCTTCGTCTAGAAAAACGAGAATCCAATATTTTCTCAACCACATACTCCAGATTGCCCTCAACCAAAACAGGGTCAGGAGGCACAGCAGCAGGAACCACTGGCTCAACAAACCTCTTCAACAAGGACTTGTGGAACACGTTATGGATCTTAAATGTCCCTGGAAGAAGCAAACGAAAAGAAACAGGATTAATAATCTCCATGATCTTATAAGGTCCAATGAACCTAGGCTTAAATTTAGGAGATGCTACTCTCATAGGAATATTCTTTGAGGACAACCAGACCAAGTCCCCCACTTTAAATCGAGGACCATCAGTCCTATGTCGGTTAGCAAACCGCTGGGCCTTCTCCTGAGAGAGGGACAACCTCTCCACTACCTGGTCCCAAATCTGCTGCATACGCTCAACAACAGAGTCAACACCTGGACAGACAGAACCCTCCGTCTGTCCTGAAGAAAATCGAGGGTGAAACCCAGAATTACAGAAAAACGGAGACATTAAAGTGGCAGAGCTAGCCCTATTATTAAGAGCAAACTCAGCCAAAGGCAAAAAAGAGACCCAGTCATCCTGATCAGCAGACACAAAGCATCTTAGATAAGTCTCCAATGTCTGGTTTGTTCTCTCAGTTTGACCATTGGTCTGAGGATGAAATGCCGAGGAGAAAGACAATTGAACACCCAGTTTAGAACAAAAGTCCTCCAAAATCTGGAAACAAACTTGGCTCCTCTGTCAGACACAATGTTCTCAGGAATGCCGTGTAAACGAAGCACGTGCTGAAGGAACAACGGCACCAATTCAGAGGAGGAAGGCAACTTAGGTAATGGCACAAGATGTATCATTTTGGAAAACCTATCACAAATTACCCAGATGGTGGTCATTCTCTGAGAAACAGGAAGATCGGAAATGAAATCCATAGAGATATGGGTCCATGGTCTCTTGGGCACAGGCAATGGCATCAACAAACCACTAGAGCGAGAGCAAGGCTTGGAGCGAGAGCAAGTCCCGCAGGACTGCACAAATTCCCTGACATCATGAGACAAGGTAGGCCACCAAAAGGACCGACTAACCAAGTCTCTGGTACCAAAAATTCCGGGATGCCCAGCCAATGCGGAACAATGAATCTCAGACATCACACTCTTTTTCCATTGGTCCGGGACAAACAATTTTCCAACAGGGCAGCGCTCGGGCCTATCCTCCTGACACCCCTCCAGAGCAAGTCTCAAATTAGGCGAGATGGCGGAAAGAACTACACCCTCCTTCAAAATAACAGAGGGATCAGATAGCTCAGGAGAGTCCGCAAGGAAACTCCTCGAGAGGGCATCCGCCTTAACATTCTTAGTGCCAGGAAGAAAGGAAACCACAAAATTAAAACGTGTGAAAAACAAGGCCCACCTGGCCTGTCTAGGATTGAGTCGCTTGGCAGATTCCAGATAGACCAGATTCTTATGGTCCGTAAGAACCACCACCTGATGTTTGGCTCCCTCCAGCCAATGTCTCCACTCTTCAAAAGCCCACTTCATGGCCAATAACTCCCGATTACCCACGTCATAATTACGTTCAGTAGGAGAAAATTTTCGAGAGAAAAAGGCACAAGGGTTACTTTTAGAGGTCTCTGGATCTTTTTGGGACAAAACGGCACCTGCCCCAATTTCAGAGGCATCAACCTCCACCTGAAATGGCAGAGAAACATCAGGCTGCCGTAGAACAGGAGCAGAAGTGAATCTCTGCTTAAGTTCCTGAAACGCAGAGACTGCCTCAGGAGGCCAATTCACCACATCAGAACCCTTTCTGGTCAAATCAGTTAATGGTTTAACAATAACAGAGAAATTACCAATAAATTTACGATAAAAATTGGCAAAACCCAAAAATCTCTGAAGAGCCTTTAATGAAGTAGGTTGGACCCAATCACAGATGGCCTGAACCTTGACCGGGTCCATTTCAATAACAGATGGGGACAAAATGAATCCCAGAAATGAGATCTTCTGTACGCCAAAAAGACACTTTGATCCCTTCACATACAGAGCATTCTCTCTCAAAATCTGGAATACAGTTCGAACATGTTTCACATGAGAGTCCCAGTCATTAGAAAAAATCAAGATATCATCCAAATAAACAATCAGAAACTTGTCCACAAAATCCCTGAAAACGTCATTCATGAAGGACTGGAAGACGGAAGGAGCATTAGTGAGCCCAAAGGGCATCACAAGGTACTCAAAATGCCCTTCAGGGGTGTTAAATGCCGTCTTCCATTCATCCCCGTGCTTAATGCGAATAAGGTTATACGCCCCCCTGAGGTCAAGCTTGGTAAACCAAGTAGCGTTTTTCACCCTGGAAAACAGGTCAGAAATCAAGGGTAACGGGTATTGATATTTCACAGTAATATTGTTCAAGAGACGATAATCAATACACGGCCTTAATGAACCATCTTTTTTGGCCACAAAGAAAAAACCGGCACCTAAGGGTGAAGAGGATGGTCTGATATGACCCTTCTCCAATGATTCCTTGATATAAGACCGCATAGCATCATGTTCAGGTACAGACAAGTTAAAAAGGCGACCCTTAGGGAATTTACTACCTGGCACTAATTCAATAGCGCAGTCATAGCTCCTATGGGGAGGTAAGGATGCAGATTTACTTTCGCTAAACACATCAGAAAAATCAAACAAAAAGTCAGGAACATCCTCAGCCTGGGGGGAGGCAGAAAAAACAGGAGTGTTGGTATTAACACATTGGCAGCCCCAACTGGTTACAGACACAGATTTCCAATCCAAAACAGGATTATGAGACTGTAACCAAGGGAAACCCAGCACGATAATGTCATGCAGATTATATAGAACCAAAAATTTGCAGCACTCCTGGTGATCAGGTTCAACCCTCATTATCACCTGAGTAGAAAACTGGGGTTTATTCTCAGCCAAAGGGGTAGAATCGATCCCCAGTAGGGGAATAGACTTCTGTAGGGGTATCAAGGGAAATCCACAACGTTTAGCAAAATCATAATCCATCAGGTTAATAGCTGCTCCAGAATCAACGAAAGCCTGAGCAGAAAATGAGGACAGAGAGCATATCAGAGTGACAGTTAATAAAAACTTAGTCTGAACACTACCCAAGACAACTGAGCGTGCAAAACGTCTTCCCCGCTTAGGGCAGACTGAAATAGCATGAGAGGCATCACCACAGTAGAAACATAACCCATTGCGCTTTCGAAACTCATGACGCTGTGCCCCAGACACCACTCCATCACACTGCATTGGCTCAGCAGCTGGCTCACAAGGCAACACCACTCCACGCATACTTCTCCGCTCACGCAAACGTCTGTCAATTTGAATCGCTAATGACATAGAATCATTGAGACCAGAGGGGACAGGGAATCCCACCATAACATCCTTTACATTATCCGACAGACCCTTCCGGAAAAGGGCCGCCAAAGCGTCGTCATTCCATTTGGTCAGGACTGCCCACCTACGGAATCTCTGACAGTATAACTCAGCGTCATCAAGCCCTGATTTAATGCCAACAAGGCTTTTTCAGCTTGATCAGTAACATTAGGCTCATCGTACAATAACCCCAAAGCCTGAAAAATGCATCAACATCACTCAAAACAGGATCCCCAGGTGTGAGGGAAAAAGCCCAATCCTGAGGATCGCTGCGCAGGAGAGAGATGACAATTTGAACCTGCTGCGCTGCGTTTCCTGAGGACTTAGATTTTAAGGCAAGAAACAATTTACAATTATTTTTGAAATTCTGAAACTTAGCTCGATCCCCTGAAAACAAATCTGGCATGGGGATCCTAGGTTCCACAACAGGCAACCTAGCAAGATATGCAGCAATACTCCGAACCTCAGTGGCAAGCTGATCCACACGGCCAGACAACTGTGCAAACTCCATTGGGAGAAAAGATCCTCCCCAGCACCCAGAGATACAGAGGGGAAAAAAAAAAAAAAAAAAAAAAAAAAAATGCAACAAACAGAAAAATATCTCTGACAACTTTTCTTCCTTCAAAATATTTTTTCCCTTCTGTGAGTACCATACAATTTTTATGGCCGGTGATACTGTTATGTTACGGTAGCTGAGGAGTGCAGGTAAAAAAGGAAATACACCAGAGCAGTTGGAATCTATGAGATTGCAGTACCCTGACTAACCACCGCAACTAGAGGCAGCCGTGGAGCGTTCCTACGATGGTCCTAGACGCCTCGTCACAGCCTGAGAAACTAACTACACCTAAAGATAGAAATAGGAAAGCTATCTGCCCCGGAGCAGAACCCCAAAGATAATAGAAAGCCCCCAAACATGTAATGGCGGTTAGACAAGAGGAAATACTGACACAGAAAGAAAATAGTATGAGCAAACGCTGGGGCCCAAACTATCTAAATAGAAAAGGACAGGAAGGGTACTTACTGCAATCCCAGAAAACCCTGAAAAACACCAACTCTACTAATTTCAAAATCACCTGAGATCACACGACCTCTACCACCTAAATTAGTTCTCTGGTGTAACAAAAACAGCAGCCACTGAAAAAACTGCAAAAAGCAAAAGTACAAAACACAGTGGCTGGACTAAACTGAGAGGGCAAAAGCCCCCGGAGGGGACCCAGAAGGCCCCCACAGAAGTGCAGGACAAAATACAAAAATATAGCAAAAGCACAAAATAAGAAATTGTCTTATCTGATAGCAGGAGATGCAGACACGACACAGCAGGCTACAAGGGAAACTGGAAAGAAGGATTCAGACCAGAACAATTGATCACCGGCAACCCTGATGGGAAAATGATTCCCTTAAATAAGACCAATCAGTAACACCTGATTCCCAATCCTCACTAGTACCGCTTGTAACCACCAGAGGAGCCTCTGCTCAGAACTCATCTCAAACCCATTCACAACATGTCACCCATGTCCAGCAACAAACGCACCCCCGCTGAAACCTTGCACATCTAGACATTCACACACTCTCTGACTCTATCCTACCACTGTCCTCCATATCTTCACTCCACGACACAGACAATGCCACTAGTTTTTACAATGCCACTCTTGCATCAGCCATCAACTCGGTCGCCCCTGTCATGCATAACAGAGTGCGACAAATCAATAGACAACCCTGGCACAATAACACCACTAAAAAACTTCAGCAAGCATCCAGAATTGCTGAACGGCGCTGGAAGAAAACGCATTCACAAGACGACTTCACTGCACTCAAAGAAGCAACACTTGTATTCAAATCAGCTCTCACTTCTGCTAAACAGGCCTACTTTACATCCCTTGTATCCTCCTTATCCCACAACCCCAAACAGTTGTTCAATACTTTTAACTCCCTCCTTCGTCCACCACTGCCCCCTACAATTTCCCCAATCTCCGCTGAGGACTTCGCCACGCACTTCAAAAACAAGATAGACCAAACACGGCAAGTCTTTATTATTCAACCACCACAACCCCTTTGTATACCTGACCAATGCCCAAACCCCATAACCTCCTTATCTAACATCACGGAAGGGGAGCTTGCTCATCTTCTCTCCAAATCACACCTCACCACTTGTGCACTAGACCCCATCCCACATCCTCCCCAACCTCGCCACCACTCTTATCCCATCACTAACCCACCTCTTCAACCTATCACTAACTTCCGGTACCTTCCCTTCTGCTTTCAAACATGTCACAATCACGCCTATCCTCAAAAAGCCAACCCTCGACCCAACCGCTATGTCCAGCTATCGCCCAATATCGCTGCTCCCATTCGCTTCCAAACTCCTGGAGCAGCACGTCCACGCTGAACTTTCCTCCCATCTCTCATCTAACCTGCTCTTTGACAATCTACAATCTGGTTTCCGCCCCCATCACTCCACTGAGACAGCCCTGACCAAAATTACTACTGACCTTCTTACAGCCAAAGCGAACGGACAATACTCTGTACTCTTCCTTCTAGACCTGTCCTCTGCCTTCGACACAGTTGACCACTGCCTCCTACTACAGATCCTCTCTATCTTTGGCATCAAAGACCTCGCCCTATCCTGGATCTCCTCATACCTCTCCACCTGCAAATTCAGCGCCTCCCATGCCCACACTACCTCCTCATCCCACTCTCTCTCTGTTGGAGTCCCCCAAGGCTCTGTTCTAGGACCCCTACTCTTCTCAATCTATACACTTGGCCTGGGGCAACTCATAAAGTCCTACGGATTTCAGTACCACCTTTATGCCGATGATACTCAGATCTACCTCTCTGGCCCAGATGTCACCTCTCTGCTCTCCAAAATCCTGGAGTGTCTATCAGCCATATCCTCCTTCTTCCTCTCCAGCTTCCTCAAACTGAATGTGGACAAATCTGAACTGATCATCTTTCCCCCATCTCACAGATCTTCCTTACCTGACCTATCTATAACAATTGACGACATCACGCTTTCCCCCGTATCGGAGGTCCGCTGCCTCGGAGTAACCCTTGACTCTGCCCTGTCCTTCAAACCGCACATCCAAGCTCTCTTCACATCCTGCCGCCTCCAGCACAAAAATATTTCCAGAATCCGTCCCTTCCTCAACTCTCACTCTACTAAAATGCTTGTGCATGCCCTCATCATCTCCCATTTCGACTACTGCAACATCCTTTTCTGTGGCCTCCCTGCTAACACCCTCGCACCTCTCCAGTCCATCCTTATCTCTGCTGCCCAACTAATTCATCTCTCTCCTCGCTACTCCTCTGCTTCTCCCCTCTGCAAATCTCTTCACTGGCTCCCACTCCCTCAGCGTATCCAATTCAAATTACTAATACTGACCTTCAAGGCAATCTATAGCCTGTCTCCTCCATATATCTCTGAACTAATCTCCCGATATCTTCCCTCACGTAATGTCTGATCCTCCCAAGACCTCCTTCTCTCCTCCACACTTATTCGCTCCTCACCCAACCGCCTACAAGACTACTCCCGAATAGCCCCATCCTCTGGAAATTTTTGCCCCAACACGTCCGGCTATCAACCACACTCGGATCCTTCAGACGGAACCTGAAAACCCACCTCTTCAGAAAAGCCTACAGCCTGCAATGATCCCCGCTGCCTCCTCAACACTACTGGAGCTACCGCCTCAACCATCACCGGAGCTGCTGCTACCCCGAACCTACTGTCTCCTTCCCCACCATCCTGTAGAATGTAAGCCCGAAAGGGCAGGGTCCTCTCTCCCCCCTATATCAGTCTGTGATTGTTAGTTTGTTTACTGTAAGTGATATCTGTAATTTATATGTAACCTCTTCTCATGTACAGCACCATGGAATCAATGGCACTATATAAATAAATATTAATAATAATAATTTCCAAATTCTTTTAAAATGTTCATGCCCAGAGTAACTGTGTACCCGCCGTTCACTTCCACCCGGGTCAGCACCACACCACTACGTCCTAGATCCTTCCCACACATGGAGATCTGCATCCACGCCACCACTGGAACTGGAATGGGTAATAGGTTAGCAGCCATCAACTTTATCATGGGGCCTCACTCAGGCCATCCGATTTCAGGAAAATGTTGCCGAAAATAGATCTCTGGCATCGTTGTCACTTGGGAGCCTGTATCCACTAGGCAGCGCACTGCATGTCCATCATACTCAGCCCAGACCAGAGAGCATGAAGACACTAAATTTGCGGGACTTCCACTATTCCTTACCATCTGACCTGGCTCCAGGTGGCGTCCACATCGACTCGGACCTCTCTAGTTTAACAGATGTCGGGGTTGAACTCTCCTGCTGCGTGTGCACTCCCTCGCCATATGTCTATTTCTGCCACAGTTAAAGCACGTGAGAGGCCTTTGTTGGCGGAACCCTCTGGGATCCCTTCGGTAATCCGGAACTCCACTGGCCACTGAAGGATTTTCAACAGTCTCGGTCTTTCTCTTTACCTCAGCCAGCTCTCCTTTCAAATTCTGAAGTTCTTTCCATAACTCTTCTACCCTTTGGGGTTCAACAGTTGCATTCACAGACACTTCTGCGCCCTGGACCTTCCCCACTGGGACTGTCACTCCCTGCTCTTGTTCTTGCATGCGCACTTCGCTTCCTATTTCAGAAAACGTCAAGCTGAGGTTCACTCGCACGCGCTCTTGCAGGACCTGTTTCGTCAGCACATCTCGCAAGCCCATCACTAAAAGGTATCGCAGCATTATGTCCATAGGACCTACGCCTATGCCATCTTTTCTGACAATCGTAGTATGTAACTCCTGTATTGCATTCATATACTGCGTCACAGTCTCCCCTTCTCTCTGCATACGTCTAAAGAGACCGTTCTGAGTTCCCCTTCGTCAGTGGGGTCTCCGTGGGTGTCCTCCAAAATCTGCAGCACTTTGTTAAAGGTGTCTCGCTCCCTGGGGGGCCCCTAACATAACTGAGTCTCTAGCTTCTCCATCTAGGGCCATAATAGCCACCTCAGCTCCAAGGCAGGGGTCATGGGGTGCATCCTCATCATGCCCTGCATCCGCTCAGTCCAGCTCCATAACAAGGTGTTGTTACGTGTAAATTTTGGCAAATTATTCAACATTGCCCCAGCGAGATACTGGACCGTGGGCCTCCCCCAACTACTTGATATGCCACCTCCGTGCTGTTAGACTGCATTCTGCCGACTACGCAAATGTAAGATTCTAGCAGGAAACGCGGATGCAGTGACAAGCAGGAGGCAGAACAAGAGTTAATAGGTATTTTATGCTGTAAATAAACGGTAAATCAATACTCCATGCAGGGAGTTCGAAGATTCACAAAAATGCAATTACAGGGGAATAAACAATGAAGATGTAACGTAAAAGAATGGATCAACTTATCAGTGTGTGGCTCCCGGACGGAGGTGGTTGAAAGATCCCACGATGTCGACGCAGGTGACATGAGAAGTCTCTGAAATGATCCTGGATATAGTTGAAGCAATGTCTCTGTAATGAAACGGCGGTTCCTGGCTTTTTCAGAAGCAATGTCCCGGTACTGGTGCACGATGTTGCACAGGAAGTAGGAGATGATAGAAAAATTGAGGTACAAAGTCCCGTAGAGGAGACTGCAGCGGGGCTGCATAGTTAGCGAGGTCAGTGTGGTAACGATTGTCAGTCACTAAGCAGGGTACTGACCAGTCAGAGTTCTCAGGTATGGGAGTCTGCAATTTGCTCAAGTCTTTTGGTACGCAGGCTGTGTGCGTAGGACAGGATAGGCCGCCGAGAAGGCCTTCTGATTGGCGGGGAACAGTGGAGACGGAGTCAATCTTCTCCTTACGTGTCCTCTGTCTTCCCACCAGAAGCCCCTTATTCGCACGCTCAGCTCCTTTTATCTCCACCCCGCCCCTTGCAGTCAGGTCCCAAGGTCTGCTCCGGTCAGAAATTCCTTTCCCCCGCAACAATGGTGACAGCCCCGGTGGTTCCAGCCCAGATACACATGAAACTACCCTAGCTCAGTCCATCCTACACATGCATAACTATATTAACATGTAAGAAAAAGGACAATGTCCAAAGTGCTACTGCTTAAAATATAGTAGATAAGTCAATAATAAGCCAAATTTATTGGCAAAAACTGTAAGGATATACCAAATGCATGATTATACTAGTATATATATGATCAACATACTAGTGCTAGTGTAAAAATCAAGATCGCATCATCAACTGTGCTGAATCTGTTGGTTTTATCAGGTATATAGTATTATAAAGATAGAGAAAGCATTAGCATAATTACTGTATATGGGAAAAAACAGATTGCATACTTAGAATATCATAGCCTTCATATTGTACACCTGTCAAACAATGTTAATATCCTGTTTATATATAATGCTCGGCATCATAATAAAGAATATATGCATGGTAGCAGTAGTATGGGAACTTACAGTTTCAAGATTTCAGCTCCCGAGTGGCATCCACCCTTGATGTGCATTTCGGCTTTCGCTGTCATCACGAAGTGGTCTGGCGACACCATGGAGAATGTTCTGCTGCCTGCCACATCCTCCAGCAGCTAAACATGTAGACTGCGCAGGCGCCAGATTGCCAGCCCCGCAGTGTGAATACATGATAACACACTGCGAGGAGGGATCTGGGGAAAGACAAAGACGCAGGCACAATAGTCGCACTGCGCATGCCCAAGGACTGTTACAACAGCGCAGGCGCCAAACAGAAACGAAATGAAAAAAAAAACAAGTCTGGAGGAGGCGTGGTGACGCTGAAGGGGGTTGATGGACGGCTGGGGGGAGGATGAGTCAGGGGAAGAGGCCATACCTGAGGGACGCATTTAAGGTATGGGGACCTAGTTATAAAACTATATATTTCAGCGTTGCAGGGGACCAGAAAAAAAGAGCCACCTTCACAGACTGCTGCCTTAGTGCTGCTGAAGGTGGCTCTTTTACTTAAAGGGAATCTGTCACCCCATTTTTGCAATATCAGATAAAGATATCACTGAATAGTGCGTCCCATAACTAATCTATAGGTACCTATCATATTTCCTGACACCCCAGTTTTCATGTCAAAATACCTTTGTAAAGTTCGTTTTTCAGTATGCAAATACATGTGGTCCGGTCTGATGGACGGCGTTTATTCTCATCCCCCCCGCTCCTCGGCTTGTTCCACGTATCTTCGTCTGTGAATATCACAGACGGCATACGGTTTCCACACTTGCGCGTTCAAAAGTGCCCTCGCGCGTGCGCAGTGTGCTTTGCCCAACAGAGTAGAAAATCAGGTCTGTGCATGCGCCAGTATGTCCGGCGTCCAGGAAATGACTGCTTGCCTTGGATGACTTCCGGGGAAAGGAAAGTCAGGCAAAATAGTGGCGCATGCGCAGTAATGATCTTATGCTTTGCCCACTGTTGGGCAAATCACACTGCGCACGCGCGAGAGGCTTTTTCAAAGTGCAAGTGCGGAAACCAGACTTGAAAGGAGGAAAAGAAGTGCGTAGGGCAAGAATGGAGGCGGTGGGGGAATGAGAATAAACGCCGCCCATCGGACCGGACCGCATGTATTTGCATACTGAAAAACGAACTTTACAAGGGTATTTTGACATGAAATCTGGGGTGTCAGGAGATATGATAGGTACCTATAGATTAGTTATGGGACGCACAATTCAGTGATATCTTTATCTGATATCACAAAAATGTGGTGACAGATTCCCTTTAAAAGCGCCTGGGGGGTGACAAGTTCCCTTTAACATTATGTTTAATTAAATTATTAGGATCAGGTGACAACAAAACAAAATATCATTATTTTTCGCTAACTTTGTTGTACTGTGACTTTATGTTCAGATTTCACTCTCTTTTTCTTTTCCCTTGGTAATTTACCAACTGTCTAATTTTGGTGATGATAGTCTGATTTCTTTATTTGTGTAGATACTTTACACACTACATAGTATAAAACAATATTATTTTCAATTTCACTTCAGAAACCAATTCTTCTTGTTTTTAGTTGAGATGAATCTGTGCTGCACTTTATGTACATGCTCAGTATGACCAGTGCTGTGGAATCGGAGTAGTAGAGTTGGGATTTACGGAAATTGATGAGTCAGAGGTTTGGTTTAGCAAGTTCACAGCCCTGCCTACTACATGACCAAATGAAACACTTTCCTTTGCAGCAGCAGGCGACAAGATGTTCTGCGTAATTTTGTAGGCACGAGTACTGCTGGGTGAAAAGTGATGACACAATAAGTAGAGCTGGGTTTAGATTGGTTGGATGACATTGCCTTCAGTTTCTCTGCTTGGTCTTCCATCCAACCAATTGCTGAGAGGCAGATTTGCACTTGAAGCCCATGGGCATCTGTCTTTCACCTCACCTCTTTGCAAATCAGATAAGCAGTCTGAGCCCCAAGTCATGCATCAGTCACTTCTGCTTTTTGATGACTCTGCTCTCTGTGGTTCCGTGGACCTTCCACCTGGACCTGACCAACAATTTTGTATAAATTGAATTTCACTGATGTCCAACCACTTGTTCTGTTGGAGTATGAGTACCTGGGAGGGGTAGTGTCAACGGTCAGCGGACCATCGCAGCACACATCTGATGATGAAAGACAGGCGCCAACTGCTGCAGATATCTGGTGTTTGTATTCTGGCAAGGAGAGCCGGAGTGAGGGTTATTATCATTATTCTTTTCCAGAGCACCATTCCTTCCATGGTGCTGTACATGCGGAGAGGTTACATACAAAACAGAATGTAATTTGAAATTTCAGAATGTAAGGGATAATCCGATGTGTTGGGCTACAGATTTCTACAGGATGGTGGATACTTGGGAGAAGTCATGCAGGCAATTGGATATGGAGGGAAGGAGATATTGGGAGGGCCATATATTACGAGGTGGGAGATATAGTCAAATTAGATCAGAAATATATGGTAGAGACAGATTATAGAAGGCTTTGTAAGCCAGTGTTAGTAGCTGGAAGTGGTTATGTTGTGGAGCTGGGAGACAATGAAGGGGATAGCAGAGTGGAGAAGTTCAGGAGTAGCAAGGACAGAAGTGTATTAGTAGGGCAGCAGAATTAAGGACAGACTGGGAGAGGTGTAATGAGGTGAAGGAGATGATGACCCACATGGAGTCAAGCCCATCCGAGTGCTGTGGGCATTTCGGAGTAAAAGGTGTTGGTCATGATGCCCCAGCTCAGCAAAAGAAGAATCAGGTTACAAAAGCGCTGATGTCAGCCCCTAGCCATTAAGTTGACTGCAACTATGCACCATGACCAGCCCCTAGCCATTAAGTAGGCTGTCTCTGTTCATGTTTCCACCTCCTTCTGTGCTTCCTCAACTATCTCCTCATCCGGTCAGAAACTGTGGGCTGTCTATGCATTCTAATGCTGCTGCTCCTCACTTGTCTGCAGTGCAGCATTACTTCTGCCTTCCCATTCCCTGCCTCATATGTGATATACCTGCAAGATGGAACTCCACCTTGCATACGCTGTACAGACTGTGAGAGTAGCAGCAGGCGATAGTGGAGTTTCAGTTGCACGGGTGAGTTACTCTGCAGAACAACAGCTCTTCAAGAACAACGAGTGGGCCTCCATGAGAGTCATGTGAAGCGCTGCTTCAAGTACTCCACTAACATGGGAAGCGCTGATGATGCCATTATCAGCGTTTCTATTCCACTTCTATGCTTCCCTGAAAAAATGCTTCAGACAATGATGGACAAGGTGGTGGAACAGGAGGAAAATGAGAAGGAGGAAGATTAGTTCTGAGATATATGGGAGAGATAGATTATGGATGGCTTTGTAGGTCAGTATTAGTAGCTTGAAGTGGATACGTTCTGGAATCGGGAACCAATGACGCGATTTGCAGAGGGGAGAACCAGAGAAGTAGCGGAGAATGAGGTGGATTATTATTGCAGTTAAGGATGTGATGGGAATCACATCATGTGATCAATGATGTGATGGGAATGATGAGGTCCTACGCCCCACATAAAGTCAAGGTCATCCTAGTGATGTGGGCAGTTGGGAGGAAGAAGTGGTGGGCAGTTTGGAGGAAGAAGTGGTGGTCACGCATCACCAGCTGCACAGCAAAAGGGGAAGCTGGGTCCTTAGCCAGCTGCTAATGGCCAACCCTGTAACGAGCTGAGCACACCAAAGCCAGCTGAAAAATCTCCCTGACAATACACGGGTGGTTTGCATGTTGTGCCATCAGAGACTGAAGCGAGGCATAAATATTGTTAACCTGAACATGATGAGGCATATGAATACAAAGAGCACGAACTGCAGAGAAAATACACAACTGAAAAACAGGTAACGATCTGAGCCTCATCCTGCTCCCTCTTCTGCAGCAGTTACGGTCTCTTCCTTCCCCTCCGGAGGAAGAGGGCCTCCGGGCTCCCCACAAACAGAGAATTTGAGAACACCACCACCAGCAGTGTCACTGAGCATGTCCAGATCATCTCATTAAAGCATTGAGCTGTACATCCCCCAAACACTGAACGCCATATTCTACAATTGGCCTAACAAGAGATTTATAAAGGGCTAACAATACCTTGGGATCATGAGAACCAGAGTATGTGTTTCCTAGCCACCAGTACTTTGCCGGTGAGCCATCCCTGCCCTCCACGAAAATGTTGCTTACCAAATCAGACGTGCACTGGGCAATGCCTTAGTGTAAAGGTACACATAATCATCGATACATGGACCAGCAAGCACGGGCAGGCACGTTATATCTTTATAACTGGCCACTATCTAAATGTTGTGGTGGCTGGGCTTGTGGCAAAAAGTGTTTAGGTGTATGTCCTACCACCACAGAGGATTAATAGATGTTTTTATGCCCATGTTGCCTCCGCCTCCTACTCCGCTTACTCTAATGCCTCCTCATCCGGTCCATGTAACACCTGCACCAACTTCAGCACAGTCAGCAGGCTGCTCTGAAACTCAACTGCTCATGTTAAAAAACACACACTGTGCAGTAGCTGTGGAAGGGGATCAAAGAACAGACAGCTGTGTGGTTGGGTGCCGCTAAGCCTCAAGCCTGGCCTGGTGGTGTGCGATTACGAGCAAAATCTCATGGCAGCTCTGGGCCTCGCTGCTTTAAAGCACATCCCTTGCCTGTCGCATGTGCTGAACTTGATGGTGCAGAGCTTCTTTAAAAATTACACAGATACTCGTATGTCAAAGATGCTGCTGAAACTGTAGGATGTCTGTGTGCCCTTTTGGCATTCTCACCCTGATGCTGCAGCTTCACTTCTGTTTCCCACTCACCGCATCATATCTCACGCACCCACAAGTTGGAACTCCACCTTACACATGCTGGAAAGACTGTGCATGCAGCAGCAGGTGATACTGGAGTTTGAGAAGCATCAAACAGGAGAGTCACTTTGCGGAACAACCCCACTTCACGAACAATGAGTGGCCTTCCATACTAGACGTCTGTGCCATGTTGCACTGCTTAGAGTTGGATCGTGGCTGGGGTGTACAGACCATAGAAAGGACAAAGACAATACACCTCCCACCGAGGACAGCTTGTCATTGCCTCTGGGAAGCCTGGCACACACAAGCCAATATATGCTGCTGTGCCTGCACAATGACTTCCGAGTTGACAGGATTGTTACAAATTCTGTTGACTGTGTGGCTACCCTGTTGTATCCCCGCTACAAGCAGAATGTGCCATCCTTATTTCCATCACTATAGCGTGATTTGAAAATGCGTGAATACAAGTGAACGCTGATAGATGCACTACTGACGGCGTCCTCACCTGACTGCAGTGACTCAGTGGGAGCACAAGGCAGAGGAGGAGGAGGAAGTCACCAATGCAGTTGGGAAAGGAAGGTTACCATGGCATAAATGTGTAAAAACTTACTCAGCACATCGCAACATCCAGCACCACCATCTGATACAGTCCGTATTAACAGGAGGCAACCTAAACCTGATATGTCTGTGTAGCAACTCACTGGGAATTAATAGGTTAGACAATGAAAAGAAAAAAAAAGACCCTGCCAATTCCCATACAGACTAGACATCCTGATACCACAGTCCCTAATGGTACCTTTAAGTACAGAGATAGGCCTAATCAAAGAACTCGGACCTATCCTCCCTGAATAGCCATCGAGTTGCTTCATGTTCCTCATAAAGAAACGGAGGGCAGAGCTGAGTGTGAACTAACTACAAGAGGAAAGTGTGTTGAACAATAGACAGATGTTACAGTGAGTAAATGAAACAATAAAAAAACAACAAAGAATAATGAAATTACTCTTAACAAATATACAGTCTAATTACTAAAGTTAAACAGAAGAGTTGTGCACAGTATACCAAAGAAACAACAAGGCAGAAATCCCTAACTCACAGACTGGCTCCAAACATCATTTCAATGTCAGAACATCTAAATGAATGTATCACCAGCAGGAAAAGCCCGTGGGGGGACAGAATATAGAGCTGCACCCAAAAGGTGATAGGTGGACAAATAAAAACACTTGGGTTAAGCTAGACAGGCTGCTGCTAGAAAACAGAACACAAACATCTAGAGAAAAGGTGTGTCTCCTGTGGCTCAACAGAAAGTGAAGCTGACCACAAAACACAAGCTCAAAGGATTAAATCCATGAGCATGACAGATTCAACAACATGGTTCTAGAGTATATCTCCAGATAGTGAGTGATGAGTCTGGCCCATTTAACTTTTGGTTCTCCAATTTAGACACATTGCCTGAGTTTGCCCTTTACCCTTGGAGGTGCTGGCCTGACCTGCATAAAGTTTACTGTCGGAACGTGTGTTTAGCATGGCAGGTGATGTGAACACAGAAAGGTGCATTCAACTGTCCACAGCCAACGTGGGTAAGCTCACATTCATTAAAATGAAGCAGGTGTGAATCCACAGGACTTGTCCAGACCTTTAGCTGAATATAGAAGTATATCAGCTGCACCCAGCCATTGTTAGACTGCACCGCAGTTTGTTCTATTTTCCATTCACAATGTTTTGTGGCCTACACAATTTTTTTTTTCTAAAAGCGGATTTTGTTGAGTACACCCTCACAGGCTGTTTTACACAGTAACACTACAGAGGGATTTTTCAGAGTACTCATACAGGTTTTTATGGCAGAGTATTCCCACAGACATGGTTGTAGAGTATAATTATTTTTTAGGCACACTCCTCTCACACACGTAGCTGCAGAGTATACGGAGAGGCTTTTTGGCACATTACTCCCAGAGGCAGGGTTACAAAGGCTTAAAGGCAAAGTAATTTTTTAGGCACAGCTATAACTCAAATAGATACAGCAGTAGAGTAGAAAATTATTATGACATACTACTCACAAAAAGAGTACTTGGAGAGCAGAGTAACTTTTTGGAAACACTATTAGTATAGACAGCAATAGAATAAAATTGTTTTTTGGCCCCACCCTACTCCTCAAAAAAAGCTTCAGAGTACACTTATTTTGACACACAGTACCTGCAAAAAAAGATGCAGGGTACATTGATTTTTGAGACAGTACTCGAAGAAAAGGGTTCACAAATTTTTATACACACTACTCGGAAAAAACGCTTCAGAGTACACTTGTTCTTTTATACACACTACTCATATATTTAAACATAAACAGCTGCATGGGTATAACACAAGAGATGTGGGTCACACAAAATTGTGTGAAACCAAAAATTACCACTCAAGAAAGCATAATAATAACAAGGAGGAATAAAGTAAAAGAGGAACCATGCTCACCGGTAAATAAATGATAAAACAGGAGGGCAGTCACCCCGCTCAGAGATGTCAGGTTGACATCTCTGAGCGGGGTGACTGCCCTCCTGTTTTACCATTTATTTACCGGTGAGCATGGTTCCTCTTTTACTTTAGGCAGCGCTGCACAGTTTTTTGCTGGCCATATACAATAGTGACTTTCTTCTCGTGAGCATGCTCTGTGGTTTGTGGTTTATGTGATTGCGGCTATAGCACCTTACTTCTCCCTTACATTTTGGGTTTTTTTGACATGGTTATTTTGTGCTATATTTTGCTCCCCCACCACTACCACAAGTGATTTTTCTTATATTATCAGGAGCGCAATCTCCCTGTATATGCACTTGTCCTAAATGAGTGTTTCCACTGTCTTTTTATACAATTTTTCTTGTGCTACCTGTATATTTTTCATACAATAAAAATTTACCTTTTTATGATATATTTTCACCGATGACTCTTATTCCTCCTTGTTATTATTACACTACTCATATAGATGCAGCGGTACAGTAAAATGATTGGATTGGCCTAGAAATTGCAACAAGACCGCTGATGCCAATTGTTTATTTCTCAGACTGCTAAAAACAGAAACTGGACAAGAAAAATATTTTATTTTGCCTACAAATGCCCTGTAAGATGGCTGATGATATTTTTTTTCACAGATTGGTAGAAAATACACAGCAGTCCAGAAAAAATATTTATTTGGACTACTTATGCCAACAAAAATGGCATACTACTAGGAAACAGTTACCGTTCATGAAAAATTATTTCTTTGGAGTACTAATGGCAATAAGTTGGCAAATGCAAATTATTTATTTCTCAGACTACTAGAAAAAACACCACTCTAGAAATATTTTTTTGGAGACTACAAATGGCAATGAGACGAATGATGACAATTATTTATTTCCCAGATTAATAAAAAAAACACCACTTCAGAAATATTCTTTTTTTGGGACTTGAAATGGCAACGACAAAGATGATGCTGATTTATTTTTTCCCAAACTAATTAAAAAACACAGCGGTCCCAAAAACATATTTTTTGAGCCTTGTAATGGCAACGAGAAGGCAGAAGTGATATTTTGATTTGCAAAAGTGCTAAGAAACACACAACAGGCCTGTAAAACTTTTTTTTTGTTGCCTATAAATGGCAACAAGAAGGCTGATGTGATATATTAATTAGCAAAAGTACTAGCAAACTGACACCAGGCCTGAAAAATTATTTTTGTTGCAAAAGTACTATGAAACACACCATAGGTGGAAGGGGCAGAGAACACACAGTGGCTTTTAGCACAGTACTAACACAGTACTACCACAGATATGGGTTGCAGAGCACACACAGCGTTTTCATTGCAGAGTGCGTAGTCAATATCTGTCCCTCACTCCTGCTGCACCCTATGCCTACACTAATGAGAGCATAATGGTGGTGGCACTCGTGATCAGGCCTTTAAACAGGCCGGGCCACATGTTGTGCTGGCCAATCACAGACATACCAATACTTGTCATGGCTGTGATGGCTCTAGAAGTGCCCACAGTCTAGAAGCTTCTTGATTGTCTGCACTGCAGCCTTTCAACAAGCTTTATTAGACTGGCGAACCAGAACAGGAAACCGAACATACAGTAAAATGTCCGTATCGGGGTTCAGTACTGGACACTAAATGTCCGGTACGAACCCCAAACTTTCCGATTCAGGTTCACTCATCCCTATTACTAACCTTTGACAGCAGATCAGAGCTTTTAAAGAATAGTGTCAGATATGCACAGAAGTGCCAACAATAGTGGCATCTGAGTGCCATTCATACACGTAGTGGCAGAAAAGTGTAGATGCACAATTTCTGATGGTCTTCGGCAATAAAGGTGTGTATTGGGAACATCCTTGGTGGTCTGAAAAAGGGTTAGAGATCCTTCCAAATTTTCATTTTCCCTCCTTCAATAACTCCTAAATAAGTGAACATTTGATGGGCTCATCTATAGATTGAATATCAATTCCTAGTGAACCCCAGTAAAGGAGAATAGTTTGTAATACTGATTTTTTTTCCTTTTTTGTTTCTCGTTAGCGCACAGTGCCATAGCACTGTGTTTCTGGCATCAAGGTTCACTTTGAAGTAATGATTTTACACCCCTTGTTATACACTGTACACTGAAGCCTTTATTCGACCCGCACACAACATACTGTATGTATAATGTGCAGTCTTAGCCAGTCTGGTACTGAGCTCATTACTGTGACAGTCACACTTGTCTTCATAATTAAAGGAAGATATCCAGATAGGCACTGAAAATGAAATGAATAATGCTGGAATTCTGATCTCCAATCTCGCTCATACTTTCCTCTACTGTTGGGTAATGAACACTATAATTAAAAGATCTCCTAGGACTTGAGAGCAAGAAAATCTTTCTCTGTGGCTGCTATCTCTTACTAATTTTTGCGCTTGTCTCAGTTTTTTGATGTTGCCATGAAATGACACATTACTGTCTATCCAGATCTGTTATCTGAATTTATACCATGTCCAGTCCTGCAGATATCCTAGTGATGAAGCCAGATCACGAAGAAAAAGTCAAAGTAAGCTACCTTACCTACTACAGGGTCTCAAGTCAGGTTCATACGACTGGATGAAAAATCATCTAAAATTCATCTAGAAAAATACAGACAATTGTCAATCATATTGTCTTCTGTATTTCATCCATATGCCATCCAAGTGCTTGCTTTTCACATCTGTATGGCATCCGTTATTATACACTACATCAACATTTTTTATAACACCAAATACAGTTTCCTAGGTCAAAAAGTGCTATGTAGCTGTAAAAATCGGATTCTATACGGATGATCAGTTTGGAATCCCATTTTATTAATGCATCCATAAATAGGAGCGTCTCAACGGAAACACAGAAGAGACTAGTAAAGTGGAAAGAATTCATTTAAGAAACATATAAGAATGCAAACAAAATAAAAAAATATACAGTTATGGACAAAAGTTTTGAGAATGACACAAATATTAATTTTTACAAAGTCTACTGCTTCACTTTTTCTAATGGCAATTTGCATATACTCCAGAATGTTATAAAGAGTGATCAGCTTAACAGCAATTACTTGCAAAGTCAATATTTGGCTAGAAAATGAACTTTATCCCCCAAAACACATTTCAACATCATTGCAGCCCTGCCTTAAAAGGACCAGCTAACCTCTTTTCAGTGATTGCTCCATTAACACAGGTGGACACTTTAAAAGGAGGCTGGTCCTTGGCATCATTGTTTCTCTTCTGTTAACCATGGTTATCTCTAAAGAAACACGTGCAGTCATCATTGCAATGCACAAAAATGGCCTAACAGGGAATAGTATCGCAGCTAGAAAGATTGCACCTCAGTCAACAATCTATCGCATCATCAAGAACTTCAAGGAGAGAGGTTCCATTGTTGCCAAAAAGGCTCCAGGGCACCCAAGAAAGACAAGCAAGCGCCAGGACCGTCTCTTAAAAGTGTTTCAGCTGTGGGATCGGGCTACCAGCAGTGCAGAGCTTGCTCAGGAATGGCAGCAGGCAGATGTGAGAGCATCTGCACGCACTGTGAGGCGGAGACTCTTGGAGCAAGGCCTGGTCTCAAGGAGGGCAGCAAAGAAGCCACTTCTCTCCAGAAAAAACATCATGGACAGACTGATATTCTGCAAAAGGTACAGGCATTGGACTGCTGAGGACTGGGGTAAAGTTATTTTCTCTGATGAATCCCCTTTTCGATTGTTTGGGACATCAGGAAAACGCCTCATTCGGAGAAGACAAGGTGAGCGCTACCACCAGTCTTGTCTCATGCCAACTGTTAAGCATCCTGAAACCATTCATGTGTGGGGTTGCTTCTCAGCCAAGGGAATCGGCTCTCTCACAGTCTTGCCTAAAAACACAGCCATGAATAAAGAATGGTACCAGAATGTCCTCCAAGAGCAACTTCTCCCAACCCTCCAAGAGCAGTTTGGCGATCAACAATGCCTTTTCCAGCATGATGGAGCACCTTGCCATAAAGCAAAGGTGATAACTAAATGGCTCAGGGAACAAAACATAGAGATTTTGGGTCCATGGCCTGGAAACTCACCAGATCTTAATCCCATTGAGAACTTGTGGTCAATCATCAAGAGACGGGTGGACAAACAAAAACCTAAAAATTCTGACAAAATGAAAGCATTGATTGTGCAAGAATGGACTGCTATCAGTCAGGATTTGGTCCAGAAGTTGATTGAAAGCATGCCAGGGAGAATTGCAGAGGTCCTGAAGAAGAAGGGTCAACACTGCAAATATTGACTTGCTGCATTAACTCATTCTGTCAATATAAGCTTTTGTTACTCATATGTTTGCAATTATTATATTTCTGTCTGTGATAAAAAAAAACATCTGTCAAACACACATAAAAACCAGAGGGCAGCAGATGATGTGAAAATATAATATTTGTGTCATTCTCAAAACTTTTGGCCATGACTGTATAAGACAAAGATAAAACCACGGAATATGTTAGAAACCGATCATAACACATACATTCGGCACAATAGTGTTCAAACATGGCCTGAATATGTCAAAATCAGATTATAATATTTCACTCCCTGTGAAAAAGCTACCGCGAAATGTGCATTGGGACTACATCGGATCCTAGGGGACACCAACCACAATATGGGTAAGCACTATCAATGAATCACTATACCCTCAGTATATTTAGTGCATTTGCTCATGAATAGTGGGATATAGGAACGACTAAACTATTGCACCATCCACCTGATATTCTCAGGGAACATTATTTATAGTAAAAAGTTTTTTTTGAACACAGGTTGCATTTCTGAATTGACCATGACTCTGTCCTAACTCTACACAAAGTTTACCCATTACTATCCACTGTGATTATACAGTAATGGTCTGTCTACCCCATGCTCCTGGTGTTTTTTCTAGGCAGGACAGTACAACACCTCCAAGGCATATAGGGAGAGCTCATACCAGGTATCCAGCTTTGAGACCCAATAGTTGAAGGTCACAGAGGAATTAGCGAGTAAACTGGTCTGGTTTGCTAGGTACTGCTTGACCATCTTTAAAACTTTCCCCTCCTTGTCAAAAATACCAAGTCATCAGGTCCTGGATGCTGGGAGGGTGTCATGAAGGCAACAACTGGAGGGCCTCATTCAAATATTAAAAATTAAAAACAATTTAAGTGCTGCTGTCATCTGGTGGTGTGGAAAAATAGGGACTAATCCAGACTTTATTCATTTTCATCAGAGTGAGCATGTCCATTATAACCCCCCCACGGATGGTATAAAAACCCACTCAGACTAGATGCTAACGGCAGGACAGTACAACACCTCCAAGGCATATAGGGAGAGCTCATACCAGGTATCCAGGTTTGAGACCCAATAGTTGAAGGTCACAGAGGAATTAGCGAGTAAACTGGTCTGGTTTGCTAGGTACTGCTTGACCATCTTTAAAACTTTCCCCTCCTTGTCAAAAATACCAAGTCATCAGGTCCTGGATGCTGGGAGGGTGTCATGAAGGCAACAACTGGAGGGCCTCATTCAAATATTAAAAATTAAAAACAATTTAAGTGCTGCTGTCATCTGGTGGTGTGGAAAAATAGGGACTAATCCAGACTTTATTCATTTTCATCAGAGTGAGCATGTCCATTATAACCCCCCCACGGGTGGTACTAAAAACCCACTCAGACTAGATGCTAACGGCAGGACAGTACAACACCACCAAGGCATAGAGGGAGAGCAAATGCCAGGTATCCAGCTTCGAGACCCAATAGTTGAACGTAGCAGAGGAATTAGGGAGTACACTGGTTTGGTCGGCGAGGTATTGCTTGACCATTTTTAAAAACTTTTCCCTCCTTGGCAATGATACCAAGTCATCAGGGTCTGGACACTGGGAGGGTGTCATGAAATTATCCCAGGCCTTTGACAGTGTACCCCTGCTTTGCTGTACCTGGTGCGTGTCTCCCTCACCTCTCCTCCTTGGTTGGGCAAGGAAGCGTGCCACTACATTTTCTGATGGGAATTTTTTCAACATATTTACCATAATGGCCTTTTGGTAAAGTACCTTTTTAGCAGACCTCTCTGCCTCAGGAAGGAGAAATGCAAGGTTCTCCTTGCAGCGTGGGTCTTGCAGGGCGAACAACAGTACTCTTTTTTTCACCAAGATGAATATAACGCGAGGGTCACGGGAAACACAGCGGTACATAAAGTCGGTCATTGGGGAACAGAAACCTGCAGTTCCAGCAAAGGTAATAGGTTTTTGACAACTATGAGAGACAATTACCTTTCACAACTAGTTCAGGACCCAACAAGAATGGGGCACTGCTAGACCTAATATTAACCAACAGGCCAGACCGCATATCAAATATAAGGGTTGGGGGTCACTTGGGTAATAGTGATCATAAAATAATAAGGTTTCATGTATCCTTTAATAAGATGTGTAGAAGAGGGGTTACAAGGACACTAAACTTCAGGAAGGCAAATGAGATGAGAGATGACCTTGGTGCAATTAACTGGGACGATATCCTGAGACATAAAAATACAGTCATGGCCAAAAGTTTTGAGAATGACACAAATATTATATTTTCACATGATCTGCTGCCCTCTGGTTTTTATGTGTGTTTGACCGATGTTTTTATCACAGACAGAAATATAATAATTGCAAACATATGAGTAACAAAAGCTTATATTGACAGTTAGAATGAGTTAATGCAGCAAGTCAATATTTGCAGTGTTGACCCTTCTTCTTCAGGACCTCTGCAATTCCCTGGCATGCTCTCAATCAACTTCTGGACCAAATCCTGACTGATAGCAGTCCATTCTTGAACAATCAATGCTTTCATTTTGTCAGAATTTTTAGGTTTTTGTTTGTCCACCCGTCTCTTGATGATTGACCACAAGTTCTCAATGGGATTAAGATCTGGGGAGTTTCCAGGCCATGGACCCAAAATCTCTATGTTTTGTTCCCTGAGCCATTTAATTATCACCTTTGCTTTATGGCAAGGTGCTCCATCATGCTGGAAAAGGCATTGTTGATCGCCAAACTGCTCTTGGAGGGTTGGGAGAAGTTGCTCTTGGAGGACATTCTGGTACCATTCTTTATTCATGGCTGTGTTTTTAGGCAAGACTGTGAGAGAGCCGATTCCCTTGGCTGAGAAGCAACCCCACACATGAATGGTTTCAGGATGCTTAACAGTTGGCATGAGACAAGACTGGTGGTAGCGCTCACCTTGTCTTCTCCGAATGAGGCGTTTTCCTGATGTCCCAAACAATCGAAAAGGGGATTCATCAGAGAAAATAACTTTACCCCAGTCCTCAGCAGTCCACTGCCTGTACCTTTTGCAGAATATCAGTCTGTCCATGATGTTTTTTTTCTGGAGAGAAGTGGCTTCTTTGCTGCCCTCCTTGAGACCAGGCCTTGCTCCAAGAGTCTCCGCCTCACAGTGCGTGCAGATGCACTCACACCTGCCTGCTGCCATTCCTGAGCAAGCTCTGCACTGCTGGTAGCCCGATCCCACAGCTGAAACACTTTTAAGAGACGGTCCTGGCGCTTGCTGGTCTTTCTTGGGCACCCTGAAGCCTTTTTGGCAACAATGGAACCTCTCTCCTTGAAGTTCTTGATGATGCGATAGATTATTGACTTAGGTGCAATCTTTCTGGCTGCGATACTCTTCCCTGTTAGGCCATTTTTGTGCATTGCAATGATGACTGCACATGTTTCTTTAGAGATAACCATGGTTAACAGAAGAGAAACAATGATGCCAAGCACCAGCCTCCTTTTAAAGTGTCCAGTGGTGTCATTCTTACTTAATCATGACAGATTGATCTCCAGCCATGTCCCCATCAACACCCACACCTGTGTTAGTGGAGCAATCACTGAAAAGAGGTTAGCTGGTCCTTTTAAGGCAGGGCTGCAATGATGTTGAAATGTGTTTTGGGGGATAAAGTTCATTTTCTAGTCAAATAATGACTTTGCAAGTAATTTCTGTTAAGCTGATCACTCTTTATAACATTCTGGAGTATATGCAAATTGCCATTAGAAAAAGTGAAGCAGTAGACTTTGTAAAAATTAATATTTGTGTCATTCTCAAAACTTTTGGCCATGACTGTACACAAAGAAAATGGGAGACGTTTATTAGCATCCTGAATAGGACCTGTGTACAATATATACCCTATGGGAATAAACATGCTAGAAATAGGAGGAAACCACTATGGCTAAATAGAGCTGTAAGGGGCGCAATAAGTGACAAAAAGAAAGCACTTAGGGATTTACAGCAAGTAGGTAGTGATGAGACATTAAATAAATACAGAAGATTAAATAAATTCTTTAAAAAGCAAATCAAGACAGCAAAGATTGAGACAGAGAGAATCATTGCCAGAGAAAGTAAAAATAATCCCAAAATATTCTTTAACTACATAAATAGTTAGAAACTAAAAAATTATAGTGTTGGTCCCCTTAAAAATAGTCTGGGTGAAATGGTGGATGAGGATGAGGAAAAAGCCAATATGCTAAATGACTTTTTTTCAACAGTATTTACACAAGAAAACCCCATGACAGATAACATGATCAGTGATAAAAAAAATTTCTCCATTAAATGTCACCTGCTTAACCCAGCAGGAAGTACGGCGGCGTCTAAAAATCACTAAAATTGACAAATCCCAGGGCCCGGATGGGATACAACCCCGAGTGCTGAAGGAATTAAGTACAGTCATAGATAGACCATTATTTTTAATCTTTAACCCCTTCACCCCAAGGGTGGTTTGCACGTTAATGACCGGGCCAATTTTTACAATTCTGACCACTGTCTCTTTATGAGGTTATAACTCTGGAACGCTTCAACGGATCTTCGCGATTCTGAGATTGTTTTCTCGTGACATATTGTACTTCACGTTAGAAGTAAAATTTCTTCGATATACCTTGCGTTTATTTTTGAAAAAATCGCAAATATGGCGAAAATTTTGAAAATTTTGCAATTTTCAAACTTTGAATTTTTTTTTCCCTTAAAACAGAGAGATATGACACACAAAATAGTTAATAAATAACATTTCCCACATGTCTACTTTACATCAGCACAATTTTGGAACCAAAATTTTTTTTTGTTAGGAAATTATAAAGGTTAAAAGTTGACCAGTGATTTCTCATTTTTACAACAAAATTTACAAAGCCATTTTTTTAGGGACCACCTCACATTTGAAGTCACTTTGAGGGGTCTATATGGCAGAAAATACCCAAAAGTGACACCATTCTAAAAACTGCACCCCTCAAGGTACTCAAAACCACATTCAAGAAGTTTAATAACCCTTCAGGTACTTCACAGGAGCTGAAGCAATGTGGAAGGAAAAAATTAATATTTAACTTTTTAGCCACAAAAATGATCTTTTACAAATGTTTTTTTATTTTCACAAGGGTAAACGGAGAAAATGGGCAGATAAAGTTGTTGTGCAATTTCTCCTGAGTACGCCAATACCCCATATGTGGGGGAAAACCACTGTTTGGGCACACGGCAGAGCTCGTAAGGGAAGGAGCGCCGTTTGACTTTTTCAAACTAAAATTGCCTGGAATTGAGATTAGACGCCATGTCGCGTTTGGAGAGCCCCTGATATGCCTAAACAGTGGAAACCCCCCACAAGTGACACCATTTTGGAAACTAGACCCCCTAAGGAACTTATCTAGATCTGTTGTGAGCACTTTGAACCCAAAGTGTTTCACAAAAGTTTATAATGCCTGGGTGTGAAAAAAAAACAAAACAATTTTCCACAAAAATGATTTTTTAGTCCCAAATTTTTGATTTTTCCCAAGGAAATTGGACCCCAAAAGTTGTTTTCCAATTTGTCCTGAGTACGCTGATACCCCATATGTGGGGGGGGGGGAAACTGTTTGGGCGCACGGCAGGGCTTGGAAAGGAAGCAGTAACGTTTTGGAATGCAAACATTGATGGGGGTCATGTTCCATTTGTAGTGCCCCAGATGAGCCTAAACAGTGGAAACCCCCCACAAGTGACCCCATTTTGGAAGCTAGACCCCCTAAGGAACTTATCTAGATCTTTGGTGAGCACTTTGAACCCCAAGTGCTTCACACAAGTTTATAATGCCCGAGCATGAAAATAAAAAATCCTATTTTTTTCCCACAAAAATTATCTCTTAGTCACTAATTTTTTATTTTCCCAAGGGTAACAGGAGAAATTGGACCACAAAATTTGTTGTGCAATTTGTCCTGAGTACGCTGATACCCCATATGTGGGGGGGAACCACTGTTTGGGCGCATGGCAGAGCTCGGAATGGAAGGACCACCATTTGACTTTTTCCAACCAAAATTGGCTGGAATTGAGATTGGACGCCATGTTGCATTTGGAGAGCCCCTGCTGTGCCTAAACAGTGGAAACCCCCCACAAGTGCCCCCATTTGGGAAACTAGACCCCTAAGGAACTTATCTAGATCTTTGGTGAGCAATTTGAACCCCCAAGTGCTTCACACAAGTTTATAACGTAGAGCCGTAAAATTAAAAAATCATATTTTTTCCACAAAATTGATTTTTTCACCCCAATTTTTATTTTCCCAAGGGTAACAAGACTCCAAAAGTTATTGTGCAATTTGTCCTGAGTGCGCTGATACCCCATATGTGGGAGTAAACCACTGTTTGGGTGCATGCAGAGTTTGGAAGGGAAGGAGCGCCGTTTGACTTTTTCAACGCAGAATTGGCTGGATGCCATGTCGTGTTTGGAGAGCTCCTGATATGCCTAAACAGTGGAAACCCCCCACAAATGACACCATTTTGGAAACTAGACCCCTAAGGAACTTATCTAGATGTGTGGTGAGCACTTTGAACCCCAAAGTGCTTCACAGAAGTTTATAACGTACAGCCGTAAAATAAAAAATCCTTTTTTTTTTTTTTACAAAAATGATTTTTTCGCCCTCAATATTTTATTTTCACAAGGGTAACAGGAGAAATTGGACCCCAAAAGTTGTTGTCCAATTTGTCCTGAGTACGCTGATACCCAATATGTGGGAGTAAACTACTGTATGGGCGCACGTCGGGGCTCGGAAGGGAAGTAGTGACGTTTTGGATTGCAGACTTTGATGGAATGGTCTGGGGGAGTCATGTCGCATTTGGAGAGCCCCTGATGCGTCTAAACAGTGGAAACCCCCCACAAGTGACCCCATTTTGGAAAATAGACCCACAAGGAACTTATCTAGATGTGTGGTGAGCACTTTGAACCCCGAAGTGCTTCACAGAAGTTTATAACGTACAGCCGTAAAAAAAAAAAAATCCTTTTTTTTTTACAAAAATGATTTTTTCGCCCCCAATATTTTATTTTCACAAGGGTAACAGGAGAAATTGGACCCGAAAAGTTGTTGTCCAATTTGTCCTGAGTACGCTGATACCTAATATGTGGGAGTAAACTACTGTATGGGCGCACGTCGGGGCTCGGAAGGGAAGTAGTGACGTTTTGGATTGCAGACTTTGATGGAATGGTCTGGGGGAGTCATGTCGCATTTGGAGAGCCCCTGATGAATCTAAACAGTGGAAACCCCCCACAAGTGACCCCATTTTGGAAAATAGACCCCACAAGGAACTTATCTAGATGTGTGGTGAGCACTTTGAACCCCGAAGTGCTTCACAGAAGTTTATAACATACAGCCGTAAAAATAAAAAATCCTTGGGCGCACTTCGGGGCTCGGAAGGGAAGTAGTGACGTTTTGGATTGCAGACTTTGATGGAATGGTCTGGGGGCGTCATGTCGCATTTGGAGAGCCCCTGATGCGCCTAAACAGTGGAAACCCCCCACAAGTGACCCCATTTTGGAAAATAGACCCCATAAGGAACTTATCTAGAAGTGTGGTGAGCGCTATGAAGCTCCAAGTGCTTCACAGAAGTTTTATAACATACAGCCGTAAAAACAAAAAAATCATTTTTTTTTTACAAAAATGATTTTGTCGCCCCCAGTTTTTTATTTTCCCAAGGGTAACAGTAGAAATAGGACAAATTGCACAATAACTCTTGGGTCCAGAGTACGCTGATACCCCATATGCGGGAGTAAACTACTGTTTGGGCGCATGGCAGAGCTCAGAAGTGAAGGAGCACCGTTTGACTTTTTCAACACAGAATTGGCTGGAATTGAGATCAGACGCCATGTCACATTTGGAGAGCCCCTGATGTGCCTAAACAGCGGAAACCCCCCAATTCTAACTCCAACCCTAACCCCAACACACCCCTAACCCTAGTCCCAACCCTAACCACAAACCTAACCCTAACACACCCCTAACCGTAATCCCAACCCTAATCCTAATCCTAACGTTAGCGCCAACCCTAACCCTAACTTTAGCCGCAACCCTAACCCTAACGGGAAAATGGAAATAAATACATTTTTTAAATTTTATTATTTTTCCCTAACTAAGGGGGTGATAAAAGGGGGTTTGATTTACTATTTATAGCGGGTTTTTATGATTGGCAGCTGTCACGCTAAAAGACGCTTTTTATTGCAAAAAATAGTTTTTTGCATCACCACATTTTGAGAGCTATAATTTTTGCATATTTTGGCCCACAGAGTCATGTGAGGTCTTATTTTTTGCGGGACGAGGTGACGTTTTTATTGGTACCATTTTTGAGCACGTGACATTTTTTGATCGCTTTTTATTTAGATTTTTGGGAGGTTAGAATGAACAAAAATCAGCAATTCATGAATTTCTTTTGGGGAGGCGTTTGTACCGTTCCCCGTGTGGTAAAATTGATAAAGCAGTTTTATTCTTCGGGTCAGTACAATTACGGCGATACCTTATTTATATCATTTTTTTATGTTTTGGTGCTTTTATAGCATGAAAACAATTTTATATAAAAAATTATTATTTTTGCATCGCTTTATTCTGCGAGCTTAACTTTTTATATTTTTTGCTGATGATGCTGTATGATGGCTCGTTTTTTGCGGGACAAGATGACGTTTTCAGCGGTACCATGATTATTTATCTCGGTCTTTTTGATTGCGTGTTATTCCACTTTTTGTTCAGCGGTATGATGATAAAGCATTGATTTTTTGCTTCGTTTTCTTTTTTTTTTTTTAAGGGGTTCATTAAAGGGGTTTACTAGTGGGAAAGTTTTATAGGGGGGGTCGTTACGGATGCGGCGATACCAAATATGTGTACTTTTATTGTTTTGGTTTTTTTATTTACAGGAAAGAATGAATTTATTGGGGAATATTTTTTTTTTTTTTATGATTTTTTTTTACCACTTTTTATTTTTATTTTTTTTACTTTTATACTTTATCCCAGGGTGGGACATCACTGTATTTTAGCAGATCGCTGGTGTGACAGTGTGCACAGTACTCTGTCACACCAGCGATCGCTCTGGCACTGCTGCAGGCTTCCCCAGCGCCTGCTCTCAGCAGGCACTGAGGAAGCCGCCTCCCTGCAGGACCCCGGCGCCATCTTGGATCCGGGGACCTGGAGGGAGGACGGACCCTCGAAACAGCGCGACACATCGCGCTGCTCTGAGGGTCTCAGGGGAGCGCGCAGGGAGCCCCCTGCCTGCGCGATCCTCCCCTGTGCCCCGGGTACACCGCGATCATGTTTGATCGCGGTGTGCCAGGGGTTAATGTGCCGGGAGCGGTCCGTGACCGCTTCTGACACACAGTCACGGGTGTCAGCTGTGATAATCAGCTGACACCCGGCGGCGATCAGCTGCGCTCCCCCCGGGAGCGCAGCTGATCGCCCATGACGTACTATTCCGTCCATGGGAATAAGGTCCAGGGTCACATGGACGGAATAGTACGTCTGATGGCAGAGAGGGGTTAAAGATTCCACAATAACAGGATCTGTAACACAGGACTGGCGTATAGCAAATGTGGTGCCAATATTCAAAAAGGGGACAAAAACTGAACCTGGAAATTATAGGCCAGTGAGCTTAACATCTACTGTGGGTAAAATCCTGGAGGGTTTTCGAAGAGATACTATACTGGAGTATCTGAAGAAGAGTAACCTCATGACCCAATATCAACATGGATTTACGAGAGACGGTTCCTGTCAGAGTAATCTGATAAGCTTTTATGAAGAGGTAAGTTCCGGACTGGACCAAGGAAATGCAGTGGACGTGGTGTATATGGACTTTTCAAAAGCTTTTGATATGGTGCCACACAAAAGGTTGATACATAAAATGAGAACAATGGGGATAGGGGAAAATATGTGTAAGTGGGTTAAGAACTGGCTCAGGGATAGGAAACAAAGGGTTGTTATTAATGGAGCACACTCAGACTGGATCGCGGTTAGCAGTGGGGTACCACAGGGGTCTGTATTGGGGCTGCTTCTTTTTAACATATTTATTAATGACCTTGTAGGGGGCATACAGAGAAGTATTTCAATATTTGCAGATGACACTAAACTCTGCAGGGTAATCAATACAGAGGAGGACAATTTTATATTACAGGAGAATTTATGTAAACTAGAAGCTTGGGCTGATAAATGGCAAATGAGCTTTAATAGGGATAAATATAAGGTCATGCACTTGGGTAGAACAAACAAGATGTATAATTATGTGCTTAATTGTAAAACACTGGGCAAAGCTGTCACTGAAAAAGACCTGGGTGTATGGATGGACGACAAACTCAAATTTAGTGGCCAGTGTCAGGCAGCTGTTGCAAAAGCAAAAAAATAATGGGATGCATTAAAAGAGGCATAGATGCTCATGAGAACATAATTTTACCTCTATACCTCTTTTATCCTAAGTCATATTACAAGACTCGTTAAAGGGTTGATTGTGACTTGTAGGATGCCAATTCCAATAGGTGGCGCTATAGAGTACAAGTCCTCTTTTTTTGAAGAGGCAATTTGCATACCTCTATACAAGTCACTAGTGCGACCACACTTAGAATACTGTGCACAGTTCTGGTCTCCGGTGTATAAGAAAGACATAGCTGAACTAGAGCGGGTGCAGAGAAGAGCGACCAAGGTTATTAGAGAACTGGGGGGGTCTGCAATACCAAGACAGGTTATTACACTTGGGGTTATTTAGTTTGGAAAAACAAAGGCTTAGGGGTGATCTTATTACAATGTATAAATATATGAGGGGACAGTACAAAGACCTTTCTAATGATCTTTTTACTCTTAGACCTATGACGGGGACAAGGGGGCATCCTCTATGTCTGGAGGAAAAAAAGTTTAAGTATAATCACAGATGCAGATTCTTTACTGTAAGAGCAGTGAGACTATGGAACTCTCTGCCGTATAATGTTGTAATGAATGATTCCTTACTAAAATTTAAGAAGGGACTGGATACCTTTCTTGAAAAGTATATTACAGGTTATATACACTAGTTTTCTAAATATTGCGTTGATCCAGGGAGCTAGTCTGATTGCCACATGTGGAGTCGGGAAGGAATATTTTTTCCCCAGTGTGAAGCTTACTGTTTGTCACATGGTTTTTTTTGCCTTCCTCTGGATCAACAAGTTAGGGCAGGTTAGGATAGGATATGTGTTGAACTAGATGGACTTAAAGTCTTCCTTCAACCTTAATAACTATGTTACTATGTTATTTGTGCCAAGCTCCCTACAGCCAGCACTTCCCTGTCTCCACCATGATAACGACTCTCCATCTCCTCCTCCATCTCTTCCTCGTCATTCCCCTCCTCAGCCCATCTACTTAGGAGAGACGGGATGAAGCGTGTGTGGGTACTAGCCACTGTTGCAGTAACAACCAGCTCCTGTTCCTCCTCCTCACCCTCAACCTCCTCATTGTTACCCAATCTGAACTGAACAGATGAGATGAGGCTGAGCTGCATCATATTTCACCGTCTCATGTCTTCTTACATCTCCACCTGGTCTGCATGCAAAGCTTCATGTTTAACTGTGAGCAGCGAATGTTTAAGTAGGCACTGAAGTGGGATTGTTGCACTGATTATGGTGTTATCACTGCTCATCATCTTTGTGGAATTTTCAAAGACTTGGAGAATCACACAAATGTCAGACATCCATGCCCACTCTTCAGTTGTCATGTGCAGAGGCTTACCAGAATACCAGGCCAAAGAGGAAAAATAGGTGGCACTCCATGATGCAGTAAAACATTCCTTTCTTTATTCAATACAAATAGTACATGGATGCAGTGGAGCAAGTGCAGTGGAGGACGACGTCCATACCTGGACCCATTGAAGCGTGTGATAGACTCGAAACGGCCGTTGTCCTGCACTGCAACTGCTCCCTGCATCCATGTACTATTTGCATTGAATAAAGAAAGGATTGTTTTACTGCATCACAGAGTGCCACCCATTTTTACCAGTTTGGCCTGGACTTTGTACGACGCTGATCGTTTCAGGTGTTGCACCCGGAATTTTGCAAGCTGTACACTGCTGGTCCGTTCATTCTAGTCCAGGTACTTACATACATGTTGTTTAATAATTTGTTCAAAGATCTTTCCTGGTATAGATGTCAGACTCACTGGTCTATAGTTCCCTGGGTCCACCTTCTTCCCCTTTTTGAAGACAGGAACAACATTTGCTCTTCTCCAGTCTTCTGGAACTTCTCCTGTTCTCCAAGAATTTTCAAAGATTATGGAGAGTGGTTCAAAAATTTCTTCTGCTATCTCCTTCAGTACTCTGGGGTGTAATTCATCTGGACCTGGAGACTTGAATTCATTTATGTTAGCTAAGTGTTTCCTCACTATTTTTCTGTTTCTAGATATCCTGGATTCTTCTATTCCTTTAATAGGACAGTGAAGATCAGTTGATGTTACATTTCCTTTCTGAGAGAAAACAGATGCAAAATAGGAATTTAAAAGTTCGGCCTTTTCAACATCCTTTCTTACCATTTCATAATTTTCATCCTTTAAAAATCCTATAGCATCTTTGACTTTTCTTTTACTTTTGACATATCCCCAAAATCCTTTTTTATTGATTTTGACATCTCTTGCAAGCCTTAATTCATTGTCAGCTTTAGCTAATCTGATTCTTGCCCTGCAGGTTCTGCAGACATCATTATATTCTTCTTTAGATATGCCTACCTCTTTCCATTTGATATACATTTCTTTCTTCCTTTTTAGCATGTGTTTAAGTTCTGTGTTCATCCATCCTGGTTTCCTTAAATGCTTTTTATTCTTCCCTCTTTTCGGAATTGTTAATGATTGTGCTTTGAGAATCTCATTTTTCAAGATTTCCCATCCTTCCTGGACATTTTTGTCCCTAAGGATATCCAGCCATTGAATCCCTCCAATTCTCTTTCTGAGTCCCTTAAAATCTGCCTTTCTGAAATCTAAACTTGAAGTCTGAGTCTTCACAGGTCTTCCTCCTCTAGTTATCCAAAATTCTAAAATAGCACGGTCGCTACCTCCTAGGGTCCCAGCCACTCTTACCTCCTCAACCATTTCCTCCCTGTTTATAAGGATTAGATCCAAGGTAGCAGATCCCCTTGTTTTCTCCCTACCTTTTGGAAGATAAAGTTGTCAGCAAGAGAGGATAAGAATTTCCTGGACCTGTTAGTTTTGCCTGAGAGAGATTCCCTACAAATGTCTGGATAGTTGAAATCTCCCATGACCACTATGTCATATTTTTTGGAGAACTTGGCCATTTGATGCATAAAGAGTTCATCCATATCTTCAGCTTGCATAGGTGGCCTGTAGTAAATGCCTACAATGGTGTCCTTTCCATTGTTCTGTCCTTGTATTCTTACCCAAACAGTTTCTACAGAACTCCCAGTCTCTGAAGCGTCAATCTCTGTGCAGATATACGCTTTTCTAACATACAATGCCACACCTCCTCCTCGTTTATCAAGTCTGTTTCTTGCAAATAAGTTGTATCCTTCTAGCCTTGTATTCCAATCATGTGTATCGTCCCACCAAGTCTCAGTGATTCCAATGACATCACACTTCTTCTCCTGCGTTAGTAGTTCCAATTCTCCTTGTTTGTTGCCTATGCTTTGTGCATTTGTATAAAAACATTTTAGTTTGTGATTGGTTTCTCTTCCTCCAATATTTTTATTATTTAGATTTTTTTGTCTTCGTTCTTCCTTTCCACTTCTAATAGCCGAGTTCTTAATAGCATTTGTCAGGTGTATGGATTTTTCTGGCCTTTTGCTTCCCTTCCCACATTGTTCTAGTTTAAAGCTCTCCTGATGAGTGTAGCAAGGCGACTTCCAAATACATGTTTTCCAGTCTTCGTAAGGTGCACCCCATCTCTAGCAAGTAGTCCATCGTATAGGTAATTCACTCCGTGATCCAGAAATCCAAATCCTTGCTGACGGCACCATCGACGTAGCCAGTTGTTCACCTGCAGAATTTTATTCCACCTCCTTGTTCCATGGCCATCCACTGGAAGGATGGAAGAGAAGACCACCTGCGCTCCCAGTTCTTTCACTTTCTTGCCTAAGTTTTCAAAGTCACTGCAGATGATGGAGAAAACCATGATAGAAGTGTGGCTGTGGCCAGCAATCCTCGGCATCAGGAGCACATGTGCGGTGCCAGGGTGGGACTTGGCTGAGCCTCCACAATGTTCACCAAGTGTGTCGTCAGAGAAATGTAGCATCTCTGGCCACAAGCACTTGTCCACATGTTGGTTGTTAAGTGGACAATCCCAGTAAGTGTGATGGTAAGTGTACAGGTGGTATCCCTGAACACATGCTGGTACAAGGTGGGGATGCCACTCTGGTAGAAATAGGTTTAATTTAGTGATCCAGATTGTTGGCTGGATCCAGAGTGATCAAGAATGTTGGCCGGTTGAGACTGGACCATGTGGAAGGCTTGTTGGTGCTGGCCAGCATGCTGGAAGCATGATCTGCTATCCAAACGACCACCTATTCTCACTGGTGTGGCTTCAGAAGTGGTGTCCTGTACCTCCATACAAAATTGGGCAGTTACATATGTGTCGTGGAAGGTCGTATTGCTTGTGCTTTAGCAATAGGTGCAGTCGCACCTGCCTCATGTCATAGTCGTCTACGTGCACCATCATCAGCACTTCCACTTCTCATGTCCCTTACTGCACGTTTTATACATTTTCTAATTGCTATGTCTCTGGAAACCAAGTTTCCTTTATTAATTAAAATGCATTTCTAATAAAGAAAAATTGGTCACCTGATGCAGGCCAAGTGTTTTTTTTTTCTATTTCTAACCACCATAATTTCACTCAAAGCAGGGCAAACTGTCTGGATGACAATAGTCCATTTTTTGACTAAAAAAAATACGTCACCTGTAGCAGGCCAAGTGTTTTTTTTTAATTTTAAACCACCATAATTTCACACAAAGCAGGTTAAATTCCTCCCCCCAAAAAATATGGTCACCTATGGCATCTATATATTAAGCAATGGACTGCAAAGTCCTAAGCCGTGTCTGGAAGCTGTATTCAGCCACTCTCTCTGTTCTAGCAGCTGTCCCTAGCCTAAATGCAGAATGTATCGCATAGAAATAGCAAAGCACAAGATTAGCTCTTAAAAAGACTTTTAGTATGATGGTTCAGCGAAATATCACTAGCAGACAGTTTCATTATACTGTGTACACAGGTCTAGACAACTACTCTCTCCCTCCAATAAGAACTGTCACTGAGCTGTGCAATGGCATCAGTGAGCCGATTGTGGCAGTGCCGGTCCTTATATAACCTCTGGTGAGGTAATAATGCCAGCCAATCATAGTAATGCCACTACCAAGATATCTATGACATTACAGTGACTGCCAGGCAATCCCCACATGTTTATTGGCTGTGTAACAGGCGCCAAACATGCGGGGCCAGGATTTGAGCATTACAAATGAGCACCAGCCGATGCTTGGCGAGTACCAAGTAGTGATATAATAATCTTTATTTTGATATAGCTCTAACATATTCCACAGCACTTTACAGTTTGCACACATTATGATCTCTGTCCCCGATGGGGCTCACAATCTACTTTCCCTATTAGTATGTCTTTGGAATGTGGGAGGAAACCGGAGGAAACCCATGCAAACACGGGGAGAACATACAAACTCCTTGCAGATGTCCTTGGTGGGATTTGAACCCAGGACTCCAGCGCTGCAAGGCTGCAGTGCTAACCACTGAGCCACCGTGCTGCCCCCGAGCACCCAGATACTCGAGTGATATCTGAGAATCACCGAGCACGTTCGCTCATTACTATGCTGCATCCAATATTCCCATTTGCATTTTTGATGCAAACTCACAGATTCAAACATTTAATTTTACTTTATTTTGTGAAAATGTTGTATGCCACAGGCCACAGCACTCTGTTGGACTTGTGAAGAACTCAACTGCTGCACCCAATATTCCTGTTTCTATTATTTGTATCAAACTAGCAGAGTAGATTTAAACACAGCCATTATTTTTAATTTGCTCTATGAAAATTTAGTTTCACAGCACAAATTTGGTCCTGTGCAATGTCCGATTGCCACATCCAGTATTGCCTTTTTTTCTGTTTTCTACATCGAACTAGCATATTTAGATGTACTGCTGCTGCTTGGAAGAAACCCTATCCTTCTTAGGGTAAAAACAACAAATCTGGATCTGATCAAAATGCTGAGGTAATTTTTTGAAGGCTAAAATAAGCTGTTACTTCTTCATTTTCCAAATGCCAAACCTGTTGTTACATAACAAAAAGGGATATTTTTTGGATGACCACTTCTTAAAAAGTCACTGCTTATTCTGACACTACTATGGATAAAAACTAGCAGGCATCTTCTCCAAAAAATTGACAATTTGTATTCCATTTTTTAATTTTAAAAAGCATAAAAAGAAGTCAGTGCAGAGTGTTATTAAGCAGGCTGATGGTTACCACCAGTTAACATAGCCAAATATATTGAAGTCACATTAACATTACTAAGGCTTTCCTTGCATTAAACAACTTGAAAGAGGTTAAATACAGTCTTAGGAGACCTCAGATTCTCTTCCTCTTTTCGGGAAAATTTGAGGCTTTGGAGTATTTTCGTATCATACTGAATTAATTTGGTCCAAATCAAATTTTTCTGCTGAAAAGAACTAATCGAACCCAAAACGAATTTCTGTAAATTCAGTCTTCTCTATCTAAAACATCTTTAAGGAGTTAAAAATGTTTCATAAACTTAGCACAGATATTTGCGAGTGATGTTTTTTTTTTTATAGACATTAAATTTGAGTTAGCATAATGGCATGTCGGACATGTCTAACCTCAGGCCTATGTCCTTCGTGATGCATTCCCTGACTGCTAGGTGCAGCAGTTCTGGGAAAAACTATGCCTATATTTCCTGAATAGCGAGCAAGAATCCTATTACATAGCAGAATGTTATATGGACAGTTGTATCACATTTTATCTGAAAATCACAATTGCTGAAATATGTGACTGTCACTTCCGAGGTAAAATCAACCATTCTTCCCTCTACATGAAGACTGATGCCTGCTGCTCCAACTTTATTTCTCCATTAACAGCATTTTATGTCTTTAGTCTGATCCTCCTCATTTTATAGCAGCAGTCATAATAACTAAGAATGCTTAAAAATGGCTGGGTGCAAGACACATTTGGAAGATTTATTGTGTGTTGCTTCTTTGAAAGAGATACATGCAAAAGTGCATAGAGATTGTAAGCGAAAGGTGACATTTGTTTAGATTTAATAATGATGTCTCGTACTTGAGGAGTTCTGTTTATCAGATATACAGTGACTCTAAGGAAGGGCTCGTGAAGATGACCGTACTAGGTCTGACAAAACATCAGAGTCTATAGGTCTGTGCACATGTCCGATTTTTTTCCTCGAACCAAGTCTGTCCAAGGAAAAAAACACTGCATGTCTGAATTTGATCCAATATTCAAATTGCCATGCAAGTCAATGAGTGCATGGAAATCATCGGACTGCACTTGGATGACATCTGAGTGCAGTCTCATGTTCGAGCACTGACTCAAATGGAGATGGAGAAACTTTGTTCTCCATCTTCTCCCCAGAGTCTGCTCCAATTTTCTCACCCGAAGAAATAGGATCACACAATGCTGACACCATGTTCAAACTCTTATCAGAGTGTCATTTGCATAATTGGCCCGATTCTCTCAGATAAGAGAATCTACAGCCATCTGCACCTGCCCTAAGACTGGTCAAATAATTGAGGTTTAGCCAACAAATTGTGCCTAAGGCCGAATTCAGACACAGAGTATCATGGCCCAAGTACGGACCATGATGCATGGATTGGCTGCTGGTCTCCAGATCAGTTGAAAGTCTCATAAGTATATATGAGACTGTCAAGTTCAGGCCAGGAAACCTGCGGCCAATCCATGCATCACAAGCCGTACTTGGACCATGATTCAAGACCTTTCACCAAATTTTCATGTTGAGCTGGACACAGGATGTAATAGTGGCTGCAGAGCGGAATAAAATGCTTTTTTTTTTTCTTCTTTGTTGAGGGATATAAGTAATTGGACTTAACAAAAGTTAACTCATTAAATGTCAAATACTTTGAATGCTAATAACTCCACTACGGAGAGGTGACACTTTAACTTTTTAGATGTCAAATACTTTGATTGCTAATATCCTTATTCTTATTTGCACATGGAAACACGAGAAACAATGGAATGAAACTGCCACGAGAGGTGGTGAGTTCTCCTTCATTGGAAGTGTAAAAGTGCAGGTGCTGAGTATGTCATCACAGAACAGAGTCAGATCAACAGTTAAAGGGTTTATTAACAAGGATAAGATTCACAGGGAGAAAATAGTGGGGATTAAACTGATATTATAACAGTGTATTAAACAGCATATGGGGACTGGAACAAGTAATCAAACAGTCAAGCAGAATAACGATAATTAACGGGTATTCGTGAAACTTATCAGTCTGAAGAAATCTTGCTTGAAGGGCAGTCTTCTCCAACATAGGCGCTGACAGCAGCGGCACTTGTAGTCTCTGTAGTCTCTGTGAATGCTGTAGTCTCTGTGAATGCTGTAGTCTCTGCTGGATGGTAACCGGGATCTCGAGGGTTAAGGTAGGAGGCAGGGGGACACTGGCACAGACTGGATCTCCCCTGCTCTGAGTCTCTGCTTCCAAACTAACAGTCTCTCTGCCGGAACAATGCTCAGTCTTTTGTCAAGTTTATCTGCCGGAATCAGGGGCTCTGTCCTGTCACCGCGACCACTATGACTATGCGCGCGGGTCTCCGTCTCTGCACGGTCAGGAGGGCATCTTGCTCTAATCACTGGGGACTCTGCATTCACATACTCACATACAGCAGTAAGTATGTCCCGTCCTCCTGTCTTAGCTCTCTGGCAGGGAGCTCTCTCTCCTCCTGCATGCAGCTGTGACCTACTCTGTCTGCTGCACATGCTGCTCTGAGCTCTGTGCGCCAGGCTTTCCCACCCTCAGCCGTCTGGGTTCTTGTCCTGGTCTGAAAATCTCCCTCCCCCCCGGGGAAACCTGTTGTACAGCTACATGGTTCCAGACACGGAGCAGAGGAGGTAAACCCCTTCCGACTCTTCCTGTGCTTCAACCCCTTACAGAAGTCTTCAAACAGAGGCTGAACAGACATCTGTCTGTGAAAGTTTAGTGAGTCCTGCATTGAGCAGGGGGTTGGACATGATGATCCTGAGGTCCCTTACAACTCTAACATTCTATTATTCTATGATTCTATGATCTCAGCAACAAAGAGGCGAATGTGAATTATATATATATATATATATATATATATAAAAACACATATATACCGTATATATGTATATATAGATATATATATACACTGCTCAAAAAAATAAAGGGAACACTTAAACAACAGAATATAACTCCAAGTAAACCAAACTTCTGTGAAATCAAACTTAGAGATGAGCGGTGTTCGAAGCGAAATGTTCGCCAATTTCAAATTCGAGCTGTTTTGGGCAGTGTTCGAGCCGTTCGACGAAAGCAAACTATTTTGAAAAAATCCGGCTGTTCGAGGTTATGTTCGATACTGTTCGTGCACCTAAATCGTCACTGGATTTTTTCACAGTAATGCTGAGAATCACTGTTAATACACAGTTTGAGTGTACAACGGGGCGGGGGGAGGGGCATGGGATGGATCTCTGCAGAAATAATGAAGATCTCCATTTTTTTTTTCTTTCCCACATTTCCAGTGGGCGGTGCAGTCTGTCAGCCTATCAGCAGTGCACACATGGAGCGAAGTGCCTTTTTTCACACAACCAAGGGCATGTGTCATTGGCTGTGTATGTCACATGTCCTTGCCCTATAAGACCCAGCCATTTCCCCCCTCGCCACCATTTTCTCACTGCTGCAGCACAGTGTTAGACGGCACTGCTGCTGCTGTTATCGCTATCTTTGTAACAGTGACTGTGAAGCGAATTTGCAATTAGACAGGAAGGTTTAGGGAGTAGGGAGGGACTAGTTTGTGATTGCAGCCCTTTTAACCCCTCTCTGACATTAGACGTACTATCCCGTCCATAAAACCCGTGCCATTCTGCCCATGGACGGGATAGTACGTCATAGGCGATCAGCTGCGCTCCTGAGGGGAGCGCAGCTAATCGCCGCCGGGTGTCAGCTGATTATCACAGCTGACACCCGTGACTGTGTGTCAGGAGCGCTCCCGGCACATTAACCCCTAGCACACCGCGATCAAACATGATCGCGGTGTACTGGGGGCACAGGGGAGGATCGCGCAGGGTGGGGGCTCCCTGCGCGCCCCCCTGAGACCCTAAGACCAGCGCGATGTGATCGCGCTGTTCTGAGGGCTTCCTCCCTCCCAGGACCCGGATCCAAGATGGCGCCGGGGTCCTGGAGGGAGGCGGCTTCCTCAGTGCCTGCTGAGAGCAGGCACTGAGAAGCCTACAGCTATGCCTGAACGATCGCTGGTGTGACAGAGTGCTGTGCACACTGTCACACCAGCGATTTGATAAAATACAGTGATGTCCCACCCTGGGACAAAGTAAAAAAGTTAAAAAAATAAAAATAAACATGTTATAAAAAAAATCCAAAATAAATAAAAAAAAAAAAAAAAATATTCCCCAATAAATTCATTTCTTCCTGTAAATAAAAAAAAAAACAATAAAAGTACACATATTTGGTATCGCCGCGTCCGTAACGACCCCCCCTATAAAACTGTCCCACTAGTTAACCCCTTTAGTGAACCCCTTAAAAAAAAAACGAAGCAAAAAATCAATGCTTTATCATCATACCGCCGAACAAAAAGTGGAATAACGCGCGATCAAAAAGACCGATATAAATAAACATGGTACCGCTGAAAACGTCATCTTGTCCCGCAAAAAACGAGCTGCCATACAGCATCATCAGCAAAAAAATAAAAAAGTTATAGCTCGCAGAATAAAGCGATGCAAAAATAATTATTTTTTATATAAAATTGTTTTTATTCTATAAAAGCGCCAAAACATAAAAAAATGATATAAATGAGGTATCGCCATAATCGTACTGACCCGAAGAATAAAACTGCTTTATCAATTTTATCACACGCGGAACAATAAAAACGCCTCCCCCAAAAGAAATTCATGAATTGCTGATTTTTGTTCATTCTAACCTCCCAAAAATCGAAATAAAAAGCGATCAAAAAATGTCACCTGCTCAAAAATGGTACAAATAAAAACGTCAACTCGTACCGCAAAAAATAAGACCTCACATGACTCTGTGGGCCAAAATATGCAAAAATTATAGCTCTCAAAATGTGGCGATGCAAAAAACTATTTTTGCAATAAAAAGCGTCTTTTAGCGTGACAGCTGCCAATCATAAAAACCCGCTATAAATAGTAAATCAAACCCCCCTTTATCACCCCCTTAGTTAGGGAAAAATAATAAAATTAAAAAAATGTATTTATTTCCATTTTCCTATTAGGGTTAGGGTTAGGGTTGCGGCTAAAGTTAGGGTTAGGGTTGGCGCTAAAGTTAGATTAGGGTTAGGGTTGGGATTAGGGGTGTGTTAGGGTTAGGTTTGTGGTTAGGGTTGGGACTAGGGTTAGGGGTGTGTTGGGGTTAGGGTTGGAGTTAGAATTGGGGGGTTTCCGCTGTTTAGGCACATCAGGGGCTCTCCAAATGTGACATGGCATCTGATCTCAATTCCAGCCAATTCTGCGTTGAAAAAGTCAAACGGTGCTCCTTCACTTCTGAGCTCTGCCATGCGTCCAAACAGTAGTTTATCCCCACATATGGGGTATCAGCGTACTCTGGACCCCAAGAGTTATTGTGCAATTTGTCCTATTTCTTCTGTTACCCTTGGGAAAATAAAAAACTGGGGGCGAAAATATCATTTTTGTAAAAAAAAAATTATTTTTTTGTTTTTACGGCTGTACATTATAAACTTCTGTGAAGCACTTGGGGCTTCATAGCGCTCACCACACACCTAGATAAGTTCCTTGTGGGGTCTATTTTCCAAAATGGGGTCACTTGTTGGGGATTTCCACTGCTTAGGCGCATCAGGGGCTCTCCAAATGCGACATGACGCCCCCAGACCATTCCATCAAAGTCTGCAATCCAAAACGTCACTACTTCCCTTCCGAGCCCCAACATGTACCCATACAGTAGTTTTCTCCCACATATTGGGTATCAGCGTACTCAGGACAAATTGGGCAACAACTTTTGGGGTCCAATTTCTCCTGTTACCCTTGTAAAAATAAAATATTGGGGCGAAAAAATCATTTTTGCAAAAAAAAAAAAAAGATTTTTTATTTTTACGGCTGTGCGTTATAAACTTCTGTGAAGCACTTCGGGGTTCAAAGTGCTCACCACACATCTAGATAAGTTCCTTGTGGGGTCTATTTTCCAAAATGGGGTCACTTGTGGGGGGTTTCCACTGTTTAGGCGCATCAGGGGCTCTCCAAATGCGACATGACGCACCCAGACCATTCCATCAAACTCTGCAATCCAAAACGTCACTACTTCCCTTCCGAGCCCTGACGTGCGCCCATACAGTAGTTTTCTCCCACATATTGGGTATCAGCGTACTCAGGACAAATTGGACAACAACTTTTGGGGTCCAATTTCTCCTGTTACCCTTGTGAAAATAAAATATTGGGGCAAAAAAAATCATTTTTGTAAAAAAAAAAGGATTTTTTATTTTTACGGCTGTGCGTTATAAACTTCTGTGAAGCACTTCGGGGTTCAAAGTGCTCACCACACATCTAGATAAGTTCCTTGAGGGGTCTATTTGCCAAAATGGGGTCACTTGTGGGGGGTTTCCACTGTTTAGGTGCATCAGGGACTCTCCAAATGTGACATGACGCCCCCAGACCATTCCATCAAAGTCTGCAATCCAAAACGTCACTACTTCCCTTCCGAGCCCCGACGTGTGCCCATACAGTAGTTTTCGCCCACATATTGGGTATCAGTGTACTCAGGACAAATTGGACAACAACTTTTGCATTCCAATTTCTTCTGTTACCCTTGTGAAAATAAAATATTGGGGGCGAAAAAATCATTTTTGTAAAAAAAAAAAAAAGATTTTTTATTTTACGGCTGTACGTTATAAACTTTAGTGAAACACCTGGGGGTTCAAAGTTCTCACCACACATCTAGATAAGTTCCTTGAGGGGTCTAGTTTCCAAAATGGTGTCATTTATGAGGGTTTCCACTGTTTAGGCAGATCAGGAGCTCTCCAAACACGACATGGCGTCCAGCCAATTCTGCGTTGAAAAAGTCAGACGGCGCTCCTTCCCTTCCAAACTCTGCCATGCACCCAAACAGTGGTTTACCCCCACATATGGGGTATCAGCGCACTCAGGACAAATTGCACAATAACTTTTGGAGTCTTGTTACCCTTGGAAAAATAAAAATTGGGGTGAAAAGATCATTTTTGTGGAAAAAATATGATTTTTAAATTTTACGGCTCTACGTTATAAACTTGTGTGAAGCACTTGGGGGTTCAAATTGCTCATCAAAAATCTAGATAAGTTCCTTAGGGGTCTAGTTTCCCAAATGGGGTCATTTGTGGGGGTTTCCACTGTTTAGGCACATCAGGGCTCTCCAAATGCAACATGGCATCCAAACTCAATTCCAGCCAATTTTGGTTGGAAAAAGTCAAATGGTGCTCCTTCCATTCCGAGCTCTGCCGTGCGCCCAAACAGTGGTTCCCCCCCACATATGGGGTATCAGCGTACTCAGGACAAATTGTACAACAACTTATGTGGTCCAATTTCTCCTGTTACCCTTGGGAAAATAAAAAAATTAGTGACTAAAATATAATTTTTGTGGGAAAAAAATAGGATTTTTTATTTTCATGCCCAGGCATTATAAAGTTGTGTGAAGCACTTGGGGTTCAAAGTGCTCACCAAAGATCTAGATAAGTTCCTTAGGGGGTTTATTTCCAAAATGGGGTCACTTGTGGGTGGTTTCCACTGTTTAGGCTCATCTGGGGCACTGCAAACGGAACATGACCCCCATTAACGTCTGCATTCCAAAACGTTACTACTTCCTTTCCAAGCCCTGCCGTGCGCCCAAACAGTTTCCCCCCCCCACATATGGGGCATCAGCGTACTCAGGACAAATTGGACAACAACTTTTGGGGTCCAATTTCCTTGGGAAATTCAAAAATTTGGGACTAAAAAATCATTTTTGTGGAAAATTGATTTTTTTTTTTTTCACACCCAGGCTTTATAAACTTTTGTGAAACACTTGAGGGTTCAAAGTGCTCACAACAGATCTAGATAAGTACCTTAGGGGGTCTAGTTTCCAAAATGGTGTCACTTGTGGGGGGTTTCCACTGTTTAGGCGCATCAGGGGCTCTCCAAACGCGACATGGCATCCAATCTAAATTCCAGCCAATTTTAGTTTGAAAAAGTCAAACGTCGCTCCTTCCCTTACGAGCTCTGCCGTGTGCCCAAACAGTGGTTTTCCCCCACATATGGGGTATTGGCGTACTCAGGAGAAATTGCATAACAACCTTATCTGTCCATTTTCTCCTTTTACCCTTGTGAAAATAAAAAAAAAGTTTGTAAAAGATCATTTTTGTGGCTAAAAAGTAAAATATTCATTTTTTCCTTCCACGTTGCTTTAGTTACTGTGAAGCACCTGAAGGGTTAATAAACTTCTTGAATGTGGTTTTGAGTACCTTGAGGGGTGCAGTTTTTAGAATGGTGTCACTTTTGGGTATTTTCTGCATATAGACCCCTCAAAGTGACTTCAAATGTGAGGTGGTCCCTAAAAAAATGGCTTTGTAAATTTTGTTGTAAAAATGAGAAATCGCTGGTCAACTTTTAACCCTTATAACTTCCTAACAAAAAAAATTTTGTTCCAAAATTGTGCTGATGTAAAGTAGACATGTGGGAAATGTTATCTCTTAACTATTTTGTGTGATATATTTCTCTGTTTTAAGGGAATAAAAATTCAAAGTTTGAAAATTGCAAAATTTTAAAAATTTTCGCCATATTTGCGTTTTTTTAAAAAATAAACGCAAGTTATATCGAAGAAATTTTACCACTAACATGAAGTACAATATGTCACGAGAAAACAATCTCAGAATCGCGAAGATCCGTTGAAGCGTTCCAGAGTTATAACCTCATAAAGAGACAGTGGTCAGAATTGTAAAAATTGGCCCGGTCATTAACGTGCAAACAAACCCTTGAAGGGTTAAAGGCTAGATTACAGCAGTTCCTAGCACTTTTAGCAGGCAGGTCTGTGCTCTATATAGACAGATAGGTCAACTTGGGAGTAGTGACTATTTGTAATTGCAGCCCTTTTGAGGGCTAGGTTACATCAGTTGCTATCACTTTTTGCCAGCTCCACCAGCGTTGAAATATTCAGAATTTTTGGCTGCATCTTGCCTTTAATATAATTGTGGGCATAGTACAGTCTGTGGTAATCATTGTATTAGGCCATCTTTACAAAGCTCCACCAGCGTTAAAAAAAAAAGAATTTTTATCTGCATCTTGTCTGGACAATAATTTTGGGCATAGTAGCATGTGTGGTACTCATTCTATTAGGCCATCTATACAAAGCTCCACCAGAGTTTAAAAAAAAAATTTTCTATCTGCATCTTGCCTGTAAATAATTGTGGGCATAGTATCAGTTGTGGTACTCATTGTATTAGGCCATCTTACAAAGCTCCACCAGAGTTTAAAAAAAAAAAATTTTCTATCTGCATCTTGCCTGGAAATAATTTGTGGGCAGAGTAGCAGTGTGTGGTACTCATTATATTAGGCCATCTATACAAAGCTCCACCAGGTTAAAAATCAAAATTTTTTCTGCATCTTGCCTGTAAATAATTGTGGGCATAGTAGTAGTTGTGGTACTCATTTATTAGGCCATCTATACAAAGCCACCAGAGTTTAAAAAAAAAGAATTTCTATCTGCATCTTGCCTGTAGAATAATCGTGGGCAGAGTAGCAGTCTGTGGTACTCATTTATTAGGCCATCTATACAAAGCTCCACCAGCGTTAAAAAAAAGATTTTTTTGCATTTTGTCTGTAGAATAATTGTGGGCATAGTAGCAGTGTGTGGTACTCATTGTATTAGGCCATCTAAAACAAAGCTCCACCAGAGTTTTAAAAAAAAATTTCTATCTGCATCTTGCCTCTAAAATAATTGTGGGCAGAGTAGCAGTCTGTGGTACTCATTGTATTAGGCCATCTTTACAAAGCTCCACCAGCGTTAAAAAAAAAAAAGAATTTTTATCTGCATCTTGCCTGGACAATAATTTTGGGCATAGTAGCAGTGTGTGGTACTCATTGTATTAGGCCATTTATACAAAGCTCCACCAGGTTAAAAAAAAATAATTTTTATCTGCATCTTGCTGGACAATAATTTTGGGCATAGTAGCAGTGTGTGGTACTCATTCTATTAGGCCATCTATACAAAGCTCCACCAGAGTTTAAAAAAAAAATTTTTATCTGCATCTTGCCTGGACAATAATTTTGGGCATAGTAGCAGTGTGTGGTACTCATTCTATTAGGCCATCTATACAAAGCTCCACCAGAGTTTAAAAAAAAAAGAATTTCTATCTGCATCTTGCCTGTAGAATAATTGTGGGCAGAGTAGCAGTGTGTGGTACTCATTATATTAGGCCATCTATACAAAGCTCCACCAGCGTTGAAATACTCATAATTTTTTGCTGCATCTTGCCTGTAGAATAATTGTGGGCATAGTAGTAGTCTGTGGTACTCATTGTATTAGGCCATCTATACAAAGCACCAGAGTTTTAAAAAAAAGAATTTCTATCTGCATCTTGCCTGTAGAATAATCGTGGGCAGAGTAGCAGTCTGTGGTACTCATTGTATTAGGCCATCTTTACAAAGCTCCACCAGCGTTAAAAAAAAGAATTTTTATCTGCATTTTGTCTGGACAATAATTTTGGGCATAGTAGCAGTGTGTGGTACTCATTCTATTAGGCCATCTATACAAAGCTCCACCAAAGTTTTAAAAAAAAATTTCTATCTGCATCTTGCCTCTAAATAATTGTGGGCAGAGTAGCAGTCGTGTGGTACTCTATTGTATTGAGGCATATTACAAAAGCATCCACCAGCGTGATGAACCTATTGGATTGCAGTAACCTGAACTAACCACACAACTAGAGGTAGCCGTGGAGCGTTCCTACGTTGATCCTAGACGCCTTGTCACAGCCTGAGAGATAACTACACCTAAAGGCAGAAAGATGAAAGCTATCTGCCCCGGAGCAGATCCCCAAAGAAAATAGGAAGCCCCCAAACATGTAATGGCGGTTAGACAAGAAGAAGCACGGACACAGACAGAAAATAGAATGAGCAAACGCTGGGGCCCAATCTGTCTAGACAGAAAAGTACAGGAAAGGATACTCACTGCAATCCAAAAAAAACCCTAAAAAATACCAACTCTTCTGATTGCAAAAACATGTGAGATCACACGATCTCTACCACCTATATCAGATCTCTGGTGTAACAAAACTAAGCCGCAGCCACTGAAAAAACAGGAAAAAGCAAATGAACAAATAACAGTGGCTTCAGATAAACTGAGAGGAGCACAAACCCCCCGGAGGGGACCTGGCTGACCTCCACAGAAGTGCAGGGAACAATGCAAAAAGCAAGCATAAAAATAAAAGCAGATAATATCTTATCTGATAGCAGAAGATGCAGGCAAGACTCAGCAAACTTCCAAATGAACCAGGAACCACAATTGAGACAAGAACAATTGATCACCGGCAACCATCATGGGAGGGAACCTCCCTTATATCAGACCAGTCAGTGAACCCAGATTGCCATTCCTTGCTGAAAGGTTCAGTACTGTCTGTAACCACCAGAGGGAGCCTCTGCTCAGAAACCATCTCTAGCACATTCATAACAGTACTCATTGTATTAGGCCATCTATACAAAGCTCCACCAGCGTTGAAATACTCATAATTTTTGCTGCATCTTGCCTGTAGAATAATTGTGGGCATAGTAGCACTCTGTGGTACTCATTGTATTAGGCCATCTATACAAAGCTCCACCAGCGTTAAAAAAAAGAATTTTTATCTGCATCTTGCCTGGACAATAATTTTGGGCATAGTAGCAGTGTGTGGTACTCATTCTAATAGGCCATCTATACAAAGCTCCACCAGAGTTTAAAAAAAAAGAATTTCTATCTGCATCTTGCCTGAGAATAATTGTGGGCAGAGTAGCAGTCTGTGGTACTCATTGTATTAGGCCATCTATACAAAGCTCCACCAGGTTCAAATACTAAGAATTTTTTGCAGCCATCGATTTTTGTGCAAACAACTCCAGAGTTGTCAATTAGGTAACCACCAAAATGAGTGGCAAAAGACCAGCTGCTGGTGGAAAGGAGAAAAGGCGTGTTGTGAAGGGAAAAAAATGTTGTGTCCGTGGGGTAGGTGTTAAAGCAACAGTAACATCTGCAGAAGAAAGACCATCTTCCAGGCAAACTAAGATGTCTACTTCTTTTAGTGGACAATGTGGTATGATCCCTTTCTTACAAATTCCAGATGAGGCACAAAAAAAAAGGTGCTTCAACAGATATCAAGTGCTCCTTTAAGTCGGCTCTCCATCTCAACTTCAACATCAACATCACAAAAACTCCAGTCCTCAGAGGTGTCACCCCAATCGCACTTGCTTCCTCACAGCTCCCAAGTCTCCAACTGCCGGTCTGAGTATGGGGTAGAACAGATGGTTGAGTCTGCAGAGCTGTTTACTCATACTATAGCCTGGGAATCAGAGGTCGTCTCCACAGCTTCTGTGAATCCAGACGAGGAAATGATCTGCACTGATGCCCAGAATGTTTATGAGTCGGATCCAGGACCAGATGAAGAAAGTTCTGAGCATAATGTAGACCCTCGTTCCCAAACTGTAACTCCTGTTGGTGGAGAGAATGAGGAAGACGATGATGAGACTCAAATACCTGATTTGAGCGACAACTTTAGTTTTGTGTCAGGGCAGGAAGAGGTTGGCTCTGAGGACGACGGGTGTGAGAACACACAGGGTGATGATGACGAGGTTGCAGATCCCACAGTCAGACAGTCGATGAGGTTAGCAGAGGAGGTGGAGGAGGATTTGAGTGACGACGAGGTCAGGGTGCGCCTTCCTGGACAGAGACGTAGTACTGGAAGCACGTCACCAAATGCATCCTCAACCACAACTCTGCCTCTGACCACAAGTCAAGGTGGCTCTTCAGGTCGCATGGGTTCTAAGCCTTGCATAGCCTGGGCATTTTTTAACATCGATAAGGATGACCCAACTCGTGTTATCTGTAACATTTGTGACCAAAAGCTAAGTAGAGGCCAAAAAATCCATAATTTGAGTACTTCATGCATGAACCGTCACATGGATATGAAGCATAAGTTGCAGTGGCAAGCTCACTGTGCTACAATGCGGCCTAGCGGGCAGGCACAACCTCCGTCTGCCCCATCTTGTACATCTGCAACCACGGCCTCTTCATCCTCTGTGTGTAATGTATGTAGTACAGTTCATATAGCGTCTTGTGCTTGGGTGCGATGAAAATACATGAGACACAGGTTTGATATAGAAAGTCTTGTATTACTTCATACAAGTTGGCAAAAATAGTCACACAGTTTGCAGACACAGAAGCAGGAGACACAGCAGGCCAGAGTAATCTAAGCTCAGCAATCACTCTCCACAACAGGTTCCGGATCTTCTTCTCTGTTACCGTAAGTCCATGCAAACGTGGGTCTTTCAAAGAGCAGGGTTCAGAGTCCACAAGTGCTTCAGAGTTCCTCAGTAGGAATAGCTGGAGTACAAGGTCCAAGGCTTTAGGAGTCAGGTCACAGGTTCACTGCAGGCTAGATTCTGAAGCACTGATTGCTCAGCTGTGGCTGCTTAAGAAGCAAAAGGAGAGAATCAGGGCGGGAACATGCAAGCTGGAAACTCCATTTTGACTGAGGGCAAGATAGCTGCAGCAAGACAGAAAGTAAAATGGCTGACGAACAAACTGAGTTTCAGGAACATGTACACAGAACCTTACATTACTCCCCCCTTAGGGACAGCCTCCGGATGACCTCAGGCCAGGCTTGTGTGGGTACCTCTGATGAAACTGACGGAGCAAGCGAGGAGCATTAACGTTATTGACTGGTTCCCATGAGTTGTCCTCCACTGGGTAGCCCTGCCATTTAATCAGATATTGTAACTGATTTCTATACAACCTGGAATCTAAAATCCTTTCCACCACAAATTCTTCCTGACCATCGACTAGCACTGGGTCAGGGCAAGGAGAAGAACGTCCAGGAAACGTATTGGGTGTCGCAGCCTTTAGTAGGGATACATGAAAGACAGGGTGAATTCTGATAGTTCTGGGCAGTTGAAGACGACAAGCAACGGCACTTATAATTTTACTGATTTTATAGGGTCCAATGTACTTATGTCCCAACTTAGACGATGGAATCCTTAACTTAAGATTTCTGGTTGACAGCCAGACCAAGTCTCCTACCTTGAAAGCTGGTGCAGGTTTACGAAATTTATCTGCTGCTTTCTTGTACCTTTCCTGAGCCGATTCCAGATTCTCCTTTAGAAGATCCATATTCTTCTGTAAAGACGTGATTCTTTCAGCCACTGCTGGTAAAGGCGTTTCTATGGGAAATCGTGGTAGAATGTTAGGATGATTACCTAGATTAGAGTAAAAAGGAGACTGCTTAGTGGAGGCGCTCTGAGAGTTGTTATACGAGAACTCAGCTAATGGAAGTAGATCCACCCAATCATCCTGTAGGTGGCAGATAAAGCAGCGGAGATACTGCTCCAGGGTTTGATTGGTTCGTTCGGTCTGTCCATTAGTCTGGGGATGAAAAGCAGAAGAAAGGTTTACTTTAATGTCCAATGCTGCACAGAAATTTTGCCAAAACCTAGAAGTGAATTGCACCCCTCGATCCGAAATAACCTCATCCGGTACTCCATGTAAGCGAAACACATCTTTAATCATCAAATCTGATGTCTGTTTTGCAGTGGGTAAGCCGACACAAGGGATAAAATGAGCTGCCTTTGTTAGACGGTCAACCACCACTAGAATGGTGTTCTTCCCTTGAGAGGTTGGTAACTCCACAATGAAGTCCATAGAAATGGATCCCCACGGGCGGGACGGGGTGGGAAGAGGCTGTAACAGACCAGTTGGTGAGGAGCGAGGTGTTTTGCATCTTGCACAGACTTCACATGAAGTGACATAGTTTAAAACATCCTTCCTGCAAGTGGGCCACCAAAAGAAACGAGAGAGAAATTCCTGTGTCTTTAGAATTCCTCTATGCCCAGCTATCTTGGAATCGTGAATGAGTTGCAATACTCTCAATCTGACTGTTTCAGGAATATACAGGCGTTGTCCCTGAATCCACACACCATTCTTAAAGACAAGACTTACGTCCCTTGGGGGTTGTGCCAAAAAGGAATCCGCATGGTATGCTTCCTTGATGTCCTTAAGTAGGTCTTGATTATGAATTACTCCTAGGAATCTACAGTCAGGAAGAATAGTCTTAGGAGGAGTAATTGGACGTGTCTCTGCTGAGTAAATCCTAGAGAGTGCATCAGCCTTTCCATTGCGCGATCCTGGTCTATAAGAAATGATAAAATTAAATTGGTTTAAGAAAAGATTCCAGCGAGCCTGGCGAGGAGTCAGGCACTTAGCCGACCTGATAAACTCAAGGTTACGATGGTCTGTCAGGACGACTATTTGCTGTGCAGCTCCCTGAAGAAGGTGTCTCCATTCTTTGAAGGCGGCAATAATGGCCAACAACTCTCTATTGCCCACATCGTAGTTCCTCTCAGCCGAAGACAACTGCTGGGAAAAGAAGGCACAGGGATGCAAGACATTCTTCTCACCTGTTCTCTGAGAGAGTATAGCTCCAACGGCACAGTCTGAAGCATCCACCTCTATTATGAAGGCAAGCTCGGGGTTGGGATGTACTAGGATAGGTGCAGTGGTAAATTTATCTTTTAGACGGGAAAATGCTTCCTGGGCTTGGGAGTCCAGGAGAACCTAGACTCTTTCCGGGTAAGTTGGGTGATAGGTGACACTACCTCAGAGAAATTTCTAATGAAACGTCTATAGAAGTTGGAAAACCCGATAAAGCGCTGTACCTCCTTCACATTTCTAGGACTTGGCCAATCCTTGATGGCTTGGGTTTTGCTTCCATCCATACTAATTCCTTGTGTAGACAGTACATACCCCAGAAATTGAATTTCGGTCCTATGGAATTCACACTTTTCAAGTTTGATGTAAAGATGATTTTGTCTTAGACGTTCCAAGACCATTCTCACATGTCCATGATGTTCCTCTGTGGAGTTAGAAAAAATTAGAATATCATCCAAATAAATTACCACGAATGTATCTAGGAGATCCCTGAAGATGTCATTCACCAAGTGTTGGAAAGTGGCTGGGGCGGTACTCAGACCAAAAGGCATAACTAGATATTCAAAGTGTCCATAGCGTGACCTGAATGCAGTCTTCCATTCATCCCCAGATCTAATACGGACTAAGTTATAGGCCCCACGAAGATCTAGTTTAGAGAAAATTTTGGCATGTCCACTCTCTCCAATAACTCAGGGATTAAAGGCAATGGATAACGGTTTCTAATAGTAACCTTATTGAGTTCCCTATAGTCTACGCATGGTCTCAGAGATCCATCTTTCTTCTTTACAAAGAAGATAGGTGCACCTGCAGGAGATGAAGAGGGGCGTATGAAGCCCTTGGCTAGATTTTCGTCTATGTAATCCTTTTTATTATTATTATTATTATTATTATACATTTATATAGCGCCATTTATTCCATGGCGCTTTACATATGAAAAGGGAAAAATATAGACAGATACAATAAACATGTGCTAGACAAGGGACACACAAGTACAGAAGGAGAGAGGACCCTGCCCGCGAGGGCTCACAGTCTACAGGGATGGGTGAGAAGCCTTTAAAGCCTTTAGCTCGGACCCCGCCAGGGGGTAGATCTTACCAAAAGGTATCTCTGCTCCAGGCAATAATTCAATTGGACAATCATATGGACGGTGAGGAGGAAGCTGGTCAGCGTTCTTCTTGTCACATAAATCCACATAGTCCTGGTATACAGCTGGTAGTTCAGGGACTGACATGGTTCCTTTAGGAACAGAGCAAGCTGAAACTTTCGGACTCATCTGTTTCTCTGGAAAGTGTAATTCCTTGGTCTCCCAGTTAATGGTAGGATTCTGAGCCTGCAGCCATGGTAGCCCTAGAATAATGGGAAAGTGGGGAGAAGAGATAAGCATAAAGGACAGTTTCTCTTGATGATCTTTACCCATAAGAACCCTCAAAGGCTCTGTTTCCTGATCCACTGGTCCAGAGGTCAGCAGGGAGCCATCCACAGTTTCCATCTGTACTGGAGTAGCCTTCTTCACTGAACGTATCCCCTGTTTCAGAGCAAAGGAGACATCCATAAAATTTCCACTTGCCCCTGAGTCGATCATAGCAGAGCTAGACACCCAAGCTGAGTCAACCCAGAGTTTGATGGAAAGAAAGCAATGAGAATTGTTTTTCTTACAACTCAGCTGGGACACCGCTGAGGAAACTTGAAAAATGGCAGCGTTTACACAGTCAACGTCCTCAGAGGTAACGGAGTTTAAGTCCGAGAAATCAAGATCTGTTGCTGCAGATCTCTCTGGAGCCTAAGGCTCGGACCTGACAGATCCCCTCTCGCAACACTCACAATGAATGAGTGCTGCAGTAGTCTTACGAGAACGGCTGGGGCAGTTTATAATGAAGTGCCCTGACTTACCACAATAGAAACATAGATTCTCCTTAAAACGATGTTCCTTGCGTGCATCACTAACCCGTCGTTGTAAAGAGTCTACCTGCATGGGTTCAGGTTCAGGTTCCCGTGTAATCCTACTCAAAGGTTCCTTAGCTGGAGAGGAAGGTAGGAAAAGGTTAGTGCGATTGCTTTCGAACCATCTCTCTTGCCTGCGTTCAGTCAGACGAGTATCAATACGGATGCAGTAGTTAATAAAGTCACCTAACGCAGTGGGAGGGTCGGCACGAGCAAGTTCATCCTTAATCAGTGGAGATAACCCCTTTCGAAAAATAGATTTTTTGGCGAACTGTCCCAGGTGGTATCAAGGGCCCATCTCCTGAAATCCAAGGCATATTCAGCTACCGAGTGCTTACCTTGGCGCAAAGCTAACATGGCTGCTTCAGCTGTTGCACCTCGATTGGGTCATCAAACACCTGCCCCATGGCTGAAATAAAAGCATCAAGGTGATTCAAACAATCATCCTCAGTCTCAATCAGAGGGTTTGCCCACATCAAAGCCTTGTTGGTAAGCAACATAATTATAGTAAGCACCTTAGATCGTTCAGTGGGAAATTGTGAAGCATGTGCAGAAAAAAAAAGATTGCATTGATTAATAAATCCCCTGAATTTCTCACGTTCACCGCCAAAACGAAAAGGGGGCAACTTGGGAATCCCAGAACTCGGGGCTACGGCAGGAGCCTGGACTCGCTCCTCTAGAACCTCAATCCTGGCTCGCAAATCCTGGGCAGTCTGTCCAAACACTTGCAAATTGTGATTAGTGAGGTCCTGTAGGCTTGAAAAACGGTCTTTATATTCTGCAAATCTGCAAGGATATTATCAGTCACTCCGCAAAGTTCCTTTATGCGGGCCTCCATTTTCCAGATCTTTTAAGACAGGAGTACTGGAAGAAGAGGAGAGGAGAAAAAAAAAAAAAACAATAGTGTTTACCTGTGGTAACACTGCAGAGAGAAAAAAAATTAAGGGAACTGCTCACCTGGAATGGTTGTGAGAAGTCACAACCACTATCATCACAGAAAGTTCACCCGGACATCTGATATCCACAGTTACAGCAGACAAAAAAAAAGAGAAAAGAAAAAAAAAAAAAACAATAGTGTTTACCTGTGGTAACACTGCAGAAAAAAAAACACTTAAGGGAATTGCTCACCTGGAATGGTTGTGAGAAGTCACAACCACTGTCATCACAGAAAGTACAACCGGACATCCGATATCCACAGTTACAGCAGACACAGCCTTTCCAGACCCAGCAGACACTAACGTTTTGGCTTCAGAATCTTGTAATGTATGTAGTACAGTTCATATAGCGTCTTGTGCTTGGGTGCGATGAAAATACATGAGACACAGGTTTGATATAGAAAGTCTTGTATTACTTCATACAAGTTGGCAAAAATAGTCACACAGTTTGCAGACACAGAAGCAGGAGACACAGCAGGCCAGAGTAATCTAAGCTCAGCAATCACTCTCCACAACAGGTTCCGGATCTTCTTCTCTGTTACCGTAAGTCCATGCAAACGTGGGTCTTTCAAAGAGCAGGGTTCAGAGTCCACAAGTGCTTCAGAGTTCCTCAGTAGGAATAGCTGGAGTACAAGGTCCAAGGCTTTAGGAGTCAGGTCACAGGTTCACTGCAGGCTAGATTCTGAAGCACTGATTGCTCAGCTGTGGCTGCTTAAGAAGCAAAAGGAGAGAATCAGGGCGGGAACATGCAAGCTGGAAACTCCATTTTGACTGAGGGCAAGATAGCTGCAGCAAGACAGAAAGTAAAATGGCTGACGAACAAACTGAGTTTCAGGAACATGTACACAGAACCTTACACTGTGACTGGGGGGACAGCAGTCAGACCTGTTTTGAGACTCAGACCTGGCACCTTTTTACCAGCAACAGCCAGTCAGATTGGCAGGTCATCAGTTCATTTGGAAGTGGAAACACCAGCTGGTGTTGAGTGCTCTCCGACATCGAGAGCACCACCTTTGGATCAAGGCAACCTAACTTTTGCGCCTGCATCTTCCTCACAGACCGTCAGTTGTCCGGGGACACCCTACTCAACCCCGCATACGCACAACAGCCAACCCTCAGATGTGGACAAGTAAAAGACCATTTCCTCCTAATCATGAGAAAGCTAAGAGGTTGAATTTCACCATCTGCAATCTCTTGGCTACAGAAATGCTGCCCTTCCACCTTGTGGACACAGAGGATTTTCGAGACCTTATGTCCGTCGCAGTGCCCCAGTACCAGATGCCGTCGGCACTACTTCTCAAAGAAAGGTGTGCCTGTGCTCCACCAGCATGTCGCACACAACATCACCGCTTCTTTAAGAAACTCAGTGTGTGGCAAGGTGCATTTCACCACAGACACTTGTAGTAGTAGGCATAGACAGGGGCGTTACATGTTGCTGACTGGACACTGGGTAACTATGGTGACAGCATAGTTGCTGACTGCTGTCCAAGTGTTGCCATCCCCATGAGTTGTGCGTCAATCCTCTTTATCTCGAAGTTCCTCCACTGCTTCTGCCTCTCAACCTCCTCTCGGTCCTCCACCTGCACCCAAAGCCTGTCTGGTCATGCCAGGGGCTTTCTAACTGTGCAGAAGGGATCCTGCACACCTCCTTGCTATGCTGGCAGAAGGGATCAACGTAATCAGTCGGTTTTTACGTTGAAATGTCTGGGAAATGTGAGTCACACAGCTGAGGAGTTGTGGTCAACTCTGGAGAACCAGTTTCATGAATGGTTGTCTCCACTGGACCTGCAACCAGGGAAGGCCGTGTGCGACAATGCCGCAAACCTGGGTGCGGGCCTTCGCCGGGGCAATGTCACACACGTGCCTTGTATGGCTCACGTGTTGAACCTGGTTGTCCAGCAATTTTTAGCCCACTATCCCGGACTAAATGGCCTTCTGCAGAGGGCACGGTCGCTGTGTGCTCACTTCCGCCGTTGGCATTCCGCAGCTCAGCAACTTACATCTCTACAGAAGTCGTTGGGCCTGCCACTTCACCGGCTAAAACGCGATGTGCCAACACGGTGGAATTCAACTCTGCACATATTGCAGCGACTGTGGCAGCACCGACAAGCCCTGGTACAATACGTTCTGAATTATAGCCTGGGCCAACGAGATCCAGAGGTGGGGCAAAGCACGCTGGAGGAGTGGTCTCAGATCAGGGACCTATGCACCCTTCTGCACAGTTTTGAAATGGCCACGAAGATGTTTAGTGCTGACGATGCCATTATCAGCATGACTATTCCGGTGATTTACATGCTGGAGCAGATGTTAACCCCTTACTGCCATCGGACGTACTATCCCGTCCATGGTACCTGGGCCCGTATGACCGGGGACGGGATAGTACGTCCAGCCCTTTAATGCGACATTGCGACTTAAGTCGCAATGATCGCATTAAAATTCCGATGCCATCTTACCTCAGGAGAGATGGCGCCGTCATCCCGGGGTCTGTCACCGCCCACCCTCACTCCCGATCGCTGTGATTGGCTGTTCAATTCTGAACAGCCAATCGCAGCCTTTCTCACTGTTTCAGCCAATCCGATGGGCTGAAACAGTGAGATCCCAGGCTAGAATCGAGTACCGATGTACTCGATCCTAGGCCTGGGCATAGAAAGGAGCAGACCCCCCCTGGATTGGCGCGATCGCCGATCACATCGATCGCGCCAATCGCAGGGCACAGCCACGGTGTATCCGCGCTGTGCCCTGCCTGTACCTGCCTGGATCGGTGCAGTAATAGCACCGATCCTAGGCCGAGCCTAGGACAGGCCCAGTAGGGCCTGCAGCTGCTGATTGGCGCGATCGATGTCATCGACGATCGCGCCAATCACAGGGCACAGCAGCGGTGTGACCGCTCTGTGCCCTGCTTCCTGACCTGCCGGTGACCTGCCTAGGAATCGGAGCAGTGAGCTCCGATTACTAGGCCGGTGCCTAGCAACCGGCAAAACAAGGGTCTCCTCTGATTGGTGGGATCGATGTGATCATCGATCCCACCAATGACAGGTCACAGCAGCGATGTGACCACTCTGTGACCTGTCTGCAAACTGGATCTGACCTGTCTGACCGCACTGCAGGGGTCCTCACACTTGCTGAGGATTCCTGCAGTGCGGTCACACGCCAGATCTCCTCCTGTGCTGGGCCTTGTGGTGCCACAGTAGCCTGTGACACCACAACTCCTGCTGAAGAAAAGAGAGAAGAAGAAGAAGAAGAGAAGAGAGAAAAAGAAGAAGAGAAGAGAGAGAAGAAAGAAGAGAGACTACAAACGTGAGTTTTTGAGCTCCGATCCCTGCCCGATCCACCCCAATCCCCCCATTCCCCCCCTCCCCCCTTCCCTTTCCCCCTCTTTTTACCCCCCCATTGCACACATTTAGCAGCCGCCGAGCGTTGATTGGTGACGCAGTTCACCGATCAACACTCGTGCTCGTTTTTCTTTTGCACCCCCCTCCGTGCGCACTTCCAGCAGCCGCGGAACTTTGATAAGTGACACCAGTCACTTATCAGAGCTCGTTCCTGCAGTTTTTTTTTTTTTTCACTCCCCTTTCCGCCACTTCTGTGCGCACTTCCAGCAGCCGCGGAACTTTGATAAGTGACACCAGTCACTTATCAGAGCTCGTTCCTGCAGGTTTTTTTTTTTTTTCACCCCACTTTCCGCCACTCCCGTGCGCACATCTAGCAGCCGGGAACTTTGATAAGTGACACCAGTCACTTATCAGAGCTCGTTCCTGCAGTTTTTTTTTTTCACACCACTTTCCGCCACTCCCGTGCGCACATCTAGCAGCCGCGGAACTTTGATAAGTGACACCGGTCACTTATCAGAGCTCGTTCCTGCCGTTTTTGTTTTTTTTTTTCACTCCCCTTTCCGCCACTCCTGTGCGCACTTCCAGCAGCCGCGGAACTTTGATAAGTGACACCAGTCACTTATCAGAGCTCGTTCCTGCAGTTTTTTTTTTTTTTTCACTCCCCTTTCTGCCACTCCTGTGCGCACATCCAGCAGCCGCGGAACTTTGATAAGTGACACCAGTCACTTATCAGACTCGTTCCTGCAGTTTTTTTTTTTTCACCCCACTTTCCGCCACTCCCGTGCGCACATCTAGCAGCCGCGGAACTTTGATAAGTGACACCGGTCACTTATCAGAGCTCGTTCCTGCCGTTTTTTTTTTTTTTTTTTCACTCCCCTTTCCGCCACTCCTGTGCGCACATCTAGCAGCCGCGGAACTTTGATAAGTGACACCGGTCACTTATCAGAGCTCGTTCCTGCAGTTTTTTTTTTTTTCACCCCACTTTCCGCCACTCCCGTGCGCACATCTAGCAGCCGCGGAACTTTGATAAGTGACACCGGTCACTTATCAGAGCTCGTTCCTGCCGTTTTTTTTTTTTTCACTCCCTTTCCGCCACTCCTGTGCGCACTTCCAGCAGCCGCGGAACTTTGATAAGTGACACCAGTCACTTATCAGAGCTTTGTTCCTGCAGTTTTTTTTTTTTTCACTCCCCTTTCTGCCACTCCTGTGCGCACATCCAGCAGCCGCGGAACTTTGATAAGTGACACCAGTCACTTATCAGAGCTCGTTCCTGCATTTTTTTTTTCACTCCCCTTTCCGCCACTCCTGTGCGCACATCCAGCAGCCGCGGAACTTTGATAAGTGACACCAGTCACTTATCAGAGTTCGTTCCTGCAGTTTTTTTTTTCACTCCACTTTCCGCCACTCCCGTGCGCACATCTAGCAGCCGCGGAACTTTGATAAGTGACACCGGTCACTTATCAGAGCTCGTTCCTGCCGTTTTTTTTTTTTTTATTTTTTCACTTCCCACTTATCATCCGCCCACTCGCCCTCTGTGCGCACATCCGGCAGCCGCGGAACTTTGATAAGTGACACCGGTCACTTATCAGAGCTCGTTCCTGCCGTTTTTTTTTTTTTTTCACTTCCCTTTCCGCCACTCCTGTGCGCACATCCGGCAGCCGCGGAACTTTGATAAGTGACACCGGTCACTTATCAGAGCTCGTGCCTGCTGGTTTAGACTTTTTTTCACAGGCATTTTTTTCCCTATTCTCTTTCTTTTCTTTTAGCTTTTTCCTTTCAGCATAGTTTGCACCAACCACTATCCCCCCCCACCACACACACAGTTATAAATAAAGTTCACAAAAGCACCACATTCACAAAAAAAATGTCCCGCTCGTCACGTTCTTCCCAACAGCGCTATTCAGTGGAAGAGGCATACGCTTTCCTTGCCTCCGACACTGATAGCGAGGGAGAGGATCCCACATTTCTTTACTTTTCAGATTCTTCATCCTCTTCTTCTTCTTCCTCCTCTTCCTCATCTTCCTCCTCGGGTCCTGCGGAACCGCCACGCAGACGCCCCAGGACAGAAGATGAGGCAGCGCCCACCCCTGAAAATGAACCAGCGCACCCCTCTTCGGACCCCATATGGACCACGCCCCCCGAAAATTACGAGCCACTGATTCCTGATTTTGTGGCAGAATCAGGAATCAAGTTTGACACCACGGGCCTCAGAGAAATAGACTTTTTCAAAGTCTTTTTCTCTGAGGATTTTATTAACCTCGTGGTGGAGCAAACTAATTTGTACGCTCGGCAATTTTTGGCGCAAAACCCAGTGTCATCATTTTCCAACTGGTCTCCTGTAGACGCAGGTGAAATGATGCAGTTTTGGGGCCTGGTCCTCCATATGGGGATCCTGAAGAAGCCAGAACTTCGGCAATATTGGAGTGTTGATATTTTATACAACACTCCACTGTTCCGAATGGTCATGGCTCGGACGCGTTTTGAGGCCATCCACAAATTCCTGCATTATAATGATAATGCACAGTGTCCCCCACAAAATGACCCCAACTTTGACCGTCTGTTCAAAGTTCGGCCGGTCATGGAACACTTCAGCAAAAAGTTTGCTGAAGTGTACGTGCCCCAAAGGGACATCTGCGTGGATGAGTCCTTGGTTCATTTTAAGGGACGGCTCAGATTCCGCCAGTACCTGCCCAGCAAGAGGGCAAGGTACGGAATTAAACTCTACAAGCTGTGCGAGAGTACCTCAGGGTACACGCACAGCTTTAGAGTTTACGAAGGAAAGGACACCAGGATTGAACCCCCTGAGTGTCCCCCCGTCCTGGGAGTGAGTGGGAAAATTGTGTGGGATTTGGTGCACCCACTGCTGGATAAAGGTTATCACCTTTACACTGATAACTTTTATTCCAGCGTCCCACTCTACAAATCCCTCTCTGCGCGAGGTACCGCAGCTTGCGGTACCGTCCGCAAAAATCAGAGAGGCCTCCCGAAGACGCTACTTGGGCAGATGCTCAGAAAGGGTGAGAGCAGAGCCCAATGTAGCGACCAACTGTTGGTGGTCAAGTACAAGGACAAGAGGGATGTCCTTCTCTTGACCACCATACATGGTGATGGCAGTGCCCTCAGCACTGTACGGGGTACCTCTACACAGGTCCGCAAACCGGACTGTGTACTGGGGTACAATAAATACATGGGGGGTGTTGATCTCTCTGATCAACTCCTCCAACCGTACAGTGCTTTGAGAAAGGCCAAGGTGTGGTACAAGAAGCTGTCCGTGCACATCGTCCAAATGGCAATGCTCAACGCTTTCCTGCTGTCACGATGTGCACGCAACAGCGATACGACGTACCTTCAGTTCCAGGAGGTAGTGGTTAAGGCCCTGATGTTTGGCGCTCAGGAAACAGCGGGCCCCAGCACTTCTGGAACTGAAGGTGCTCGTATCATACCAGGTCAGCATTTCCCGGGGGTGGTCCCGCCAACTGGAAGCAAAGGTAAGCCACAAAAAAGGTGCCGAGTGTGTTACAAAAGGGGAATACGCAAGGACACCACTTACCAATGCGACACCTGCCCCGAAAAACCTGGCCTGTGTATGAAGGATTGTTTCAAATTGTACCACACCTCAATGCACTACTAATTTACTTTACAGGAAAGATTAGTTCCAGAAAGGGGGCACATTTAGAAAAGTTCCTTGGGAGTCTACTTTCAAAATTATGTCACTTGTGGTTTTTTTTACTGTTTAGGCACATCAGGAGCTCTGCAAACGGAACATGACGCCCGCAGACCATTCCATCAGTCTGCATTCCAAAACGTCACGACTTCCCTTCTGAGCCCCGACTTGTGCCCAAACAGTTTTTTCCCACATATGGGGCACCAGTGTACTCAGGACAAATTGGACAACAATTTTTGGTGTCCAATTTCTCCTCTTACCCTTGGGAAAATAAAAAATTGGGGACTAAAACATCATTTTTGTGAGGATAAAAGTAGGATTTTTTATTTTTACACCTGGGCATTATAAACTTTAGTGAAACACTTGGGGGTTCAAAATGCTCACCACACACCTAGGTAAGTTCCTTAGGGGGTCTAGTTTCCAAAATGGGGTCACTTGTGGGGTTTCCACTGTTTAGGCACATGAGGGGCTCTGCTAACGGAACATGACGCCCGCAGACCATTCCATCAAAGTCTGCATTCCAAAACGTCACTGCTTCACTTCTGCGCCCTGCCATGCGCCCAAACAGTGGTTCCCCCCAACATATGGGGTATCAGCGTACTCAGGACAAATTGGACAACATTTTGTGGTCCAATTTCTCCTGTTACCCTTGGGAAAATAAAAAATTGGGGACTAAAACATCATATTTGTGGAAATTTTTTTTTTTTTTTTTTTATTCACGCCAGGGCATTATAAACTTTAGTGAAACACTTGGGGGTTCAAAATGCTCACCACACACCTAGATAAGTTCATTAGGGGGTCTAGTTTCCAAAATGGGGTCACTTGTGGGGTTTCCACTGTTTAGGCACATGAGGGGCTCTGCTAACGGAACATGACGCCCGCAGACCATTCCATCAAAGTCTGCATTCCAAAACGTCACTGTTTCCCTTCTGCGCCCTGCCATGCGCCCAAACAGTGGTTCCCCCCAACATATGGGGTATCAGCGTACTCAGACAAATTGGACAACAACTTTTGTGGTCCAAGTTCTCCTGTTACCCTTGGGAAAATAAAAAATTGGGGACTAAAACATCATATTTGTGGAAATTTTTTTTTTTTTTTTATTCACGCCAGGGCATTATAAACTTTAGTGAAACACTTGGGGGTTCAAAGTGCTCACCACACACCTAGATAAGTTCCTTAGGGGGTCTAGTTTCCAAAATGGGGTCACATGTGGGGGGTTTCCACTGTTTAGGCACATGAGGGGCTCTGCTAACGGAACATGACGCCCGCAGACCATTCCATCAAAGTCTGCATTCCAAAACGTCACTGCTTCCCTTCTGCGCCCTGCCATGCGCCCAAACAGTGGTTCCCCCCAACATATGGGGTATCAGCGTACTCAGGAAAAATTGGACAACAACTTTTGTGGTCCAATTTCTCCTGTTACCCTTGGGAAAATAAAAAATTGGGGACTAAAACATCATATTTGTGGAAATTTTTTTTTTTTTTTTTATTCACGCCAGGGCATTATAAACTTTAGTGAAACACTTGGGGTTCAAAGTGCTCACCACACACCTAGATAAGTTCCTTAGGGGGTCTAGTTTCCAAAATGGGGTCACATGTGGGGGTTTCCACTGTTTAGGCACATAGGGGCTCTGCTAAACGAACATGGCTCCGCAGCCATTCCACAAGTCTGCTTCCCAAAACGCGCTCTTCCCTTCTGCGCCCTGCCATGCGCCCAAACAGTGGTTCCCCCCAACATATGGGGTATCAGCGTACTCAGGAAAATTGGACAACAACTTTTGTGGTCCAATTTCTCCTGTTACCCTTGGGAAAATAAAAAATTGGGGACTAAAACATCATATTTTGTGGAAATTTTTTTTTTTTTTTTATTCACGCCAGCATTAAAACTTTAGTGAAACACTTGGGGTTCAAAATGCTCACCACACACCTAGATAAGTTCATTAGGGGGTCTAGTTTCCAAAATGGGGTCACTTGTGGGGTTTCCACTGTTTAGGCACATAGGGGCTCTGCTAAAGGACATGGACGCCCGCATCCAGCCATTCATCAAAGTCTGCATCAAAACGTCACTGCTTCCCTTCTGGCCCTGCCATGCGCCCAAACAGTGGTTCCCCCCAACATATGGGGTATCAGCGTACTCAGGACAAATTGGACAACAACTTTTGTGGTCCAAGTTCTCCTGTTACCCTTGGGAAAATAAAAAATTGGGGACTAAAACATCATATTTGTGGAAATTGTTTTTTTTTTATCACGCCAGCATTATAAACTTTAGTGAACACTTGGGGTTCAAAGTGCTCACCACACACTAGATAAGTTCCTTAGGGGGTCTAGTTTCCAAAATGGGGTCACATGTGGGGGGTTTCCACTGTTTAGGCACATCAGGGGCTCTGCAAACGGAACATGACGCCCGCACCAATTCCATCAAAGTCTGCATTCCAAACGTCACTGCTTCCCTTCCGGCCCTGCCGTGTGCCCAAACAGTGTATCCCCCCAACATATGGGGTATCAGCGTACTCAGGACAAATTGGACAACCACTTTGGGGTCCAATTTCTCCTCTTACCCTTGGGAAAATAAAAAATTGGGGACTAAAACATCACTTTGTGGAAAAAAAAATATTTTTTTTTTCACGCCAGGGCATTATAAACTTGTGAAACACTTGGGGTTCAAAGTGCTCACCACACATCTAGATAAGTTCCTTAGGGGTCTAGTTTCCAAAATGGGGTCACATGTGGGGGTTTCCACTGTTTAGGCACATCAGGGGCCCTCCAAACGCGACATGGCGTCCGTTCGCAATTCCAGCCAATTTTGGTTTGGAAAAGTCAAACGGCGCTCCTTCCCTTTCAAGCCCTGCCGTGCGCCCAAACAGTGGTTCCCCCCCACATATGGGGTATCAGCGTACTCAGGACATGTTGGACAACAACTATTGTGTCCAATTTCTCCCTCTTACCCTTGGAAAATAAAAATTTGGGGACTAAAACATCATGCTTGTGGAAAAAATATGATTTTTTTTCTTCACGGCTCTACATTACAAACTTGCGTGAAGCACTTGAGGGTTCAAAGTGCTCACCACACATCTAGATAAGTTCCTTAGGGGGTCTAGTTTCCAAAATGGGGTCACATGTGGGGGTTTCCACTGTTTAGGCACATCAGGGCCCTCCAAAGCGACATGGCGTCCGTTCGCAATTCCAGCCAATTTTGGTTTGGAAAAGTCAAACGGCGCTCCTTCCCTTTCAAGCCCTGCGTGCGCCCAAACAGTGGTTCCCCCCCACATATGGGGTATCAGCGTACTCAGGACATGTTGGACAACAACTTTTGTGATCCAATTTCTCCTCTTACCCTTGGAAAAATAAAAATTTGGGGACTAAAACATCATGTTTGTGGAAAAAATATGATTTTTTTTCTTCACGGCTCTACATTACAAACTTGCGTGAAGCACTTGAGGGTTCAAAGTGCTCACCACACATCTAGATAAGTTCCTTAGGGGTCTAGTTTCCAAAATGGGGTCACATGTGGGGGTTTCCACTGTTTAGGCACATCAGGGCCCTCCAAACGCAACATGGCGTCCGTTCGCAATTCAGCCAATTTTGGTTTGGAAAAGTCAAACGGCCTCCTTCCCTTTCAGCCCTGCCGTGCGCCCAAACAGTGGTTCCCCCCCACATATGGGGTATCAGCGTACTCAGGACATGTTGGACAACAACTTTTGTGGTCCAATTTCTCCTCTTACCCTTGGGAAAATAAAAATTTGGGGACTAAAACATCATGTTTGTGGAAAAAATATGATTTTTTTTCTTCACGGCTCTACATTACAAACTTTCGTGAAGCACTTGAGGGTTCAAAGTGCTCACCACACATCTAGATAAGTTCCTTAGGGGGTCTAGTTTCCAAAATGGGGTCACATGTGGGGGTTTCCACTGTTTAGGCACATCAGGGCCCTCCAAACGCGACATGGCGTCCGTTCGCAATTCCAGCCAATTTTGGTTTGGAAAAGTCAAACGGTGCTCCTTCCCTTTCGAGCCCTGCCGTGCGCCCAAACAGTGGTTCCCCCCCACATATGGGGTATCAGCGTACTCAGGACATGTTGGACAACAACTTTTGTGGTCCAATTTCTCCTCTTACCCTTGGGAAAATAAAAATTTGGGGACTAAAACATCATGTTTGTGGAAAAAATATGATTTTTTTTCTTCACGGCTCTACATTACAAACTTGCGTGAAGCACTTGAGGGTTCAAAGTGCTCACCACACATCTAGATAAGTTCCTTAGGGGTCTAGTTTCCAAAATGGGGTACATGTGGGGGTTTCCACTGTTTAGGCACATCAGGGGCCCTCCAAACGCGACATGTTGTCCGTTCGCAATTCCAGCCAATTTTGGTTTGGAAAAGTCAAACGGCGCTCCTTCCCTTTCAAGCCCTGCCGTGGCCCAAACAGTGGTTCCCCCCCACATATGGGGTATCAGCGTACTCAGGACATGTTGGACAACAACTTTTGTGGTCCAATTTCTTCTCTTACCCTTGGGAAAATAAAAATTTGGGGACTAAAACATCATGTTTGTGGAAAAAATATGATTTTTTTCTTCACGGCTCTACATTACAAACTTGCGTGAAGCACTTGAGGTTCAAAGTGCTCACCACACATCTAGATAAGTTCCTTAGGGGGTCTAGTTTCCAAAATGGGGTCACATGTGGGGGGTTTCCACTGTTTAGGCACATCAGGGGCCCTCCAAACGCGACATGGCGTCCGTTCGCAATTCCAGCCAATTTTGGTTTGGAAAAGTCAAACGGCGCTCCTTCCCTTTCAAGCCCTGCCGTGGCCCAAACAGTGGTTCCCCCCCACATATGGGGTATCAGCGTACTCAGGATAAGTTGAACAACAACTTTTGTGGTTCAATTTCTTCTCTTACCCTTGGGAAAATAAAAATTTGGGACTAAAACATCATGCTTGTGGAAAAAATATGATTTTTTTTCTTCACGGCTCTACATTACAAACTTGCGTGAAGCACTTGAGGGTTCAAACTACTCACCACACATCTAGATAAGTTCCTTAGGGGTCTAGTTTCCAAAATGGGGTCACATGTGGGGGTTTCCACTGTTTAGGCACACGGGGCCTCTCCAAACGCGACATGGCGTCCGTTCTCAATTCCAGCCAATTTTGGTTTGGAAAAGTCAAACTGCGCTCCTTCCATTCCGAGCTCTGCCGTGTGCCCAAACAGTGGTTTTCCCTCACATATGGGGTATCGGCGTACTCAGGAGAAATTGCACAACAACTTTATCAGTCCTTTTTCTCCTTTTTCCCTTGTGAAAATAAAAAAAATGTTTGTAAAAGATCATTTTTGTGACTAAAAAGTAAAATGTTAATTTTTTCCTTCCATGTTGCTTCAGCTCCTGTGAAGCACCTGAAGGGTTAATAAACTTCTTGAATGTGGTTTTGAGTACCTTGAGGGGTGTAGTTTTTTAGAATGGTGTCACTTTTTGGTATTTTCTGCTATATAGACCCCTCAAAGTGACTTCAAATGTGAGGTGGTCCCGAAAAAAAATGGCTTTGTAAATTTTGTTGTAAAAATGAGAAATCGCTGGTCAACTTTTAACCCTTATAATTTCCTAACAAAAAAAATTTTGTTTCCAAAATTGTGCTGATGTAAAGTAGACATGTGGGAAATGTTATTTCTTAACTATTTTGTGTGACATATTTCTCTGTTTTAAGGGAATAAAAATTCAAAGTTTGAAAATTGCAAAATTTTCAAAATTTTTGCCATATTTGCGTTTTTTTCATAAATAAATGCAAGTTATATGGAAGAAATTTTACCACTATCATGAAGTACAATATGTCACAGAGAAACAATCTCAGAATCGCGAAGATCCGTTGAAGCGTTCCAGAGTTATAACCTCATAAAGAGACAGTGGTCAGAATTGTAAAAATTGGCCCGGTCATTAACGTGCAAACCACCCTTGGGGGTGAAGGGGTTAAACAGAATTCGGAGTCAGGTGGTGGAACAAGAGGAGGTGGAGGAAGTAGAGGAGGAGGAGTTGTATGCGGAAGGGCTAACATCTGCAAGGTCCAGACGGTCGGCAGCACCAAGGCGGCTGGCATGGAGGGTGGGGAGAGGGATTAACCAAAGCGCATGGTAGCAGCCAAACTAGTGAGGAAGGTGCAGGAGCCAGGAAGAAGTGGAGCACGAACTGGCGATGGGCATGAAAGACTCATCAGATGAGGGAGACCTTGATCACATTTCTGTTGTGCAAGGTTGGGGGAGAGGGCAGAGGAAGGAAGCATGATTCGAACCTCGCCACCAACACAACAGGGACTTGGTGCTCCTGGATGCGCAAGACACATGAGTGCCTTCTTGCTGCACTACCTGCAACATGACCCTCGAATTGTCAGAATTCGAAATAATCCTGACTACTGGGTAGCCACACTGTTAGATACCCGGTACAAAAGTAAATTTGCCGAAATAATTCCTGCCATAGAAAGGGATTCACGCATGCAGGAGTATCAGCAGAGACTGTTGCATAATCTTACATGTGCTTTTCCGCAAAACACAAGTGGTGCACGTAGTGAATCTCACAGTTCTAACTTGCCAACCGTGGGACTGTCGAGTCTTCAGCCCTCAAACCGCAACAGAAACACAGTATCTGCTGGTGTTAACAGCAATTTTGCGGAATCCTTTCACCAGCTTTTTAGCCCATCCTTTGCAAGGCCACAGGAGACAAGAAGTAAGACACATAGTCAACGCCTAGAGACGATGGTACAGTAGTATCTCCAACTGAACATCGAAGCCATGACTATGTCACTGAACCCTTGCTCTTTTTGGGCTTCCAATCTGGATAAATGGCCGGAGCTCGCCACTCACGCCTTGGAGATCTTGTCATGCCCCGCAGCCAGCGTTCTCTCTGAACGTGTGTTCAACACTGCTGGTGGTGTGCTGACAGATAAGCGCACGCGGCTGTCCACTGAGAATGTAGACAGACTCACGTTCATAAAGATGAACAAATCATGGATCCGCAAGGACTTTTCTACCCCTGTGTCATCCTGGGGAAAGTAAAAGCTTGAGGATTTGGTAAAATCACCTCATCAAACGTTTTAAGCTTTCAAATTGCTAATAATTTTTATCTGCATCTTGCCTGGACAATAATTTTGGGCCTGTAGCATTGTGTGGTACTCATTGTATTAGGCCATCTATACTAAGCTCCACCAGCTTTCAAATTAATAATAAATTTATCTGCATCTTGCCTTGACAATAATTTTGGGCCCGTAGAAGTTTGTGGTACTCATTGTATTAGGCCATCTATACTAAGCTCCACCAGCTTTCAAATTAATAATAATTTTTATCTGCATCTTGCCTGGACAATAATTTTGGGTCTGTAGCAGTGTGTGCTACTCATTCTATTAGGCCATCTATGCTAAGCTCCACCAGCTTTCAAATTAATAATAACTTTTAGCTGCATCTTGCCTGTAGAATAATTTTGGGCCTGTAGCAATGTGTGTTACTCATTCTAATAGGCCATCTATACTAAGCTCCACCAACTTTCAAATTAATAATAATTTTTAGCTGCATCTTGCCTGTAGAATAATTTTGGGCCTGTAGCAATGTGTGGTACTCATTCTATTAGGCCATCTATTCTAAGCTCCACCAGCTTTCAAATTAATAATAATTTTTGTTCTCTCTGAAAGTGTGTTCAAGATGGTGGTGTGCTGAGTCTGACAGATAAGCGCACGGGGCTGTCCACTGAGAATGTATACAGACTCACGTTCATAAAGATAAACAAATCATGGATCCGCAAGGACTTTTCTACCCCTGTGTCTTCCTGGGGAGAGTAAAAGCTTGAGGATTTGGTAAAATCACCTCACCAACCGTTTTAAGCAACTCTGGGGCAATTGATGCTACCTAAGTGGTGTCTGTGCCCCAGATTTTTGGAGAAAATGGAGACTCTTTTTGGAGTCCCCTTGCTGTGTTTTATGTGACGTTGGCATCGTCAATTACAGGTGGGTTGGGTCTTTCCCCACCCCCCTTTTAACTGTAAGAAACTACATACACTATGGCTTGGGGATAACACAGATGGTTGAGTGTGAAGACTAGAACTGTTTACTCATACTATAGCCTGGGAATCAGAGGTCTGCTCCAAAGCTTGAGTGTCTGCTAGTCAGCGGAGTAGCCACCGGCTGTAGATCTAATTACAAATTTTTAACTGCATCTAACCCAGACAATAATTTTGGGCCTAGTAGCAGTGTCTGCTAGTCAGCGGAGTAGCCACCGGCTGTACAGTCATGGCCAAAAGTTTTGAGAATGACACAAATATTATATTTTCACATGATCTGCTGCCCTCTGGTTTTTATGTGTGTGTTTGACAGATATTTTTATCACAGACAGAAATATAATTGCAAACATATGAGTAACAAAAGCTTATATTGACAGTTAGAATGAGTTAATGCAGCAAGTCAATATTTGCAGTGTTGACCCTTCTTCTTCAGGACCTCTGCAATTCTCCCTGGCATGCTCTCAATCAACTTCTGGACCAAATCCTGACTGATAGTAGTCCATTCTTGCACAATCAATGCTTTCATTTTGTCAGAATTTTTAGGTTTTTGTTTGTCCATCCGTCTCTTGATGATTGACCACAAGTTCTCAATGGATTAAGATCTGGGGAGTTTCCAGGCCATGGACCCAAAATCTCTATGTTTTGTACCCTGAGCCATTTAGTTATCACCTTTGCTTTATGGCAAGGTGCTCCATCATGCTGGAAAAGGCATTGTTGATCGCCAAACTGCTCTTGGAGGGTTGGAGAAGTTGCTCTTGGAGGACATTCTGGTACCATTCTTTATTCATGGCTGTGTTTTTAGGCAAGACTGTGAGAGAGCCGATTCCCTTGGCTGAGAAGCACCCCTCACATGAATGGTGTCAGGATGCTTAACAGTTGGCATGAGACAAGACTGGTGGTAGCGCTCACCTTGTCTTCTCGAATGAGGCGTTTTCCTGATGTCCCAAACAATCGAAAAGGGGATTCATCAGAGAAAATAACTTTACCCCAGTCCTCAGCAGTCCACTGCCTGTACCTTTTGCAGAATATCAGTCTATCCATGATGTTTTTTTCTGGAGAGAAGTGGCTTCTTTGCTGCCCTCCTTGAGACCAGGCCTTGCTCCAAGAGTCTCCGCCTTACAGTGCGTGCAGATGCACTCACACCTGCTTGCTGCCATTCCTGAGCAAGCTCTGCACTGCTGGTAGCCCGATCCCGCAGCTGAAACACTTTTAAGAGACGGTCCGGCGCTTGCTGGTCTTTCTTGTGCGCCCTGAAGCCTTTTTGGCAACAATGGAACCTCTCTCCTTAAAGTTCTTGATGATGCGATAGATTGTTGACTGAGGTGCAATCTTTCTAGCTGCGATACTCTTCCCTGTTAGGCCATTTTTGTGCATTGCAATGATGACTGCACGTGTTTCTTTAGAGATAACCATGGTTAACAGAAGAGAAACAATGATGCCAAGCACCAGCCTCCTTTTAAAGTGTCCAGTGGTGTCATTCTTACTTAATCATGACAGATTGATCTCCAGCCATGTCCTCATCAACACCCACACCTGTGTTAATGGAGCAATCACTGAAAAGGGTTAGCTGGTCCTTTTAAGGCAGGCTGCAATGATGTTGAAATGTGTTTTGGGGGATAAAGTTCATTTTCTAGCCAAATATTGACTTTGCAAGTAATTGCTGTTAAGCTGATCACTCTTTATAACATTCTGGAGTATATGCAAATTGCCATTAGAAAAAGTGAAGCAGTAGACTTTGTAAAAATTAATATTTGTGTCATTCTCAAAACTTTTGGCCATGACTGTAGATCTAATAACAAATTTTTAACTGCATCTAACCCAGACAATAATTTTGGGCCTAGTAGCAGTGTCTGCTAGTCAGCGAAGTAGCCACCGGCTGTAGATCTAATTACAAATTTTTAACTGCATCTAGCCCAGACAATAATTTTGGGCCTAGTAGCAGTGTCTGCTAGTCAGCGGATTAACCCAGCTGTTAAGCAAGCTACACCACCTGTACTTTGGACACTTAATTTTTTCAAAGGAAATGCTTCGGGCCCCCGGGACAATCAGTGAAGACTAAGAGCATCGGGGAGGCACTCCAAGGCACAGGGGCTGTGAGTGGCGGTAGGACGCCTTGCGGTGGACTGCCAAGTTCGATCCTTATAAAAGCTTTTTATCTGCAGCAGCTTTACTGGACGCTACTGGGGCTGGCATTACCGCGGCTGCTGGCATGAGACTTGCCCTCCAATAGATCCTTGTAAAAGGATTTAAAGTGTTCTAATTCAAATTAGAGAGACAATTTAAATTAAAAAGATTAGACCTGCCTCCAACGCAGGGGGGCTCGCTCGACCCACCAGCGGACATGCACCAGTATAGGGAGAGGGGGGCTGGCTGTCAGGGTCCATCGCAGCTCTGGCACAAACCCGGCGACACGCAGGTCGCATGGGCAGTAACGAACTGGCCGTGTCGGCTTCGCACTTTTTTGGTTTTAGAAGGGCATGACATGCCTATATCTGTGTCTCCCCCTCCTTTTACTCCTCCACCTCTTTTTTTTCGCATGACTATATGTACTTGTCACTTTTCCATGTGTTAGTTGTGTCTTCTGAGCAATTTGTCTGCTTTTGGACAACTTTTAAGTGTTTTCTATGTGTTTCTATGTGTTTTGGTTTGCCTGCCATTGGTTTTAATGGTGTTCGAAGGTGTTCGACGAACTGTTCGTCGAACAGTTTGTTGAACACACGGCTGTTCGGCGAACCTAACCAAACTCGAATGCTACGGGGGTGGCTCATCACTAATCAAACTGTCCACTTAAGAAGCAATACTGATTGACAATCAATTTCACATGCTGTTGTGCAAATGGAATAGACAACAGATGGAAATTATTGGCAATTATCAAGACACACTCAATAAAGGAGTGACTCTCAAGATGGGGACCACAGACCACATCTCAGTACCAATGCTTTCTGGCTAATGTTTGGTCACTTTTGAAAGTTGGTTGTGCTTTTACACTCGTGGTAGCATGAGACGGACTCTACAACCCACACAAGTGTCTCAGGTAGAACAGCTCATCCAGGGATGGCACATCAAAGCGAACTGTGGCAAGAAGGTTTTCTGTGTCTGTCAGCGTAGTGTCCAGAGGCTGGAGGCGCTACCAGGAGACAGGCCAGTACACCAGGAGATGTGGAGGGGCCCGGAGGAGGGCAACAAGCCAGCAGCAGGACCGCTAACTCCACCTTTGTGCAAGGAGGAACAGGAGGAGCACTGCCAGAGTCCTGCAAAATTACCTCCAGCAGGCCACAAGTGTGCATGTGTCTGCACAAACGGTTAGAAACCGACTGCATGAGGATGGTCTGAGTGCCCGACGCCCACAGATGGGGGTTGTGCGCACAGCCTAACACCGTGCAAGATGCTTGGCATTTGTCACAGAACACCAGGATTGGCAAATTCGCCACTGGCGCTCTGTGCTCTTCACAGATGAAAGCAGGTTCACACTGAGCACATGTGACAGACGTGACAGAGTCTGGAGTCGCCATGGAGAGCGATCTGCTGCCTTCAACATCTTTCAGCATGACCGGTTTGGCAGTGGGTCAGTAATAGTGTTGGGTGGCATTTCTTTGGAGGGCCGCACAGCCCTCCATGTGCTCGCCAGAGGTAGCCTGACTGCCATTAGGTACTGAGATGAGATCCTTAGACCCCTTGTGAAACCATATGCTGGTGCGGTTGGCCCTGGGTTCCTCCTAATGCAGGACAATGCCAGACCTCATATGGCTGGAGTAGTCACATTCTGCAGATAAGCATGAGCTAGACTGGCCACCGTTCCCGCTGAATCCGATTGAGCAATCTGGAATCATGTCTCGCCCATCCACCACATCAGTGCACTATTATTATTATTATTTCATTTTATAGCGCCATTTATCTGGCACTTTACATGTTAAAGGGGCAATATAGACAATACAGTAAGTGAGCATACAAGCACACACAAGTACAGAAGGAGAGACACGTCCGCAAGGCGACATCTACAGGATGGGTGAGGATACACTAGAAGTGACGGTCATGCGGTCAAACTGAGATCATGCAGGTTGTAGCTGTCGGAAGAGTCTTCAGTCTTTGAAGGTTTCCATGGTAGGCGCAAGCTGATGTGGTAGTCAAGTATGGAGCACGGAATTTTATATCATTGTGGAAGAGAGTAGGGATAGAGAAGATCTTGAGAGATTGAAGGTTGCGTGTGGTATGTACAAGGAGACCATGTCACTACAAACTGTCCAGGAGTTGGCGGATGCTTTAGTCCAGGTCTGGGAGGAGATCCCTCAGGAGACCATCCGCCGCCTCATCAGGAGCATGCCCAGGCGTTGTAGAGAGGTCATACAGGCACGTGGAGGCCACACACACTACTGAGTATCATTTTGACTTGTTTTAAGGACATTACATTCCACTTTAATTTTGTGGGTGACTCCAAATCCAGGCCTCAATTGGTTGATAAATTTGATTTCCATTGATTTTTGTGTGATTTTCTTGTCAGCACATTCAACTTTGTACAGAACAAAGTATTCAATGAGAATATTTCATTTATGCAGATCTAGGATGTGTTATTTGAGCGTTCCCTTTATTTTTTTGAGCAGTGTATATTATTCTGCTGCTCAGCCAGTATTGCATCATGTGTCCAGTTTTACTAGTTAATTTGATGAAAGGTCCACTTGCATTTGTGCAGTGACCTAATACTAAGATTACAGCCGTGTAAGGTGGCCAGGGTGGTAGTTCGTGGCAACGAGTTGTAGTATTCCCACACCCTGGCGTCCCACAAATGAAGCACAATGTCCCTTCTGCTGTATGTGCAGTTTGCGCAACAGAACACTCACATTTATTGCCGGAGTCCCCTCTTCTTCTGTCATTCCGGCTCCAGATCCGGGTCTCACAAACAACTCCAGATTCAATGTCCATTCTTAACAGTTCAACTTCGCTCATCAACAGGGTTTTCATTACAGATGCAGCACAGTGTGTACATAATGACATTCTTAAGGCTTCCCTGTCTTCCCAGCAATCCCTGCTCTTCCAGGCAATCTTGCTGGACAATCCTTGTTCCGTACTGGCAATCGCTGCCTCGCTGGACAATACCTGTCCCATCCTGACAATCCCTGCCTAATCCTGACAATCCCTGCCTCACTGTACAATCCCTATCCTGTCCTGTGACGTCTGTGCCTTTAGGTCCCCCAGTTTCCTCCCATTCTCCTTGTCCAGTTTCAAAAGGAAAAGGTAAAAGGCTTGCCGTCTCAGCTGCGCCTAATCCTGGCCGTAAGCTCCATATCCTCCTTGGAATGGTTCTGTTTAAGGTGGTGACCGCTTGCACACTCCCTTCTTGCTAAAGCAACCTTATCCCCACAGCTAACAGACTGTCCTTGTTCACTGCTGCATCCCAACTAACGCTAAACTTGGAAGTCCCACGCTATATCCCACTGCTCTCTACTGCACCTATCTGTAACGCCTCCCACATGGAAAACTCCTAATGCCAACTATACTATCCTAACACTCTCTGGTATGCCCCCACTATTCTACTCCCACTATTGTCCTATGCTACTGCTACCTTCTATTTTATCCCTAATTCTATACATAATACATATCAAGTACATTCACATTAATACTTATAAACGCTATGGAACCGCACGTAATACATATGAACAATGTCCAAAGAGGGGGAAGCATATGATGGTATCCGTCACCTCCTTTCAGCCGCATAAGCATACATTTAATTTTTCTCTTGCATCTATTGGATGTAGGCAGACAGAATTTTATTATGTAAATATATGATCGTATAAAGGGAAGCAGGGAATTTGGAATTTCTATAGAAGATATAAAAAACCCCAATAAAATATATGCTAAAATAAATCAGCAAAGAATTTAGGGCTTACTTAGATCCTAAAAAATAAAAAGATTGGTAGATTTTAATAATTTTTTAGCATTTTATGATCAATTATCATACTCAGAATGTAGAAGCATCTATTCATCTACACAACTCTATGTACAATCTGTATGTATTAAGCAAAATTTGCTTATGGGAGCGCTTGTGCCTTATGCAGATTTATGGGAACGGTTCATGCCGAACGGAAGAATAAAGAGAGCACGTATTATCCTGAGATCATGAGGGATTAATAAATTCCCACACTGAACTTTAAGATGAGAAAATCAATACATTACATGCTGCTAAAGATGCATTCTCTGCCTTCTTATAACAAACGAGTGCAATTGTGAGATAAATGTATGTTCACTTTCTGGGTAGAAGATTTAAATGAAAAGCACATTTTAATATTTGCTGATTGAACATACTGTCCACTGAGGATTAGTCTTACTATGGATCATGGCAATTTAAAAAGGGGAAAGGAAGTTGGTTTAATTTATGGATTTGTAGCCATGGGATTAAACAGTTAGGATGAAGTGAGATCATATGTCCATGCGAAATCCCTTCCTGAATGTCAGAGCATTTCCAATTTAATTTGGTGGAAGTGGTTTCAATCACCCGGCATCTTCTCAAGTTTTAACCAGTTAACTACTCGAATGTTCATGCTCTAAGCTTAAAGGCTATCCTACTGAATTTGTTATGTAGTTAAATGTATTGCAAGTTGACCTGTTACAGTGTGACCTTTAAGGCTACGGCTATTCTGAGTGCGCAGCTTTTTATTAGTGTTCCTAAGGGGGAGTTTTTTCATAGTAAAGTTTCAAAGTGTTTATAGAAACAGGCAACATGTAATTTTTCTATAAAATTGAGAGACTTTTCTTTTTTTCTTTACAGCCCACTTTTTGGCTTGCTGACACGTAGTGAGGTGAACTTCAAGAGATCGGTACCATCCCGATTGGGTACACCTTGACATGCTGGGATGGCTCTTAAGTTTTATTGATCAAAACAATGTTAATTAAGTACCTTAAATTATTTACATGTAGTATTACTACTTGTTTACTTACTACAGGATATTTGCTCGTTCTAGTTTTGCTTATTAAATGTCCATATTGTGAATGTACAACTAAGCATTGCGCATATTCCAACAGATGCTCCGGCTCAATTTTTTTGGTTTTGGTTTAGTTTGTTGCACTTTGTACAAATAGGTGCATGGCTTCTCTTTTTTGGGCTATTCATTTTGTTTATATAACTTTCCAAGGGCAGGTGTCTGAACAGTCGAGAGTCGGGATCCTATCCTTCTCTGCCCTTATTTATTTTTACATCTGCTAACACATAGTAAGGTGAATTACAAGAGTAGCTTTTTATGTTATGTTTTTTTTTTTAGTTGCTTTTATGTTTTTTTATCAAAACAATGTAAAGTAAGTACCATATGTTATTTACATGTATTATTGCTATTTACTTGCTGCAGGGTATTTGCTCGTCTTGTTTTTAGCTTAGGTTTTGTCCATTGCCTAAGTTACAAGCCACCTCTGCAGTCAATTAGCAATGGGCAGTATACTAGGCAAGCAATGTAGTGCTTGCAACATCAATGGATCTGGTCAGCTTCAGTTCCCACAAAGCTGCCTTTGTGTGCTTCATGGTAGAGTGTGCAGATCAGGTTAGCACACATCAATGATCTGTCAATCATCAGGAGCACACCGCTCTCTGGAAGCTGAGAGGCAGGAGCTGCAACAACCCCTCCAAGGCATACATACAGTTAAGACAGCCCCTTTACTATGTTATACTCTTCCCTTGTTTATGGTGGTCTGTCATTCATATCTATCTTCTGTTGTGCCAACTTTGTATTTCCATTCAAACCCCTTTTTTGTCCACCTGCCCTCTATGCTTATTGCTCTGATCAGATGTCTCTTTAAACAGGCAGGATTACTGCTTGTCAGCCAGAGCCTTAAGCCCCCGTCTCACACAGCGATCTCGCTAGCGAGATCGCTGCTGAGTCACTAGTTTTGTGACACAGCAGCGATCTCACCAGCGATATCGCTGTGTGTGAATTCAGCGACGATCAGCCCCCCTGCTGGGTATCGCTGATCGTCGCTGAATGTCCTGGACATTTTTTTGATCGCTGGTCTCCCGCTGGCCAGCACGCATCGCTGCGTGTGACAGGCGGGAGACCAGCGATCCGCTGGTAACCAAGGTACACAGTGGGTTTCCAGGCGCGGGGCTGTGCCTGGAAACCCGCTGTGTACCTTGGATACCAGTGCCCTGATGCAGGGAGCTGGTAACCAAGGTACACAGCGGGTTTCCAGGCACAGCGCAGCACCTGGAAACCCGACGTGTACCTTGGTTACCAGCTCCCTGCATCAGGGCGCTGGTATCCAACGTACACTGCGGGTAACTAAGCGATGTTACCCGCAGTGTCCTTGTGCTGATCGCTGCCTGAGCTGCCTGTTTGGCAGCTCAGCAGCGATCATGTAGCGACACACCAGCGATCCTGATCGTTGTCGGGATTGCTGGTGTATCGTTATGTGAGACCCGGGCTTTATTCAGATGTAGGGATGAGTTTGAGGTGCTCAGAGGTGCACAGTAGGCGAGAAACAAGAGATTATTTAAATATTGGAGGATGTCAGATTACACTGAAAGCAAGTCACTTACAAGGAAATTTCCCTAGTAAGGTTGCATTCTCACATTCATGGGAAAGTGTTACCATCCAAGAGAAATGGATTGATTTTTTTTTCCGGCTATTATCCTAGTTGCTTCTGTTTCATTCTCTTCCATTTTTTTTTTTAACGAAGAGGCGTGCTTGCTTCCAAGCCAATAAAGAGACCATCGGAAGGTCAAAAGTATCACTACTCAACAGACCCATGAGACGGGGAAGTAAAATAAAGTATTGTTTGATTCGCATCTGGGTTATACGGATCCCCATTGAACTGTGTGGCTGAGTCTGATCGACAAACTCAGATCAGAATAGGACCTGCTGTCAGTCTCATGGATCTCACACTCAGATTCATGATTTTCATGGATGTGTGCATAGATACATTCAATGGTATGAGTCTGTGTGCTGTCCAAGAAAAAAATCAGAAAGTACTTGGATATTTCACATGGATGTGTAAATGTATTTTTCCTTATACAATGTGAGTCTGCTGGTCAGGCAGCTAGAACTTTGCCATGAACATTCCACTTCCTACTGCAAGAATAAAATGGTATGTTAGGGAGAATACACTGATGTTTTGTTAATTGCAAGCTATTCTTGGTTACATTATTTGATATACTTTGCAATAAAGAAAATAATACAGATATTATATTTTATATAATTATACCAGCTTTATAATAGTCAATAGAGAATGTTCGACCACATATTAATTGTATATTGTATAGAATTACAATCAGCCAGTGTGAAATACATTGTAAAGTGGAAAAGTCACAAGGGAGAAAGGGGGTCCTGAGATGTACATATGTGCACTTTTCACTTTCCAATTAGATTAGAATTTTGCTGTTCTCCCATAAGAGAATGTGTGGATAAATTTATAAGAGAATTGGAGCTTAAGGATTTACTCCTCATTCGGTATTAGTCTGCCAGACTTTTATTTTTACTTTATTTTGTATATTTTTTATGTATATTGGTTGTAGAATTTTTCCCAGATGATCCAACTGATTTAGATTTTAGTAACAAACTTCCTGAGTCGGCGCGGTATCATGACAAAGTGTTGAATTTGTGGCGACATGCCCCACTACTCAGCACTTACTTTAATTAACTCCTTTGACAATCCCTGTCTTAAATTAAATGACCAATGGAATTCTAGCCAAATGCTCTGGGGCAAATATATTCTAAATAAAGTTAAGCACAGACAACCATGATAATCGTCTTCAGAGAAAACATCTCAGAATATATATAGAATTTCTTATGACAATTTCGAAATATTCTCTACCTTTCTCTGCTTGCAAATTGTATATCACAATATATTTACTTTTTAATGTTCCTTATTCCATTAGCCTCTTAATGCATCAAAACTATTATTTCTTTTGCATAGAAAAACTAAGGCATTTGTACAGATCTGTTGACTTCTTAGTATTCTGCAGGATTCACGCATACTATTTTTGTATCTTATTTTTTTTAATAAATTTAACTTAAAATTTTATTTTTGTCAAACATATTCAGTGGAGAAAATAAGTATTTGACACACTGCCAATTTTGCAAGTTTTCCCGCCTACAAAGAATGGAGAGTTCTGTCATTTTTATTGTTGGTACATTTCACCTGTGACAGAATTGTGTGAGAATCTAACAATAAAAATCCAGAAGATCACATTATAAATAATAAAATAATAAAATTGCATGTTATTGCATGAGATAAGTCTTTGAAGGTCATTTGGTCAGATGAGACCAAAACAGAACTTTTTTGGTATGAACTCCAATTACCATGTTTGGAGGTAAAAAGAAGGATGAGTACAACCACAAGAACACTGTCCCAACAAAGAAGCATGGTGGAAGAAACATCATACTATGGGGGTGCTTTTCTGCAAAGTGGACAGGACAAATGCACCATATTAAAAGGAGGATGCATAAGGTCATGTATCATAAGATTTTGGCCATCAACCTCCTTCCCTCAGTAACATCATTGAAGATGGCTCATGGCTGAGTCTTCCAGCATGACAATAACCCAAAACACACAGCCAGGGCAACTAAGGAGTGGCTCTGTAAGAAGCATTTCAAGGTCATGGAGGGGCCTAGCCAGTCACCAGACCTGAACCCACTAGAAAATCTTAGGAGGGAGTTGAAACACATTGTTGCCCAGCAACAGCCCCAAAACCTGAAAGATATGGAGAAGAACTGTATGGAGGAGTCGGCCAAAATCCCTTCTGCAGTGTGTGCAGACCTGGTCAAGAATTACAGGAAACGTCTGACCTCTGTAATTGCAAACAAAGGTTTCTGTACCAAATATTAAGTTATGTTTTTCTATTGTATCAAATATTTATTTCATGCAATAAAATGCAAATTGATTATGTAAAAATCATAAATTGTGATTTTCTGTTTTTTTTTTTTTTTTTTAAGATTCTGTCTCTCACAGTTGACGTGAACCTAGGATAAAAATTACAGACCACTCCATTCTTTGTAGGTGGGAAAACTTGCAAAATTGACAGTGCATCAAATACTTATTTTCCCAACTGTAATTGTAAATGACACATGAAGTGTATTACCATACATTTTGCTAAATCTGCACCCTGGAGGTAAAATGGGACCTACTTGTCTCTCACATGGTCTGTATGTAGAGGCGTACAGATCTCCAAAACAGTGTGTTTCCGAAAGCTCAAAGAAGCTGGATTTTCAACTCAAGAGGACGAACCTGCACAACTTTTGAATTGACTTTGTACTTTATGTTTCACTGTGTGTAGGACACATCATCCACAACAATCAGAGCCAGAGGACAGCATTTACTAGCAGAGAGGAGGAACAGGCGCCGCAAGTAGGACGCCCATAGGACCGGGCCAGCCTAATTTAAGTACAGAGCGGGACAAAATCAAATGGTATTTTTGAGATGTACAGGAGGAGTCAGGAGGCAATGTCATCATTTGTGAAATGCATAACGACAGCCAAAAAAGGTGGTGGCATTTGTTGGGATACTTAAAAAGTGGTGACAGGTTCCCTTTAACAATGTACTGTATTACAAAAAAACACAGAATATCTGTTTGATGTCATAGGCAGTTTTGGCCACTATGATGAACCAATTATTTTTCTTTTTATGTCACATTCATGGGAGCCATATCTTTTATTTTTTTTGCAGATACAGTCATATGAGGACTTGTTGTTTTGGGATCATTTATATTTGCCAGTAGAATAATTTCGGGGGTATATTACACTTATTAACAAATGTTTATAAATCTGCTATAAGCTGAGGTAGTTTATATAAATAACAAACAAACTAAGTATTACTTACTCTCCCTTGTTCCAGCATCAGCTGTCCATCAATGCCTCAGTGACTGTCAATAGTCTGCGGCGGTAATGTCGTAAACAATGCTGCAGACAATCACTGCGCTCAGCTGCTCTGTGTAGTCCTAACCATACTAGGTGCAGGGGTTGCAAACGCACCCAGCCCTGGAGACTAGGGGACCCAAAAGGTACCTTTGCCACGTATAAAAAGGTTATTACTATTAGAGATCTGTGCTATTTGAGGGTCTTGTTGGAAATTCTGCATTGGGGTCCACAAGCTTCAAGTTACGCCACTGAGTCTATGTATGTCAGAAATAGATCCAACTGCTATAAAAGTGTGATAATTTAGGCAGTGCAGAATATTATATATATAAAGTACAAACCAATCCCTTACCTCTGGAATCAGTAAAACTGATTGAAATGCAGAATATATCAGTCCAAATAGAAGCATATCAATTCTGACCTGCTCTACACCTTCATACATGGAATATTTTAGAAAGCAACCTCAAATTTCATACTCTATTTGCTAAATCCTAGATATTCTGAAAGTGGAAAATTCTGAGACGATCCTAGAAACGTAACACAAACTCCCATATTTCACATTATTAACAATGACATAAAAATGACTCTAAAATTTGTTAATGGAATATTAATTTAAATCTGATTGAAAAAAATGGAATCCTTAAAATATAGAGCACAGAACTGTATATGCTTTCAATTACACGCTTCATACACTCCTATCTGTCTTTATGGATTTTCTATTTGGATTTTACTAAGCTGAAAAATCATTCACTCGGCTCAGGGTAATCAGAGCTCTGTTAAGGGTTGGGAACTGATTCTATTTGGTTTAACATATTCCAGAATTAAAAAAATAAAAAAATCGCCCGAAAAGTAATTGTTTAGTGTTTTCAAACCCCCTTGAAAGGAACTAGCTTTTTGCTATCAATGAACATGATAAAAAATTGCCTATGATAAAAATTAGATGTAATAAACATAAAAGGACAACAAAACACTTGACGTAAACTTAAAGGGTACCTGTCATGCAATTCTTGCTGCCCAAACTGCGGACAGTATGATTCACAACCCAGCTGCACGATTGCTGTCAAGTATGCTTTTTTTTTAAACTAACTAGCGTTTCTGAGCTGGCCGAGGACCATAAAATAGCTCCAGTTAAATGACCAATGTCTTCCATGTGGGTATCTAGGAAGAGGCTTTTCCCGCTCCACCTTGGCCGGCGCAGTGCTTGTCTCGTCTCAACTCTGCGCTTGATTCTTCAAATAATATTTTCTCAGAAACCCTGGAGCATTTCAGAGAAGGATTTACCTGGATGCAATTGTGTATGCAGGCTCTGATTCATGTTGTCCATGGTTCAACATGAATTGAGTGGCAGGTTCCCTTCAGAGCCATGAACATTGAAGGGGTGGACCAATGTACATTTCATTGAAATTCCCTATTTATTTAGCCCCATAATCTAAGCTATTTTAAAAAAAATCAAATATAGCAAAAAATTGGGACCAATTAAATATTATCTTTTATTCAAAACTCTATTAAAAATATCTATTAGGCTATGTGCACACGTTGAGGATTTTTCACGTTTTTTTAGCGTTTCTGAGGTGGTTTTCCACTGAAAAAATGCATGCATTAAGCATCCTATTAGTAGAATGCATTCCGCAATTTTTGTGTGCATACTGCGTTTTTTCCGCGAAAAAAACGCATCGTGGAAAAAAACGCAGCATGTTCATTCTTTTTCTGGAATCGCGGCGATTCCGCTGCCATAGGAATGCATTGAACCGCTTACTTTCCGCATGTGGCTATGCGCAACATGCGCAAAGTGAGCGGTTCATGTGCAGATGGTACCCAGGGTCTGGAGGAGAGGAGACTCTCCTCCAGGCCCTGGGTACCATATCCATATTTAAACAATAATTAAAATAAAAAAATAGTGATATTCTCACCTTCCGGCGGCCCCCGCAGCTTTCCCACCTCTCAGCGACGCTCCCAGCCAATCCCGTTCTCAGGCATGCTTAGTGACAATAACCCCAGATGACGTAGCGGTCTCGCGTGATGCTACGTCATCTGGGGTCATTGTCGCTAAGCATGCCTGGGAAAGGATTAGCCGGGAGCGTCGCTGAGAGGCCGGAAGGCTGCGGAGGCCGCCGGAAGGTGAGAATATCACGATTTTTTATTATTTTTAATATTAGATCTTTTTACTATTGATGCGGCATAGGCGGCATCAATAGTAAAAAGTCAATCAGTTTTCCAAGCGATGCTACAGATCGCTAGGAAAACGCTAGCATTCTGCAAGGTAATTACGCTTGCAAAACGCTAGTTTCTGGCGGGAATACGCATACCTATAAAATGCGTATTTCCCACGGCAGAGAGGTGCAGGATTGCCGCGGAAATTTCCGCTGCAATTCTCCTACGTGTGCACATAGCCTTAAAGTGCAAATTAGTGCTCTGAACAAACAGTGAGATATATAGTACTTACATGCACATAAAGGCTAGACTACCTGTATCCAACAGGTGAGCAGAAAAGTCAGTCTGCTACACCTTTTATCTTTGCAGTAGACACACTCTTTTGGCACTAGTGTATCCTCATATGGGCTGATGGATCAGTATGAACACCCTACATGAATCCAAACAATCATATATTTATGGGCTGTATTCTGACACCGCTCTGTTGCCAGCCTATTATTACTGATCTGAGCCGACAACAGACCGGACACTGTCACCGTGCAGAGCGTATAGTGCACAGCTTCGAGGGAGTAAAACAAGCACAGGGATTAGCACAACTCTTGACACAAGGGCCACCGATAATGCTTCATTTCAGGGAGGCTAGGACCAAGACCGCAGCCTCTGCCCCTTGCTCTGATGACTCTTTGTTTGAGTATCCCAGAATGCAATAGGATTCTCAAATGAAACATCACTGGAAACAGGGAAAAAAAATAGAATAGCAGTTAGATAGTTTAGTTAGGGAACAGTAGGGACTTTTTAATAGAGGTATGTAAGAAAATAGCTTAGATTATGGCACTAAATAGATAGGGATTTAGAGAGAAATTTAGTTTAACTTTGAACCCTCCCCCTTTAAGGTATTTTAGCTATATTTTATTAAATAGGGACTTAAAATTAAATTTAGTTTAACTTCGGGCCCCCCCCTTTAATGTACTTTTAGCTATATATTTTTTTTAATTTGTACAAATTACTGTGTTGACTTATCCAGTAATGGGGTCGCTAAAGAGGATTCCGAGGAAGGATTCATACTCAGGCCCTGTTGCATTAAACCATCCAAATGTCCCTTTGGCACCTAATAAGATACCATCATTAACCTCTTAACAACCTATGATGGATTCATACGTCAAAAATCATGCATCTGCCTTTGATGCACGCTCGCATGCTGAGCCCGCATCTTTCCTGCACGTAACAGCTGATTCAATCAGCCATCATGTGTTTTTAATAGCTGCAGGAGAAGTGGAGCCTGTGACTGTTAACCTGTCAAATAATGCTGTCATTCTATGACAGCTTAATTTAGCACGCGTCGGCATGGGCACACGGCATTCCATTCTTCCACCCAAGTGCCCGTGATGTGATCACGGGGCCCCGATGGGTTGTCATAACAGCTGGGAATCTGTGATGAATCTGTGATGTCATTATGATCCTCTTGTGATAGTCAGCTCAGGGCAGGCATTCATAGGAAATCATGATTTTCACTATACATAGCAGTGCTGATGCACAAGAGATTGGACGAATCCAATTTCAAGTCCCCTAAGAGGACAATTCAAAAAAGTTTTTAAAAATATGAAAAAAACACCAAGAAAAGTTCAAATCACCCCACTAAAAATAAAATAATTAAAAAAATAAAAAATACGCGTTTGATATCGCTGTATTCGTAAAAGTCAGATCACAATATAAGATACATTAATCCAATCAGTTTTTGGGCTGCAGCAACAATGCGATAAAAAACAACAAGGGGTGATCAACAAAATGTCTGCTCAGGGCGCACAAAAATAAGCCGTAACACAGCTGCATATCCTGAAAAATGAAAACCTTACAGGTCTCGGAAAATGGCAATACAAGTGACATTTTTTCACTTACAAATTTTTGAAATTGTATTCACCACTTAAATTAAAAAAGTATTCGTTTGGTATCTGCCCACTATCACTGACCTGAAGAATCATATTTCTTGGTCAGTTTTACCATATAGTGAACATGGAAAATAAAAAAAAAGCAATTCTGGAATTGCTCTTTTTTGCAGTTTCAAGGAACTTGGAATTTTTTCCTGCTTTCCAGTGCTTAACATGATAAAATTAATGATGTAATTCAAAAGTACAACTTGTCCGACAAAACACAGGCTTTAATACAGCTATGTGCACGAAAAAAAATAGTGCAAACAGAGATTGTACGCAGTCATCAAAAGCCTGTGTGTTTCCATATATTACTATATGGCCGTCGGTTGTCCTATGTGTCTCATGAATAATAAAGTTGGATTTTAAAAGGACCCGTAAATGCCATCTTTTTTCTTTTTTTTTAATCTACATGGAAAAAGTAAATAAGCTTTGGCTTTGGGGAGGAAAAAACAAAAATGGACAAATGAGAAATCGCCGTATAGTGAAGGGGTTGAAACTACTGTATTTTCCTGGATCAGAATAATATTGACTTATTTTAGATGAGTGGGAGCTTGCCTATCAGCACCCCCATTAATGTACGGGTATAAAAAGCTCTATCAGTCATAAAACACAGTACCGTAGGTCCTTCAGACACAGAAACCATCAGCTGAGATGAGAATTGGATTTGCCACCAATGTCTTATATAAGGTTTTTCTAAGGATTAGCTAGCAATATTGTTATATGAGAACACCCATATAAGAATGGCATATTGTAGTTGGGGCCCTGCTACTAAGTTTTATTGGAGCTCAGGTGGTTTCAGTTGTACCTCCATATAGGCAGTCATTGGATAAGTGACAATAATTTTTCTCCTGAAGTTTTGATCGTCAAACAATTTAGGACTTGTTGTCTAAGAATGAAAGATTTCTTATGGATCATAGTCATTTGAGAGTGTAAAATACTTTGCATTCTTCAGTCTCTGTATGGATCCTTTCCAAGACATTAAATAAGCTTGCCTTCAAACAAAGCCATTATGGTGTGGATGATGCCACCTTGGTGCAGACACTGTACAATTAAGTACATTTTGATATTTTGCTTTCATGTCATTGTGGCCAGTTACTACATTGTGTGAGACATTTTTCTACTCAGTGACCAATTTACAGGCGTTTCATTTTCTCTGTGGAAAAGTTCAACTGTACCGCTAATAGCCGACCAATTCTCTGAGGGAAAATCTAATCTAAATAATCATTCTCGCTTTTTGGTTGGGCTAGAACAGTATTGATAGCGATGCTCCCTGACATTACCACTACTGTAATAACTCGACTGATGAAGAAGAAAGGTGACATAAAATCAATTTTTCTTAAATATTCCACCTTGTAAAGCTGACACCACAAGGCTGAGAGTATGACTAACTATGTTTAATGAAAAGTGAAGTGTACAGATAAAAATATTGCTGGAAGATAAAATCATACTAATCTGCAGCTCTAATGATATCTGCCTTATACAAATGTTATTATATAATCTGTAGACCACACTGAGTTGTATTTCCTATGTAAACTAAAGTCCATATGGAAATTAAGGAAATTTCTAGATGGAGATATTATTGCCCAGTTTATATTTGCAAAATTGCTTAAAGAAAACCCAATCAGCACAATTTTGTAATGTAAAGTAAAGATATTTAATGGCTGTCATGACCAACACGGGTAAGTCCAGAAGACAACACAACAAACACCAACAACAGGATGGAAAAAGGGAGAGGAGGGTCCTAACAATAGGGAGTGAGGGATAGGGCCTCTCCTAACCACAGCCTGTGCCTATCCCTAAGTTGCCCTAATGCACTATGCGGGTTCTTCCCCCAGCCACTGTCACGTGTCTAGTCCCTAGCTGTTACCTTACTATACCCTGACTAGTGCACTGGCTGGCAAGGACGCTAACCTCACCACTGCATATAGTATAAACACAAGGGGTAGTGACAAGCACGAGACAGACAAGGAAAGGGAACAAGAAACTTAGCTCCAGCCACCGCTTCCAAGTTCCACACCGCAGAGGACATGGAATCAGGAAACCGAACTCCACAGAAGTAGCAGATAAACCACTGGCACCAGAGAGCTCCAAACTCCTAGGCTGGTCTTCATAGAATAACTCTATTACCAACAGTTAGCTGATACGATATGTGACTATATAAAGGATGGAGGAAGTGGTCACCACCCACATCAGCTGAACAGCAACAAAACAACTGCCAGCATGGAAACTGACATTAACATTTTCTGGCCCTGTGAGGAAGGAACAGCCACCATCTTAGATATGGCCTGTTCCAGCTGCCATTTTGTCTTCCCAGGTGCTATTTTGTCTGAATTCACAGATTCACAGCAGCTAACTGCTGTAATTCCCAATGGCCTGTGGGCATATTCAATACAACAGGGTTTAGTGTCCACTGTGAATAAAAAGGTCTATTAGTATGCTAAGTAATTCAGGCCCAAAACAGGATTTACTGCTCCAATGTTGATTAGCAAGGTCTGTTAGTATTATTATGAGATGCCTGTGGGCGTCCATTAGATTATCCCTGCCAGCTAGACACAGAAAACACAACCATTGTATTTCCCAGACCCGACGGCTTCGTTCTAGGATTATGAATTATGAGCACATCTTTCTAGGAACAGACTCCTAAAAAATATCTGCGTGATCCTGCGGACCTCGGGCATCTGACAGTGCAACTCCCGAGTCGGTGATGGTTCGGGGGCCTGAGATATAGAGATTGGCCCTCCACAGAGACCCAATCGGGCCAGGTTTGAACTCCACGAGACAGGCAAAACATACTGCATCCGCTGGTACCTCTCATGTCCTGATCCGATCGTCCTGGAGAAAGTTAACCCCTTTGTTAGATATTGGGAATAAATTCTGCAGGGAGCTAAGGGTGGAGATTATCAGCCCACCCTCTGACACCGAAGGGAGGGACCTAGCAGGTTTAAGAACTGTGAGCGGACAGCAGACTCTAGCTATTCTCACAGAAGCCAAGACGATGAAGATCTAAGAAGGAACAAGGGACAGATCTGCCAAGGGAGCAGCGGTACACGTTTTGGGGGACTGTCCAGCAACTAAGATTCTCACCCGTGGATCGCAGAGCTCCCTGCCTCCACATGCAACCCACAACTTGGTAATATTGACCTCTAGCTAATACCTCTAAGCCTTGTACCATTATTGTTGTATTTTACTCTGACTGCAAATCCACTGTAATTCCGTTGTATAGCTTACTGTATATTTCTGTAATTACCTAGTGCGCCCTTAAGGCAATTAAACCATAAAATTAATTTTGGCCTGATGCTTTTACTCTGATCACGAACCTTAGAATACCCAGTGGGTAACAGGACACCCTCCCCAGCGGCCATTTGCTTTAGGTGCAGTTCCCTTACTGACCTGAGAGACAAAGGGGGCGCCGGAGAGCTGTGCCTGTGGAGTTACATCACATTGGTGACGTGGAAAGAAGGGGGTTTCCTTCACAGGCCCAAAAAGGAAAAAAGTGACATTTAAAGAGCTGCCACCAAACCAAAAATTAATCATGACAATGTCACTATTATACTGATTACATTGATACCTATGGGGAAGAAATAAGCATTGTTGTTCTTCTTTAGTCACCATGTGAAATTGACAAGTAATTAAATATTGGTGCTCAAGGGCAGGACTGTGCATTGGGTATTCTACTCCATGTCTGTGATTTCCTAGCCCCTCCATTTGTAGGCATTTGTTTATGCACAACTCTGAAAGTCCTTCCTAAGCATTCCTATTGAGTTGAGGTCTGGACTTCCAATCAGATATAGATTTGATTGTGTCTTTGGGATCATTGTCCTGCTGCATGACCTAGTTTTGGCCAATGTTTAGCTTTTGATTGGATGGTTTTATATTTGTTTCCAGAATACTCTGATACAGAGAAGAATCTATGGTTGATTCAATGACTGCAAGTTGCCCAGATCCTCAGGCTGCAAAACAAGAATAAATCTTTCCCTCTACCACCATGCTTGACAGACGGTATGAGGTATTAGTGCTGATTTGCTTGGATTTCTCTAAAAATGGTGTCCACTCTTATGGCCTGCATCAAACATCTTGTCATGGCTTGATTTCGGGATTCAATCCGGTGACATTTTTCTGCATTATGAGTTTGCCTCTTTGCTGGGCTACAGTCCTTTTCGTCTGTGTTTAAATGCTGATGGTTTCTTTTGTCTTGGTTTTTCTTTCTTGGTTGGCTTTTCTCCAGGTGTTTTCCATTTTCCTTTTTGGCTCTGTCCTATAACATTTTGGGATAGGTGTTACATGTTCTCCTTTCACTTGCCTCACTTGCTGGCTATGCTTCCATATAGATTGGCGTTTGGAGCTTCAGCTCAACTAGGGGTTTAACTTGTCCAGTAAGCCCCTGTTGTTTTCCCTGCTACAAACATGAGTCTTCCTCCCCAGCACCTTTCCCTTCTTCTTCACGTTTTTAGGTTCTAAGAAGTTTCACTTATTCTATTTGTTTTTTGGTTCTCCTTTTTTTTATTCCTGACTATCCTTTGTGAACGTGTTTTAGTTTCTCACCCTGCCTTCTTGTGGCTCCGTGCATGCTTTTCTCTACCTTTGTTGGATTTGATGTGTTAGATGGCCTTTAAGGGAGCCAAGTCTGAGGAGGTGTATTTAGTTGTGTGGATAGAGCCCTTTCTAGTCTATACAGGGACCAGTTGGGTACAGGTGCAGCTTTTCTCTTTTTTAGATCTTTCCCTACTCTGTTACCCATGTGAGCACTAACATAACACATCTCCACTTTGGTTTCATTTGTCCAAAAGACAGTTTTCCAGGACTCTTATGGTTTGCTTAGATGGAAGATAGCAAATGATATACATGTTACCATGTCTTTTACAGAAAGAACCCAAGAGCTGCAGGAGAGATCAGCACAAATAGTGTCTTATCCAAGAATACAGTAAATTATTATGCTCACATTAAACTCACCTGTTTAATCCATTTAAAAGGGCATATAATATGAAGAAGTCAGCTGCAGCTGATCCACAGGTCAGCAAGTGACCATCAGACATCAAAAGTGAAGGGATTTGGTGAATAGATTCCGTGCTACTGACAAAGTTGAGGCATATATCCCAGTGATATAAAATAAGGAGGTGGTTTATTTCAACACGTTTTGAAGTATATGGTTACTTCTTCCTCAGGAAAAACCACATGTATGACAAGTTAGGGTATCATTTAAATAGGTTAGGGTTTTGAATGTGGGTGCCAAAAAACTGAAACACATGACATCATGTCAGAGTTCAGTTAGTTATCACATGGTATGACACATAACCATTACAAACATTAGATTTACGTATCGCACATTGATGTTTTCTAAAACCTGACTACTATAAAAATCTATTCTCATAAAATCACTTGTTGTAATCCTGAAGGAATGAGATTGATTCGACGGGTACATCTTGAAAAAAGAAGACATTGTT